>HG993131.1:1250000-2500000 GCA_905231865.2 Boloria selene
TACAAAAGACTAGACATAATAAAACAAGGTCTAGTATACACACAAGACTAGACATAACATATAAAGGTCTAGTATTCAAGAAAGATGATGTTACTTACTAGCAAAGAAAGCAGTACATTCATTAGGAGTCCAGTACTCCTTCTAAGGCACCACAGGTTGTAACTCAGCAACAGCATCAGTCAGCTCTCAATTGACTCTTGCCAAGTTATAAGAGTCACTCATACCAAGATACAATTTTCCTTTGAATTTCTCGTTGTTACTATGTAAATCAGAAAAATCATTAACATGAAATTCTTTAAATAACGTAAACCACTTACGTCCCTTATTGATGTACTCATTCTGCTACTTTTGACACCCGGCCGTCCCTTGCCTGGATAACTCCCGCAAGTATTAGCGATTAGTAAGATATATGGGTATCATAGCGCTGAGCGCACGATAAGGAGTTAACAACTAAGGATAGACTCGTATAGTCTCATCATAAGCACTGCTGTACATTCAACTTCAGTAGTGTAGTGCCTAATTCAACATAATAATTGTTAGTTGACGCCATGATCAATGACTTATCTTTTAACCAAATAACAATAAGTCGTAAAGATTCATGCAATTCCGAATTACGTGAAAATATATTTAAAGATCGCTATTGAGTAAAGCGGCAGTAAGATCTTCGGCATTGTGCACGCTTTCCTTTATCCATTATCACAGTTATGTACTTGCACCGCAATGTGAACTTATACTTTTTCACTAAAAATACGTAACAATAACCAAAAATTATCAAAAGGTGAAGTGGGCAATCCCAATTCTGATATTAGCATAAAAGAAAAATACTAAAAACTATCACACATAAATCTAACAACTAATAAAGAATTCTTAAACTTATATTAGTTTCAGTTATCAATTAATTCAATGAATCGTATACTATCGCCTTCGCGCCATTACGATTAAAAGTATAGTTGTTCTTGTTGTTTTTAAAATGTATCCCCAATAGGGAAAGGCAAAGGACTATGGTCCATACAGCCTACTAAAAAGCATAGTCAACTTGACAGTTTGGTCACAGATTATTAAATATAAAAATAATGAGCTTATCCTTATTATATATATTTTATTTTATAGACTTTTGTCGTTTCATTTGTATTTTATTGTCTGTGAGGTTTCGTTACAGTGGCCAATACGACGACTACGATTTGTCTGTCAGCATCATTAGAATTAAACAAAATACTCGATAATCCGAATTTTGCGAATATATGTTGTCGACTCGAAATCTTTATTTTTGTATGTTTTATTATTCAGTTAAGGTTTTGATCGAGTCTACCGTAACCCTTGACGAAATTATTAATATAGATTTGCAGAGTAACAGCGTGTCTGAGTGTTTCCCGAATAGATCTACACAAAGAAATAAAATTCAAACGTAGTGAATTAAGTATTTTTTGTATGCAGTCTGTTACTTTAAACTTAGTATGATGATAGATGGTTAATATCCTGCCGATCAGTTCCGGGAACGACGACCAATCTCATAGAGACGAGTCAACTGCATAGGAGATATTATTATAGTGCACAAGTGTACGCGCAGACACAAGTACACTCTCTATTCCTGTCTCTGTCGTACTCTGGTGCGACAATAGAGCACGTAAAACGATGGTTTTACGTGCTCTCTGAAGCACATGACTTACATATCACCAACTCCAGCTGATACTGTGGCTTACCAAATAGGAAGACAAAATAACTAAATTTGGCCCGACCCAGGACTCGAATTAAGGAACTTCAGATGTGCTACGGCTGCACTAGAGTTGTTTACTAACAAGGCATTTAAATAGTTGGTTATTCGGGTCAACATACAGGAAACTTTTTACTGCGGGAAAATATCTCATTTCTGAAAAATCTATACTGCGAGTAACAGTTATAACAGACTAAGTCGCTAGTATTAAACATAAATGTTTTACATTAACTAAAATTAAACTAACATACTGTCATGTAGCTTAAACATTATAACTGAATTTACATCAAAACACAGTGTTCTGTTCTACTGAAACACTTCTTAACAAGCTCTAAAATGAATGGCAACTTTATTAGATAAATTTGAATGTCGGTACGCCGAATAATACTCGCATGGCAATACTGTTAAAATAACGCTTTGTCGAGTCAAAGCTGACTAAAACAAACTGTAATTATTTACAAAGGTTTATTCGGAGGTACTATTATAAATTCGCAACTAAACGAGTAACTGACATAACTATACAGCGCTATTGTATCGAATGATTTCTGACAAAATGAACTCTACTTACGACAGCAGGTCACGTTAGCAGGGTGGCAACCCCCCACTTGTAAAAACTTGATCGAACGTTCGCCTTACCCCACACGATTGACCCAGAAAGAATTTGCGCGAAGTTAAACCTTCCGTTAATGTTTCATTGTAATGGGATCAGCAAGTGAAAGAGTTAGGCTTAGAATGATTGTTGGATCGAATATATTTGAACTAACCAACAGAAAAAGACTAAATATGGCTCTGATAAATTCCGTTATGTGCAATAAAATATACGGTTTTTAAATCCAATATTAGAATTAGTAACAATTTTACACAATTTAGATTTTTTTCAAGTAAATCACTTATATATAAGGTTATAAATTTGTTGCAAACTGAAACGTGTCTGAGTGAACTCCCACACCCGCCCGTTTTATGGGATCCGCAGACAGCCGCGCGCCGTAATCTATACTTTTCTACTTTTACGCTCGGGACAGTAGTTATACAATTTCGTTCGTTCCGTAGTAGCAATAACGTTTAAGCCCTTTAAATCAGCTGATTGCCAAAACGCAGGGCTGTCTTGAACATTTAAATTTAAAGGTAAAAATACTTTAATCTTACCTAACTACACATTGTATATGTATATATATTAGGGTGGTCGTTAAAAATTAAATTTCTTGCGGCGCCCCCTAAAAAGCTGCCTTTTGATGAAAGAACACTGGGCAAATATTTTAAGTCAAGAAAACACGTGCTTTAAGATGATTTAAGTTAATTTTTAGGTATAATCATGTTTTTGAAGATTTTTAATAATAAATACAATTTCATACAAAATATAAACAACCACAGAACCAAAATCCATGAGAATACAATAGTTAATCAAAATAACAATAGATTTTCCAAACATATATGAGTTTATTTATGCACGTGACTTTACTCGTATGAACGGAACTACCCATGTATTGATGTACACTAATTTGCATGGCGATCGGTTGAATTGTGGTGGAGTGAACTACAGTGATGCGATTTTACACATAATTTCATGTATATTTTTATATTGTTATAAAAATCTGAACAATTTCAATAGTGAATCCATTTGTTTTGTACATTAAAAAGTTATCGACCCCATAATCCTTGACCCTGTGTCTTGATATTTATTCAATAACATCCTTTGAGTGACCTTCACTGACCTTGTACAAAGTACCGCAGTATCACTAAACGTTTCAAATTAATCATAGCCCTACCAAACAATGATCTAGCCGCTGGCAGGTATGTAATTGGGTTAATCAGAGTCTAGAATCGTCCGGCCAGCATCCCGTCTTATTCTGGAACGTGCCAATCACTCGCATTGCTGCGATTTGGCACACGGGTTTCCTGAATAAGCCGTTGGCATTCGAATTGAACTTTGATCCAAACGATATTTACAGATAACATTATCAGTACTTATAATAAATAACTTGCTCTATAGCATCAAGAGAGACTGTGGCTAGACGCAATTTATAAACTACTTGAGAAAACGGATGCACTAGAGGCTAAGGAAATGCAAATCAAATAAAGTAGTAGCTTTAACTGCACAATGAACTGTGAACTCGAACTGAGATCAGACATATCGAGTTAACTCCGGTCTGACTGTTAACATTTGTTATACTACGGGAGGTAGCGCTGTATTTTTTCTAGGAATTTCATCCCGAATGAATTTTATTTCAAACAGTTGTTTAGAGGTCAGAGATCAGTAAAATGAGCGTCAGTCGCCGCACCAGCGGTGGAACTAACAGGGACAGCATGAAGAAGTCATTGAAAAAAAAAGTGCTCCGATGAATTTTATACCGAGCCAAAATGAATTATATGATAGTTTCCATCACATTTTTAAAGAAAATCATCGTCAGCTGTATTGGCGGTGGGGGGTTATATGTCAGTCGCGTGCATGAACCTCATAGAAATTTTCACAAAAAAAGTAATTTTATACCTTATGAAATTTATACATCTTAATTTTTATACTTTTAAAATAACAAAGACAATCGTCAGCTGCATTTTTGATGGGGGTAAGACCGTCAGTCAGCGTGATAAACATTTCGCGAGGTCGATGCATTTGAGCGTTGCATAGTCTCTTTAGAAAATAAACTCACGATCTTTACATCCACAAACAATCAGCTGGCGACGACTCATGTTTCTTTAACATTCTAGTTATCTTAGGCTTGGAATTACGCACAAACGCTGTAGTTACATGCACACTCGATTGACTCAGCGACTGCTTGCGCGTTGCCATTTTTAGATTGATAGTTTTTAAGATTACAAGAATTATATAATAATAACTTTATTTATAATTTCTTGTGCATAATACTCTCTCTTACTCTAGCTACGCTCGGGTCCGTCTCTATGTACTACGTATTGTTCTGATAACTATATAGGTATAGGAATTTTAACTATTCTGCAGATGATCGGACATTGAAAATTCCGTAAAAATTGGTCCAGCTGTTTTGGGGATTAGCCGAAAAAACAGAGTGGCAGACAGAAATAAAATTGTACACATTAATTTCATCTATACTAATATTATAAAGAAGTAAAGTTTGTGTGTTTGTATATTTGTTAAATTGTAAGGGGTAATCTCGGGATCTACTGAACCGATTTTAAAAATTCTTTCACCAATAGAAAGCCACATTATTGCTAAGTGTCATAGGTTATATAAAAAACCGAATAATAAAAAGGCTTTAACGTGGTGTCCGTTTTGCAAAGTGAATCGGAGAAAAAACGGTCGAATGAAAGCGTTACTTACGAACGCTGCTTTAACTATGAAAGATATATTTTTGAGTTCTAGAGTAAAGATGTGGAGCTTGAAAATGCCTACAAAAAAGTCAACGACAACATATGTCTAACTTTTATAGTTAAGTTACAAAAAGTAGTTTTTTAATATTAGTATAGGTAATTTAATTTTTAATATTAATAAAATAATTTAAATTATTTAAACACTCTGTACTAAAAAGGATTATTAACATTTTGCCCAACGAAGTGGGCACGGGACAGCTAGTTAAATATAAAATCTTATAAAATTTCATTTGAATTTAGTAAATAGTTTTTATTTTGGTATTACAAATAGACTTAATAGACAATTTTATTTATTTGTATAGGTAAGTTTTACAACTTCAAAACAACAACAGAGGCGTGGGTCTCACCCCTAACAATGACCTATCTGACTCTGTCAATATCGGAAATGTGCGAGAGATATACTCAATACTCGTTTGTTAAAAAACATCTAAATTCTAATATATAAAAATTTCTATAATATAGTTTTAAACCGACACAAAATAAATAATTATAATACGGTGTTATTTATAAGAAACTAGCAATACCCGCGGCTTCCACGTTCATTTTCTTATTTGCTACTAATCTTCATTCGAACACTCGCTGGGTTGATCTGTAGATTGACTGAAAGTTTCTTCAAAATTACTCCAGCTATTTCAGAACCCATAATTAATATGTAACTCCTGCGCCGCGCGGCTTTCTATTTCATATAAGTAATATGTGGACGTCTCCCTTCCTCTCCTCATTGCTCGCTGTGCTATACTTTCTTAATATATTTACTGTGTGATGGAAGAGTGTCTGATTTGTATAATTTTAAAAGCTATCTGCTGACTATAAACTAACTCCCTGCCAAAATTTAAATTTGTAACACAAAAAATGAAAGAATTTCGTAAAAACTTGCGAGAGCCCTTAGACCTCCTTAAGCCGGCCCTGTCACAAAATTAGTTCTTAGTGGATTTTTACTAACAATTAACTACCTCCCTGCGAAATTTAAAGTCTTTAGCCCCAAAAATGAAAAACTGTCGTACAAACTTGCGAGAGCCATTAGATTATAGATTAATATGTGCTATACTTATTGATTTCTAAGCGTAAGATAACTAGATTGTTCAAGAAACATAAGTCGTCGTCAGCTAATTGTTTGTGGATGTAAAGATCGTCAGTTTATTTTTCAAAGAGACTATGCAACTCTCAAATGCATTGACCTCGCGAAATGTTTATCACGCTGACTGACGGTCTTCCCCCCATCAAAATTGCAGCTGACGATTGTCTTTGTTATTTTAAAAGTATAAAAATTAAGATGTATAAATTTCATAAGGTATAAAATGACTTTTTTTGAGAAAATTTCTATGAGGTTCATGTACGCGACTGACATATAACCCCCCACCGTCAATACAGCTGACGATGATTTTCTTCAAAAATGTGATGGAAACAATCATATAATTCATTTTTACGCGGTATAAAATTCATCGGAGCAGATTTTTTTCCAATGACTTTCTCATGCTGCCTCTCTTACCTCCACCGCTACCTGAGCAGCTGACGTTCGGAGTTGTTATAGGTAAGGGGAAAACTATTAGTGTTGTGATTTTCAGCCGGTATGAAATGACTTGTTCAACTATAGCGCTACCTCCCGTAGTATTAACATGTCGTTAAGACAAGCAGTTTATCATTGAAAATCTTAAAATATATGTTTAAAAATAACACAACAAAGCTTCCACGTAGCAACGATGCCAAAAGATATACGTCGAACGCACTAGTTTCGTACTGGTACGTAGCAACACGGCCTTACGGTAATGATGACTAGTAATCAGATGAGTTATTGTAATTAGCTCTTTTTCACGTCCCAAAACTGGGCACGGGCCTCCCTTCACTACAAGGGGAATCAGGCCATAGTCCACCGCGCTGGCCTAGTGCGGGTTGGCGGACTTCACATGTCTTTTGAAAACTTGCTAGGTTCTCAGACATGCAGATTTCCTCACGATATTTTCCTTCAACGAAAAACCATTGTTAAAAAGATTGAATATATATAAAATGTTAGAAAAGATTCGTACATGAAAATATCAGAGGTGCGAACCAGGATTCGAACCCGCATCACTCGGATATCCAAGCTAGCGTATTAATAATTAGCTACCATTGCCTTAACATCGGTTATTATTAATAGTTAATTTACCTTAAGATGTTAGTAAAATAGACGTGAAGCGGCAAAGGCCAAGTACAACTAGCAATATATTTGATTACTAGGGTTTATATATTATTAATAGTATATAGGATTTTGTTGATTCAGTCATTTTTAAAGTTGGATGAATTTTTGAAATTGCTTATGGTTGAAAAGCTGTATTGTATACAAATAAAATTACAGCACTGGATATTTTTTTTCTCATTTTTCAGAGAGCCAATCAATAGTTTTTAGAACATTGGCCTATCTGTCTGTGATCGCATCAAGAGAAAACCGCTGGGTAGATTCTGATGAAATTTGGTATGATGGCAGCCGGTTTTTCGGCTATATATACGATACTTTTTAGATTCGGAATGACATCTTTGAGAAATCTTTACTAACCGTTAAAATTTTTAAATTAAATTAAATTAAATTTTTCTCCCTTTTTTTCACATTTTAATTTTAATTTAAATATTCTTTAATATTATCTATTATTTTTATTTCAATTCACCTGCAAATATTGTACTATATCCTTTTTATTAAGTTTGTGTTAATTAATTAACTATATGGTTTTTTTTTTAATTTTTATTTTTTGAGCGTTGCGTACAGATATAATTGGATAACAAATTTAATATGTTATTTTCAGTTATTAACATGTTTTTATATTTTTTATAATTTGTTATCTGTTTCTGTGCCTGAATAAATAAATAAATAAATAAATAAATATACGGAACGAATCCGAAGGCAAATCACTAGTTTATCGATTGACATGAAGATAATGTCAGTAACGCCTGGCACTGTAAGAACTGCGCGACACGTTAAGTGAGTGTCATAAAAATGTGCGCGTTGGCAACTATCAACCTGAGGCCGGGTTTCGAAACGCTAGCAAAATTAAATATAACTGAACTAAGTATTTAAAGTAAGAAATGACATTCATTGTCCCGGGTCAAAACTGCAATAACATATTTTATTAAACTTTATTATTTGCCAAATACGTATAAATTACGTATTTAAATCTTATTATTATGCAGGAAATGTACAGTGACCACCTTAAGCCAAAATACAGTACTCGCAGTGTTAAATAAAATATAGTATAAGGAATGGAATAAATATTATTAATACCTATTTGACTGAGACTTTTTTATATTAAAATTATTATGCAAATCGTAATATTATAACTTACTTAATATTTAAAACGAAAATATACGTTGTTTTCATTGACAAAATCTGCGAAACTATTTAAAGCAACATTTTACTTTAAAAAATAAGTTTTCTTATTTGACTATTATTATACTAACTTCTTAACTTATGTATAATTATAAAAAACTTAACTAAAGTATGAACATTAAGAAGTAGTTTAAGTTTCCAGCGAACAATTCAAATGGGTATTTAAGTCCAACAAATGGCAGGCGGGACGCAGTCGGGCATCGATCGGCCGACCGACGTGCACAGAATGTTGACCACACAAAAATTCGCAATAAAAATTTGACATTCAAATATTTTATTTGTTCATTGCTCCAAGGAGGTGCATTGAATTGCAATTTACCATATTTGAATTTCTGATTGAATGTATTTTTAACCGACCTCAAAAAAGGAGGAGGTTATATGTTTCATTGTATATATTTTTTTATGTAGGTTCACCGATTTCTCTGCCGTCTGTGGGCCGATTTCAAAAATTTTTCTTTTATTCTGTAGGGTATAGCTCCGAGGGGGTCCCATTGTCACCAAGTCATTTCGAACAGATATTTGATTATATTTACAAATTGATACATTAATTAAATTGTATTAAGATTATTTTGCTTTGGCTCGCAAAGACTCTAACAATAACTAAGTAATTAAAATTATTTTTTCTCTTTTTAGTTTCAATTTGTAACGTTATGAAGTCGGTTTTCATTTTTGTTAAAAAATATTGGTAGGTTATATTGTTGTGACGAATTTATTTATGTACTCAATGTATTTAGGCCAAAAATATGTTTCTAACATGACATTATATATTTCTAGGAAAATCTTATTGAAATAGTACTTATAATCTATAATTTTTACAATCTCAGTAAAAAACAACACATAAAGTATGTTTGTTTGACAGATCTGTGTGATTCTTATTTCTTTATATATCGAAATAGTTGGAGAGCTGAGAGTGACATAGTTCACTATTTACGGGGGAAATTATCTCATTTCTATGGAAACACATTATAACATACATAATATTATAATCTATCTATTCATCACATAGTATCGTTAAACCATATTTAGGGGGAAACCCGAGCGAAGCAGTGGTAAGTCGTTAGTATTATATATAAAAAAATGTTTGTTGTTAAATTTTATTTAAGATTTATAGAGAAAATAAATTAAAAAGTTTGAAATTGAAAAGAATGTGAAAAATCTTTTATCTCTACGATTTTGTATAAACTGAATGGCCACAACTTTAAGAATTTTGTCGGTCAGCTAGTAATCAAATTTCGTTCGTTTGTGCAAGTCCAAACTCAGACGTTCTTTATTTGTTCTGACTACTCTGAAATTAGTAACTGAAATTTAGTATAATTGGCCTCTGGATTGCTCTACATACTCTTTTACACTGTTCAACCCATCAAAATTAATTGTTACTTGTAGTAGTCAAACTTAACTAATTTTGAGTATTTGTCAACATAATTCAGACGAACTCACGAACGAAGCCGATTTATTATAAAATATATTGTTGTAATATTATTATTATTTTTAGGTGAAATTTTTTTTTGTGTTACATTACCAAATATATTATTATTATTATAGTCATAACATAGCAGCAGTTACGACATGTTGAGACATTATTACACATAGCGCCATCTAGTCCGTGGTAAGCTCCGAAGGAAGCTTGTGTTACGGATACCAGATATACTACATATATATAAGTTTAAATTCATACATATTATAAATATAAAGACCCATGACTGGAGAACAAACATTCGTGCTCAACAAATGAAGACGCTGAGGGCACTCATTTTTTTGTACTCCAGTCATGGGTAATTATAATTATAACACGTATGTATTTAAAATTTATATGTGTAGTATATCTACTATCTGGTATCAGTAACACAAGCCTCGTAGCTTACCACGGAACTAGATGCCGCTGTTGTAATAATGTACCTACTACTCGTGCTACAATATTATCGTGTTTTATATTAACTTTAAATGCTTTAAAGGATAATACCCAGCGATGGAAGCAACACTGCATTGACAAGTGCTAATTGAGTTAGTGTTGGCACCACACCGAAACATGTAGGTCATGTTATAATGTGGATATTATGTATGTAGCTTAGAGTATGATATATGCATATATTTACATAATATTACACTGTAGTTGCTATCTAAAATATAAATATCGTGTCACGGTGCTTGTGGATGCACTCTTCCGAAACGGCTCGACTGATTTTAATGTTTTTTTCGTATATTTGGAAGGTACGAGAATAGCATGTCAAATATTTTTCTTATTTTTTTTTAATGGCGACAGAATAACGTTTGCCGGTTCAGCTATAATTCTAGGCTTTACGGAAATTCTTGGCTTACATAATCTATATTATAATATAATAGATCTATGCCAAAATAAATAGTAAAGTAGTTTTTGACAGGCTTAGACTAGTAACACCTATTTATGCATTTTCTTTATATAACCTGACAAAGAAATAGTAATAATTTAAAGGTACGCAGGAAGAAAAACCTTGCCGCGACGGACCGTAAGGAATTCCGGTATACAGTAACTCAGACGTTTGTCGCTAGAGATCGATAAGAATATTGGCACTGAGTGGGAATGGACTCCGCGTATTTCGTCGCTCAGACTGGAGTGAGAGTGCTTCACTGGGCTTGGACTGGATTGATTTCTAAGTAATATTACATTTTTCACAAGAGGCTCAGTTTGTAATCATCCGTTCTGTGCCGCGGGTTCGAGTCTCGGTGGCACTCATTTGTATGATAAGCAATGAATGTTTGAACTCCAATTATATGTGTTTATATATTTTATAATATGTATTATATGTATATAGAGTTGTATATAAGTAGTGTATCAACTCTGGTATATAAAAAACAAGGCTCCTATCATCAACTATCTGGTATACAAAAAACAGGGCTATATCGTATCTTACCAAGAAACTAGGTGGTGTGTTTAATGTCCCACCATATTTATTTATTATAATTATGTAACAATCAAATAAACGAACAAATAAAATTCATATTCTTAATTATAAGAATATTAATACTATTTACTAGCTGACCCGTGCCCACTTCGTTGGGCATAATTTTAATAATCCTTTTTTAGTACAGAGTGTTTAAGTTAGACATATGCTGTCGTTGACTTTTTTGTAGGCATTTTCAAGCTCCACATCTTTTCTCTAGAACTCAAAAATATATCTTTCATAGTTAAGGCAGCGTTCGTAAGAAACGCTTTCATTCGACCGTTTTTTCTCCGATTCACTTTGCAAAACGGACCACCACGTAAAAGCCTTTTTATTTTTCGGTTTTTTATATAACCTATGACACTCAGCAATAATGTGGCTTTCTATTGGTGAAAGAATTTTTAAAATCGGTTCAGTAGATCCCGAGATTACCCCTTACAATTTAACAAATAAACAAACTTTACTCTTTATAATATTAGTATTTAGTATATTTTTCATAAACTTGACCAGAAGGAGTCACGCAAAAAAAAGTTTCTATCAATTTATATATTTTTCTGGACGCCATATTTTATTTAAACGAACGGGAACGTCCGGTGGGAATTTTTAAAACTGCCCTCGCGTGAAATATTTTACTGTGTGATTTAGTCAAATTGTACAAGAGGCCATCACTGTATATTGGATATATTTTTAAAAGCTGGCAAGTTTCATTTTTTAGTAATTGCCGTTTTATTTTTGGTAACTAGTTACAGCTGTAAAAGGTTACAGCTGTTAACTTCGTTGTGGCGTTAAAAACCGAAGGTTACCTGTAACCGAATTAAGTAGGAATAAATATGTACTTATAAGAACATATCTCTTAGTTTTTTCGTTTAAAATGTTATTTCATTCACCACTCAAGATTATGAGGTGATGTGATATACTAGAGTTGTCCTCGTTTTTCCTCAGGTGTGAACGTGGATCTCCCCCAATGTGCGTACACCTTGCCGTAGTGGGAGATCTCATTAGTCAAATCAAATCAAATCAAAATATCCTTTATTCAAAAGGACTTTTACAAGCTCTTTTGAATAGTCATTTACATTATTAAAATTAAAAGTCAGTCTGTAAGTCTGTGAGTAAACTATCACCGGCTCGGAAAGCTGTTCTGCTGAGAAGAACCGGCGAGAAACTCAACAGTTGCTCTTTACAAAAAAATATTTGGTAACAATATTGTATTACAATATTTATCTATGTATCCTAAAGAGTAACAAACATCCATCCATCCATCCATCCATACTTACAAACTTTTGCGTTTATAATATTAGTATAGATTTGTACAATAACAGTTTATTTAACATATTTTGTTCATTGCGTTTTTTCTGTTTTTTAGACACAAAATTGTATATTAATATGCCTTATATAAAAGCATTTTTAGTACAAATATTACCAATGTAATAAAGTTTTCGTTTGACGCTGTTTTTTTGAACAGTTTGAATATTTCATTGAAGCATTGTGTCACATAGAATCCAATCAGAGTTTTGAAACAAACTAACTAAATACTAGCAGCTTTAAAATTGTTTCGAATTGATATAAAAAATTCGCATATATGTCATATAAGTAAGTCTAAACTTTGTATGAAAGATTTTGTGTAGTTTCGTTTGCACTTTATGTATTAAATACAAGCGGCTATGGATTTATTCGAAATGAGATATTTTCCAACAATAAAATTTATATAAAAAGAGTTTTTACAGGCAATGTGAAAAGAAGTCCTTTCTCGATGTTATGTTGCCATAGCGACTACATTGTTGCGCTAGTAACATATTGAATACTAGATTTAACTTTACAAATACTATATAATAGAATGAGATAAATAAATAAATAAATAAATTCAGATATTAACATACATCACTATCTAGTTCCGTGGTAAGCTACGAGGCTTGTGTTACGGATACCAGATAATTGGTGCTCTACACATATTATATAACTTGAAATAAATATCATTTTTTTATGGTAAAAAGGGGGCAAACGGGCAGGAGGCTCACCTGATGGGAAGTGATCACCTCCGCCCATGGACATCTGCAAGCCTGGCTTGCAGATGCGTTGCCGGCCTTTCAGGAAAGGGAGGGATGGAGGAGGGAGGGAAGTGGGAGGGAGGGGGGAACGAAGGCGGAGGATGAAGGGAAGAGGGAGGGGACTACCACTTTAAATATTATAAATACCCATGACTGAAGTATTCGTGCTCATCAAACAAAATATGATGGCCCACAGCGGGACTCGAACCCGCGACTGCTAGCACAGCAAGCAAGTAGAGCCACTACAAACTGAGTCAAACGTGTCACAATTATTTTGTATATTAGAAGAGATATTTCTAACAACTATGATATAATAGAAAAAGTAGTAAATCATCCTTGCCTCAAATACTTCATTGCCTCCATTTACCCAATGTTTTCTTCACAAGAGCCATTTAACAAATGAGATAAAGGTCCATCCCTAGATTACAATTTTACGAGTACTTTAGTCTATCTAGACCACCCTATCTTTTACTAGTAATAGTTATAAACTAACATTACAGATCTAAAAAATCAGTAGATACATATAAATAAAATTTAATTGATTGTTTTTATTTTCTAATTAACAGCTCATCACTAAATGCATATGAAAGTATATACGGTACTAACATCAAAAAATCAATTTTTAAATTTTTTGTCTATCCGTCTGTTTGTTCCGGCTATACTCCGAAACGGCTGGACCGATTTTGACGGGACATTCACTCGATTTATAAGGAGATAACTTAGACTTCTTTTATTTTAATAGATAGTTATAAAAAAAATTATTTAATTTAACTTACAATATAACAAACAACAAGAAACAAGAGTCGATGTAATACATCCCAAAGTAAAGTAAACTACGAAAAGCCATTTTCAAAGAAGTGTACGGAATAAAAAGTTTGTAACATTGTTTTATTTGCCTTTGCGGATTTTAAAGCGAATGAACGATATATTGCATGATGTTCAGACTAGATGTTTGTGTTTTCAGTACAAAGTAACACTTGTTTTGCTAAAGGCATGATATAAGTGACACGTTTGGCGCAGTTTGTAGTGACCCTACTTGCTGTGCGATCGCGGATTCGAGTCCCGCTGGAGGCATTCATTGTTAAGCACTAAAGTTTGTACTCCAGTCTTGGGTGTTTATATTTATATATATGTAATATGTATGTATTTAAAGTTATATATTATGTTTAATTTATGAACTATCTGGTATCCGTTACACAAGCCTAGTAGCCTACCGCGGAACAAGATGGCGCTGTGTGTAATAATGCCCCAACATATTTATGGTATTAAAACCAAATTCTTATTTGACTTTATACATTATTAACTTTTTATACACAACTTGATTACCTTTAAAATTTTTGATTGATTCTTCGGGTATAATACGAACACAGAAATACTGAGCTTTTATATAAGTTCACGAAGTAATTCTATAGGATATTAGTATATTTTCAATGTTTTAGCTTCGAAGGGAGCTTTAGCAAGGCAAGGGTGTATATTATTCAATAACTTTTTTCATTTTTGCTGTTATAAGGTGTTAGGAAAAGGAAGCCCAAAGCAATTTTCCGATAGCCGGAAAGGGGAAGCTTCGTGACTATCGCACAAATACGAGCTTGAGATGAAAAATATTTTTACTAAACGTATATTAAAAATAGAAAAGTTCTTTATATTTTGACTAAAATAAGATCTATTAAAACCAAAAGGATGAACTAGCTAAGGAAGTTAAATAAAAACTAAATTAATTTGAAACATTCTATAGATTAAATATTTTCTATATACATAGTATTGCACTAACTTATACTTCAAGTTTGCTCGTTAAATATTTATTTTTTCGTTTAAATAGTCATTATAGTATCGATACTAAACCCGAATCTCTAGTTACTGACGCAAGAAAAAACGAAGCACGTAAAATGGTATTCCTTCTTTTTCGAAGCTGGTCAAGACTAAATTTTGATAGGTATTAAGCCCTTATTGAAACACCAGACGGACTTCACATATCTTACTAAAACTTGCTATGTTCTCTCAGACATGCAGGTTTTCTCACAATGTTTTTCATCACTATAAAACTAATAGTCATATTGAAAATTCGAAAATATATTATGAGAGGTGTGCGACCCGGGAATTGAACCCACTTCACTCTTAAGCGCGATAATTGAATACTCGTTTAAAAATAGTAAATGAATTTTTTTAAGGAATTATTAAAGTACAGTATAATAGTAGATAGAAACCTAATTGGTTTCTGTTTCAGGTGGTTCCGTCAATAGAGTGCGGCTTAGTTTCAAATGGGATAACTACGGGTGCAATATCGGTTGACAATTTAATTACCACCCGAACAAATTTTGGTATTTCCTATAGAATCCGGAAATCCTCTCTTTTTAAAATTATCTAGACCTGTCTAGGGATTATTTTGGATCCTTAATATATGTTGGGTATTTATTATTTATTTGTTATATTTTATTATATTTATTATTATTGTTATAATACACACAGAAAAATCTATTTCCGTGGTTACGAGGCTTGTGTTACGAATACCAGACATAAATATTATAAATATAAACACCCCTGAATGGAGTACAATTATTCGTGCTCAACAAATTAATGTGCAGGCGGAAGTCGAACTCGCGACCACTGGCACAGCAATTAGGTTCACTACGAATTGGGCCATACGTGTAATTGATATAATTTTCGTATAAAAATACAATAATATTGAAATAAAAATAGCTTATGTTATGTTTAGATAATGATAGCTATAAGTTCAGAGCTCAGAGCGAGAGAGTCTTATGATTAACAAAATATTAGTGCACATTAAGTCATATTTTTATCAATATTTGTCAATTCAAGTGTTTCTGGAATGGATATAGACTACGTTCATTTCTACTCTTTCTATCACACGAGCTTTAACTGAAACATTAAAAAATTACAAAGTATAGGTCGCAAGAAATGCTTTCTAAGCTAAGTAACAATCACGAATTATCTATAATGAAATAAAACGAAAAGCTTTTTATCTTAACTAACAAGGCAGTTTGATGTAAATATGAGCCTCAGACAGATTCTAAATAGAGCACTTCGCGAAATTTTAATGATGCCATAACTCAGGTTGAATTATTAGGATTTTGATGTCGATGTTTACAGCCCTTTGTCAAAATAGTTGGGAGGTTTCGCAAAATGTGTATATTATACTTAGAAAATTTAAAATTTAAGACTATATGTCACTTCTGGCTTTGCTTATGAACGTTATGAACTAGAAAAACTATAATTTTACAAAAGAAGTTGTGTCTAACATACGCCTGATATCGAACCACTTTTTAGTTTCTTCTCGCTTGAAATTTCCCAGAGCGTATAGTAAAATGAAGTGAAGTTGAAAGTAGTTGTAGATTATATAAACGAAGTTAATTAAGCCGTTCCTTACGAATTACCGACTATTACTAGTAATGAGCTTCAGTTCTTAACCCTGAATGAATATCTAAGTTTCGACTTAAAACAAAACTAAGCGTACGCTAATATATATGTATGACGTATGCACATATAAAAACTTTTTCTTTTAAATCTCATTTGTTAAATTTCTCAAATTATATATGTATTAGCCATTTTAGTTATTTTTTTCTATGGATTTATGGGAAAAAATATTTATATCGTTTATTTAGTTCTAAAGAATGAATGTATGTACCTTTACAAAAAAAGATAGCGGCGTATTGTAGGAAGATGACTATTTTTCTTATCACTACACTGATAACCCTGACTGATGGTGCAATATTAGCGCGTAAGATGTACAGAACTTGGCATGATTATACAAAATAAAGATAATTACTATTATAAATGAAACTATCTTTTCGGATTTTGTCGCGGATTTATTATGATTTTTGGTTCATAATAAATCCGCGACAAAATCCGAAAAGATTGTTTCATTTACAATGTCAAACATTCGCGTAAACCTAAGAAAGTATTATAAGATAATTACTAGTTTTAAATTATTATGTAGTCTAACATTAAATAAATAATAAGATAATTGTATCATTAAATTTGGCTTGTGTCTCATTTTTACAATAATATTAAACCATAAAAATTAACCACAGAGTATGTTAATGCTTTATCCATACACCTACATATTATAATAAAATTTAAAGTATATTTTTAGAAAAATCTTATTTAAATAGTTATTATTCTTGAAACAGAGGCCGAATATTTTTTAAATATTTTTGTATGTTTGTCTGTTTGTCTGTCTGTGACTGCATCTCAAGAAAACCACTGGACTTTTCAAAACGACTGGAGATTTTGATTTATTATAATATATAGAATTATAGAACAGAGGCAATGGTAGCCCAGCGGTAACGCGCTCGCTTGAATAACCGAGTAATGCTGGTTCAAATCTGGGTCTCGCACCTATGATATTTTCATGTGTTAATCATTTTCTATCATGATTACCACTTGTCTTACGGTTAAGAAAATATCGTGAGAAAACTGCGTGTCTTAGAAAAACCTAGCAAGTTTTTCGAAAGATATGTGAAGTCCGCCAACACGCTCTAGGCCAGCGCGATCACCCACCAGCAGTGGGACGTTAAAAAAGGGCTGATGATGATGATATAATATAGCTTAAGAAGCTATATCGATGGACCTAAATTAAAAACAAAACCATTGTTTAATAAGAATTTTAAAGAAAGAAACAATTTTAAGCAATAACACACTAAAAGGTATTATTTTTATGCAGAGCTGCAGTTGTGAATCATCTATGATAAATGACCTCGCGTCTCATTAACGCAATTCTCTTAAACACTTCTCTAATATGCATGATTATAATTTTAATATCTAAATAAACTTTAGAACTAAAAACTGAATAAAATAATGTAATAAAAAAGGTATTAAATATGTATCTTTAATTGCAACTAAGACTTTTTAAAACTTAACTATATTCTACTTTCCAAGTATTAAATTCACTTTAACACTTTGTTGAAAGAAAACTAGCACAATATTTGCATTTACTATGAAAATTACCTACAATTTTGTTATCGAAAGAATCCAATAATCATTTGATGGATAGCTTAAACAGTATAAGTGATTGGTATAACATGACAAGTGTTTTACGTCTAAGGTATGTACATTAAATCATTCTAGTAGCTTATTGTTTGCACTAGCGACACACCCTCGTTTCGCTCATTTTCGCCCTTCGGTACGTTTTACTAGTTGGTATATATATTTATTATATACTAGCTGCGCCCCGTGGTTTCACCCACGTAGTTGCCGTTCCCGTGGGATTACAGGGATAAAAAGTAGCCTATGTCCTTTCTGAAGGTCTTCTCTATCTGTATACCAAATTTTATCGAATTCGGTTCAGCGGTTTAGGCGTGAAAGCGTAACAGACAGACAGACAGACAGACACAGTTACTTTCGCATTTATAATATTAGTTAGGATTTCTCTGAAATTTTCAGTTTTTCTACTTATATTGTTATTCTTAAAAACCTTCCCCTTGAATCATTGAATCACTCTGTCTATTGAAGAAAACCGCATTAAAATCTGTTGCGTAGTTTGAAAGTTTTATGCGTACAGACGGCCGTGACTGTTTTATACTATGTAGATTTTAGGCTAAAGATTTAACTTTTTCATATTTTATCATATTTTTTACACTACTTGTAAGCAATTTTTTTATATCAGTCAATATTTAATTATTATTATAGCGTGATATGACCTGATAACTATTTTCACTAGTGCAGTGATATTATTTATGAATCGTATAATTGTAAATACATAGCACATATAGCCTATATGATATAATAGCAAAAAGCTGAGCTTTGTGAAGGCTCGCGTAGTTTTTCTAACGGGTAATAAATAATAATGTTACAACTGTTAACTCTTTGGTTTTCTTACAGATGGCGTTCGTAGTACAATAAAATTCTATCGAATGAAAACAAAGTTGTTAATGCTCATTTTTTTAATGGTAAAAAAATATTTTTGACAGATAACACATCTAGATATGAAGTTTAATTACTATGATAAAGCACAAATCTATAGCCGTGATAGTTTTTCAGTAAAGTGTAATGCTCAGGTTGTGGGATAGTGTTAATGGTAGTGTAATAAAGTGACAAGTTTTAATAACTTTTTTATTTTAAACTGACCTGGTATTTTCTACAAAATTTGTCCGATTAAACTGTTATCTTTCGATGGAGTCATTGATATCTGGCGTTATCTTGTGGAGTATTTTCTATATGTCTATATTCTAAAGCTGGCGTCCACTAAATACAAAAATAGATTACAGAAAAAAAATGTATAACTCGTAATTTTACTATAATTTATGCCATTTTTCCTTTTTTCGAAACTACTTTATATACATTTATTAAACTGACACAGTGTATTGCTTCGTTACCTAATTATTTCTATAATTTCTATATTAATATTTGTACCTCGGTTCGAGACCTGAGTATGGCGACGGATAATAGTTTCGGAGTCTTTCTACTACGAAATACTGACAGTACTGAGTAAAGTAGCAGATGGTATATTTTATACGAGTAACTCCGTGATGTTAGTCTTGCGCCTTACTTCAAGCTATATTGAAATCCCATCCCAGTCGAATTGAAGTTTTGTATCTCTCATATAGAAAATTGTATATTTACTTGTATAATAAACAAGTATAGCTTGTTCCATATAGATTAAGATTAAGAGAGTATCGAAATCGTTGTATGACATTGTAGCTGTAGAAAGATAACCTTGTATGTCCTGAGGTCCAAACTTTACAGGAAACGAAAAACAAAGTTCATTTTTTTAATGTTTTTCAAACAAGAGGTTTTCGTTTTACTCCAAATATGGCACTAGTAGTCATGTATTGGGTTTACGGTTTCGCTGTAATATAAAATACGTAATTTTCATTTGATTTTTACAAAAAAAATGCATTTTAGACATACGAGATCATTATACAGCGAAGATATACAAAAGTATGTATTTAGTCAGCTTTTTTAACATTCCCCGGTTGGGCACGGGCCTTCCTTCAGAATCAGGGTATCAGGCGGATCTAGCCATAATCCACCATGTACGGCTTGACGGCCTTTGCATGTTTTTCAAAAACTTGCTAGGTTACTTATTGTTAAGGATTTAGGTTTTCTCGTGATGTTTTCCGTCACTGTACGACAAATCATATTGAAAATAGTCGCGTGAAAATATAAGTTCGAGACAGGAATCGAACCCATTTCTCTCGGTATCCCAAATGAGCGCGCTACTGAGCTACAACTAACTTCAGTCAAAAATATATACAGTTAATTTTATAGATTTAGTAGACAGAAAGGTTTACTGTGTGAACACTTCAAACGTTTGAATATTTGTGTGGTTAATGCGCTTGGAGAGCTAAAGCAGCTGAGTTTAACTTGTTAGTAGTAATGCGTAATTAATTCTTAGTTAACATTCCCATTTTATTAGTATAACTTAGCTAAGATAATAATATTAGTTTGCATGTTTCTTAATAGGTAGGCTAGCGGTCACGCGCTCGCTTGGATAACTGAGTGATGCGGGTTCAAATCCGGGTCTCGCACCTCTGATATTTTCATGTGCGAATCATTTCTATCATGATTACCACTTATCTTATAAAGACATGTGAAGTCCACCAACACGCCCTAGGGCAACGCGGTAGACTATGGCCTGATCCCCCTCGTGCTGAGGGAGGCCCGTGCCCAGCAGTGTGACGTTAAAAAGAGCTGATGATGATGACTATTTTTATAGTTACCCACGCCACTTGCTTAATGGCTTCGATTTTCTTTAAATGATACTTCTATAGCTTTTGAGAGTGCAATATTCGTGTACTAAATTTTATCAAAATAGCTATAGTTTAATATCCTTGACCGTATATCTTATCATTTTTACAGAAACATTAATGAGTCAGTAAGCATTCGTGTATTTTGTAGCATTATTTTCATAGAACCCGTTTCACCCGTTTTCCCGACCGAGTTCCTCATCACTGGACTGCCTGGATCGAGGTTGGAATTGGATTTGGAAAGAACAAGGTTTCGGTGGAAAATTATTTTATTTATATTTCCTTATTATGATAATTTATTTACGTATGTTTGGTCAAATCAATAATATTTGTCTTTAAAATATTCACTTTGTCAACTTTGACTTTATAAGTCACGATTTAGAATTTAAAGCGTTATGTTTTAACAAATTGACGTTTTCTTTCCCGTGAATAATGATTTTAACGGAGAAATTATAATTTTTCATTTTCCTCGAAACTGGAGACCAATCTGTAACATCGTTTTCAATAATTTTAGGCACTCAAGTAATAATTTTGAAATAACATTCGAAATTGCCTTCTATATCGGAACATCGTTCGTCTTATTTAAACTTTGGCTAACCAATTTCATTCAGATAATATTCAAACAGAAAATTACATTTACAAAGTAAATGTTTTATAAATATTTTCTTTTCCAAACCACCGTATTTTCAAGCTCGTATCGTGAATGTATCAAATGAAATCGCGATATATGGGCCTATGTCAGGCTAGGCATCTATATAGCGCGTGTGCCAAATCTTCCTATCGATTGCACAGAGTAGGTACGTAGTGTGATAAACAAAGAATTCATTTTAATAATAATTGTATACACCACTCTAAATAACAACCAATTTCCGGTATAGACTTAATCGCGATTCAATTGGTTCATGTGTAGCGAATAACAAAAACAAATTTATCTTACGGGAACTGTAGAATTATTCGGTATCAGAAATGACCTATACTATTCCACAATATATAAGTAAGTGAATTTCATTAATATAAGTTTCGTCGTTTTGGCGTGAATGAGTAACAAATATCTATTTAAACTTTAGCATTTATAATAATTATGGAATAAGGGGAACTAAAAAATGAAATTAAATTATATGTACAAAAAAGAAACTGAGTGAGTGAGTAACTCTTAAGGAACGAAAACCTCGCAATAAGATAATAATACTATTATATAAATATAATATAAATATAATATAAATTTATATAAATATAATATAAATATAATATAAATTTATATAAATATAATATAAATTTATATAAAAATAATTTCCTCATAGATTTCAAGGTTAAATCCAAAATTACTGCAATACTAAGTAAAAAAATTGTTCGTAACATATTATTTTTAGACGTAAAGTGCTAAAGGTAACTATCATATAGTGAGACTATCATATAGTGGATAGTCTACAGTGAATGGGCCAATTATGAACGGACCGACGTGGGGTCGCATTGACTAGAAGATGTCTCATGTAGGTTATTGTATGTAATGAAGTGATTATAATGACTACTGAACATTTATTTACAATAAAGAAAATTACAAGTAAACTTAACTATATGGACAAAGAAAATACACACTTAATTATTACTGAACAAGTCGTGTCCGCGTGGAATAGTGGCAAGAATGCTGGCCGCATTCCCCCGCTGAATGGCAATGCCGATTCTTTGGGCGAAAAATGAGCCAGCTCTCCTATCACCAGTAGAGGCGATAAGACGAGGTGTTATGTCTTTTAAAAAGTGCTTAGCACTTGTATGTAATTGCTTAAGATATATATTAAGACTATGTACATTTTCAAAAAGTGTAATTGCAAAGTTATTCAGGAATTACAATTAGACAAATACAGGCAAAAAAAGAATTATAACACTTCAAGCCTAACATTCCATCCTTCTTTCTCGCAACGGATTTCATTTTTCGACATACCGCAAAAAACCAGTATGTTTTAAATGAAACTGAAGCTAAAATTAATGACGCAGAGATAAGTGTGGTTCAACTTGATTTATTTTAGTTACAAATTCTGTCTGGAACTCGGAAAGGGAGTTACTTATCGATGGACGCCATTGAAACGATGCCAAGAGTACACCATCGATTGGTGAATAGGTACGTACCTATACTTTTTGAGACATTACAATTTGGTATTTGAAATTGTTATTCTTAGATATTATTCGATTTAAGCTTTACTTTTAACTTTGTTAATTATATTCCTCACATTTAAACTCGTTATGAATAAAATTTTGAATGAGCGAAGTTGATTTATTTGACACGTGATATTTCTCCCAAATAAATTAAATGAACACACACTAAATTTTATTAATATTTTCAGTATTACACTGTCATTTTGAGAATCAAACATAATATTAACTTCATGTATTAACGAACTAGCGATTCGCACTCGTTCGACTCGGATTCGTCCCTAGCCCGTATGTAAGTAAGTATACATTTCTCATAGATGAGACTTTTTTTCCGCATTCAACAGTATCTTATATGTTTTGACACGGATAACCAACTATCATCATACCAAATGTCATCAAAATCTCAAATCTCAAAAATGTTTTCTTGTGATAGACAGATCGACAGACAAAAATCCTAAAACCTATATTCGGCTTCTGTATCGTTAGTAATGATTATTTCAATAAAATATTTCAAAAAATATTTAATTTTATAAAAGAAGTACGAATTATAGAAATAATACTAGCAACTTACACTCGCTTCGCTCGGATCTGTTCCATTTAAATAAAGTAATAAATAAATAAAAAATAAAATAAGTATACGTTTATAAAAACCGACTTCCAAAACTAAAAAGGTTAAAATAACTTAATAAAGATTTAATTTAATACACATCTTATGCAAACCTAATACCTTTAATATTAATAAATTACTATTATTTGTATGTGCTACCACCTATTGATAGGTTAAAGAATTTTAGAAATTAAAGTTATGGCCTAGATTTTTAAAATATAGTTTATTCGTGATTTTGTAAACGCATTATAGTATGGTATCAATAGTAAATAAAGAGCCAATGTCGCGTAGAATGAAGGTCGAAGTTGAAGATGATAAGCAATCAGTCGCAATTTGTAAGTGGGTTAAGTGCTTAAAATTTTATTTGTATATATAAGTCTTGGGACGTTTTCGTTGAAACCATTAAGTTATTTTAGGTTTAAGAAAGTCCTTAATGTTAAGGCGAGTAATATTATAAAGAATCTAATCAATTCTACGATATGAAAAGCTTACAAAAAAAAATAGGATCTCATATTTGCTAAGCTGTATTTTTTTATTACTATTATTATTTAGTATTATTTAGTATAAGTGTTTTTACAAACCTTGTATGTATACTAAAGGGGGTACCTAGGGACGAACCCAAGCAAAACGAGAGTGAATCGCTAGTATATATTAAAATAGTGTTAATCATAGCGATTTTTCGTTCTCTCTTCTTCAATCTTACGTTGCACAATGTAACAGGTTATACCTGTTACATACTAATAAGTATGTAAATCCAAGTTTTTGGTTCTGTCTAAACGCAGGCAAAACCGCGGGTAAAGCTAGTTCTTTAATAAAGAATAATATTTCTCATAAACAACAATAGTAGACCAACAAAGCGACATAAATAATGAAGTGAGGAAAGATTTTATAATGGTCGCGTCCCTCGACCTTCACCTAGCTCGCCGCAACCAACCTAATTGCATCCTGGAAGAACAGTTAGGGTGAACACACGAGGGCGACAATCGCAAAATTAGATATTATATCTATACTAATATTATAAAGCTGAAGAGTTTGTTTGTTTGTTTGAACGCGCTAATCCCAGGAACTACTGGTTCGATTTGAAAAGTTATTTTTGTGTTGGATAGTCCGTTTATCGAGGAAGGCTATAGGCTATACTACATCACGCTACGGCTAATAGGAGCGGAGCATCAATGGAAAATGTTGCAACAACGGAAAGGGTGTTAGTTCTGCGGTACCATACCGCGCGACTCAGAAAGAATTTGGTTTCCGGTCTTTATAACACGTGCGAAGCCGCGGGAAATGCTAGTAAATGTAAATGTATGTACTATTAAAGTAACATTACATTTTTATATACTAACTAACAAATCCGGCCCGCTTCGTTGTGCGTAAGTTAAAATAAATTAAACGGTTTTTATAATTTTCTTAATAAAATAAAAGTAGCCTAAAATCCGGTCAAAACCGGTCCAGCCGTTTTAGAGAATAGCCGGAACAAGCAGACAGACACACAGATAGACAGATGAACAGACAGACAAAATAAAGAAAAAAGTATTATTCGATGTTAGTACCGTATATACTTTAGGATACTTCTTACTGAAGAAAAATATGTCATTTTTGAGAAATCTATACTAAAAGTCAAAATATAGTTTAATTTAAACGTAACGAAAGAATATTCTTAGCAGTATACTTGAAGCAATATTTATTTAGTTGCATATATTGAATCATCCATGTCTTTGCATAATATTAATGTCAGTATAGGTACTTCATATTTATTTTGCCATCAAAACATTATTAAAAACAACGAACTAACAGATCGAAATAGCGTCTGCGATTTCTATTATTTCGTGGACTATTAATAGATTGTTATGATTGTCTGATTAAGTGGGTTCGATTTTGTGGTGATTGAAACACGTGTCTCTATTGGTATTATATTGGCCAAGCGTTTAAATAGAAAAAAATCTCTCAACCTCAATTGTACACTTTGCACCTAAAGCAAGCCATAAATTATTATAAAAATGAACCGGACAAGTGTGAGTTGGACTCGTGCACGACAGGTTCCGTACCATTATCAATAAAAACGAGAAAAAATATTGTGTGAGTTGTATGAGAGCCCCTTTATATATTTATTTTGTTCTGTTTTTAGTATTTGTTGTTATAGCGGCAACAGAAATACATCATCTGTGAAAATATCAACTGTCTAACTATCACGGTTCATGAGATATAGTAATAGTATATAATAATGGGGTTCCGTTTTACCCTTTGGGTACGGAACCCTAAAAAAGAGAAGAGTATGAGGATTTTGATTAGAAGATAAATATTGGCCAAGTTTAAGCTCCTTAAAATAATAAAAAAGAAGTAAATTTAAATTTCTGCTCCAAAATTATTTCATTGTATGTCTCTCTCTTTCTCGCTATTTTACTGAAGCTATACTTGAAAGTAAGTAAGTGCTCACTGGGTAACTAAGTGAAGCGGGTTCGAATCCCGGATCTCGCACCTCTGATATTTTATGTGCGAGTAATTTCTATCATGATTATCACGTTTTACGGCGAAGCAAACATAGTGAGTATATAGTATGTTTGAGAGGAAACAAGTTTTCGAAAGACAAGTGAAGTCTATCAACCCGCATTAGGACAGCGTGGTGGAGTATGGCCCTATTGATGGGAGTTCAATGCCCAGCAGTGGGACGTTAAAGTATGGTGGATACAGAACCTTAATTTACTACTACATAATATTCAGTGACTATTCGAAGTCTAGCTTTATTAATAAATATATATAAATATAATCCATCAAAATCTTAAAAAAACTCGCTATAAAACTTCTCTTTGAGTCACAAATATTTTACGTAACTTATAAACTTATGCTTATTAGTTATACTTGAGCGCTGAAGTAAATGATTAAAAACTAAAAACTTGTTTCATTTCTTAACTTGGCACTAGAACTTATTCAATGTTAGCTGAAATCTTGAAACGGGCTTTTAAGAAATTCCGCATTCGAGAAATTAATCGTTATTTTATTTTGTACTAGCATTTCCCGCGGCTTCACACGCGTTCTATAGACCGGAAACCAAATTTCTGAGTCGCGCGGTATGAATTAACGCCCGCCCTTCCCGTTTTTGTAACATTTTTCATTGATGCTCCGCTCCTATTATTCGTAGCGTGATATAATATAGCCTTCCTCGATAAACTTAATATCCAACATAAAAAGAATTTTTCAAATCGAACCAGCAGTTCCTGAGATTAGCGCGTTCAACCAAACAAACAAACTCTTCAGCTTTATAATATTAGTATAGATAAGTCATTATGAAAAATCATAAAATACTGTTTCCACATTATAACACCTTATTTTGGGTCTAAATCCATTTAGTTATGCTTAAATATTAAAAAAAACATACATTGTAAGTTACTATTGTGTAAAGATTTGGATGGACTTTCTGTTTTGTCGTTGGCCCTAAGTAAATTTTTGTTTCCTTTGTGCATGAAACTCGTTTACGGAAACATTGATAGATATTTTCTAAACATTATTCGAAAAATGTTAACTGCGTTTGACGTAAACTTTGATTTTTCTTTAAATAACTTGTTTAAACATAGGTATATTTATTTAGCCGTACAAAAAACAACTGAAGTAGGATTATGATCGGCGAAACTATCAAGATGTTAAGATATATTTTTTCTGTGGAAAAATATTAAGTTTGATTTATGTATAGTTTTAAGTTTAAAAGCTGATTATTACTAACTAGCTGACCCGGCAAACTTCGTACCGCCTTAGCGTAAATTTGATGCACTACTTTATTTTGTATAGCTGACCTATCTTATGTATGCGTACCTATTCAATTTGAACTGGAATCTATAATATCCTCCATATAAAAATGAATACCTATTTCCCTGGTCTCGTCATACCTGAGAAGGACTTTACTTCCGTAGTTTATTCCGTAGGGTTCAATAATTTCACTTATATTTGTACAAATTGAATGCCGTTGACATTTGTTAGCGCGGTTATGTCTGTGGTGTCATAGATCACCACATAGTTTTTTGTTTCAAATTGAATGACGTTGACATTCGTAGCGCGCTTTTTTTAAAATATGCAAAATTAAATGTACTATATTTTTTAATATTTCTGAGAGATTTTCATAATATTTTTTTCCGTAAGAACCTTGTACAGAGTATTAGAAAACTACAAAAAAAATCAGCCAAATCGGTCAAGCCGTTTTCATGCTATGTCGTGACAATGGAAAACGGATTTCATTTTTATATATATATAGATAATACTCATAAACTAAAAAAAGACGTAAGAAGTATTTAGACGAAAAAGATAATGCAAAATGATGTCGTCCGAAATTTTTCGCTAGCAATTAGCACTTATTTTTGTTTGTTATAAAAATATAAGAAAGAAAAAAATAAAAGCTTATTTTGTGTTGTATACTTTGTATAAAATATAAAAATCTTCGTAAAAGCCTATTTATCTAGTTTATACAAAGAAGTCTCTAAATAATCCCATATGACTTTGTGACGTAACGATAATGTATCTGCTTCATATAAAAGTTAAATCCCTATAGTTTTAAGAAAAATCTGTTGATGGATGACTGAATAGCTTATCGATTTATCTTCCTTAAAGAGATTTCAATTTATTATAGAAAACGAAAACGTGAGCTTTAAAATAAAGTAAGACATCATATTTGTAAATTTTATATATCACTACAGAGTATTTATAGAGGTAGTGTTGGTCCAGAAATAACGCGTTAGTTTTGGAAACCAAGTGAAGTGGGTTCAATGTCCGAGCTAAGCACCTCTGATATTTTCATGTGCGAATCACTTCTAACACGATGACTACTTGTCTTACGGTAAGGACATGTGAATTCCACCAATTTACTAGCCAGGTTGTTGGCCTCGTCTCCTTCACATTCAAGGGAAGCCCACGCCCATCAGTGGGCCGTAAAAAGGGCTTCATCATCAGCCCTTTTTAACGTCCCACTGCTGGGCACGGGCCTCCCTCAGTACGAGGGGGATCAGGCCATAGTCCACCGCGCTGGCCTAGTGCGTGTTGGCGGACTTCACATGCCTTTCGAAAACTTGTAGGTTTTCTCAGACATGCAGGTTTCCTCACGATGTTTTCCTTCACCGTAAGACAAGTGGTAATCATGATATAAATGATTCACACATGAAAATATCAGAGGTGCGAGACCCGGATTCGAACCCACATCACTCGGTTATCCAAGCGACGCGTTACCGCTGGGCTACCACTGTCTTAAAAAAAAAAATTGCTTAATAATCCACAATAAATAAATAAATATATTGGGACATTACGACGCCATCTGGTTCCGTGGTAAGCTACGAAGGAAGCTTGTGTTACGGATACCATATAGTTGATATAATACATATATAAGTTTAAACTTACATATTATAAATATAAACACCCATGACTGGAGTACAAACATCCGAGTTTAACAAATGAATGCCCCCAGCGGGACTCGAACCCGCGACAGCTGGCGCAAGAAAGTCGGGTTACTACAAACTGCGCCAAACGTGTCGTCAAAATACAGCGTATTTTACAGTTAAAAATAAAGAAATATGTAAATAAATATATAATGTATTCCATTAATTTGCTGTAGTTGGCCTTTGGGCCATGGAGTCAAAGTGCTAAGCATTTTTTAAAAGACATAACACCTCGTCTTATCGCCTCTACTGGAGACAGGAGAGCTGGCTCATTTTTCGCCCAAAGAATCGGCATTGCAATTCAGCGGGGGAATGCGGCCAGCATTCTTGCCACTATTCCGCGCGGACACGACTTGTACAGTAATAATTAAGTGTATATTTGCTTTGTACATATAGTTAAGTTTATTTGTAATTTCCTTTATTGTAAATAAATTATGTAGTTACTTTTCTGAGTTAATACATTAAAATGGATATTTGAAAAGATAATATAAAATGAAGATAGTAATTACCTATGTTTTGCAGAAACAACAAAAAACAGTGGTTTAAATAATAATTGTTGAGTAGCGAGGGAAATATCACACGTGCGTCGAAGTATAATCATGTAGAATTAAATATTTGTAACAATAACTAGGTGACCTGGCAAACGTTGTTTTGCACTATAAATGTTATAAAATATAAATTAAATAGGGGGTAGGAAAGTGAAAAATATATTACCTATCTCATACCTATCAAATATACAAGAAGGTCATTAAAATCGGTCGAGCCGTTTTAGAGGAGTACGGCCACAAACACCGTGACATGAGATATCTATAAGAAAACTATAATATATAAAGGCAAAGAATATTCATTTTATAACTAAGTACGTATATTTTTTAAATATTTCTTCAACTAACCAAGAGAAATTTTAAAATTAACCTAACAAAAAACAATCGAATATGCAAGCAAAATCGCGGGGAGTAGGTAGTTTAGTTATAATTATATGACTTTTGTCGTATAGCGATAGCTTGGTGACCCAGTTTGTCAGCGCCGAGCGGAGTATTCTAAACATTAGCATAAAAGATAGGTGGACGGCAAAGATTAGATATGTTACAAAAGTGGCAGGCGATGTAAAAGTATTGCTTAGTATTTTTTTTGTTACATAATGTATATATACCACATTTAAATGTTTTTCTTACCGATTTCGACAGTGAGTAAAGACAAAAAATTATCAGCGTGTTACGTGTTCTAGAAACTCAGAAGAGAAACACGGCCAACTAACTCTCAACTCCGCATTGTATCTGAGGCTTGCAGAAAAACTAATTTACTAAAATTGTCTCTACCCGGGACTCGAAGCCGAATTTCCAGATGTGCCGAATAATGCCGTTTATGCTAGTCATTACACCACCAAGGCAAATATTGAATTTTTACCCACATATACAAAACACATGGGATTTGAAAGTTGATCGATTGCGAAAAGTACTTTTTAATAAATATCTTAAGAACATAAATCTTTGCTTTTCTCAGCTTTTTGGTAAATAAATGTTTTCCGAATCCATTTTTACTCTACATCCCTAACGACGTAAACAGCTGTTAGAACAAAGCAGTATGTACGATCGATACTGACTCTGCGAGTCTGAACAAACATTACTAGTATAAATATGAATTTGCCTCCGATAGGAATTGAATCTGCTACCTTTACCTTTATAATAGAGATATATAAAAGCATTTTCTCTATCACTTTTGTCGTAAGTCTACAGTTAGCTTTATTTTTTGCATCACTTCGATAGTGTTAATGGATCTACAGGAAGTGTCATAAACATTGAACTTCGACAACATTTCTGGGTTATTCATATCAAAATGTCTTGGACACTGTGCAATATCTGACATAGTAAACTCGAACTCGAAGAAATGTATGCTTGGACGTTTTAGTATTAGAATAACATTCATAATATTTATAAAACGTTTTTTTTCTCTTATAATATAAGATATATTTTATACTATGCGATAAGGGGAAACATAATATTTTATTTTATTAGCCCACCAACAAAGTACTTACTAAACACATGAAATTATTTGTACAAGGAAAACAAAACGTAAAAAATAGTACCTTAATTATAGGCGATAACGACATTAAATATAGACAGTAAAATTAAATTTAAAAATTAAATTAATTATTATTTAAAAATTAAAAACCAAATACTTAACTAATAATATTAACATTTTAAGAATAATATTTATTTAAATAATTGTATAAAAAAATGAGAGCACATGTTTATTTTTGTCTATCTGTCTCTCCGTGTCGGCTTCACGAGAACACTGTATAAATTTTGATGAAATTTAGAGTGATGATAGCTGGTTACTTGGGTCAACATATACGATACTTCATCACTACATAGTATAAAACAAAGTCGCTTTCTCTCTCCCTATATCCCTATGTATGCTTAAATCTTTAAAACTACACAACGGATTTTGATGCGGTTTTTTTAATAGATAGAATGATTCAAGAGGTAGGTTTTTATGCATAACTAACGGAACCCGCGGCTTTGCCTGTACTAAATCGAAGCGAGGGCGAGTCGGTAGTCTAATATAAAGCAAATATCTTATTCCTGAGAAATTCATATTAACCATTAAAACGAGCTTAGTTGTATATACAAAAGTATAGTTTAATAACAAATGCGAATAACTAGCACGCGACATAAAAATGCCCTCGGGACAGTGACCTTGAAGCGACCTCGTAGAATTATAAAACTCATGTTACAGTAAATATTCACAATAAAGAAACATACAAATTAACTAGTATTTATTTTCAATTAAACACATGTTTGTAGTAACATGCTTGTAAACATATTTAAGTAGATATTTTTGAGTGAATTGCTGAATTTTATTTTAATTATTCGATTTCGATTTATTTCTTTGGATCGTTAATTTACTCAAATATTATGTGGAATCAAATAGTATATGGAAATAAATGAGGGTTACTAGAATTACTGTCTTTTAACTTGATTTTTTCACCTCTGGGGTTAAAGCCTAAATATGTACCTTTTTGATTATAATGAATTGATTAAAAAGGGCTATTGATGTCTTAGTTAAGAATGTACTGTATTTTCACGGTAAAACATGAAATATTATATTCATTTCGGATTACTTTGGTATTATTGTTCGTCCCTAGGTACGATTCAATGGTGAGGGATTTCTCCGAGATGTTTCCGGCAGTAAAAAGTATCTTATATGTGATGCGTTCAGACAGACAGATAGACAAAAATCTAAAAAACTCGAATTGTTTCGAGAAAAATTTCCGAAAAATACTCGATGTACAGGTTCGACTAAGCTTAAGGGTAAAGTACTTAATAATGTAACAAATATCTTAGCACAGATAGATTTTTTACAACGAAGAAGAAGATAACCATTCGTAATTACATTGAAAGCTAAATTTGTGGGTTTAAAGTTTCTCAAAGACAAGATCAATCTAGAATTTTTATGTCTAAACTTTTAAAAAGTTAAGCATAATAATGGCCTCGAAATAAAAATTATTGAAGCAAAAAAATTCCTAATTACAAAGTCGGTATATACTCGTGTATCAGTAAAGAGAGCTTTGACAAAGTTATATCAAGAAAACTTTTAGTGTTCTAAAATTTATATTAACGACTCAGTCTCGCTTCGCTCGGGTTCGATTGTAGATTAAGCGCGAGCGAAGACGCGGGTTCCTCTAGTTAAAATAAATCAAATATCTAAAATAAAAGTTGCCGTAGTTACTCCTTATAACATAAGCTAACTGCGAGTGAAAGTCCCATCAAAATCGGTCCAGTCGTTTCAGAGATTAGCCGGAAAAACAGACAGTAACAAGTTTTGTAAAAGTGAAAATATACTTATTGTTCCATGATTTTTGAAATGATATATAAACATAATAGAAAAGTCTTTATTACATATTGGTATTTAAAAATCTAATTTAAATCTGGAGCGATTTTCATTGAATTCAGTCAATTTCACATTAGAATAGCAGGTGATTCTGTGTTTAGTAATGATCGGACATTTGAACGCGAGCGAAATCGCGGGTACAGCGTAGTACGTATAGTTATATGTTTTAACACCTATTCATTTTAAGTATGTTTGCGTTTATTTATGCAAAACAAACTGGTAGCTTACTTTCAAAACCAAAAGAAAATAATATGAAATCTTTATTTTCGTACTTGCTTTCGGACGTAAATAAGTAAGGCTAATAAGTAAGCTGGTCCATGAAGCTTACTCTGTAATTATTAGCTAACAGCCCCCTGGTGGAAGCAGATGTCTATTTCGGCCTATTAAGGTAGAGGCGTCCTAAATTCGGCGGAAAATGGAACTTTATTATCTCCGCTTATCCTACAAAGTATATGATGTAAAGCTATTTTATTATGTGTAGGTACGTTTTAATGGCCAGTATAAATTTATCAGAAATGAGATATTCTCTTTCCGTAAAAGTATTATAAAAATATAAATATATCAAGTAATTTATTTTTTTATTTCATTAAAGTACATTTCATCGAAATCGTTCGAGTGGTTTTTTCGTGATACCGTCACGGACAAACAGACATACAGAAAAATTCTAAAAAGTATATTGTTAATAATGAAATTTTCAATTAGATTTTTCAAAATATTTTCAATATACATTTTCGACTTAGTTAAAATTTTATACGTATAAAAATGTACATATCACTACATAGTATAAAACAAAGTCGCTTTCTCTGTTCCTATATCCCTATGTATGCTTAAATCTTTAAAACTACGCAACGGATTTTGATGCGGTTTTTTTTAATAGATAAAGTGATTCAAGAGGAAGGTTTATATGCATAACTAGCGGATCCCGCGGCTTTGCCTCTGCTAAATCTAGGGAAGAGCCCGAGCGAAGCGAGGACGATTTGCTAGTATGTTTATAAAAAAGAATTCTCGAAAACTTCACTTATTTCTAATTACGATCTAGCCTATTGAATAAATAATAACTCAGATTGCACTACTAACAAAATTAAAATAGATTTCGCTTCGTTTGGAAACAGAAAAGTATTTTGAAAGTCAAAATTATAACTCTTGCACTAACTCTCTCGAGTTTGGAAAAAATACTCGTATCTACTATAAGTTTTCTATTTTCATAGTAATTTACTCTACTTTAGAAATATTCCACTTTACATTCATTGTAACATTCAGTTGCTTGTTTTATAAAAAGCTTAGAATGTATTTGATAAAAAATGAAGATAATTTTCATTCTGGCGTCAAATAAGTAAAATATTTAGTAAGTTAGGGAGGTGGTGGGGGTAGTAGCTTTTGCTTACTTAAGGTTATAGTCTATCTATATTATAAATCTCATCGAAATCCGTTCACTCGTTGCAGTCTAACAGAGTAACACACAGAAATATACCTACTTTTGCATATTAGTAGCAGGGCCTAGACATTGGCTGTAATATTTTAAAAAGGTGACAAAACAAAAGATGGGAAGATGAGGTGCAGGAAACAGTCGGGAGAAGTTAGAGCTGGAGAGCATGAGACATAGAGGAATGTAGGAAGTTGTGAGAGGCCTTTCCCGAACAAAGGTTTACAGATACAGTTATCAATGTCGCCTTTTAATAGATAAATACGTCTATACAATATGTATTAAAAATACAATCAAAATAACAGTATTTAGTTAATTTAAACGACACTTAAGTGTGGGCGGATGAGATCTTATGTACTCGTAACTACATATATTCATATAATATCTAATTTCCTATTATCTATATCTATTTAAAAACTAACAATTTAAAGTGTCTATATGTAATGTAATATAATAGCTTTTTGCTATATGCATAAAAATATTCTCTATGTCTGTTCGTCCTTTAATTTTATAAAACCGAGTTCGTTCAAAAAGAAATTAAAAGTACCGTGAATCTATAAATCAATCAATAGTTTGATAAAATTGTAACTGAATCGAATCTGACGTTAAATATTTTTTTGAAATCTATACTAATATTAAAAAGCTGAAGAGTTTGTTTGATTGTTTGTTTGTTTGTTTGTTTGAACGCGCTAATCTCAGGAACGACCGGTTCGAATTGAAAAAATCTTTTTGTGTTAGATAGTCCGTTTATCGAGGAAGGCTATATTACATCAGTCTACGACCAATAGCAGCGGAGCATCAATGAAAAATAATGCAAAAACGGGAGGTATTTGGTTTCCAGCCTTTGGAACGTGCGCGAAGCCGCGGGAAAGGCTAGTAATAATTAAAATCTTATTAAAATGATCATTCTTAACGGAATCTACAGTTTTTTTAGAATGTTGTCTGTCTTTTTGTATGTCACGAATAAAGCACTTGATATTTTTTTATAAAGTATGATATTAGATCGATATCAGGATTAACCAATAGGGTACATTTGTACTGCGGGAAAATATCGCATCTCTGAGAAATGGTAAATAATTTAGCGCGGGGCGGGGGCGAGACACTAGTGTAATGAATGCTAATCTATTTACTTGTCAGGCTAACGAATTGGAAAACTACACACGTCCCAATTCTGTCACATACGTCCAATACACTATCCATTTCACAATGCCCATACTAAATTTCATGCTATTTGTTATTATTTTATAAAAAAAATTTGTACATAAAACATTTTTGAAAAATTATTATCCACAAAGTCATTAGCATCGATACAAATCAAAATCAAATCAAAATATTATTTATTCAAGTAGACTTTTACAAGCTCTTTTGAATCGTCACTTTTACATTATTAAAATTAAATGTCAATTTGTAAGTATGTAAATAAACTACCACCGGCTCGGAGAGCTGTTCTACTGAGAACAACCGGTGAGAAACTCAACAGCTCTTTTCAAAAAAATATTTAGTAACAATATTGTATTACAATATTTATCTATTTATCCTACGTGAGACATGTGTACACTTTGCCCCATAAATTATCTATTTACATTTGATACATTCGAATCTTGTCTGTCCGTCTATCTTTCTGTGACTACATCACAAGAAAACCACTGGAGAGATTTTTAATAGTATTATATGATACTTTGACTGCAGGAAAATATCTTATTTTTGGGATGAATCTGAGAGAAGTCACTAGTATTAGGTATATAAATAAATTACCTTACGGTATGTTACCAACATGTGACGACTTATGTGAAGATTCTTACTTTTATTTGGCTTATTTTCGAAGGTTTTCTTACCTGAAAATAAAATTAAATTATTAAAACAAAAATATATTTGAAATTAATTTCTATTGTTAAAGCGTTTCATGAGAATATAATACTCTCTATACTACTCTATTAACAACTGACAGAAGTGTCATCATAGCTTTTATAATACTTATTTCTTGATAGTTTGTTTATTTTATTACAAAAGATTCAATAAAACGTGTTTATTACAATAGGATATCTGCATAATACTAAGCAATATTCTCGAGATCACCCTTATATAAACGCGTCAACGAAATCGTTACATAGCAGAACACCTAGCAATACATAGCTGCAATACATAGCTACAATATAAATTCTTAGAAATATTTTCGTCTCACCATGTTGTAGAAGGATGAATAAAACTATACTTAGAGCATTTTACTAAAGCCTTTTCATACTAAACATTGTTAGAGTACTATAATAGTGTCGAGTTACTCAGCAGCTGTGCAACTTTTGTCAGTCTAAGTCCTTTCCTCCCCCTTTCTGTATTCCTGATATTCTCTAAATGTTCATCCCTAGTTATACTTTTCTAAGGCTGCTTTAACGACACGTATGGCTCAGTTAGTAGTGATCCTACTTTCTGCGTCAGCGGTCGCGGGTTCGAGTGCCACTGGTGGCATTCATTTGTTAAATTCAGATGCTAGTACTCCAGTAATGGGTGTTTATATTTATAATATGTATGTATTTAAACTTATATATGTAGTATATCAACTATCTGGTATCCGTAACACAAGCTTCGTAGATTACCACGGAACTAGATGGCGCTGGGTATAATAATGTCCCAACATTTATTAGCTGAGGGTGACTTCCACCTGGATTTTGAAAAAAGTTCTAAAATGAAGAACATTGACTGTTATTTGCAGACAGAATGCATGAAGGCAGTTTCGGCAATCTACACATACGAGTACAGTTATAAGTTGTATATTAAATATTTTATGAAAAATCTTATCTTCATTACTATAAACATAGATCACAGATATCTAGAGATTGAATTTTTGTCACTATTGGAGGTGCGAGACCCGGATTTGAACCCGCATCACTCGGTTATCGAAGCGAGGCGCTGTCACTGAGCTACCACTTTATCATAAATACTAAAGGTATCTAAGAATAATGCGAGTGAAATAAGCTTCTAGGGCTAGTTCGTAACGATGATTAATTACTATCTTGATTCTAGTCTTATCGTTTCCGTCAGAGAGCTTTAGCCTTATTCCTTCGAAAACATGAGTATTGCGGATAAGTGTGAAGTAGCTCATTACAATTCCATAGAAACTATTCGCAGAGTATTCATTTAGTTTAAATTTATTTCGTTTTATTTATCGAACAGCATATCTGTTTTCGCAATCAATTCTGTCTGTTACCTTTGCACGCTTGAACCGTTCAACAGATTTCGATAACATTTGTAAAGGCCATAGATTGCATTAGGGGATATAGTGTAGGGTACTCTTCCCCACTCATTAGTGCGTGCAAAGCCACGGGCAAAACCTAGTACGGCATATATTATGTAGTTTTAAAGTCTAAAAAGTATTTATTTGATTAGAAAATAAATAAATTCCAATGCTCCAACAAAAGACGAAAATAAGAAAAAAATAACAATAATGTATATTCCCAGCTCTAGGACAGATTAGTTACGTACTCGTTGGTTTTAGGGAAGCCTATTGACATAGGTTCTGACAACATTCCCTCTGTCAATACGCTAGCTGACCGTGATTAAATATGGAGGCAAATATTTGTACGTATTATTATACGTTCTGGTGAAAAATGAAAAAAATATTATTTGCTAGGATATAACGTCAAAGGTCGTTTATTGCAATGCCTCCAAAATTGCTTCACAGTATAGTATCTGGTTGTTTGTTCTTGCTAATCTCTGAAACTGGGCCAATTCCGATGGGCCTTTTACTAGAAGATAGATGATGTTTTAAGAAGTAAAAGAAAGAAGAGAGTTTTAAGAAGGAAGAAGAAGAAGTTATATTTTAAGAAAAGACTCAGGGTTCTGCTTAAAAATTGAAATGTACCTAATAATAATAATATATACAATCCCACCTACTAACAATTACCCTTTAATCTATCCACCACGGATTCACATCTTCTGCATATCGTGGCATAGAAATAATCAATCCTTGCTGCTGCGAACATCCCCTATGCACTACAAAAACGGAGCAAGCCCAAGCACTCTACAAACATTATTATATTGAACACGATGATTTTTGATAGTACTTGGCCTACAAATTGCACCTAAGAACATACTCAAGCGAAGCAAGGTTAACCACTAGTATTATAAAAAAGTTCATATATAATTAAAACGTTACTACTTTTTTTGTTTAATAACATCAAACTTGCAATCTCTATCATAGTGACACATTACTAGTGAATATACTATTTATTATAGATATATGCTATACCATAGAATATTCTTACAACAGTGCAATCCAGTTCCGGGGTTAGCTACCATGCTAGTGTTACGGATACCGGATAGTTGATATACTACATATATAACTTTTAAATATATACATATTATAAATATAAACACTCATGACTGGAGTACAAACATTCATGCTCAACAAATAAATGCTCCCAGCTGGACTCGAACCCGCGACCGCTGGCGCAGAAAGTACCAACTGAGCCAAATGAGTCGTCAAATGAAATATATCGCACAGCTTTTAATCCATCCATTGCAACACTGTTGTATGGTCATTGACACTTGTCGTCATAAAATATCAACGCAACATATTATGTAAACTTAAATTTGGCTAAAATAAGCTTAGTACAATGTAATAGTCATTATTTTTAGATAGGTCAGGAAATTCCTGACCTATCTACTATCTGATTCTTAGCAATATGTGAAAATAAAATGCTTAGATTCTTATTTATAAATCACATTTTACATTACATTCACATGTATCATCGCATCAAATTTTAATAAAAGCTCGTGTTACGATCACAGACCGACAGACAGACAAAAGCTCTAAAAATTATAGTTCGGTGTTTGTTTCTATATTAATGACTCTTTCAATAAGTTTTTCAAAAAAATATTTTATGTATAACTAGTATTTCCCGCGACTTCGTAAGCGTTCTAAAGATCGAAAACCAAATTCTTGCTGAGTCTCACGGTATGGTACATCGAAGAACTAACGCCCTCCCTAACCGTTTTTGTAACATTTCTCATTGATGCTCCGTTCCTATTAATCGCAGCGTGATGTAATATAGCCTATAGCCTTCCTCGATAAACGGACTATCCAACAAAAAAAGAATTTTTCAATTCGGACCAGTAGTTTCTGAAATTAGCGCGTTCAACGAAATAAACAAACAAACAAACTCTTCAGCTTTATAATATTAGTATAGATTACATTTGCATAAGATATTGTAAATTACTTTGTTCACTTGTTTTTTTATTTTGTTTATAGCACAAACTATAAGGAAGATGAAGAAAAGTATAAATTGTGACATCTTTCTGGTTAAAGTAAATAATAGATATTAGTCAGTTATACATACATACCGGTTAGTTTTCACACATATATATAGGGTTTCGTAGTTAGTAGTAATTATCAGATATATATACATAATATCTTATGTTCGAGGCCATGGGAATTATTGAAGGAAAATTTACAATTTCATGAACAAAAATGAAATTTAAATATTTAAGAACTAAAATTCGATTCTTAAAACTCGATTAAATCTAAATCAACTTCAAGCTTTTATCAGAGTTAGCATAAAAATTCATTAAATTTATAACGAAAGGAAAATTGAGAAAATACTACCTAAAACTAAATTACGATGCTAAATCTAAGACGCTCTGCATCTTTATCTAAGTTGCTTAGTAGCTATGTTTATTTTTCACAGGCTACCTAAAAATCCAAATCATACATCATAGAAAAATAATAAAAAATCGGTTGTCTAAATTGAATATTTCGATAGATTTAAGGCTACTGAAAGTTTTTTTTTTCTCTTTCTTTCGATAACCAATTATAGCTTTAATTTACTTACTTATTTCTGATAACTAGTGTTCGGGGTTCTGTCGAAGTTCGACAATAAAAGTTATTGGTTTGAGGAAAACTTGTTCCGATAGAATTTAACTATCTTTATAAAACAAACGATTTCTAAATACCTTTTATTCATTACACTAAAGCTTTATCTACTAAAGAAAAAAAATCTGTTAAAAAAAGAGAAATAGGTTAACTGTTGTTCTCTGTATAAATTTCTGATCACATGAACATAGTATTTAGCGGCAGTAGCTTTGCAAAACGAAAAATAATAATAAATAGAAAATAAAGTCCACCATCTTTTGAAGTCCGCCATATTGGATTTACTATTACGTCACTTTGCTTATTGGGTACGCCCACGATGCATAAAAATCAGTCCGCCTTTAATTTAAAGGTGTTATTAGGTAATTTCACTCCTCATAGAACTTCTATTCTTGCCTTATTAAAATTCTTAAAGAGTAAACAAGACAGTCGTTCGATTATTCTTAATATACATATAATTTCTACAGATAAATAAGACTGTTTAGTGTTTAAATCTAACTTTATATTAATTAAAATCTTTGTTGCAATGAAACAAAGCGGCTATTTTAAGTTTTGTCGAGTTTTCTCAGATGTCACTGAATAAATTTACCATTCAGTCGTTGTAGAGTAAGTTTTCTCTCACACAAAGTTCAAACTCGATTAAATAGATGCTCCACTACTTTGAATGCAGTTTCTAGTTCTCAACAATTAAGTAATACGATGTACACTAATTATTCTTGTGTTAATTTAAAAGTTCTTGAACTTGTCCAATGGTCTGACATATCATTACTGATAACCATGGAGCAGAACAACCAGTGGAGAGCGCGAGCGGGGGTTACCACGTTCACTAAACGTATGCTAAATCAAGCTTACGCGACGGAATTTTAGTCAATCGTTGCAATTCTATGCTTAAATACGGACCAAGACGAATCATTCGTCGCTTGGTTGTCACTTAGTTACCCAATCACAGCTGTCGAAGCTTACCTCTTCCCCCGCCGTAAATGAGTGACTTTACAAAACTTTATTAAGTTTCTGCTTAGACGTAGTTTGTTGTACTGTCTACGCCAGCGGTTGCGGGTTCGAGTCCAGCTGGGGGCATTAATTTTTTGCCCCCAGCGAATGTTCTTACTTAAGACATGGGTGTTTATATTTATAATATGTATGTATTTAACTAACCGTAACACAAGCCTCGTAGCTCACTGTCTTTAATAATATCTCAACATATTTTTTCATATTTATACTGTATTGCAGTTTCTAGTTTTTTTTACTGATAACACTAACGCTTGTCTTGTCAAAAGATACAAAAGAAAAATGAAATCGCTCGATAAATAGAAGAGAAAAGGTAGTTAAAGTTTTCTCGTTTATGTGTATGTTAATAATTTTGAATACAGGAAAAAATGAAAAAATCACAAATCCAAATAAATAAAAAATTATTGAAATCTTCGAGCGGTTTCGGAGGAGTGCGAATACAAACACCGTGAGGCGAGTTATATATATATATATCTATATTCATATTATAATGCTGAAGAGTTTGTTTGTTTGTTTGGTTGAACGCGCTAATTTCAGAAACTACGCATCCGATTTGAAATATTATTTTTGTGTTGGTTAGGCCGTGTATTGAGGAAGGCTATAGGCTATATTACATCACGGTACGACCAATAGTAGCGGAGCATCAAAGAAAGATGTTACAAAAACGGAAGAAAAATATTTCTTTTGATTTTCAGCCTTTAGAACGCGAGCGGAACCGCGGCAAAGGCATTAGATAATACAATTGTAAACCACCAAGTTAAACATCTTTATCTCCTGAATAAATACTGTACTTATATTAAGCTCTTAGTAAGTAAGGCAAATATTGAAAGCAATTTATGTTGAGAATCAGAAATGTAATGAAACTCTGACAAAAAGGAAGAAAACCAGTGCCCATCAACTTTCGGAAAATGAATGGTTGGGCAAAGTTCAATATTTATATCAAAGTGACTGCTACAAAGGTCTTCTATTTGCTACTTTGCATATTTAATCTAAGCTTTCTAGGTTCAGAATGGGCGATATTGTAAATCTTCTCACGGTGGGTCGTTTTATACAATGGGGCTTTTGGAAACTTCATCTGTATATTGATATTTGTATAGATATGGACTAAATAAAGAAAAATGCATCTAAAAATAACATAACGAATCGAGTTTTGACGACTCGTTCCTTCTTGCTGTGCTAGCGATCGCGGGTACTATTCCCGATGGAGGCATTTGTGTAATAAGCACAAATATTTGTACTCTAGTTATGGGTGTTTTATTTATGATACCTACCTATGCATTTAAAACTAAATTCGTATGGTGTTTCAACTATCTGGTATTCATAACGCATGCCTCGAAGCTTACCATAAGCCTGGATGTCTGTTAAAACATTTATTTATAAGCAACTTCTTTTATTCTCCATTATAAAAAAATCTCATGTGACAGTGTTTTTTATCGAACTCCTCCGAAACGACTTGACCAATTTTATGATTTTCTTGTGTATATTTGGTAGATCTGAGAATGAGTCGAAGGCTATTTTTATTCCCATAGGTGATAAATGTGGCCCTCTCTTTTTTCAACCTTCTACTACCAATATTTTAATAATATATATAGTATAATGGTAATAGCTGCAGGAATTGCTAGAATTATAAGAAAAAGAAACCACCTAAATATGACTTGACAAACCAACAAAAGAAAACTTCAAGCAAAATAAAGTTTCCTGTTTACTCTAAGTAAAATGAAGTGTATTAAGGGCTTCAGCGATACAAGCAATTTTAATACATTTAAACTTCGAAGAACTTTTTTTAAAGCACCTGCTTCAAAGCTTCTCTTCTTGTACTGGGAAGTATTTCACTCTAGGAATTCCCATATCAAATAAAAGATTAGTTCTTGAATTAAATCAGTACATATAAATAAAATTGAAGTGTCTGCTTTTAATGTCAAATTAACAGCTTTTCACTAAATATATAAATCAAATCAAATCAAAATTTTAGACATTTTTGTCTGTCCGTATGTTTGGGCAAATTTGATTAGCTAATGTTATTAAGAGTAACTTAGGCTACTTTATTTTATTATTAAATTATAAAAACCGTTTAATTTATTGTAACTTACGCCGCGAAGCGACCCGGAATTGCTAGTTTAAAATATAAACATCGATCATACCTTATTTTTAGCTTTAAATATCACAGGCATTAAACTTATATGTAATTGAACATCATTAAAGTAAAGACTTATAAAATAATACGACAAAATTACACCAATATTAATATAAAACCGTTTAGTTCCTAAGGCAAGTTCCATAAAAAAGCTCTTATAAGTACAAATGAAGTATTTTACTTAGCTTATTACAACCTATTTCCCGTACAGTAGAAAAGCCTTCTGGTATAGGCCAATTAGATACCTAATAGGTACGACAGTTATAAACGTAATAACCTAACATAAAGAAATTATACTATCCATTTACCAGTATTAATTTACTATGATTAATCTAAAAACCTAGTGAAATATGGAGCTTATATTTCCAAAGAGATGAAAAAATGAAAGTAATCGGAAGCCGAACGCCAATAAAAAACAATAGCTATAAAAATTTCATCAATTGTAACAAGTTCAACAATTCAAAACGAATTTTCATGCTGTATTTTTTACAATCGTGAAGTAGATGTTTTGAAAAAAATATTTAATATTATTATGTCAAATATTCAATTTAAATAGCTAATAAACGAAATTTATATAAGTTCAAATACGTAAATATTATTCGAGTAAACAAAAAAATACCTATGATGGAGTATATGCCCCGAACGGAACTCGAACCTGCGACTACTGGCACATCAAGTAGGGTTACTACAAAATTAACCAAATGAGTCGTAGATAATGAAGATATAAAGTTAATTAGTTTCAATAAGTTTCACTTATAAATTGCCTAAATATAAAATAGGGTAAAAAGTACGAATATAGTCAAGTAATAAAACTTCTCGTAAAACCCGTTGTTTTTATTCTCTATTAACAAAACTAGAGACAGACAGCATACAAATAAAGCCTCATACATCTACTTTCAATAGTGAATTCAGTTTTTATTACGTCCCACTGCTGGGCACGGGCCTTATTCTGTACATGAAAATACATACAGATGTATTTTACATACGTTTTGTACTAACATCCGAATTGAATCCTAAATATTTGAGTTTCGTCTAAAAGATACCAGTTTTACATGAAAAATCTAAGCCAATAGATACAGCTTACAATAAAACGTGGTGGATTTTTTCGACGTTCGAGCATTTTTCATTTTCCGACAGCGGTTTGTTGGCATCCGTGTGTTCTATCGATTTCTCATTGCACTACTGTATATTTGGCACAATATTAAAGTCTATCTAAAGCAGAAAATATGTACAAGTTTTAATTAATATGTCTAAAAGTTTCATTAATACATTCTATTAGAAAGATGTAAAGAAATACTGAACCAAAATTGGATATTTTTTATAACGTTAGTTTTATATAGTCGTAAAAGCTAATAACTAAAGTAGGCAAGGCTGTAGTATCGATTCTCGACAGTAATACCGTCTTGTAAGATAGTTATCCCCTGAGAGCGACTAAGCCTTGAAACAGTTTAGGCAATTTCTCATAAAAAAGCTTACAATTTATATTATAAAAGTGAGACAGTAAAGTAGAAAATTTATATTTTTGTGTGAAACGAATAAACTAAAAACTACTGGACCGATTTCAAAAATTCATTTACCATTACAAACCTACATTATTATTGAGTAACATAGGCTATATTAATTACTAGCGGAACACGCGGCTTCGCTCGCGCAAGATCAAGCTAGTACTATATTCCTAAACCGATTTTAATGGAACTTTGGAGTTAATATATTATGATTGCGAAAGTGCTAGATCGACCAAAGATTTTTATTTATATTTTCATTTCTATAAGTTTTCATCCTTAAAGATTCTAGAAGTCCAGAAACCTAGGCATTTAAAAATAATTATACTGATTTTATAATTAATATTCGAATAAGGATAAACTCATTATTTTTATATTTGATAATCTGTGACCGAGCTGTCAAGTTGACTTTACTTTTTATCGTAATGGCGCGAACGCGATATACGATTCGTTAAATTAATGGATAACTGAGACTAATAAAAGCTTAAGAATTATTTTACTGTGACAGTTTTAAGTATTGTTCTTTTATGCTTACAATAGTATATAACAGAGCTAATATACACAAATCTAAGTATATAGCTACAATAATATATGTAAGTAAAATATTAAGCACTGCTTGGTAGTAAGTGGGCCAAAAACATCGTAAACACAGCCAGATATGGTACGTTGTTTGTTTGGCCTCAGCAGCAATTCTATGATTTATTCTACGTATGCACATAATATTATACCTTTTATATACTAGCATTTCCCGCGTCTGCGTCCGCGTTTTTAAGACAGGAAACTAAATTCTTAGATTTCACAAACCGTGTTATGTTTTATACTCGGTTTGTAACGGTTGAGATTTCTCAGGAATGAGATATTTTGTAGCAGTAAAGGCTATCCTATATCCTGACCCGGATTACTAGCTATCATCATACCAAACATTAAAATTTGTTTAGTGGTTTTCTCGTGATGCTGTTACAGACATACAGACAAAAATTCTAAAAACAATAGATTTGGCCTCAGTATCGCTGATAATGTCTATTTCAATTAGATTTTCCAAAAAATATTTAATGTACAGATTTGATTCAGTTACAATTTTATTATATGTATAAATATGATTAACACCCATTTTAACACTTAAGAGACAGTGGTAGCCCAGTGGTAACGCACTCGCTTGGATAAACGAGTGATGCGGGTTCAAATCCGGGTCTCGCACCTCTGATATTTTCATGTGCGAATCATTTCTATCATGATTATCACTTGTCTTACGGTGAAGGAAAACATCGTGAGGAAACCTGCATGTCTGAGGAAACCTAGCAAGTTTTCGAAAGACATGTGAAGTCCGCCAGCACGCACTAGGCCAGCGCGGTGGACTATGGCCTGATTCCTCTCGTACTGAGGGAGGCCCGTGCCCAGCTGTGGGACGTTAAAAAAACGGCTGATGATGATGATAGCACTCAAAGTCAACAGGAACTAATGTGCAGCTTTTGTTTGCACCTTGACTTTTAATAGAAGAGATCAGACCAGTCAATAGAGTAGTGTGAAATACGTACAACTATTTTATTGTTTAATTCACATGTTATAATAGACAATTTTTTACTCTTGACACAAAAAGAGTTATAAATTTAACGTGTGTATGTTAGTCTGTATTTGTTCTTGGCTGTATACCATTAATTTTATTTAAGTTTTTTTTTGTGACTTTATCGCGAGTCTTAGCTATAGATAAAGTCGAGGAAGCTCTTTTCTAAACGTAATAGGAATCTTCTGCAGACGTAATCGATTAACTTGATATCCTGTTAATTCAATGCTATTGCAATGATACAGTATAGAACTTGAAATCTGCAAGATATTCAACTCTTGTTTAGTTTATTGTAAGCTAATTTTTCTTTAATTTTTAATTCAATTGTAACTAGATGTTTCGAAGATATCTGCGAGAAACTTGTAACAGTACATATACAAATATTCGAGTGAATCTTATAAAGTATTATGGATTATATTATTAAATTATACCTTAAAAGGTACGTCGTGTAATTGTAGAATCGTAAACGGAAAGCTTATAAGCACAAAAAGCTTTTAATATTTCAAAGCCATTTTAAATCTTGAACTAATTTTTCTATACAATTACTTTGAACTTTAAAAGTTGGCATGCCATTTGAAAGTTACAATAACTATTATACTGACCTATCATAATCGTAGATGTCGAAATAAATATGTGTGTTACGGATACCAGATAGTTGATATACTACAAATATATAACATTAAATACATACATATTATAAATATAAATATTCATGACTGGAGTATAAACATTCTCAATTCTGGAGTATAATCATTCAGAGCTCAAAAAATGAATGCCACCAGCGTGACTCAAACCCGTGACCAATGGCGCAGCAATTATAAACAAAGTTTGTAAAATTTTATCCTAGAGGGTACATAGGGACGAATCCAAGCAAAGCGAGGGTGAACCACTAGTATTATATTTTCAAGTATTAAGCTTTATGAGTTGTTTCTAGATTGATTAGATAAACTTTGAATGTTCTATTTATTTAAAACTAATCAAAAGCCTAAAAAATAAGTTTCAAGCTTCTAGCTTTAAAAATAACGTAATTGCCATACAAACTATCAACTCCAATTTCAACCTGAAAAGGCTTTAGACTATATGTGTACCAAATTTCATTGAAATCGGTTCAGTAGTTTTAGCGTGAAAGCGCGACAGACAGACAAAGTTACTTTCGCATTTATAATATTAGCTAGATTAATATATTTTAAAGGATTCGAGGTACAATGTCTTATATTTTGAAATTTTGCACCAATTGCATCTAATACTTATACTTATTGTGACAGGCAGACGTATGGTTAAAGCGAACTGCAAAATAGCCTCTTTGTATGCCTTTGAGTCAAAATGTATACAGTGCTTTATATTGATCACTTAGATCTGGGCGAAGTCCAATATTATACGGGCTTTATATTATATCCCCAATTATGTATGAAAGTTTAATTACGTGGTAAGCCATTAAAACGTAAAATGCGTTGCTAATTAATCTATTATATGGAAAATTGTATTTATCTATCTTTACGTATAGTAAAATTGTAACTGACTCGAAAATATTGTATATAAAATATTTTTAATTATTATTATGAAAATAGTAATTATTATTTATTTTTTTGACGACACGTGTGGCTCAGTTGGTAGTGACTCTACCTTCTGCGCCAGCGGTCGCGGGTTCGAGTCCCGCTGGGGACATTCATTTTGTTGTTCACGAATGTTTATTCTCCAGTCATGGGTGTTAATATTTATAATATGTATGAATTTATAAATGTGTTATCTACTGTCTGGTATCCGTAACACTAGCCTCGTAGCTTACCACGGAACTAGATGGCGCTGTTGTAACAATGTCCCAATATATAGATTCTGTATTGGTAACAAAAATTTACTCATTAAAATATTTCAAATAAGATTTTCTTTTTAATAATGTTATTGAAATATTTATAATTACACACAGATTGCAGATTGGACTTAGAATTTTATTATAATATGTAATAAGATATTTAAGCAACTACGAATAAATGACTTCCGTTATTTTCATCAGAAACGCTTAAGCTTTTCCTCTCTAAATAATAAAATGGTAAAACGTCCCATCGGCCTATCCGGAAAGCAATTTGTAGGATCTTGAACAATTTTACATGAAATTTAATACTTGCTTCGGAGATCCGAGGAAATTGTAATTTCAAGTTTTCTGTATTTTTTTTAAATACGGATCTATAAATGGACTTTAATATTAAACCGATATATTATTTATATTATATATAATTCAATAAACCGATTTGAATAAAGTGTACTTAAGACTTAAAAAGAACGACTCTACAGATACAGTAAAAACTAAACAATCTTAGCTATTGTTGTATTCTCGATGTCACTCGCTTAATATATAAGTACATAGGTACTCGACAGCGACGACAAATTTGGCTCAGTTGGTAGTGACTGCGCCAGCGGTCGCGGGTTCGAGTCCCGCTGGGGCATTCATTTGTTGAGCTATTTAGTATCCGTAACACAAGCCTCGTAGCTTAAATATTTATTTATTTATCTGTCACAGATTCTTTTTTCGCATTTTACGAAAAACTAAAATGTAAAATCTTGATTGTATTGTGAAGTTATGTGACAAAAAAAATTAAGATAGTGTACATAACATTCCCTACATAGGTCCTAATCACGCTTGACTAAAATAATACACTAAATACTATTCTACTTATAATCGAAGAAAGTAAATATAAAACTTTTTAATATGGGCGGATAATTTGGCGACCTCGATGCCAAAAACATGAAAATCTGTAAACAAAAGATTTACATTCACCCATTGTTTGGTTTCTATGGTAATAGTACCTCATCAAAGACCGTTTACCAGAATTTTTAATATTCCAGTTTAAACTGTACTTTCGTATTATCGTGTCACCTATAAATTAAATTAATAATATTAAAGTATTTACAAGAGCTAAAAATTAAAATAGCAAGCACGAATGTACTAAAACCACTTCAATTTGTAAAAATGTACAACATTTTTCAAATCCATTCCATTTTATAATTTTATCTATTGAATGTGAAAAATTAATTTAAAAGAGACGATTCTCTATTATATTCGCGAGAAGCACTTTTTATTGATGAAAGCATCCTAAAGAAATTCAAGATATTTCCAGTCCTTTAAATAACGAAGTTAGTATAATGATAAGACAGTCTTTTCACTCGTTACAAATTATTATAAATAAATTATATCTGTCTCACCGACTAATTATAAGCTATCTACGAAGCAGATATGATTTTGCACTAATGCATATTACCATAAAGACATTTTCTATTTCCTTCCCTTTATAGATGAAGGACTGATGAAACTGAGAGTCGGTAGAACAGGGGACTGTTTTTAGGGTGTCAACAACCAACAACCAAAAATTAGTCCAGGGGACATTGTCACAATACTGAGCATAACTTCGCTGTTAGGGCTGGGCAGATTTGGATGTTACACTACATAAGTTGACTATGATCTGTAATTTTTACAATTCCAAGCAATTATAGATAGATAATTATTAAGACAGAGGTGAAGGCATGTAAGGCTAACACCTTTTCCACTTCTGTTGTCAATCAATATCTGTTATTTTAGAACATAATAATATCTTCCCGACTGATTTCGGCTACGACGGAAAATCTCATTGAGACTAGCCAACTGCGCAGGAGATATTATAGCGCAGACTATCACTCTCTATTCCTGTCACTCTCATACTCCAGTGAAAGAAATCGACACGACGAGTTAATGTGCAGGACCGACGGCGTTCTCTTTGAAAGACCTATAGATACAATACCGCATTGAGTATTGTATAAGGAACACCGCCATCTTTCTACCTCCAAGCTGAGAATTCGTTAACAGAAAAACCTAATAACTATCACCGAGAACTACGAAAGGACTAAGTTGCTTGTTATTACAAAAGTATAGTTAAAGATTTCTGGAAATATTCATAAGTACATTCAAATACAGATAACTATCAAAAAATGGAGGTTTTTCTAAAGCAAGTAGTTTTTTTTCAGCTTATTGCCGTCCACTGCTGGACGAAAGACTTTCCCATAGAACGCCAAGCTTGGGCATCATCCCGTACCTGCCCCATTTTTCAAATCGTCTATCTTGCCGCAGGGCGTCCTACACTATAACTCTAACTAAAACTATAACACTAAGAACTCGATAACTAATAGTTCTAAATCGTTAGCTGCGATAAAACAAACAGTATCGAGGCAATTGAGCTGAAGTACCATAAATGGCTTGTTACCATAATGATCTTAATAGAAATTATTTAAACCCATAATGATTTGTAGTTAAAAAACAATAAAACGGAAGTAACATAGATTCATTACTTTATAAAACGCGTAGGTATTATAATATAATAACTTGGCAACACTTTCTATATATTTTAATTCTTAGATATTATTGTAAGTACAAATGTCTTTTCATAAAAATAATGTATAATTAGTCAGTATAGCTACGTATAATTACTACTTTAAAAATTATTAATACGTAATTATCCGTGTATGTTAGCTTCAAATAAACTGTTACTTTATTTGTGAAAACATCAAAAACAAATCAAAATAAATCTAGGAAAAATTTAGATTTTAGAAAAGATTTCTATTTAAAAAGAGTTAAGTTTCAGAAACAAGTCAAGGATCGGTCTCGAGTGTGCTACATGGATCTATATATACCGCGTCCATCGTCGCCACATGTTGCTAATGACTCTAAAAATGTACTGTAAAAGTTTGAGAGCAGTTTGCACTCAAATATCGACCAAATGTTCAAAAAAATAATATACAATTTGTTTGTAACGTGCTCTTAAACGTCTCAGCCTTAATTGCGAACACGAGTACTAAAAACTTGTTGGTCAATGGAATTTTTTAATGGAAAATCTAGTAAAAACATAATTACACTGAACTTTGAACATCTAGGCGTCAGCTTATAAGTATACTATTTAAATACCATATATATTAATATACCAATACCTACAAAATGTCTGCATTTCTGAGAAAATCTAGCAAGTTTTCGAAAGACATGTGAAGTCCGCCAACACGCATTAGGCCAGCGCGGTGGACTATGGCCTGATCCCCCTCGTACGGAGGGAAGCCCGTGCCCAGCAGTAGGACGTTAAAAAGGGCTGAAGATGATGATGACAAAAGTCCTTTATTCAATTCCCGGTTCTAGCCAAACATTCTCAACATCTCGGAGTTTGTGCCGCGCCTCGGAAACTGCCTAAAGTTGTCGGTCTCACGCCTCATCTATCACTAACCTAATCTAATTGCAATCTCATTAGGCTGAAAACTTAATATTTATGAAAGCATTAAAACAAGAAATATTTCTTTATTCTTGCACATTACCAAAACAACTTCACATAAATAATCCTTCTTTTTAAAATGGACGAAAGCCGCAGAAATATACTAGTGATATCAGTACATATAAATAAATTTTCAGTACATATAAACAGCTTTTCACTAAATGCATATGGAAGTATATACGGTAGAGCATCAAATCTGTCTGTTTGTTCCAGCTAATCTCTGAAACGGCTCGACCGATTTTGACGGGACTTTCACTTGCAGATAGCTATAAAAAATAATAATAAGCCTTAGTTACATTTATTTTATTAGAAAATTATAAAAAACTGTTTAATTTATTTTGACTTACGCCAAGCGAAGTGTATCGGGTTTGCATAAATCTATAAACGCTAAACGTAGATAATGTATGGCAACGTACGAGTATATTAGAGACATACATTGATTAGCACGCGCCTAACTATGTGTAACGGCTCCAGTTAATAGCGATATGTACTTAGCAGTTTATTATAATAGGTCAATTTCGGTACCTTATTAGTTATTAATTAACTTCCCTACAAAATGTTTAATAAACAGTACATATAAATAAAATAGGAGTGTCTGTTTTTAATTTTAAATTAACAGCTTTTCACTAAATGCATATGAAAGTTCATAACGTAGTTATGGTCTAAGAGCCGGTGTAAGATCAACCTTCACCGATCTGATAACCAGATGAGACATATTTTTTATCAAATATAATTTATAAACAAATATGCCTATAATCACTTGCCTATCTGAAAGTGCTCATGGCTATTTTTAAATAAATTAATTTTAATCGATTTTTTTTCATCACTTTCATTCTTTTGATAATCAAATGAATTTTATTTCACTGTTAGTTTTTAACACACAGAATATGCCTCAGTAGGTAACCTACTCATTTTTGTGTATGCTACCTGGCAAGCCGATGTGAACAGTTAAGTCAATATAGGTGACTCCATCGTTCTGCTAACTTATCGAAAGTTATATCAAATTTTAGATCATTTTATTACAAAATCAGTCATATAGACTTGCCTGCAAAAAATCATACTTAAAGCACTGTTACCTAGCTAAAAATAGCCATGAGCACTTTCAGATAGGCAAGTAATTATAGGCATATTTGTTTATAAATTATATTTGATAAAAAATATGTCTCATCTGGTTATCAGATCGGTGAAGGTCGATCTACCACGGTCTCCTTTACCATTACATCATAAATGTCATGTTTAAAATTTTTGTCAATTTGTCAGAAGCAAGAAAACACACTCTACTAGTCGTTTATACAGCGAGTTATCAGCTTTAATATCAACTCTAAACTCTAACTCATAGCAAACATTTAAAGACATACAAGATGATCAAAATATTCCAAGTTCTTTTTGAAAGTTCATAAAAATTAAGCTCGCAAAGCAAAAGCTCTACATATTTGAATACCTGCTTTATTTACGTACAGCACTCTATATTGTGAGTTTGGTATCCTATATGAATAAAACAGCGACCCAGACCGCAACGAGGCGATTGTAAAAGTAAAACTCATCTGAATTGTGGTTAATACGAAAAGCCATTACATTAATGACAATAATTTCAATTACATTATATAACTATAAAACCGATTCGTTCGTCCCTAACTGTCCATTATTTAAAGTTTGTAGCACAAAAAATGAAGGACTTTCATAAAAACTTGCGAGAACCCTTAAACCTTAATCCGTCCCTGTCGCAAAGTTCGCTAAGTACGTCTACTATTAAATACCTCCCTGCCGAATTTCATCTTTCAAGCGGTTTTCGATATTTCGTGATGAGTCAGTTAGTAAGTGACTTTTCACTTTTATATACTATTTACAATCCCATGTTAGGATGTCTGCGATGTACTCACAATTCACATATCTGGTCAACTCGTATGTTTTTAATAACTTAAAACCTTTTTACGTTATTTATACGAAATACGGTAATATTTTTGCCTCTTCTACTTATAGATTAAAACTCTAAAGGGATTTATAGAACGTAGCGATCACACGCTCAAACTAATTGGGCCATTTGTGAAGCTTACTCTCCTAGCTAAAATAACAAGCGCACAATGTCATCTATCTTTCTTGCTTTTATACAGTCTAGTTTATAAATAACCTTCTATGCCTAGATTATGTGGAATCTTGTAATACTTGAAAGTGAAACAATACCTTCGTATGTCCTTAGCTTTTTAGTAGAATTTATATAAACTGTGTATAAAAACATTGTAATTATTCAGAAATCAAAAAGTTTCGGTACTACATTCGTTAAGAAAATTTCAAGAATATTTATTAAGTAGCTATTATGGAGATATTATCGATAAAAACTTAAGACTGTCTGCTAAAAGATCTACCTTAAATAATCTTGATACTTGAAAATCTATTTCTAATATACATTTCATTTAACGTTTGAGCTAAAATCTTAAATGCATATATGTATTTTTTTCTATATTATACAGGAATTTATAGGTGGAACTTTGCAATGGCAAAATGACAATATACATTATGTAACTCCGCATCGGAATCCCCGATATTTTATAGGATAAAGGTCGATCTGGAAATTTATGTGATAAAATATCAGATTATCCCTTTACTCGAATAAACGCCGAAATGAGGGAAGGTTTTAACCGAACAGAGCCAACCATTTTTTAAATTTCATACTGGATTATATAAAAGTTTAGAATTGGTATTGAATCGATCACTGGTTTTATAAATCATGTAAGTTGCAGTAGTATGACAATAATAATTGTATTCGGTGAGCGAGACATTATAATGTAAGTTCATTATTACACACAGCGCTATCTAGTTTCGTAGTAAGCTACGAAGCTTGTGTTACGGATACCAGATAGTTGATATACTACATATATAAGTTTAAATACATACATATTATAAATATAAACACCCATGACTGGAGTACAAACATCCGAGTGTAAAAAATGAAGCCCCAGCGGGACTCGAACCCGCGACTGCTGACTCAAGAAAGTAGGGTCTCTACAAACTGCGCCAAACATGTCGTCATTCTAATTTTACGAATTTCTAATTATTACTACATTATTTTGTACTTCAAACGATATATTTTTATTTTTATATTTTCTGATGTAATAAATAAAATAAATAAATATTTTGGGACACACAATACCATCTAGTAAGCTACGAGGCTTGTGTAATGGACATTGGACACCCATGACTGAAGCAAACATCTTACTCATCACGAACCTATGACTACTGCACTACCAACTAACTTAACAAGTATGGTCACTACCATCTAAGCGTCGTCGAATAATGTATTAAAAATTACATTATAGTACATAAATTAAGAAAATAGTTTTACATAATTTAAGATTGAACGACGAGTAAAAACAAAAATCGGTGAACATACATAAAAAAAATGTATATACAATGAAACATATAACCTCCTCCTTTTTTGAAGTCGGTTAAAAAATGTACTGTATCATAAAGCCATGGTGAGATATGTATGATAAAGAATTTCATATACTTAGATTATAGGCAAAATTACTTTGTAGCCTTTAATTTAAATTAGCATTCTCGAATAAATTTTACAAGATTTTAATTGACTAACTTCGTTCGCATAAGCCTTAAGGATTAAAACCCAATTTTATTCTATCTATAGAAAATTTTCTGATTCCAATAAAGATTGTTATAAATATAATCTATACATCTATATACTATATATAAATGAAATTAAAGTATCCGTTTTCAAATTAACAGATTTTTACTAAATGCATATGAAATGTACTAACATAAAAATTCAATTTTTAAAACTTTGTACCATCTAATCTCTGACACAGCTGGACTGATTTTGACGGGACTTTCACTTTCAGATAGCTAATCTTATCAGGAGTAACTTAGGCTATTTTTATCACGCTAATGTTAGGGACTAGTATACCATAAAAGTGGTCTGATGAAGCCTAGGAACTCTTTATCATAGCATATTTCCTTAACAAGATTCGCTTTATAAGTGTACTAAAACTCATATGTATAATATATTAGCGAGAGTTTATAACGTTTGATATAAACAGGAAAATACGATTTACGAATTGTGACGCAGATTATAAATAAATTTTTTTCAGTTTTTACCTATTTTTACCTTAAAAAATATAAAAAGGTAATATTTCTCAAAGATATTTTTCCGTCTTTTTCTCTTTTTATTTTTCATCTTAAATGTTGTCTCGGATAACAATTCTACCGACTTCAAAAATGAGGTTCTCGATTCTTTGTTTGTTAGTCTCTCATAACTTCGATTTGTAGTGTTTTTTGTTTGAAACTGTTTAAATTTGACAATTAAAGTGTAGAAAATAGGGTGATTGATTTATCACCTTCTATTTTGTTATATTTAACGTATAACTTTTTGCAGTGTAATTTTCGATTCCCATGATTCTTATTTATACGAAAGGGTATATAATAAAGTTTATTTCATTTAAGTTTAAAATATACACGCTTAAGTGTAGAAATAGAAGTAGTTCATTTTCACCTATAAAATTTCTCGTTAAAATTTTAAAACATCAAAAATTGATTTATCTATATAAATAAAATAATAGAGGTCCGCAGTTGTGGTTTATTAAAATTATTGCTTGTATCAAAATGTCCAAATTGGTAAGCACTAACTGCCAGTTTCTATAACCTATCTACCGATAGACCGGTAGTTACTTTCATACTATTTTGACACATTAAAAGTTACAACCTGTCACGTTCGCTTTATTTTGTACGTTTGTTTGTAATGGATAAACAAAAATCTGCTGAATCATTAAGATGAAATTTGGTGTGAAGATAATTCAAAGATCAGTGAAGGAAATGTTTAGTTTATTCGAAACCTCTCTTCATGAAAACGGGGATGAAAGTTTGTATGGGAAATCCATAATTTCTTAAGAAATGTACATAAATAAATATGTTGGGATATTTTCACAACAGCGCCATCTAGTTCCATGGTAAGCTACGAGGCTTGTGTTACGGATACCAGATAGTTGATATACTACACATATAAATTTTTAATACATACATAATATAAATATTAATACCCATGACTGGGGAACAAACATTCGTGATGATATATGATGATGATAAAGAATTTCATATACCTACTTAGATTATAGGCAAAATCACTTTGTAGCCTTTCATTTAAATTAGCATTCTCGAATAAATTTTACAAGATTTTAATTGACTAACTTCGTTCGCATAAGCCTTAAGGATTAAAACCCAATTTTATTCTATCTATAGAAAATTTTCTGATTCCAATAAAGATTGTTATAAATATAATCTATACATCTATATACTATAATATATATAATTCGCGTCATGTAAAAAGAATGCTGGCTGTCATGTTGCGCAGAGGTGATTTATCGGCCAATTTGGTGGAAAGACGCGGGGCGCGGGACGTCGAGGTACGCGCCGCATGCTTTCAGGCTCGCTATTGGTTTGTCAGTTCAAAATACTATCGCGCACACAAAAGTTATTAATTACGAAATGATTTTATATCAAAAATAGAGAATAAATATTTTTGACGTATATTATTTTATAAAGAGAGAGTTTTATAATAATGCAGTTAATAATTTTAAAAAATATGTTAAATTAATTAATTATATTTTTTGTAAGTAAATTAAACATTCTACACTGGATCAAACATATTTTTTAAAATTAATATAATTCTATCTAATATATTTTTCAATGTACCAGGCAATAACCAATATACGTCGCGAGCGAAAGGCTAATTCAAAAATATGAGAATAGGCTTAGTAATTTCGTATGCGCAAACACACCCCCCACCACTTTCTTCCAGCGTTCTTTTTACGTGACGCGAACTTGTAAATGAAATTAAAGTATCTGTTTTCAAATTAACAGATTTTTACTAAATGCATATGAAATATACGATACTAACATCAAAAATTCAATTTTTAAAACTTTGTTCCATCTCATCTCTGACACAGCTGGACTGATTTTGACGGGACTTTCACTCGCAGATAGCTAATCTTATCAGGAGTAACTTAGGCTATTTTTATCATGCTAATGTTTGGGACTAGTATACCTTAAAAGTGGTCTGATGAAGCCTAGGAACTCTTTATCATAGCATATTTCCTTAACAAGATTCGCTTTATAAGTGTACTAAAACTCATATGTATAATATATTAGCGAGAGTTTATAACGTTTGATATAAACAGGAAAATACGATTTACGAATTGTGACGCAGATTATAAATAAATAGTTTTTACCTATTTTTACCTTAAAAAATATGAAAAGGTAATATTTCTCAAAGATATTTTTCCGTCTTTTTCTCTTTTTATTTTTCATCTTAAATGTTGTCTCGGATAACAATTCTACCGACTTCAAAAATGAGGTTCTCGATTCTTTGTTTGTTAGTCTCTCATAACTTCGATTTGTAGTGTTTTTTGTTTGAAACTGTTTAAATTTGACAATTAAAGTGTAGAAAATAGGGTGATTGATTTATCACCTTCTATTTTGTTATATTTAACGTATAATTTTTTGCAGTGCAATTTTCGATTCCCATGATTCTTATTTATACGAAAAGAATATACACGCTTAAGTGTAGAAATAGAAGTAGTTCATTTTCACCTATAAAATTTCTCGTTAAAAATTTAAAAACATCAAAAATTGATTTATCTATATAAATAAAATAATAGAGGTCTGCAGTTGTGCGCGCATCACGGATAAACTACTGGATAGATTTCAATGAAACTTTCTTAGTTTTATTTCTTAGACACTTGGCCCTTATCAAAAAAAAATGATTGCGATATCTTCATTTAATAAAAAGTTATTAAAGTTTCAAGAAACAACTATGTGTATATGCACTGCGTGTTCAGTGATGTATGTTTCCTTTTGGTGGACTACTGGGGCAAGTGGCGTAGGGTGCATGCGTAGGAGAGGAATTTAGAATTAAGCAATGATGTTATATCTTTTATAACGTCATTGGAATTAAGAGTATATTTTTGCTTGCGATCTTTTTGATGTTTTTTCCTTCGTACATAAGAAAACTTTGTTAGTATTTCAAGCAACGCGGACGAAGTCGCGGGTAACAGCTAGTATATTATAATTGTTTAAAAATATGTTAAACTATTTGTGCGGTGACGTGTGCTAAGCCAACAAACAAAATAAGGTAAGGAAAAAAGTTAAAGGCGAGGCATCCTTATATAGTTTCCTTAACCTATACGTAACATAATCTCCATAATTCTTCCCTTTGTACATGAATTCATTAATGTCATTAGGAAAATACACATTATATAGGTAATAAACACATATATAACTTTAAATATAATATCCCTACTAATAATATTATAAATGTGAATGTAAGTTTGTTTGTTACGCTTTCACGCTAAAACTACTCAACCGATCATCATGAAACTATGTACACATATTCTTGGAGGTATTAGAAGTAACATAGGATACTTTTTATTAAAAAAAAATATTTTTTACGAAAAATTAAAAAATTGTTTGTCAAAAATAGGTAGCCGTGCGGCTCAGGAGTGTATTAACGATGGGTTCTGAAATAGTTAGAGTAATTTTGAAGAAATTTTCAGGCATCCTACAGATCAACCCAATTAGGTAGATTAGCAATTAAAAAAATGAACGCGGGCGAAGCCGCGGGCACAGCTATATTATAAATATGACACTTATGACGAGGGTACAAGCATTCATGCTCAACAATGCCAGCTAGACTCGAACCTGCGACCAATAGCACAGCAAGTAGGGTCATTACAAAATGAAGCAAAAGTTTAATATATTTTTCTCAGAGATGTGATGTTTTACCGCAGTGTAAACTGTCGTATATGTTGACCAATACTAGCAGTCAAATTATACCAAAATCAGTGCAGAGGTTATTTCGTGATGCGGTCACAGACAGATATAAAGACAGACAGACAAACTAAATAAAAAGTAGGTTACTTCTTCTATACTCCATACTCTAATCTTCCATACTCTAATCTATTCCATACTCTAATCTTTTTTTTTAAACTAGATGTTCTCATCCACAGGCGTTAAGCGCCCGTGCCTTTTGTTTATTAAAATTTTGTTCTTTTATTTTTTGGCGTTTTACATTTTTAAACTTAAAACTAGCGATACATGCATTAGCATGTAACGTGGTCCGACACTGACTTTTTTTTGTTTTTTTTTTATTTGTTTTTTTTTATTTATTTTTTACTTTTAGGACCCTAGAACCCCGCCCCATCCCGCAGTTGGGCAAGCACAGCCTCTGTAATTTATTTGTCGCGTTTAAGAATGGACATTTTGAGGCTCTGCTCTATACTATACTCTAATCTATATATTCGCTGCAGAATGAATACCTCGTATGTCAAAAATGCATAATTATTATTTTTTTTGAAAAAAATAAATGAAAACCACGTATTTTATATTACGTCGAAACCGTAAACCTAATACATGACTACTATTGCCATATTTGGAGTATCAAATATCAGAGGTGTTAGACCGGGATTCGAACTCGCTTTATTCGCTTTCGAAGCAAGTGCATAATCACTGGACTATCACTGCTACTACAATGAAGGCCTTGTCCACGTTCTCATGATAGCAATCAGAAATCTAAAAAGTTATCGCTACCTACATAAAATAAATAAATGTTCGAGTAACTTAACAGTAAATTAAACTCGGCAGTATTAGATTAGCATGATTTGTTTTGGATTAGGCCCCGCGATATCGTCTATTTATCGGTTATCGGTATCTCTAGTGAAGCAATTTGGAGCAATGCGGTACGCTGAATGGCGCTACGTATCATCATCATCATCACTACATAGTATAAAACAAAGTCGCCTTTTCTGTCCCTATATCCCTATATCCCTATGTGCGCTTAAATCTTTAAAACTACGCAACGGATTTTGATGCGGTTTTTTTTAATAGATAGAGTGATTCAAGAGGAAGGTTTATATGCATAACTAGCAGATCCCGCGGCTTTACCTGTGCTAAATCTAGGGAAGAGCCCGAGCGAAGCGAGGGCGAGTCGCTAGTACTTTATATATCTATACTAATATTATAAAGCTGAAGAGTTTGTTTGTTTGTTTGATTGAATGCGCTAATCTTAGGAACTACTGGTCCGAATTGAAAAATTCTTTTTGTATTGGATAGTCCGTTTATCGAGGAAGGCTATAGGCTATATTACATCACGCTACGACCAATAGGAGTGGAGCATCAATGAAAAATGTTGCAAAAACGGGAGAAAAATATTTCTTTTGATTTTCAGCCTTTAAAACGCGAGTGGAGCCGCGGGAAACGCTAGCATATTATGTAAAACAAAGTCGGTGATGTGTCTGTTCGATACCGTCTTCGCTTATAGAAAGAGCGATTAGCGAGAAAACCTTGTGTACATAATTTGTAAATATTTTGTACAAAACGGTTGATCCCTGACACTGTTTTTTCAAACAATCTTCTTACGCACGATTGCATACATATACAACGCTGGCTAAGCCCTTAACGCTACGTCAAAACAATTTACTAGAAAATTGAGGATCTTTAAAATACCTACAGAAAAGTCGACAAGAGGTTATATGATTAAAGTGAAACTTCTTTAGAATCGTGATTTCAAACTCGATGAAACGAAAAAATAAGTCCATAGTACCAGGCGCTCAGAGACGGGGAAGAGTTAGCCTTAGTTAGATCTCGCCCACCGCGAGTCAGTGACATTTCTAACTCTGTCTAACTCGTGGGTGTGACCTTCGCGCCGTCTCCCTCTCTCAACGAGCTTAGACGGGGTTATTTAGTATAAATATAAACGAGATCTAGTAATTAGTTTGCCAAAGAAGTTTTACTTCTAACACGTGTACTTTGTACACACGCACTTTTAATTTTATTTTGACGACATGTTTGGCTCAGTTTTGTCAGTTTGAGTTCCAGTGGTCGCGGGTTTGAGTCCCGCTGAAGCAGTCATGGCTATTTATGTATATTTATTATTTACATTACATATGTGTATTTAAATGTATGTATTTAAAATTTTATATTATGTGTAGTGTATTTTATATTATCTGGTATCCGAAAAAACAAGCCTCGTAGCTTACCATGGAACTAGATGACAATGTTTAACAATGTTATCTACATAAAATATTCGAACTTATGACCTCCAACCTCACATGGATCACTCCAAACATCTTTACTAGCAAGCCATGACAATATTCATACATTATTTTAAAGTTATTAACAAAAAGAGTTGCATGATAAGGCTAGAACACTATTAATGGTAAAATCATAGTAACCATGGGACGTAACAAACGACCTGCATAGAGTTCACATCTCGTTATTTTACAATTGGTCACTAATGGGTTAATTCCATCAGTTCACGATAAATGACAGTTTTGGTTTATTAAAATTATTGCTTGTATCAAAATGTCCAAATTGGTAAGCACTTAAAGTACATAACTAACTGCCAGTTTCTATAATAGGTTGACAGGTTGTAACTTTTTATGTGTCAAAATAGTATGAAAGTAACTACCGGTATATCGGTAGATAGGTTATAGAAACTGGCAGTAAAAATACACCTATTTAAATTATTAGTATTATAAGTACATCTATACTTATATTATAAAGCTGAAGTGTTTGTTTGTTTGGTTGAACGCGCTTATCTCAGGAACTACTGGTCCAATTAAAAAAATATTTTTGTGTTGGATAGTCCGCTTTCGAGGAAGGCTATAGGCTATATTACATCACGCTACGACCAATAGGAGCTGAGCATCGATTAAAATTTGGTAAAAACGGTGAAAAATATTTCTTTTGATTTTCAGCTTTTAGAACGCAAGTGGAGCCGCGGGAAAGGCTAGTCAGTACATATAAATAAAATTGAAGTGTCTACTTTTAATTTCATATTTACAGCTTTTTACTAAAAGCATATGAAAGTATATACGGCAGTAACATCAAATAATATTTTTATTTATTTATTGTCGGTCTGTCTGTGTATGCGGGCTAATCTCAGTGATGGCTGGACCGATTTTAATGGGATTTTCACTCGCAGATAGCTAATACTATAGTAACTTAATCTACTTTTATTTTATTAGAAAATTATATAAACGGTTTAATTCATTTTAACTTACCCTTAGCGAGCCAGATTTGCTAGTTACAAATAAATGGTGTTTATCATCATTCTACTTAACAGGCTTTTAGATTTTCATGTAACAGTTATCACAAGCATATCATTAATATCAGATTATTTCACAAACTACTCATTCACTTCTTTACTTGTTACTAAGAAAAAAACACAATTAGTAAATAACATAGATTTAATTATTATAAATGAAAATCCAAAGAGTTTTAAAACTTAAATAAAAAACGTTAAAGTAAAGTATGAAACAACTAAGTACCTATTCACAAATAAAATATAAAAGCCATGTATGCTTTGTAAAGAATTTATGCTTATTGTGCTTAATGTTATTTATAAAATAAGAGAAATAAAAAATATATGTAGGACCTACATAAAGTCTTCTAGTTTAAAAAATAAAAAAACTTATATAAAATTATAAAGCGAAATATTTTGCTTTATTTTGTACGTTTGTTTGTAATGGATAAACAAAAATCTGCTGAATTATTGAGATGAAATTTGGTGTGAAGATAATTCAAAGATCAGTGAAGGAAATGTTTAGTTTATTCGTGAAAACCTCTCTTCATGAAAACGGGGACGAAAGTTTGTATGGGAAATCCATAATTTTTTAAGAAATGTACATAAATAAATATGTTGAGACATTTTCACAACAGCGCCATCTAGTTCCGTGGTAAGCTACGAGGCTTGTGTTACGGATACCAGATAGTTAATATACTAAATATATACATAATATAAATATTAACACCCATGACTGGGGAACAAACATTTGTGATCATCAAATGAATGCCCCCAGCGGGACTCGAACCCGCGACCGCAGGCGCAGAAAGTACCCTCACTACCAACTGAGCCAATCGTGTCGTCGAATATAGAATATAGTATATATATAAAACTTTTATCTTATATATATTTTTATTATTATTATGTAACTAGACGACGGACCTGACCAAACCGGGTTGAGCCATTCGTATATTTAGTATATCTAACTTAATACTAGACTCAGTAAATTTTCATATGCAGATCTAAATTTTATACTTTTTAGAACACACAATAAAAAAAGAAATGGTATTTCCATTTGATAAAATTCTGTGACATTTCGATAAAAAATTCTAATTCCAATAAGGTTTTAAAAGTAGGCGACTGACTACATCAACTACGATAGAATTAAAAATAAGTTTCGATCACCTAGTTGTTTATCGAATGGCCCTCAATAGTAACAGACGCTAGATAAACTGAATCTATACTAATATTATAAAGCTGAAATTATTTAGGACCTAACTATTATGAAAAGAATATTTGGGAAGAAGGGAAGGCTGAAAAGGTAAACCTTCTCAATTTTCAGTTGAATTTTGTGAAATTTCTATTCTGAAACGGTTGTGAAATGACGTCTTGTTTGAAGCCCCATACATATTCAAGCACTGAATAGGGCCCTGTTGGCTTACATTTTAGCGCTGTCAATATTCTCCTATAAAGGATTCCTTTGTTGCTTTTATTTTTATTACATAATCCTGCCTCTACTTTTATTGCATTTTGTAACATTCAATATATATCTACAAAAATATGCTAAAACCGATAAAACATTATATAAAAATAAAAAGAGATCAGAGAAGACACATTTTTCTGCAGTTAAAAGTATCCATAACAACTTAAAATTTTCACAACAATAAACATCACAATTTAAAATTTTTAATACAAAATAGTTAATATTTGATGAGTAGTTTCGGATTTCAACATGGACCTACAACATTGGGAATATTCTATATAAATATAAGTAAATCCTATTCTTAACACTAAAAGTATCGCCACTTCAAATGGCAAAACAGTGTCACCTTATTTATAAGGATTATTTTTATAAATAAATAAGGTGGTAGTCCAGTAGCTTAGAAAACCGAGTGAAGAGGGTTCAAATCCCGAGTCTCGCTACTCTGAGAAATAAAACATCGTGAGGAACCGCTAAGAAAATCTAGTAAGTTTTCGTAAGTCATATGTAGTCCGCCATTCCGCACTAGGTCAGTCAGGTCACGTGATGTATTATGGCCTAATTACCCTAGTATTTAAGGGCGATGCATGCCCAGCGGTGTTAAAATAAGGGCTCAAGTCAAGTACGTATTACTTAAGTTTAGATTTTTATACAACAGTCCCTGTTAAAAAAACCTAAAAATCAGATCCTATACAAATTATCATTTAAAGAACGCAAAATGTACTATACACCCAAATTTCGCTTACCGCATTTGTTACTACATTAAATTATTTGTTTTATTACTGTTATTATTACCAACATTCACTCGTTTAAGACACATACATATTGAACAAATGCAAGTAATTTATCCTGTAACTTCTAAATGACCGTAAAGAATTATAACCCGACCAAATTGTATAGTCGTGTTTTTTAACAAAATATGCTACTACTAACAAGTAGTATTCGATGAAAGCTCCTTATAGCTTTCTATATAAAAGACTTTTTTGCTGAAATAAGTTTTATACATCGGAAGCTACATACAGCTTTCATGAAGCGGTAGCCTTTCAACAGTAGTAATTAGTACGTGTGGCAAAATCCTACACCAGCGGCTTACATCATAAATTGTCTGTATAAAGGAACTAGTTAGTCGTGCAATCTACTGAAAACAAAGTTCTAAAACTTTATGGGTTATTTCCGAATTTGCCAAATTATACAGTACTACAACTACTACAATAGATAATTGAAGAGTGCTTTCATACAAATTCGTAGATAAGGTTAAATTCAAAGTTATGTTCTTGTCATAAGTGAATACTTAAATAAAAAACGATTATTTTTAAACAGATAGCAATTATAAATTTCAAAGTGTTTATAATTGGTTATTTCTACACACTAGAATATCTAGACGGACATACATTAATTTAAATTTATTATATATAATATGTCATTGACATACTATTTTAATATAAAAAAGAAGCTAGCAATAAAATATCCTTTATATTAGCACCCAAAAGAACTAATTGTATTATGAGAGTTATGAGTAATTTATATATAGAATAAATAAGAAAAATATAATAAACAGTATGTTTGTAACATAAAAATAACAGCTTTTACAAAATGAATATACCTACAAATTTTTACGGTATTTATAAGTACATAATATTAACATTTTTTATGTCTGTACGTCTGTCTGCTTGTTCCCACTAATTTCTTAAATGGCTGGACGGATATTTTTACGGACTTTCACTGGTATATAAATGTTAAGGAGTAAGTAACTAAGGCTTTTATTTTAGATAAAGTATTAGGTTTTATTCCAAAAATCTAAAAAAAGCTAACGACGAACGCAAGCAAAGCAAGGTTGAATCTAGTATTAAATAATACAATAAAGCACCTGGCACTTCTATTCATCTCTATTCCTGTATAATCGATTATACTGGAAAGCACTAACGTTCCAGTTTTCAACCTTTCCCGTTAGAGCTCTGATTTTTGGTGTCAAAGGCGGGTCATCCAATCTAACGCCTACTATGTCCTAGCGGAGTGGAAAAATTAGCTATGTACCTACGTTCGTTACCTACGTTCTCACTTTGAGGATAAACGATTTTCTATTCACACTATGAAGTTAAGCCTTCGCTTTTTCCCGTTTAAAATCAACAACACCAACAGTAAACCTTTTAACTTTAATATCCCTATTCAAATTTATTTCATTTGAATGGATTTAGACAAGTAATTAACTCTATTTAACTAAATTGAAGGGTAATGCTTTCATGATCATTTTATAATAAAAGAAGAAGATGAAATAGAGCTTACCATCCACCCTAATTATGGTAGGTTGTTATCGTCAATAATTATAGATAAATCTATAAAGCTGAAAAGTTTGTTTGTTTGTTTGAACGCGCTAATCTCAGAAACTACTGTTCCGAATTGATTTTTTTTGTGTTGAATAGTCCGTTTATCGAATGAACGTGATGGACGTACGTTTGGATCCCAAGCATCTAGAATGTACAGATGACCTACAAATAGACGACGAAAGGTGAAATACATAATCACTACATAGTATAAAACAAAGTCGCCTTTTCTGTCCCTATATCCCTATATCCCTATGTGCGCTTAAATCTTTAAAACTACGTAACGGATTTTGATGCGGTTTTTTTTAATAGATAGAGTGATTCAAGAGGAAGGTTTATATGCATAACTAGCAGATCCCGCGGCTTTACCTGTGCTAAATCTAGGGAAGAGCCCGAGCGAAGCGAGGGCGAGTCGCTAGTATAATATAAAATAGAAACGCCATCAACAGAGCACTCTAGAGCATTGTACTAGCAATAGTATATTACTGTGTTTACTTCGACAATACCGTATTATCTATGCATCTCATATTAATTTTCTGAGCTGAATCTGCATATTAAATACTATCATTACCCGCGGCTTCGCACGTGTTCTAATCGATCGTAAACCAAATTCTTTCTGAGTCGCGTAGTATGGTACCTGTCAGAACTAACGCGTTTTAGCTAACGCGCTAATTTCTGAAACAGCTGAACCGATTTTGGCGGGACTTTAACTCGCAGGTAGCTAATGTTATAAGGAGTAACTTAAGCTACTTTTACTTTTATTAGAAAATTATTAAAACCGTTTAATTTATTTTAACTTTTAAGCCGAGTTGGCTAGTAATATATAAGTACATATAATATCATAAAAAAAACTAATTGTTGTAGCAATTAGTTTTTTTATGTCTTTACAAAATTTAGAATATGTTAAAAATTATTGATTTTTGCTATCATTATTTACTCATGGCCCGCATCTGCTCCGCTTTCGCGTAATTCTTAGTAACTTTGCAAGTGAAGGATTTCACGAGTTCTTTGATAGAATAGCATAGAATTTTGTATATAATGTCAGTTTTAGTCACAGTTACTTTGGTTTTGGAGATCTTTATTATTATTACGGTTACTACAGGTCCAATAATCTGTCTTGCAATTTTTAAATGATACTCAATTAAATAAACACGCAAACACACAAATTCTTTAATAATAAATAAATCATAAATATGTTGGAATATTATTACACACAGCGCCATCTAGTTACGTGGTAAGCTACGAAGCTTGTGTTACGGATACCAGATAGGTGATGTAGTATACATACATAAGTTTTAAATACATACATATTATAAATATAAACACCCATGACTGGAGTACAAACATCCGAGTTTAACAAATGAATGCCCCCAGCGGGACTCGAACCCGCGACCGCTGGCGTAAGAGAGTAGGGTCACTACAATACTTTCAATCATTATTTCCCAAAAAATAATATATTTCAAAGTGTACAACCGCTTAAATTAAGAAAAACAGAGAAACATTGAATATCTTTTGAGAAAGCAACATTAAATGGTTTCTAACGCAGCTGAAAATCGCCAACCATGATCTTGCCTTCGATTCGCTAATAAATCGCCCTGAAAGCCACTCTTGTCATTTAGCTTTCAATGCGTCTAGGGCACACCTACATTCTGACATCTGCAATGAAAGCATTTATCTGACATAAATAGGAATTATTAGTTCATCTATTCCTGCAACAATTTACCAAAGTTAAATGTTGTACCAAAGGTAAATGTTTATCTAATGAAGATCTACAGAGTACAGTTAAATGTTCTAAATAAAAACTTGATTATATGTCGTGATGTAACTTTTATATCTATACTATATACTACTAATATTATAAAGCTGAAGAGTTTGTTTGTTTGGTTGAACGCGCTAATCTCAGGAACTACTGGTCTGAATTAAAAAAATCTTTTTGTGTTGTATAGTCCGTTTATCGAGGAAGGCTACAGGCTATATTACATCACGCTACGACTAATAGGAGTGGAGCATCAATGAAAAATGTTGCAAAAACGGGAGAAAAACATTTCTTTTGATTTTTTGCCTTTAAAACGCGAGCGAAGCCGCGGGAAAGGCTTGTAAAATTTTTTTTATAAAAATCGATATTTGTAATATACCTACAAAAAATAAAGGTAATCTATTTTATATTACGCTAACAGCCTTAATTCATTTGAACAAGTCGAGGGGCGTAGAAGGAATCTTAATATAATTTATGTATAAATGTATATAACTGTCACAAAGTTATAACTTGGTAAAGTGACGTCTTACTTGTGTACCATCCCTACTATAATAATAAAATGTAAGTTTGTTTGTTACGCTTTGACGCGAAAACTACTCAACTGATCATCATGAAACTTTGTACACATATTCTTGGAGGTTAGAAGTAACATAGGATACTTTTTATTAAAAAAAATATTTTTTACGGAAAATTAAATTTTTTTTTATATTAACAATGGGTTCTGAAATAGCTAGAGTAATTTTGAAGAAACTTTCAGGCATCCTACAGATCAACCCAATGAGGTTGATTAGCAATTAAAAAAATGAACGCGGGCAAAGACTAGTTATATTATATTTCTATCTGCGTCTCATAGTGGCTAACATAAACAGCCAAAAAGTCCGGGTTTCGAGTCTCAGGTCGGGCTAAGTTTAGTTATTGAGAATTAAGGAATTTTCTTTTTTCTGACTCAGAATTTCAATTAAATTGTCAAATATTCTCGTAAATTAACACATCAAGGTTTATTTGTATTATATATTATAATAATTATGTTGAAATCCATATAAATGATGAATAAATTTCGTTGGTTAACTCATATAAAGGATTGTGGAGTAACGCTCTAAGAGGTTTATGTATAGGCTTGTTTCGGCTGATTCGATGAAAAAGTATAAAATCAAGTTAGTTACGTTTGACAAGCGATGATACTTTATAAGGCTTTATAAAGCTGTTGTACAAAATATTTTCATGGAGCGTTTTTTATTTATCCCATATTTCGAGGGATAAGCGAAACAAAGAATTTATTTTTACATATTTATTTTATAACCAAATAAATACCAACACATAACAGAAATGGCCGTATAATATTAAAAGCAAAACTATTAAACTAAATGTGTATCGCTTTTTTTATATAAATAGTAAATACATTAAGGTGCACTGGAGTAATTCCGAAAATGGGTATATTCCGAAAGTTTAAAAAATCTACTAATCGTAGCGATATTTTACAGGCAGCATGAGTCCAGGACGCCATTTTGATTGTTTTCGCCGTTTCAGTTGTCATGAATCACTAATGTGAACGTAATGTGCGTAGGGTCAAGTCATCTCAGTTAAGTAATTTAATTATGTAATTACCCCCAGTTAGTTCGTAATTTCCCCGTATGCCAAAAAACTGGGACATAAAATTTAAATGCTTTATTAAAAACCCAACTACATATTTTAAATCTAGTATACATTTTACGATAATTCTTTACATTAAGTAAACGGAGGTTAAGCATTAAAGGCCTTAAATATAAAACTGTTTTGTATAATTAACCTAATTGTAGCCCCTATTCATCTCATAGAAATTTATGTCGGAATTACCCTCGTGCACTATATATTAAACTAGCGACTGGCCCTTGCTTCGCTCGAGCTCTTCCCTAGTTTAGCACAGGCAAAGCCGCGGGATCCGCTAGTTATGCATATAAACCTTCCTCTAGAAATCACTCTATCTATTAAAAAAACCGCATCAAAATCCGTTGCGTAGTTTTAAAGATTTAAGCATACATAGGGATATAGAGACAGAGAAAGCGACTTTGTTTTATGTATGTATACAGACACTTTAAATGTATTTAATTTTATTACATTATATCTAAAACAATAGGTTTTGCATTTATGCCTATCCCATACATTTAACCCTTCTTTTAACATCCCACTACTGGGCGCCTCCCTCAGTACGAGGGGGATCAGGCCATAGTCCACCGCGCTGGCCTAGTGCGGGTTGGCGGACATCACAGTTAGAAATGATTGGCAAATGAAAAAATAAGAGGTGCGACCCGAATTTGAACCTGCTTCACTCGGTTAATCGAGTTAGCGCGTCACCACTGAGCTACCACTGTCTTATCGATTCCCATACAAAAAGAAATATTTCGCCTATAAGTGTGAATAAGTCAATTGAAAACAGAAATATTATATTTATACATTTCAGTGAGTTGCAACGAATTCTATACGATATGAGGACATCGTAAGCTGTACTAAGTCAAACAAACTAATCGACACTTCTATTCTACAGCTTAGTTTGGCTTTGAGATAAATTTAAAATTAATGGTTGTTAATCATATTATGTATTTAAAAAAATAAAAAAGCTCTATACACTTTTTTATGGTTTCCTTTGTTTCGGTGGAACTAAGACTCGTATTAAATGTTCTCTGCCTTCCCCAAGAACAGATGTTGGAATTTAAACGGCGCAACCGCAATAACTTTAATTTGTGTATTTAACTTGTCTACCTTTTTACGCTAATATCCCAAATAACCTCTCCCATCTTATCTCGGGAGTGACTCCTCGATACTAATCATCTGTAGTAACTTAATTTTGCTTAATAACTAAGTTCTAACATTAATATCTAAATAGATAATTCATATTTTCGTCAATTGTACACCAATGCCTTAAAAGATGCCAAATAAACTTAAAAGCTACAATTATTGTACCGATTTGACGACACGTTTGGCTCAGTGGGTAGTGACCCTGCTTTCTGCGCCAGCGGTCGCGGGTTCGAGTCCCGCTGGGGGCATTCATTTGTTGAGCACGAATGTTTGTACTCCAGTCATGGGTGGTTATATTTATAATATGTATGTATTTAAACTTATATATGTGTAGTATATCAACCATCTAGTATCCATAACACAAGGCCCGTACCTTACCGTGGAACTAGATAGTGCTGTGTGTAAATGTCCCAACATATTTAGTTAAAAGTAATTGTTTAAAGAGATCAATGCCCAATTAATAAAAAAATACTATTATTGTTGTAAACATTTATCCTTATATCCTGGATAGCAAAATGTAGGAAACTATCGCAATAATTATGACAGGGTTAAAATCCCACAAGGTTTGGATGGCGTGATGTGAAATTATAATTCTGGGTCACTGCCTATGTAGCATATTCATTTAATAAATATTTGCATTTCTACGATGCCCATGTAAAAGTAGAACCTCCTTTTTAACGTAATCCCAGTTATTTTAATTAATTTTGAATTGAAACGACTATAAGTATAATAATATCGAGCTCTTTATATCTTTGTATTTATTAAAAATGATAAAAAATAAGTTGTAGTCATACAAATAGCTCATATTAGATGTTTATATAGCATAATACTAATATATGTAAATAATGATGTAAATAATTTTCCGGAGTTATACTTTTAAACGGTTACTATAAATATTTCAGAAATTGCATATTTTGTCAGCTTTTTCTATATAATATGCATGTATTTATTATGAACCTTTCTCTTGAATCACTCAATCAATTGATGAAAATCGCATCAAAATCCGTTGCGTAGACTTCCGTCGTGGTTCTGTCAAATATATGTACCTACTTATAAGATTTTGTTTATCTTTGCATCATAACTCATAATACAAAGTTAATAGATATTTCTACAAAATATGCATGAGATTTGAAAATATATTACAAACTTACAATGTAAATGCCGTATCGAATATTCCCGACGTGAAAGGATTCGGATTCAGAATACCACGTGCTTTGGATGCCAAATAGCTTCTCACAAGTATAACTCTACGAATATCCTATAAATTACCTAGATGCTAGTACTTCGATTATCTCGGATTTTCGCGTACCTTCAAATACCTAAGCATTTTTTTTTAGAAATCCTGTTTTTAAGCTTTATGGTCAACATCCTAAAACACTAAACAAGCAATACTGTTATATATTTTTATCTTGATCTCGATAAATGTTCTAACGATATCGATGTAATTCGCATCGAAATGTGGCGGCGAAAAATCGATTAAGTACGTATTCGTTTTGCCCGCGCAATATAATTCATGATTACTGTATAGCCCTACTACGCCGAAGAAAGTCAGGTCAGGAAGTCCTGTATATAATCAATTAATTAATTTAACCAAACTTTAAAATTAAAGTTTTCATTAAGCACGTCTGTGAAACTTTAGGACCTAAAACTAATTTTGTTGTAAAAGACTTTATATTATCCCGTAAAAATTTTTACGCCCACTTCGTAACGTCCTCGGAGACATGTCAAAGTTGCGGAAAAGTTTTGAATGAAGGCAGACAGACTAATGTGTTTGGTTTAAATTATACCGCGATAGTTCGCGGAACTCCGCTCTTGAGATATAAACTTTATTAAAATTTCGCTATCTTTCAATAAGATGACCTACATTATATAGTAAAATTTTCTAAATAACAGTGATGATAATAATATTTAAATAGAGTATTGTATTATTGTAAGATTATGAAAAACTGAGTCTATACTAATATTATAAAAAAGCAAGATTTGTATTTTTATGTAACAAATAAACTAAAAACTGGACCGATTTCAAAAATTCTTTTGTCACTAAAAACCTACATTATTACTGAGTCACATGGGCAATATTTATTACTAGCGGAACCTGCTGTTTCACTCGCGCTACATATACCCGAGCGAAGCAAGAGTGAATGGCTTGTATATCTTCACTCGCTATCGTTAATAGAAAACATAAAAAATTGATAAAAAGATTATATTTTCAAACATTGCACTAGAAAAAATATTTTTTATTAACATTATTAATTTATTTATAAGCGACTAGCTGTACCCGCGGCTTCGCCTGCGTTCATTTTTTTAATTGCTAATCAACCTCATTGGGTTGATCTGTAGGAAAAAAAATGTCTAAAAAATAAAAATTTAGGGGTGGACTACCCTTAACATTTAGGGGGATGAAAAATAGATGTTGGCCGATTCTCAGACCTACTTAATATGCTCACAAAATTTCATGAGAATCGGTCAAGCCGTTTCGGAGGAGTTCAAGTTCGAACCCCGTCACCCACGTAGTTGCCGTTCCCGTGGGATTGCAGGGATAAAAAGTAGCCTATGTCCTTTCTGAAGGTCTTCTCTATCTGTGTACCAAATTTCATCGAATTCGGTTCAGCGGTTTAGGCGTGAAAGCGTAACAGACAGACAGACAGACAGACAGAGTTACTTTCGCATTTATAATAGTAGTTAGGATATCTCTTGGCAAAAGGGAACTTGTCTAGAGAATGTTCAATTCTAAAGTTCTAACGAAGGCGAGGTATGTATGTGGCATGTAGCTGTCGATTGCTATCTTCTACTTATAAATCGAATAAAACGATCTCATACAGACTTATAAATAGTAGTTCGTGTTATAGTTGATTTTTAACACTTGTTTCTCTTTTACCGGATATATTTTCGCACTTCTGTGCAAAATTTTTAAAAAAAATTTTGTATTCATTCGATAAATTTTTTTTAAAAAAATTTTGTATTCATTCAATAATTTATTATGTTTAATATTTAAATAGATGACATTGTAGTAATAAGGTGTAATACAATGTTGTTTATTAACATTTATTATATATTTACTTGTAATGTAGCAGGCTTGTTCTGGCTTTTAAATGAATTTTGTAGATTATATAACACGCTTTTTGTAAATTGTATTGCTATGGTAGCCCATTAGTGCATGTGTTAGCAAACCGAGTGAAGCGAGTTCAAATCGTGTTACACGTCTAATATTTTCATGTACTTCTCATTTCCAACATTACTGCCACTTGTCTTATGTTTAATGAAAACATCAAGAGGAAACCTAAATGTCGTAGGGAAACTAGCAAGTTTTCAAAGACGTAAAGTCCGCCAATCGCATATGGCCAATGTGGTGGAATATCCCTGATCTTAATACATATCTATATCGTTCGCCAGTTTATAGTCTAATTTACAAAATTTCATCCAAATCGATTCAGTGATTTCTATAATGATAACAAACGTACATAGATACGAATAAATAACTTATAATATCTTTCACATTATAATTTTTATTGTACACATAACACATTTTACACCACAAAAAACACTTAGTGTGTTTTTCCCATACAAACTATTTATCATGTTCAGTAAAATTTGGATTGATGGATAGCCATAAAAATCCTCTTGACAGTGTTACAGGAAATTAAAACCGCTTTCGCATAGAATAGATTATAGTAAAATTGACGCTATTTCAGTGTTAACCGACTTAGAAGAAATGTAATTATTTGGCTATACGAAACTCTACCGGTGCGTTCTTAGAGATATCCCGGTGCTTTCCACCAAAACGCAGCAGACGATAATCGAGGGGGTTTTAGTAGGTAAAAATCCTACATACCCTACCCATCTTGGGTATTTTTAGAAGATTTCCCCCCGTTAACAAAAAAAGGCTATACGAAACTCAATGTAAGTAAATACCTAAGCTGAAGTACAAACTAATGTCCCGAGAAGAATAAACAAAGTAAACAAGTAGACACTGAGGCGCTGTCAGAAGCGTGTGTCGTAAAAGAATATTTGCTTTTCAATCCAACATTCTATACCAAAGATTTCCCGCTTCTAAACTACAAAATCGATACTCGCAACTTCGTCGTTCCAATCTATCAAAATGTCAGTTCACAGTTCCGACGAAATTTGTTACATAACTTATTAAAATTGAGCACTAAATCTCTTTAATAAAATGGATACTGTACATCAGTGAAATAAATTGTTGAATTTCGTGCGAAGAGTCTTTAAAAATATTTTTTAGACCTATCTGTACTAATATTATAAAGCTGAAGAGTTTGTTTGTTTGGTTGAACGTGCTAATCTCATGAACTACTGGTTCGATTTGAAAAATTATTTTTGTGTTGGATAGACCGTTTATTGAGGTAGGTTATAGGCTATATTACAACACGCTGTGACCAATAGGGGCGGAGCATCAATGAAAAATGTCACAACAACGGTAAGGGTAGGTGTTAGTTCTGCGAAGTATCATACCGCGCGACTCAGAAAGAATTTGGTTTCCGGTCTTAACAACGCGTGCGAAGCCGCGGGAAATGCTAGTCACTTTATAAAGGGACAATCTCTGAGAGAAGCTTAAGGCCTTTCTAAGCTCTACTTACTGCAGTTTACTAACAATTCCATCGCTTACAAACATAGAAAACCAGACACCAACAGCTAAATGCTGAGACATTGTTATTTTAATAATAGCTATTTAAGTAAAAGAAAATTAATTTTTAAATTATTTTGCTTTGTTATTATATTTTGAAATCAGTTTTATATTAATTATATAAAGTGCTCTTGTAAGCCTGAATGTAAATAAGAAGAAATTTCTATACAAAATGAAGATCTTTTGTTAAACAATTTGTTTAAGTATTCTACAGATAATATTTTGGTAAGGGCAGAACAAGGCTTGCTTATACAATCTATTATTATTAATAACAGAGAACAACACAATGATAACAAAGAACTCGTAACGAATAAATATTTTAAACAATAAATTAAAATTTATTCGTAACAATTTGCTGTTAATTATCAAACAAAACACGTAGATCTATGATTTCAATCTGCCAAATTTTAAGTTAATATTTTATATATATATTGACTGTCATGCTATAATGCCTGTTTTACAAGTGACATCATTGTAAATCCAACATGGCGGACCGAGTAAGATGGCGGACTGTTTCTTTTATGCATCCAGTGATATGGATATAAAATGAATTGACTTGAAGAGTGAAACACAGTATTATAAAGTGACATCATAAAACCAACATGGCGAACTCCCAAAGATGGCGGACTATTTTTTTTATTTATAACTTTAAGACTCAGTAGTAAAGTATTAATCTTTATTCACTATAAAACGTTAAAATAAATAGATTCACAATTATGGGCAAAATATAACTTTACAAAAAATATATATACTACAATTTAGTACCTCCTTCTTATCTTAAAGTCGGTAACAACAACTTGACACAGTAATGTGAGTAAAACAATAGGCAGTCCTTAATTTGAGGAACTTCGTGTCTGCCACAAAACTTCTTACGTGACTCGGGGACGAATTTCAATAGATTAGCATGTCAAAAGACATGTTCGCTTAAGCGATGTAGATTTAACTAATATGCATGCATTATTAACATTTAGTACTTAAACGGTTTTGTCTGAACTAATTCAAAACAAATTTGACTACTTACGTAGTGATCTGAGTATTTGATTCTACACAAGTTGTCACGAGTTCGATTTCCGTTTCGCTTAATTTTTATAATATTACTAGCGAATCGCCCTCGCTTCGCTCGGGCTCTTCCCTAGATTTAGCACAGGCAACGTCGCGGGATTGCTAGTTATCTAGAAATGCGAGATTTATCCTCTTGAATCACTCTATCTATTAAAGAAAACCGCATCAAAATCCGTTGCGTAGTTTTAAAGATTTAAGTATACATAGGGATATAGGGACAGAGAAAGCGACTTTGTTTTATACTATGTAGTGATGTTTAAAAAATAGTATAATAATTCTAATACACAGACAGTTATGAATATTCGTTTGACGTAACTAACTTTCTTCTAAACGTGAAATTCTGAAAATTTCTGCCTTTGCACTAAGGCCCGGCGTACTACATTAGTTAAAATAATATCAAGGTCTTCAAAGTATGCCGGTTTTGGTAGACCTTTTACATCAACAGTAAAAGTCTACTAAACCTTACTTATAACAAGTACTAGGTACTGAATATATACATAGTATTAGATTGTATAATGTTCTAATAACCGAAAGGTCTTACATTTATTTTGAGATGCGATGCTAATGTCTCAAATAGATAAAAACAAACGACGGATGAACAATGTGAGCTCGCAGATTAAATGAATGCCAGTTAAAAGTAGTTACACCAGACTGAGTTAGATTTTAGAACTAAACCTGAATTGTCGTGCTGTTAATTTATTTATGGCAAGACTAAACTAAATTATGTTACACTATAAACTATCTGTAACTAAATTCTACTATAGAAGTTATCTTCTATACTATAGATGAAGAAATGAACTATTTTTCAGAACAACGTCAGAAGAACTGAAAAAAAACAAGTTTTTAAAATTCATTGAATCACTACGAAACATTATGTGACGACGCGTTTGGCTCAGTGGGTAGTGACCCTGCTTGCTGCGCCAGCGGTCGCGGGTTCGAGTCCCGCTGGGGGCATACATTTGTTCAGCACGAATGTTTGTACTCCAGTCATGGGTGTTTATATTTATAATATGTATGTATTTAAACTTATATATATGTAGTATATCAACCATCTAGTATCCATAACACAAGGCTCGTTCGTACCTTACCGTGGAACTAGATAGTGCTGTGTGTAGATGTCCCAACATATTTATTTATTTATTTATTTATTCAAATGCATATTCATTTAGTTAAGCGGTTAGTATGAGGTGTCATATTTTTCCACATTAAAAATTATCCTATAATTATATGTACACTATATAGAATACCCATACAAAATTTCTTCAAAATTTGTCCAGTGATTTTCGTAGTTTTATTTGTAGTGACTCTACTCTATTGCGCCAGAGGCATTCATTTGTTAAACTCGGATGTTTGCACTCCAGTCATGGGTGTTTATATTTATAATATGTATGTATTTAAACTTATCTATGTAGTATATCAACTATCTGGTATCCGTAACACAAGCTTCTTTTGTAGCTTATGACGGAACTAGATGGCGCTGTGTGTAGTGATGTCCCAACATATTTATTTATTATTGATATTATCTAGTAAGTAAGTTAGTTCAAAAACTAGAGATTCGACTTTATTATATGTACAAATTAATTTAATGTATCGTTAAAAATTTTAACATGTGCTTCCGGCTATTAATTTATGTATTATTAATTAAATAAATAAAACTATACCAACTATTTAGTTGCACAGAGTCTTTGGTGTGCGAAATAGATTCGCACTTGCCCGATTTATTTATCTTTATTGGTTATGACTTATTGGACCATAGAAATAAAAAGAAATGTTTAATATACTTAGCAACCGAAGTCGTTTCTCAAAGGAAATAAAATCGAGCCTGAAAATAATTTTGAATAAAAAAGTAACAAGGTAAATGAAACCTATTATTATTTCATCTTCTATCTTCACTTTCATTCAATGGTATCAAAGAAAATTTGTTACCGGAAAATAGCAAATTCGATTCTAGCGCAGAGTAAAAATTCATTATCTTTTGTCCTACTAGCGACTCACCCTTGGTTCGTTCGGGTTCATCTTGTATCTAACTAGCTCCCTGAAAAATTTTTGTAGCACAAAACTCCATCCCGTAAATAAAATAAATATTTCCTAAAATAGAAGTAGAATTTACTCCATATAACATTAGCTGCGTGAGAAAGTCCCGTCAAAATCGATCCAGCCGTTTCAGAGATTAGCTAAAAATTTTAAAAATTGTTTTTTATCTATGTGATGATGATGTCCTCCCGACTGATTTGCGGCCACGGCGGCCAATCTCATTGAGACTAGCCATCTGCGCGGGAGATATTATAGTGCACAAGTGCATGCTCTCTTTCCTTATTACTCTCATATTCCGGTGGGACGACTGCTCGACACGACCAGTGAGAGTTAAGGCGCAGGACTTTCGACGGCTTTCATATGCATTTAGTAAAAAGCTGTTAATTTGAAATTAAGAACAGACACTCCAATTTTATTTATATGTACTGATGTAGTGATTTACAATATTAGGTATATTGTAAATATACCTAATATTGTAAATCACTACATCAGTAGTATATTGTAAATATACCTAATATTGTAAATCACTACATCAGTACATATCAATAACTATTCGTCTATCAGTACATATAATAAATACTCGTCGAACAGGTAGGCACAAAAAGCAAATTGAACGAAAATCAAAGAGAAAAAGCCACTTGACTGTTATCTTCGATCATATACGTAGATATAAATATTCGTATTGTTTGACGCTGTAGCAGAGCAATGGAAAACGACCGATTGATGATGACCGATTTCAAGAATTGAAGGTTCCTACCTACTTAATTCGTCTATATTGCTATTCTTAGGACTATATATTACGCCATTTATTTATTAAGTTAAAATTATATAATAGTCGCGAGCTCGGTTGGAGCTTCGCTCTGAGTGAAGCGGGTTCAAATCCAGAATCTCGCATTTCTAGTATTTTATTTTCGTATCACTTCCCACGTGCTTATCTTTCAATGAAAAAAATATGTATAGAAAAAAATAAAAAATATACCGACTAAAAAAAATCCTTAAATCGACCGTATTTCAATGAAATTGACCATAATTCATACATCGCATCATGTGACATTGCTTTATCATCATTCTAAAAACTACTTTACTATGGATATTACAATACGCTAAGTATATCTGCATAATATGTTCTTAGATGCATTGAATAGGTCGTATTTGTATAGAATTTCAAGTTCAATAAAAATTCGAAACGGTCATACTTATGCCACTTCTTCATATGCATGTCACACTCGTGTTAAGTGGACTAATAAGATGGCGATTTGACACCGCCGCATCGCATGCTATTGTCAAGCGTTCTACAGAATTTTTTATGTATAGCAATGGATAAATAAAACTATAAATATAATTACATTGTATATATTTGCGTTATTATTTAACTGTAAATTACGTTTTTGAATGTATATTAAAAAAAATGCAGATACTAATAAAATTTATATAGAGAATTTAATATAAAACTTAATCATAGTTTTCGTTTCAAAGGTCAAAAAAGTCTTAATTGATTTTTTCAGATTTATTTAAGTCTAGGGTTACTCTCGGGTTCGATCCAATGCGTTACCAACGCATTACATGATGCGTGTTAAACGCATTAGCATGTCTGAGACATGAGATATTTTCCGGTAGGTAAAAGTATTCTATATGCCTAGATATCCAGCTATACTCACACCAAATTGCAATAAATTTTATCTAGTAGTTTTCTCGTGATGCGTCCTCAATCAGACAGACAGCCGAAAAAAATTAAAAACTATATATCGGATCTGTTTAGGGGCCATTCATTTATTACGTAAGACAATTTAGGGGGGGAGGGGGGTCGAACATGTCTTATGTTTTCTTACAAGGGGGTGGGAGGGAGTCTCGATAGTTCTTACGTAAGATCAAAAAAATGTCCAAAGTTAAAATTATACTTTGAAAAAGCACGGGCAACAGAGCGAAAGGTACTGTACCTTTAAAATTACAAATAAACATTTCAAAAAATTATTACTTTGAAGAATAAACATTAAAAAAAACCAAACGCGTATTCATTTTTTCTTTTAGACTCTTACGTAATAAATATTAAACAGGTGGGGAGGGGGTCAGCCTATTCTTATTTTTTCTTATAATAGGGGAGGAGGGGGTCAAAAACTAGCGATTTATTACGTAAGACTATTTTAGTCTTACGTAATAAATGAATGGCCCCTTATTAATAATAATGACAATTTCAATACGATTTTTCATAAAATAAATACAGATTTGACTCCGAAAATTAGTTAAAGTATTCGCGTATTACGCAATATAAGGTACATAGATTATGTCAAAGATAATATATTAAGATTGAGGCGCAAAGTAAGTTTTTAATGGATTTTGCGAATATAACAAGCTAAGCTCGCTTCTAGGTAAAAATGAAATGTAAATTTTAGATGAGGTCAGGTGTGAGTTGTGACGGCTAACACAATATTATTTTCACACGACATATTAAGTATTATAAGATAAATAATCTTCATTCTTTATTCTTAAATCTTTTTATTTATATTTTAAGTTAATTTTAACGGCTTGTCTCGTTTGTACTTGAATGATTCTAACTTTATCATTAACTAGCATTTCCCGCGGCTTCGCACGCGTTGTAAAGACCGGAAACCAAATTTGTTTCTGAGTCGCGCGGTACCTCGCAGGACTAACGTCCGTTCTAAACTATCCCGTTTTTCAACACTTTTCATTGATGCTCCGCTCCTATTGATCGTAGCATGATGTATGTAGCCTATAGCCTTCCTCGATAGACGGACTATCCTACACAAAAATAATTTTTCATTTCAGTCCAGTAGTTTCTGAGATCGCGTTCAACCAAACAAACAAACAAACTCTTCAGCTTTATTATATTAGTATAGATTAGCGACTCACCCTCGCTTCGATTCTTCTTCCCTAGATACATTAATTTAACTGTCAGTATAGATTGCTCAGAAATAAGATATTTTCCCGCAGTAAAAATATAAGGTATAGTAATGATTACCAGCTATAAACATAACAAATTTCAAAATCTGATCAGTACTTTTCTCGTGATGCTGAAACAGACAGACAAAAATCCAAAAAAATATTATATTATATAAATATAATTACGACATCAATAAGATTTTCCAAAAAAATATTTAAAGATCAGATTTAACTCAGAAGTTACAACTTTATTATATTGTATTAAATGAATAGTTGTAAAGTTGAGATATGTGTTGTTCTACAACTGTTACATTATTCTGTACCGTGTTAATTATAAAGTTTTACTCGTCCAAAGTTATTTGAATAGACCCTTTCGACATTTCGAACATGCAGTATGTCTATACCTTAATTAATTAAGTTTATCTATTTAATAGTTAGAAGCAACAATAAAGTGCGTGTGTACAAAGTACATATTATGTCAGTAGTAAAACTTGAATTTAAATTAAGGCTAACTCTTCCCCGTCTCTGACCGCCTGGTACTATGGACTTATTTTTTCGTTTCATCGGGTTTGAAATCACAACGATTCTAAAGAAATTTCACTTCAAAAAGGATAAGTGAATACCACATGATGTGTGCTACCTTACATTATTATGTCGTAAACGTGACATCACACAATAGAAACTGCTAGAACGGCTGTAAACGTACAAATTAGCCTCTAACACTACACTAATATAACGACGCACGAGCTCAGACTCGATTTTTACTGTTAAAATAAATATCTATATATATGTTGAGACATTATTACACACAGCGCCATCTAGTTCCGTGGTGAGCAAGGCTTGTGTTACGAATACCAGATAGTTGATGACATATGTAAAACTTTAATAAAAATGCATATTATAAATATAAACACCCATGACAGAACAAACATTCGCGACAAAATAAATGTCCCCAGCGGGTCTCGAACCCGCGACCGCTGGCGCAGCAAGTAGGGTTACTACAAACTGAGCCAAAGGTTTCGTCACATTAGGTACATACGAGTAGGTACTACTTAAAAATATTAGTTTTTCCATAGGAAAAAGTATCAAATATCATAAAAATTAAGTGGTGTTCACATTATGCGTTCGTATTCAGATAAAATATCTAAAACCTTTAGATTCGGTCTCTATTTCGATAACAATGTACGAGAATTCGAGTTAGAATTGTATTATAATATGTTAAGAAAAGTTAGGCGTTTTTTAATCACGTCGAAATGCAGTAACAACAGATCCGATGAATCTAAATTAAAAAATGCGTGTATTTTGGGATATGTTGGGACATTATTACACACAGCGCCATCTAGTTCCGTGGTAAGCTACGAAGCTTGTGTTACGGATACCAGATAGTTGATATATACTACATATATAACTTTAAATACATACATTTTATAAATATAAACACCCATGACTGGAGTGCGAACATCTGAATTTAACAAATGAATGCCCCCAGCGGGACTCGAACCCGCGACCGCTGGCGCAGAAAGTAGGGTCACTGCCAACTGAGCCCAACGTGTCGTATATGTAAAACTATGTCTGCATTTTTCTTAGTGATTTTCATGTTTAGACCGCGATTATGCGGTACAGAGGTACCGTCGTTAACTCATGGTATGAAGGTCATAAGTTCGATATTGATGTGAGAACAATGAACAAGGTAGCCTTAATCAAACTGTTGCGCTTATATAACGTTTATAACCATAATAAAAATATTCATAGTTATTTTGAGAGACTTAGATGTCTAACTGCTGTCACGTGTGTTTATTGGCTTTACAACTGGCTGGATTGCCAGGTACTAATGAGCACCAGCTCATTTAATCACCAGATTATCAGGGGAAAAAAATGTGGATTTCAACAATATTGCATTCTACCGAGCCCAATTTAACTAACAGCTATCTAGATGACCTTTTTAATAAGCCTAATAAGTATATACCTTTAAAAGCCCTTTAGGAAGTGACAATATTCTAACATAAACATAATAGAATTTTATATATAAAGATATGTATATTTTAATTATTTTTTTTTAATTTACTATTGAAGAAATATTTTAGAAATGGATTTAAAATTTTAAAACTAAGTATATTTCATTAGAAAATGCATTATTTACCTAAAACGAAGCAAGCCCAAGATTGTTTTTAAAAAAATTGTCTTTAAAATCATCATTTGCATAAGTCGAACTTCCTCAAATCACATAAGGTCACGTCTGTTACGTCACTCATGTAATTATTGTGTATTTATGTTAAGGAAAACCGTTACGTAACAGTGTTATTAAACAATAACAAAATTTATTTGTGTTTCCTTGTGTTCTAGTAAAGCATATTTGAATCCCGGCTCTCATCTATACTAATATTATAAAGCTGAAGAGTTTGTTTGTTTGGTTGAACGCGCTAATCTCAGGAACTACTGGTTCGATTTGAAAAATTCTTTTTTTGTTGGATAGTCCGTTTATTGAGGATCATCAATGAAAAATGTTGAAAAAACGGAAAGGGCGGCCGTTAGTTCTGCGAAATTAGAGGTATCATACCGCGCGACTCAGAAAGAAATTGGTTTCCGGTCTTTAGAACGCGTGCGAAGCCGCGGGAAATGCTAGTTCTATATATGTCGATATGTGCAATTTTCATACGAAACGATGAATGAATACTTTATTAGTCAGTAATTTAATTTTTTCCAAGCCAATACATAATCCAATTGCATATGCATTATCTATCTGTTACTCTACGAAAGTTGAATGTCCACCGGTAGCTGATTCGATTATTTATTGATGCAAATATTTTTATCGGTTATAGCGCCGGCATATTCACTTATCTTATCCATTATAAATAGCTTGTCATATATCATACGATAGTATAGATGGAAAACTGCGAACAATCTCATAAAATGTATAAAAGTTTCATCGCAGTTGGAGATAGGATTTAGGAATACATAAATTACAAATGTATACGGGGTTTGTTTGAATTATTGTTGTTTATAAGCGTCTCTCGCTTTGCTTTGCTTTATTTTATAATATATCTTAATTAAACTAAGTCACTCTTTATAACATCACCTATCTGCTACAAATCGGTCCAGTCGTTTCGGAGATTAGTCCGAACAGACAGACTGGAATGCAAATAATATCTTAGTTAATTTTACTACTTAGCTATAGTGTTAGCGCAGACAAAATTAACTATTTGAAAAATTAACTATATTGGCATTATAATATAACGTTTTATATTATATTATGTATAAAATTTAGGTACCTTTGTTAAAAAACCGGTTTCTAAAAGAGTTTATTGATAACACTGAATTCGTCAATAGTACCTACCTAACTAAATTATAATAAAGAAATTCAGTTGAAAAATAGAAGTGAAGAAATGCTAAAATGTATGGTGTTTTGTCTACTAATAAGGTATAGTATGTATGTCCATTGTAAATACGTATGTATTAAAAACTTATACTAACTGGCATTTCCCGCGGCTTCGCACGCGTACTAAAGACCGGAAACCAATTTCTTTCTGATTTCTTCCCGTTTTTGCAACATTTTTCATTGATGCTCCGCTCCTATTGGTCATAGCATGATGTAATATAGCCTATAGCTTTATGGATAAACGGACTATCCAACACAAAAATATTTTTTTTAATCGAACCAGTAGTTTCTGAGATTAGCGCGTTCAACCAAACAAACAAAAAAACAAACGTTTCAGCTTTATAATATTAGTATAGATGTACAATTTGTACATGCATAAATATAAAATCTATAACTCGTACTTGTTCTAGAAGGCCATCATCCATCTAATAGCTCTTACACGTTTGGCTCAGTTGGTAGTGACTCTACTTACTGCGCTAGCGGTCGTGGGTTCGAGTCACGTTGGGGCATTCATTTATTGAGGACGAATGTTTGTACTCCAGTACATGGGTGTTCATATTTATAAAATGTATTTAAAATTTATATTGGTATGTGTAGTATATATCAAATATCTGTTATCCGTAACACAAGCCTAGCAGCTCACCACGGAACTAGATGGCGCTCTTGTAATAATGTCCAAACATATTTATTTATTCTACATTCGCTATCAAAATTCTACATCATAAAATTAATATAACTTTTCAATAGATATGAATATTATTGATACAAATATTGTACTACGCAACTATTTACAACAAAAAAACAAAGGTTATCTAATAAAGTACTCGAAGATAGACAAACCGAATTTTTATTAATACAATATCACAATTAATTCAATTAGCGTTACAAATTACTATGTAACTTTGCCACTCAATGCTTTAAGTCCATACTTCTCCCCCATACAACCCCCTACCCCCTCGTGACAAGTCAAGTAATTACTTTTATTTGCACTTCGCTTAAATCCCCCAGGAAATACTTTAAGTAACGGGATAAAGAGAAGCCCTTGCAATGGAATGCATACCATAAGCTCTATGATACAAACACGTCTAGTTTTACTTTACTATAGATCTGTACAGACCTTCGAAGGTTTAAAAAACATAAAATCTAATAATTAAAACTTTGATAACTTATTGGTCGTAACTCCTACTAAGTTTTAGCTTTTAATAAATATTACAGATAAGTTAGTTAACTCGTCTGTATACGTTATACTCGAAGGGATTGTTTCACATGAACCAGTAGAAGATCAATCAATCAATCAATCAATCATCAGCCCTTTTTAACGTCCCACTGCTGGGCACGGCCCCACGGGCCTCCTTCAGTACGAGGAGGATCAGGCCATAGTCCACCGCGCTGACCTAGTGTCTGTTGGCGGACTTCACATGTCTTTCGAAAACTTGTTAGGTTTTCTCAGATATGCAGGTTTCCTCACGATGTTTTCCTTCATCGTTAGACAAGTGGTAATCATGATAGAAATGAATAGCACATGAAAATATTAGAGGTGCGAGAACTGGATTTGAACCCGCATCACTCGGTTATCCAAGCAAGCGCGTTACCGCTGGGCTACCACTGTCTTTAGCTTTGTCTGTAGAAGATATTTTTAATATATTATGTCGGTGTACAAAGTATAATATTTAGTTACTAATGTGTTTTCGTTATACGCGTCAACTTACATCTAACATTTCCGCTGAGTTTACTTTAGTCGTTGAAATATAATAAAAGCTTAAAAAGTTGGTTTCTATCCAAACTAGTATACGACTTCTATTTATTAGATGGGTAGTGAAGAATCCAATCAATACATATAAATAGAATTGAAGCGTCTCTTTGTAATTTCAATTAACAGCTTTTCACTAAATGCATAATATGAAAATATACTAACATCAAAAAATCAATTTTAAATTTTTTGTCTGTCTGCTTATCTCTAATCTCTGAAACAGCTGGATCGATTGTGTTTGGACTTTCACTCGCAGATAGCTAACGTTAAGAGAAGTAACTTATTAACAACCGGAACCCGCGACTACGCTCTCGCGGAATATAGGGACGGACCCGATCGAAGTAAGGGTGACTCGCTAGTATATAATAAACAAACTTTTTCTTTTTTAAACCTACAAGAGGCTATAAGTAAATCCAAAACTATCGATACAAATAAGTAATTCACGTTAATTTAACTCAAGTAACTTATTATGATAAGTGCTATAGCACTGACACTCAATTGTATAACTAGACCATCTAGACGTAACCGGCTAACTTCGGATTGAACGTTTTTCGACCACTCCTCATATCCTGCTCTATAAAATTGCACCTAATTTTGTCAAACACAATCAAATTAATCTATTTACCCGTTCATAAAGAACACTGTCTATCTATAAACATATTATAACCTTCATGTTTAGCTCAGTTTGTAGTGACCCTACTTGCTGCGCTAGCGGTCGTGGGTTCGGGACCCGCTGGGGGGCATTCATTTGTTAAACACGGATGTTTGTACTCCAGTCTAGTCCAAATATTATTATGTATGAATTTAAACTTACATATATAACATATTAATATACCTATAATATTTTAATCAATAATCCCCTTTCTTGAAATCAGTAATTTTGTTTTATTCCTCTACCTAGGTATATGACTTCAAATCGACGGTAAAGTATATTATCTATATCTTACTAATATTATAAAACTGAAGAGTTTGTGTGTTTGTTTGGTTGAACGCGCTAATCTCAGAAAGTACTGGTCCGAATTGAAAAATTCTTTTTGTGTTGGATAGTCCGTTTATTGAGGAAGGCTATAGGCTATATTACATCACGCTACAACTAATAGGAGCGTAGTATTAATGAAAAATGTTGCAAAAACGGGAAGGACGGGCGTTAGTTCTATGAAGTACGCACGACTCAGAAATAATTTGGTTTCCGGTCTTTAGAACGCGTGCGAAGCCGCGGGATATTCTAGTTTTATTAATAAAACATTTAGAGCTAAAATAGTTAAAAGTGCTCTAGAGTTTGTTTGTTTCTAAATTATATGTAGGTATATCAAAGAAACTGCCAATATACGAAAATATTTCTCGGCCTGGATATCAATAATTGATTTTAAATTTAAATAGAGCCTAGAATAGCTGTGACAGTTTTAGTTCCTCTTGAGGAAAAATGGTGATCCAAATCCATTTAAGTCCTCACTGAAAGGAAATCGGGACGCAGACAGTTGAATAAAATTGTCATCATACTAGCCTCAATAAATATGTTGTCGCAGGACGGTTAAAACCAGAATTATTCATAGAAGTGGACGTAAACATTAATCTTTTGAGAAACACAATAGATTTAGTCAATTTTACTTAACATTCTCATAACTAAAATACAATGTACACGTAATAAGACGTTACATAATCTAAACTAATATTATAAAGCTAAAGAGTTTGTTTGTTTGGTTGACTGCGCAAGAACTACTGGTCCGAACTGAAAACTTCTTTTTGTGTAGTATAGTCCATTTATCGAGAAAGGTTGTAAGCTATATTACATTACGCTACGAGTAATAGGAGCGGAGTATCAATGAAAAATGTGGCAAAAACGGGAAGACCATATCGCGCGACTCAGAAAGAATTTGGTTTTCGGTCTTTAGAACGCGTGCGAAGTTGAAATACTATTTGATGAAAATCTGTTGATTTGAAATTTTGAAAAATTGAATTAAAAACAGACACTAAAATTTTATTTATATGTGCTGAGTACTGACAAATTACAGTTTGGAAAAAATCGAAGGCCAACACATTAGAGTACTCGTTTAAGCATTTATGGTGTCAGAATTTTTTAAGCTTTAAACTTCGTTTAAATTGTACGATATATAAAATGATTGCGATTATATTTGAAATTGACAGTGGCAACGCGCTCGCTTGGATAACAGAGTGATGCGGGTTCAAATCTGGGTGTCGCATCTCTGATATTTTCATGTGCGAATCATTTCTAACATGATTACGGCCTTTTTTACAAAAAAATGTGGCACCGGCATGTCTGAGAGAACCTAACAAGTTTTCTCAACTCATGTGAAGTTCGCCAACCCGCACTAAATGGTGGACTATGGCTTGATCCCCCTTTTATTGAAGGGCTGACTACAATATTTCAAAGACTACTTGAGTACCTATAGTAATAATACGCTTGGATCCTAGTATTTATGTAACAGTGAACATTAATTCCGGGGGAATGAATAAGGTCCCTTTGGCTCAAGGACTTTGAAGGTCATATACACTTATAGCTCTACCGAGAATAAAATTACAAGACAAAAGCTTATTAAATTCACTTTTAAAAGCTTTTTAGATGAAATATCACAAAATGACCTTAAATTCTTTAAGCCATTTATATAATACCAGAATTGCCAACTAAATATTTATAAAGTTAAGCAGTGAACAAGATAGTCCAGTACAGTTTTTTCTTGTTTTTTAACAGATTTTTTGCTTAATAACTCTCGACTATAGTTTATCAATAAAAAATGCAGTAGTTTACCTCTAAGCTTATTAGGTTTAGAGGTAAAACACTACTTCTTTATGAATTCGAGGGACTGTTGTATGATAAATTTTGCAATTTGTTCCTTAATAAGGATATTTTGTACATTATATATTATAAGAAAATTATTATATTATATAAACAAATTATTTCGTTAGCGAAAGGCACGTTTTAATGGTTAAAATAAAATAGATAGACTGTAAATTATATTTCCTGGCTTTTCTCTTCTATAAAATATACGGTTTTAAGACATTGCAGAAGAAATTATGAAAATGATCATGAATAATAAGCTCGCAGAGAATCAGACATGCAAAAATTTATTTATATAAAGCAACTATGCTTTATATAAATAATCAGTAGAACTGATTATACATGTATGTCATAATTGATAAATTTCATAATATAGGTAAACCAGATCACGAGGAAACATGAAGCGATGTATTATCTTAGTTGATAAGTCCAGTGTAATTGGCATGCAATTCATTTGCGTTTGTACGATAAAAAAATTATCAAATGATAACTTTTCACAAATAAATTGTACTTTAAATTCTTAAAATAACCGATGCTGGTAAAAAAAACTTTAAGTGTTTTAACTAAGTTAATGTTATATGACGAAGTCATATTATACCTTTTTAAAATAGGTAATTGGCATTATTTTATTTTATTTTTTAACACCTTCCTAAAACTAGTTCTATCGAGACATTACAAGATATCGCTTTTTTACTTTTACACGTAGTACTTGACTATATTTTCCATATTTACTAAAATCAGAATTTTCAAACTTTTCTTTTGGCTTGAGCTAGACGCTCAAGCCAATATTAGAACAACTTGTTAAAATTACGTTTTCGCAAGTAGAATATTTCATTTAAGTTCACGAGTTATATTTTAGAAAACATTTTTACTTCGCTATATTTTTCCGTACCGTAAATACTGAGTTATCAAGTCTCTTTTGACGTTCTCATTAAGTTTTTGTCTGCAATAACCAATTGGAATTTTCGCTTCGGTTTCCTCCACAAATAATATTGTCGTTGAGAGTTGCGGTGACGAGCCAACATCACCGAATGTTTCGAATCAATGCGCTTCATCTCGCCTCATGGCTTCTATTTAACGAGATATTATTAACTAACAGTATAGTAATTCAGTAGGCTCTATTCCGCTCTAATCCAGTTTTATATTAGAACATCAAAATTGTGATAATCTTTACAAAATCTTTGTAGACTTGTCTAATTTCGCAAAGATGTTTTAGGAAAGACTTTATATGTAAGAAACTATTTTCTTTAAAATAACTGCAATTAAATTTTCTAATTGAAATATTTTTTCATAAATCCAAAATTATTATTTTTTCCCCAAATAAAAAGAGAAATATAATTTATTTCCATCAATTAAACCCAATTGTATTTGCATAATACGGCTGATTATTATGAATGGTTAATATATTATAACTATAGTACGTACATTAAAATACGATAAGCGCTATTACATCGCTGTGAAGTACGAATTCTCTAATTCAATAAACTAAAATATTATGGAAGAGATACATATGTATAGTTACACTTTAAAACCTTGTCGTCGCTATCTGATAAGATCTAACGTATCTATATTAAGTCTTGATTTTTTTAGTAGTACACGAAAAAAACTCAATGAAATTTAACAGCCGAAAAAGACTGATGTAGTTGCAATGTTTACGTTGTTTTCATTGGAATGTCAGAACCGCATTGAAATATCCAAGTAGCGGAAGCCAATCTAAATATATCTAAATCGGTGTCGAGTCGAAACTAAACTATTCCGAGGATTATTTACGACCGTCCAGCGGCCGGCCCTGTCTATTGTAGCAGACAAAAACGCACTACCGATGCAACTTTAACTGAAGATTTGGAGTTTGAAAAAATTTTTTGGAAATCTAAGGTCACCGACTATCGATCCAAGACTGCTGGAAGCCGCATTTCGCACCACAGCGCCGACTCGTTCCGCATATCATGACTTAACTGATCACCTAAATCTTAGCGTAACATCGATCTCTACATACCTGACTAGAGCAGTTCTAAAAACACCCCTCACTCTACCCGGCTTATGTAGAGTTCGTATACCATAGTATAAGTTAGTCGTACTGCGGCAAAATTCAAATGTTTGCGGGACTTTTAAACTTACCGTTTCCATTTATTAGGGGGTAGTCGTCGTCGTGCCGGCCTATGTAGGTCTTCAACGGGGTGTCCGTAAGGGAGGGCGACGACCTATCCCTGTCACTCATAGTAACCACTTTATTCACCAGTAAGTTTTAAACAAATCGGGGTTACGCCGGCCCCGCGCACAAACGACCAACGGCCCGCGGCTCGCGCGGCGAAATAATAGAGCAAAAGACAGTTTCTTGTGTAATCAATTGGTCGCTTCTATGCTAGTGTACCTCTAGCGACATCTGTTGCATCGATCTGAAAGCTCGGTTCGCAGAGAAGATGGCGTTGAACGCGCTACGTTGATTCAGTTTTGGTTAGATACATGGGTTTGGTTTTTCTTTAGTATTCGGGTCAATATCGTGAATGTTAATATTATATAAATGTATCATATTCTACTTTTAACATGTTACAATATATAATACATAAAATATGATGGAACTGACTTTTAAACCTGTCTAAAACAGTAAATATAAAACTGATTAACAGGTACTTGCAGCGCCATCTACTTTTTATGGCTCATACTTTTCATGGATACTTCATGGCGTTTAGTGGTTCTCTCCTAAGTATAATAACTTTTAACCAACTTAAAAATAGAAGTCTAAATTTGAATAATTCCTTTTTGTTATACGTTACATGATTTATGGTTTTCTATTTTAGTTAGTTTTTTAAAGTAGTTTATAGACTTAATGCATTCGCAAATAATGTCAAAATTTTGCTGGCATATGATAAAATACTGAGTTGGACCAGTACATTAAATATTTTATGGAAAAAAAGAAAACAGTTCAAATCTATAGTTATTAGAATTTTTGCCTGTCTGTTTAGTACCGCAGCACGAAAAAAACACTGGATAGATTTTGATGACATTTGATATATTGATAGCTAGTTATTCCGGTAAACACATAGGATACTTTTTACTACGGTAAAAAAATTCAGTTCTATCTTATATCAATAACCCTTAAAACATAAATAATTCTATATTTATAGTACCTACCCATCAGGATATATTTTTTAAACAATACGAACTTTAATTCTTTTAGAGAAAACTCTATTGTTTTATATTAAACAAAAAAATTAAAAAGGTTACTTTATAACTAAATTTGTTTTAGGGTTTCCAATGTAAAGTCCCGGTGGTTTGAAAAAAATTCAAGATTTTCCTTTTCTTAAATTTTGTTAATTTGTGATTACGCAATAGCATATAGCGGGAAAAATCGCATCAGCTACAAGCTATCAGCTGGTTTAAGTATATGCTTTACAAAAAATTAATGATTATTTTAGATATAAAAATTTAAAAAAAAAACTAGAAATTTCTCTAACATCGCCTACATTAGAATAGCTAGATTTCATAAGCTTTTATTGATAAACTACTAAAGCCCGCGACTTCACTCGCTTCAAATTACTAAAAACACCTTTCGCTATTATATCTTAACTGCCTCGGTGGTGTAGTGGCTAGCATGTACAGTCGCACATCCGGAGGTATCGGGTTCGAGTCCTGAGTCTGGCCAAGTTTAGTTATTAAGTATTTCTGTTAGTAAGCCTCAGTCACAGCCCGAAGTTGGGAAGTTGGCGGTGTTTCACTCCCGTGCCTCGGAGAGCACCTTAAGCCAACAGTACTGCCCTTTACCTTTACCTTTATTCTGGTCGCGTCAAGTAGTCGTCCCATCGGGGTATGAGAGTGACAGGAACAGAGAGTGCACTTGTGTCTGCGCGTACACTTGTGCACTATAATATCTCTTGCGCAGTTGACTAGTCTTAATGAGAGTGGCCGCTGTGGCCGTAATCGGTCGGGAGGACATTTTTATTATTTATTTTGATCGCTCACAAGATTTTTAAAAGTATTAACTTTTTGATCTCATATATAAATACAAAAATCAAGCAAGAATAACGCATAAAGGGTTCCTTGCCGTTGAATATTCGTGTTGCTTCACTAACATATTTCGAATACTTGCTAGGTTCTTGCAGGTTTCCTCACGATGTTTACCTTTCGCGTTAGTGGTAATCATGTTAGAAATGAATTGCTCATGAAAATATCAGACTTGTGCGAGACCCAGCTTAGAACCCACTAAGCTGCGTGGGTGACCACGCAAGCGCAAGCGCGCCACTGCCTTACTAGCTAAGTAAGTAAATATATCTTTCGATAATATTGTAAACAGTTTATTATAGATATTATAATTATTAACAACGAATATTTTAGTTTTGCTGTACAATTAAGTGATATGAAGTGCCGCCATTCTTCCTCGAACCCAGCGTCCACTGCGTTAGGGGGAAACGTTATGGGAAAGTTTGTTGATGCGACACGTTCATTGCGTCGTTGACTGAGAAAGGCTTTCAGTTCTTCTTGCGCTATACTCTTTACCGTTGTGGTGGGTAATTCTGTAAACGTACGAAATTTTCTATATAAAATAACGGTTTGTACGGAAATTATGTATTATCAATATTATATTACATTATATTATGATGAAATATACCTAAATGCTAGACTCTAGAGCCTAAACTCTACAGCTTTCATTAACAATCAGGCTAATGCACAAATATTTTTTCAAATTAGTTTAGTACGAGTTGAGCGTTTTTAAACAAACAAACCAACTCTGGCTCCTTTTAATAGTATATTAGTATAGGTATTTAAATTTATATATCACTAGCTTTACCCGCGGCTACGTTACATACGATACATACGCGGGTACGTTCATTTTTTAACTTGCTAATTAACCTCATTGGGTTGATCTGTAGGATACCTGAAAGTTTCTTCAAAATTACTCTAGCTATTTCAGAACCCATTGTTAATACAAACAATTTTTTAATTTGTCGTAAAAAATATTTTTTTATTAATAAAAAGAATCCTATGTTACTTTTAATACCTCCAAGAATATATGTACAAAGTTTCATGATGATCGGTTGAGTAGTTTTCGCGTGAAAGCGTAACAAACAAACTTACATTCACATTTATAATATTAGTAAAGATTGTTTCCTTTACTTCGAAACCACGAAATAAGTTCCACATGGATTGGCCGTCTTTGTGCTACGAGAATGCTCAAAATATTTAAATTCTCTCAATATGTATATGATAAATGTATAAAATAAAGTTAGAATGTATCGATATTTGTATTTAAATACGTCAGATCGGTTGCACGGATCTTGATGATATTTCGTAGCATCAACGCGGGTAAAACGAGGGTGAATTACTAGTGAATATTACATATTATAAATAAAATTGAAGTGTCTGTTTTTAATTTCAAATTAAAGGTTTTACACTTAAAGCATATGACAGTATATTCGTTACTTCAATTTTCATCAAAATAAAAGTTTTGTCTGTCTGTCTGTTTTTTCCAGCTAATCTCTGAAACGGTCGAACCGATTTTGACGGGACTTTCACTCGCAGATAGCTAATGTTATAAGGATTAACTTAGGCTACATTTATTTTATTAGAAGATTATAAAAACCGTTTAATTTATTTTAACTTGCCCTCAGCAAAGCGGGCCGGGTTTGCTAGTATAAGATAAAAATAACCATTACACTATAGGTACCTATAACATAACAAATCGAAGTGCTCTCGTACAAATATTTATTAATTTTAATAATATGTATATTTCAAATATTGAAAGTAAGCAATTATGATTCACATTATAGGGCATAGGTATTACCACAGATCACATAATACTATACTGTATTACTAATATTTTTGAATCACAACTATTCGGAATTTTTGTGGAATTTACGCACCTGCTACGACAACATATTTAATATAAATAGGTATGTAAGTACTAAACAACCGCAACTTAACTATACTTATGTATTCAGAGCATATAACTACATCTATCTATATAAATAAAAATGAATGTTGCAAAGCGCAAAACTCGAGAATCGCTCGACCAATTCGGCTATTTTTTTTATATTTTCCTTAAAGCACACGGAAGGTTTTAAGAATAAAAAAATAATAGAAAAAAAAGTAAAAATTGTTAAAAACTTATGGTAAAGGGGGTAGGTACCTAGGGAACCCGAGAGAAGCAAGGTTGAGTCGTTAGTACATAATATATGTATAAATGAGGTAAAAAAATATTTTTTGTAAATTATTTCCTTACCAATTTTTATTTAACAAGCTATTTTAAAAAATATGCGTACATATGTTATTCGTTAAAATTCTCGTTACACGGTGGGCTCACTTTTCGTTGCATACTAAATTACATCAAGGCATTTCAAATACCTGCTATCTACCTTTCGTACATACGAGAAAATTGAGGTCAAAGTTGTCGGATATTTTTTATATATAAGTAATATATAAAATTAGTTGGTTTAGTTGGATATACAAGTTTTTAGCTTTGTCAATAAATAGTAGTTGGAGTTATCAAATTAAAAATTATTTAAGCAACGAAAACTCAAGAGATACGACCGGATTTGAACTTGCTACCGTTATCTGGGTTGCCCCCAGTTTAGTTTAGTTATTTATATGTAAGCAAATATCCGTCAAAGTACCTTCTACCTACTGGATCTAGTGACTAACATATTAAGCAGCTGTAGAACCGAAATTCCTAGGTTCGGTTCCCGGGTCGCTCAAAGTTTAATCATTCAAGTTTCATCTTTTTATTTTTTGGAAAATATTTACTATTAATAACAAAAGTAAAGTTCCTAATCTTACTTCTTCTAATCTAAGCATATATATAAAGCAGGAATCCGATTGTTATCAATTAATTTTCTTTGAAATATTTTTTCGTTGCTTTATTTAATTTGTCTTCCGAATAAACTTAAATGCCCAATTTATGTAGAAATGATTGCTGTAAAGCATGTGAAACATCGGAAACCAAAAATCATAATAAATCCGCTACAAAATCCGAAAAGATAGTTTCATTTATAATGTAGTATTAGCTAAGAAAGTATTAGAAAAGAGTAGGTGGAAATCTTTTGGGAATCCATTTTTAATATTTTCTGCGGCATTTAATTTTTCCAATAAGTTATATATCTTGCAAATTAAGTATTTACATATACTACGAACCACACAATATCGCTACATAATAGTAGTTTGCATTTAATTTTTAGCTCAGAAGCTTAAAGCCAAATAGACGACTGCTTTATCGGTACTTAAACTTTGTATCATATAAAAGCTCCGGTATAATTTAGTATATCGTTAAATATTTTTGTAAAGATAACATACATAAAATTATATTTTCAACCGACTTCAAAGAACAGGAGTTTCCTTCTCAATTAGGTTGTATTTTTTTCTACAGTCATAAATCATAATCATAAAGCATATAATAAAGGATTAAGAATAGTAATTCATTGAAACAGCAAACATTCGCACATTACAATAACACTTATAAATATTAGATTTGCATCGAAACACCCAGTGCTATTTTCAAGTAAGGAAACATCAATATAATCGCAGACCATCTGATCCCAATTATCTGTAAGATCTTGTATACTTCGCGCTCCAGATACAAGCTTATGTCTCATAAGCATTTTAGCTTTCGCGACCTTCTCTGAACTGTCTTCAAAAGTATCTCGTGCACGCATCTGTATTTCATTTTGCGGTTCAACAATGACTATTGTTTGCATCTTAGGAGTTACTTGCATTAAAACGGGGGGCTTAGTCGTCCAAGTAACATTTCGTACCCTCTCTTTCATTAGAGACTTCCTTAAAATGGATAATCTTGATTTCTCTGCTAAAGATATATCTGTTTTGTTTGATGTTTCATTTCCAACATTTGTGACACTGCCTTCGGTAGATTTTATGCGAACTATACTTTCTTCAGTTGTTGAAATATTTTCGGTGGATATTTCATCAGCTACGACCTCGTTATTTACACGACGATATAACATGTCTTGTTTAGATCGTAGACTCGAAGTCTCCGTCGCACTTGCTTCCACTAGGCATACACAAACCTTACTGTTAGACTTTTTCATATTGAAAATATGGTTTTTAATTAAACACTGTCACGCAAATATGTAACTATCAATGAAATTGATTATTTTACAAGTTTTCGCGTAAAAATAAATAAAAATATTACTTATAGTTACATTCTGTAATATATACAGAAAAAATCATTATATTTACCTGTAGTTCTTCGCAATAGCTTTGGTATTTTTTTCCTCATGCTATTAACCCTTTTCATATCATAATACTCTTCGTCTTCTACATAATCCTTACGGTTATTTTTTTTTATTTCGGCAACATATAAAGGATCTTTCATTCGCTGACGTCCATTGACACGGTTCTCCGAAATTTCATTATCAAATTTTGCTCTTAAATTTTCATCATCATCAGAGTCATCTCTTCTTTCGTGACTTATTGTTCGATCTCGCGCCTTTCTTCGTATCACTTTCTGTGTTGTGAACCTAATATTCTCGTGTATTTTCTTAGGATAATCTATTTTTGCATCTACACTATCACTGGCGTATTGCGTTTCATAATCATTATGTTTTCTATATTCGCTTTCAAAATTTTGCTTGGTCCGTGACTGATATTTTTGAAAACGGCCTTTCGACTTGAATTCGGGAATTACATCATTATTTGTATTTAAATCTGTCATATCGTCACTTACTTTTAATATTTTCTTCTTTCTACTTCTTCTCTTAAGCCATGTGTCATCTTCTGTTTCAGTTTTATCTAGGGAGTAGAAATTGTAGAATTAAGATAAAATAAATATACAGAAAGTTAACTAATAAATAATTGCAAATGCCATGTACCTTGCAAGTCTTCTTCATACCGATAGTCCAAGGATGGGGCATCTGGTGAATGGTCTTTGTAGTCATCCGATAATTGCGCATTCTCCGAGTATTCCATGCTATAGTGCGGCATTTTTACTCCTGAATAATCTCCATAGCGTGCCGCCCCAGCCGACGATAAACATATTAGTACGGCTGATAACCAGTTCATATTACTACCGGTATTATCGGTATTATTTGACCGCAAGTATTTTACGGTTTTGTGGAAAAAAATATGACAACATTACTCAAGTTGTAACTACGAATTTGACATTTAAATATGTTTGAGGCATCGGCTACCTGTTTAGATGTTATTTCGTTTTTTTCTTCTTTAAAATATTAAATGCCAGCATCCTAATTTTTTAGTTTTACAACAAGATTAAAGATTAAATATATGTAAAATTCACACTTCGTAAAATAGATTTTTTCACAGAAATATGGTATTGTTATTTATTTTTAATTTGAATTAAATTTAATTAATTCATTAAATTAATTATATTTCTTCAAGTTACATAATATGTTTTAGTGGGGAGTCAGAGATTTAAATAAAAATGCAAACTCCAGCTGACTGAATTTTTTATTGACTTTACACCCTAAATATATATATACAAATATGTTGGCATAATCTATACCCTAGACAGCGTTAGCAACCGCTCGACCAATAGCGACGCGCCGTCGTGAAAAACCGCGCGCAAAGCGCGGGACGCCATTTCCCGCGTGGGCGGCGTGGCGTCATTCGCTGCGTAGGTATAAGTAGGAGTAGCGTGCGCGCGCGCGCGCCTTTTTTTTTTTCAGTGCGTCGCCGTCGAGTGAAGTCATCCGCCGTAGACCCGTAGTGTATTGTCAGTGTCGCGTGTCCTTTTGCTAAATTAAATTAGAATTATAAAGTATTAAGTGCGTGTGTGATTGTGATTGAAAAACGCGGAGGGAGCTGGTGCTTTGCTTGCTCTGCTGCTTCGCGAGCGAAATGGCGGGCGTGCGCGGCGTTGTGACGACGCCATGTTGCGCCCGCGCCTCTTCACTGCTTCTGTACTAACCAACGCCTTTTTCAAGGCGATCGCTTTCTTGTTGCATGCGGAATGTCTAAAACGTCTTTTTCAAGACGACAGCTTACTGTTTCATGCAGAATGTCTTAAGCGTCTTTTTCAAGACGATTGCTTCACTGTTTCATGCGGCATGTTAAACTGGTAAGGTAACAGGTTCAGTGTTGATTGGTAATAAGGTATATGGTTACTGGTTCTTGAGGTATGGTAAATTTGTGACAGGTATTGTGTCACTACAAGGTATGTATATGGTAGGTAATTGGTTCTTGAGGTATGGTATATGTGTGACAGGTAATATGTCACTACAAGGTATGTATATGGTTCTATGGTATGGTAAATGTGTGACAGCTATGTACTGTGGTCACTACATCACTCCCCCCTAAGCAAAGCGTACGTTGGTTTTCACTGCGCGGCCGGATCGAGTGACGTAGGTTTCATGCGGTGCGCTTGAGGTCGATGGCCGCGGCTCGCCGCTCGGTATTGTTTTCTCTGTGCGCGGTACCTTTTGTTTTTCGCATGATGTAAACTCTTCATTAAGTAGATGCGCTGGCTTGAGTCTGTCTATTGAGACAACTGTAGTTCGTAGTGGCAACTGTATGGTGAAATGCTTGCTGTCACGTTGAATTATCTTGAACGGGCCGTCGTAAGGTGGGGTCAATGGACTTCGCACGGTATCGTTGCGTACGAACACGTGGGTACACGTCGCTAAGTCCTTGTGTACAAACGTGCTTCTGTTATTTAAGTGAGATTTACTGCTTGGGGACAACGTCGACATTGTTTCTGTTAGTTTCTGTACGAATTCTGCGTCTTCATTTTTCGGCTTTGAGGGCACGAAGAAATCTGACGGTATTCTAAGAGTCGATCCGTAGGTCATGAGGGCTGGGCTCAATTGGGTGTCTTCACGTAGGGCGGTACGAAGGCCAAGTAAGACAGTCGGTAGTTCCTCGCTCCAGTGTGCACTGGCTCCTCGCGCCATAAGCGCGGACTTCAAGGTTCGATGCCAGCGTTCAATTTGACCATTTGCTTGAGGGTGATAGGCACTTGTACGTATTCTTGTTATGCCGAATTTCTTCATAAGTAAGTTGAATAACGATGATTCGAACTGTCGACCCTGATCCGTTGTAATACGTAAAGGGCAGCCGAATCGCGATATCCATCCCTCGTAGATTGCTTGTGCGACAGTGTCGGCGGTGACGTCACGCACAGGAATTGCTTCGGGCCATTTCGTGCAGCGGTCGATTATTGTTACTATGTATCTGTAGTCGTTAGAGGGCGGCAGTGGTCCCACGATGTCAACGTGAATATGTTCGAATCGCGATGATTGCCGAAACTCGCCGAGTGGGCTGATAACATGTCGTTGAACTTTCCCACGCTGGCATCCAATGCACGACTTCGCCCACAAACCAATTTCTTTATTCATGTACGGCCAAAAAAACTTTGTAGACATTATTTTTCTTGTTGTTCGTATACCAGGGTGACTTAGTTCGTGTTGCGCTTTGAATGCTATCATACGATAAGTCGCTGGTAGGTATGGACGAACGTTACCGGTTGATGTCTCGCATATGATGGGTCGTTGACCTCCGGGCAATGTGATAGGCGCGAACTTGAGTCTTGCGTTCGACATGCATATCTTGAGTTCTTCATCGTTCTCTTGGTCTTGAGCGAGTTGATTGTAGTCGATCGTAGAGTGCGACAAGTCAATTTCTTCAATGCGCGATAAGGCGTCAGCTGCTTCGTTCTTATCACCGTGAATGTACTTAATCTTCGAACAAAACTGGCTAATGTAGTGAAGCTGGCGTTCTCGTCGTGGTGTATCGCTGCTACTCGGCGTTCTTGTCAGGGCGTAAGTTAGTGGCTTGTGATCGGTAAATATTGTTAAGTCACTGCCCTCTATAAGTCGTCGTAAGTGTTGCACTGCGGTGTACATTGCTAATAATTCGCGATCGTACACGCTGTAGCGTCGCTGCGCTTCGCTCATAGTTTTTGAGTAGAATGCCAGCGGTCTCCACGTGTTGTCGACTTTTTGTTGTAAAACAGCGCCGATGCTAGTATTGGATGCGTCGGTAAATAAATATAGTGGCGCGTTAGGAATCGGGTGCGTGAGTGTTGTTGCCTCGAGTATGCTTTGTCGGCATTTTTCAAAAGCTTGTTCTGCAACTTGAGACCATTGTATCGGAGTTTTGTCGTTTTTCTTGCTGTTATGTAGATATTTATTCAATTCATGTTGGTACTCGGCTTGATGTGGTAAACAACTACGATAAAAGTTTATCATTCCTAAAAATCTTCTTAGTTCTTGCACTGTTAGTGGCTTGGGATATTCGACTATGGTTTTAATTCGTTCTTGAGTAGGTTTGATTCCTTCTGATGACACTTCGTATCCTAGGAACTCTATGGTTTTCTTGTCAAACTCGCACTTATCGATATTAAGACTGACGCCGTAGGTATTAAGGCGTTCAATGACTTGTTCAATGTGGCGGCGATGTTCTTCCTTGTTTTTTGAGTGTACAAGCAAATCGTCGACGTAACAGAATACGTTGTCGTCTAGTCCGCGTAGTACCTCATGCATGAATCGTTGAAAAGTTTGAGCGGAGTTTCTTAAGCCGAACGTCATACAGTTGAATTCAAAAAGGCCGAAAGGGGTTATTATCGCTGTTTTCTGTGCATCTTCTTTTGCTATTGGTATCCAAAAATATGCCATTTTTAAATCCAGTTTTGAAAATATTTTCTTGCCGTGGAGTTGATATGTAAAATCTTGTATTCGTGGAATGGGGTATCGGTCGGGAACGGTGACGGCGTTGAGTCTTCTATAATCGCCACAAACTCTAAGTGATCCGTCTTTCTTCTTTACTACGTGAAGGGGACTCGCCCACGGACTCTTTGACGGTTTACATATTCCCATCTCTATCATTCGTTCGAATTCGACTTTTGCCGCTTTATATTTGTCGGGCGGTAGAGGGCGCGGCCGTGAGTAGATCGGCGGCCCCGTTGTCTCGATGTGATGTGTGACGTCATGCTTGGCTGGAGTTTTTAGTGTCATAGGTCGAAGCACATCTGGATATCTCTTCAGTAGGTCGTGATATGTATGGTCGCGGTTGATTATGTAAATTGATTCTTCTTTGTTTTTAATTTTTATGGCGTTCACACTAAGTTCAGTCACGCGATCGATGAGTTTTCTTCTGTGTAAGTCGACTAATAATCTATGCTGCGCTAGGAAGTCTGCACCCAGTATTGATGTTTTTACATTTGCGACGACGAAAGTCCACTTAAAACTTCTTCGTAGTCCTAGATTGAGCTCGAGTGTGCGCTCTCCGTAGGTACGAATTTCTGTACCATTGGCCGCGTAAAGTTTATAGCCTGTATTGTTAGGCCTTGTGTATTTCTTGTTACGAGCGGCTAATACTGATATGTCGGCTCCCGTGTCGACAAGAAATTTTTCTCTATTTTTGATATCTATCACACATAGGCGGTGGCTTGTCTGGTTTGCATCGACTCCCGCCACTATCGACGCACGTTCTAGTTTTCCCGATTTTCTCTTGAACACGGCGATACACATTTTCGTGCCTCATTGCCGAATCTGTAATGATAGCGGCACAACCAGTTGGGATCGCCGGGCTTGCGGGCGTTGTCATTACGCTGTCTTGATTGTGAGCGTGAGCGGTTACGATGTAATGAGTTTTGGCGGGAACGGTGATACGACGAGTATTGATGTTTGCGGAGTTCGGCGACTTCGAGTGACAACTTTTCTATTTGTTTTGATAACATACTGATTTGAAGGTTTGTTATCGCGTTCATCTGTACCTCATTGACTGTTGTACTTGTTGACGAAGGGTTTGCTGTGTAGACTGCGGCGATTGTAGTTGGTTCAAAATGTTCCATCATTTTATCGGCCATCGCGGCTAGCACTTCGAGCGATGACTCGGTGTTGACTGAGAGCACGGCGCGCACTTGTGGGGGTAGCTGGTTAAGCCACATAACTTTCAGTGCTTCATCCGAAAGGAGCTTGCCACTAAGATCTTTCATTTTACGCAATAGCTGGCTTGGCTTATTGTCGCCAAGCTCGAGACCGCTGAGTAGTTTTTGAAGTTGCCGGTGATCAGACTCTTGGTATGTTGATATTAGTCTGTCCTTTAGCGTGCTGTACTTACCGGTGACCGGTGGATGCAATATAATGTCTCCTATTTGCTCTAGGTCGCTGTTGCCTAGTAACGGGACGACGAGGTTGAACTTTTGATCTTCCCCAAGCTTGCTGGCAGCAACGGCGGCTTCAAACTGTGCAAACCATAGGCGAGGATTTTGGCGCCAAAATGGTGGTAATCTTGCCGGTAGTGAGATCGTAGCTACGTCGCTCTTCACTGTCGTGACGCCCTCAGCATCACAAAAATCGTCGTTATTCTTCATCGACGTGGTCATGGTGGACGAATTTAGAGATTCTTGAAAATGATTCAGTCTTCCTTCTGTGTTCTTCTAAGGGGTCACCAATTTAGTGGGGAGTCAGAGATTTAAATAAAAATGCAAACTCCAGCTGACTGAATTTTTTATTGACTTTACACCCTAAATATATATATACAAATATGTTGGCATAATCTATACCCTAGACAGCGTTAGCAACCGCTCGACCAATAGCGACGCGCCGTCGTGAAAAACCGCGCGCAAAGCGCGGGACGCCATTTCCCGCGTGGGCGGCGTGGCGTCATTCGCTGCGTAGGTATAAGTAGGAGTAGCGTGCGCGCGCGCGCGCCTTTTTTTTTTTCAGTGCGTCGCCGTCGAGTGAAGTCATCCGCCGTAGACCCGTAGTGTATTGTCAGTGTCGCGTGTCCTTTTGCTAAATTAAATTAGAATTATAAAGTATTAAGTGCGTGTGTGATTGTGATTGAAAAACGCGGAGGGAGCTGGTGCTTTGCTTGCTCTGCTGCTTCGCGAGCGAAATGGCGGGCGTGCGCGGCGTTGTGACGACGCCATGTTGCGCCCGCGCCTCTTCACTGCTTCTGTACTAACCAACGCCTTTTTCAAGGCGATCGCTTTCTTGTTGCATGCGGAATGTCTAAAACGTCTTTTTCAAGACGACAGCTTACTGTTTCATGCAGAATGTCTAAAGCGTCTTTTTCAAGACGATTGCTTCACTGTTTCATGCGGCATGTTAAACTTGTAAGGTAACAGGTTCAGTGTTGATTGGTAATAAGGTATATGGTTACTGGTTCTTGAGGTATGGTAAATTTGTGACAGGTATTGTGTCACTACAAGGTATGTATATGGTAGGTAATTGGTTCTTGAGGTATGGTATATGTGTGACAGGTAATATGTCACTACAAGGTATGTATATGGTTCTATGGTATGGTAAATGTGTGACAGCTATGTACTGTGGTCACTACAATGTCATAGCTACAGAATACAATAATTATCCTGTCAATATCATATTGTTATAATTGGCATCTTTTATTAAAATTTACAAATGAAAATTTTTTTATAAATTTACAAAAATGACAATTTTTTTATAAAATAACAATAAAAAAACCTTTTTATCTAAAAAAATGTCGTGACATTAACCAATATCGTGATGGTTGGAAATACAAAAGGAAAGGAGTGTGAGGACAAGGACTCAAAATGGGCCTGTCCTCCTGTTAAAAATGTAACACATCCATTGGTTAGTACTCTTTTATCAGTACATCGTTACATCAGTACATATAAATAAAATTGAAGTATCTGTTTTTAATTTCATTTTAACAGCTTTTCACTAAATACAATATACGGTATTTACATAAGAAAACTATTTATAGTGTTTTTGCCCGTCTGTCTGTTTGTTCCGGTTAATCTATAAAACGGCTGGACTGATTTTGACAGAACTTTAACTCCCAGATAGCTTATGTTATAAGGAGAAAGAGAAGAACTTAGGCTTAGCTTTTATTTTATTAGAAAAATATAAAAACCCTTTTATTTCAACTTACGCCCAGCGAAGCGGGCTGGTTTTGCTAGTTTAGAATAATAAAAGTTTAACTATTAACAGGATATCATAAAACCTTTTTGAACAAGACGAAATAGTCTTAGCTTACATTGTAAACCAGTTCAAAAACAAATTACACTAGTGACTACCACTTCGCTCGGGGACGTCCCTAGGTACCTTCGTATACATGGCTTTGCTGTACGATAAGAAGATCTTTTCAAGACGAATAATTATGTAGAATATTATTTTCATATAATTTTACTAGTGGAACCGGTAAAAGTGACAGCGCACGCCAGAATAGCTCGCAGATGGTCTACCACTGTCACCATCCATCCATCCATACTTACAAACTTTCGCGTTTATAATATTAGTATAGATTATAGATAAATATTTCGGGAGTCAGGACATTATTACACATTGCGCCACCTAGTTCCGTAATAATCTACGACGCTTGTGCTGCGGATACCAAATAATTGATACGCTATAGGTACATAGGTACATAATAACTTTTAATACCGCTCGGGTTCTTCCCTAGATTAAGCGCGAGCGAAGCCGCGGGTTCCACTATAGTTATAAATAATAGTATACTAAAACGTTTATAATAATCTAATACATATAATAAATAATAATAATCTTATTGTATTTGCCAGCGATATTATGAATTCACACCAGAAGAAATGAAAGCATTAGAAGAATGTGACAAGGAAAGTTTTTATCATCGTTGTTTACCCTTCAGCTCGCTGTTTGCGGCACTGACATACGTGGGGGTAAAAAATGGTGAGAAACATATTTTTTTACTTATTACGTTTAGTGCAAATTAAAATACCTACAGAAAAATATCTTTTTTTTATTCAAGAACTAAGAATCTAAAGGTGTAGTATACATTATCTTTATGTTTTTAGTATAGTATTTAGTAAGTTTCAAACCTTACAACATCAATTTAAAGTAAAACAATGCATACTTTAAAGTACGTCTATTTCTTTTTTTACTACTTAGGTGAGTACTAACTACTAAGTATAATTCGCGTCATGTAAAAAGAACGCTGGCTGTCAAGTTGCGCAGAGACGATTTATAGGCCAATTTGGTGGTAAGACGCGGGGTGTGGGACGTAGAGGCACGCGCCGCATGCTTTCCGGCTCGGTATTGGTCCGTCAGTTCAAAATACCATCGCGCACACAAAAGTTATTAATTACGAAATGGTTTTATACATATATAAAAAATAGAGATAAAATATTTTTGAACTATTTATAAAGAGAGAGTTCGATAAAAATGCAGTTTATAATTTTTAAAAATATATTAAATGAATTAATTAAGTTTTTTGTAAGTAAAGTAAACATTCTACACTGAATCAAACATATTTTATTAATTAATAGAATTCTTTTTAATACATTCTATCTAATATATTTTTCAGTGTACCTGCCAATACCCAATATACGTCGCGAGCGAAAGGCTAGTTTAAAAATAAAAGAATAGACTTAATAATTACGTGTGCGAATGTACCCATGCGCAAACACACCCCCCACCACTTTCTTCCAGCGTTCTTTTTACGTGACGCGAACTGTACATACTTATTTTTCTTTTTCTTTCATACATATTTGTCATTTGAGTATTAGTAAATGAGCAAATGCAAAAAGCTAAATGCAGAAACATATTATGCATACAGTAGTAACTAGTAGGTAATAGATGAGGTAGGTAACTAATGACACCTTATTGTATTTTGATTAATACAAACGAAAATCTTGGTAGGGACTCCGCAAAAACATCATAGAAGTAAGAATTGAATTATAGTGACTCGGTTAGTACCTTATATCTAAGATTTCAAAGGGGTATTGTATTATATGTAGGGTACCCCCGCAGTTAAAAAAAGTAAAATAATAATATTATATTTATAATATGTATGTAATTAAAATTTATATATGTGTAGTATATCAACTGTCTGGTATCCGTAACACAAGCTTACTACGGAGGTAGATGGAGTTGTTGTAATAATGTTCCAACATATTTATTATTTATAATATACTAGCCTTTCCCGCGGCTTCGCGCGCGTTCTAAAAGCTGTAAACCAAATATGTAGTTTCCATTTTTGCAACATTTTTTATTGATGCTCCGCTCCTATTGGTCATAGCGTGATGTAATATATCCTATAGCCTTTATCGATGATCGGACTATCCAACACAAAAATAATTTTGCAATTGGGACCAATAGGTAGTTCCTGAGATTAGCGCGTTCAACCAACCAAACAAACAAACTAACAAACAAACAAACAAACAAACCAAACAAACTCTTCAGCTTTATAATATTAGTATAGATTGATGACCTGATCCTATAGAATGCTGTTTAACCAGCTTTTATTATACCAAACATCAAAATCACAGACAGACAAGAATTATAAAAATTATAGACTCGGCCTCTATATTGATACCACTTATCACTTACTATTTCAATGAGTTTTCAAAAATAATATTTAATGTGCGGATAATTGAATTTAAGTTTTAATACCGATGTATGAGTTATAATTATTTTTTTTAATTATTTCTTGGTTAAGATCCCTCCAAGTTCTTACTTCTGTGAATGTTTTTGTTTTAGGCTTCCTGAAACGAAATCCACATTTTGGTGCTGTACCTAAAGTAATGTTTGCGGCTCTCCTCGGACATATTTACGGGCGTTTATCCTATATACCAAATTGCGAAATAAAGTTGCGAAATCTCCCTACTAATAGTCATCTCGGCAATGTTATGCGAAAGTATCATTCAGAAAATATAGAAACTCAGGCCTCAAAGAATAAATAATCTAAGCGAAATAAAAGAAATAATATAATAATTATTTCTGGTGATTTTTATTTCTGATTTTCAGTATTTTTTTATCATAAATCCATCATTATTGTTTGACATAATTCAGGCCTTTTTAATGTACAACTATATTATATTATAATGGCACGCCTAAAAGCCACAGAATAAAGAACATGAACATATTATATTATGTATGTATGGCACAAGCTTGCCCTCACTTTGATGGCCCGGATGGGATGAAACCATAACGTACGCCAGATGGATTTCCGTTAGAGTTAATAATATTTTTTAAATAAAACAACAGAGCTGCAAAAATCCCTTTTTACATCGATCACATTACGGAATGTTTTATAAAATACAATTACAATAGTAATATTTTAAATATTATTTATCCACTGAGTGCAGCACAGCGTCTTTTACGTATAACATCAACCAACGGTGGATGACAATACTTTTAAGACATTACAAATACATCATCCATTATAAAAATAATCAATATCAAATTAATGTAAATATGAAGAATTTATTTGATAGACTGACTGACTATTTTAACATTTAAAAAAATCATAAATAACACTTTTTACTCTGTCTGACTGAGACTTGCGACGATATTTTCTTTTCATCATAATAATATTATCATACCAGTTAATTTATCAACTTTTGATTTTAACTACATCTAACTCATTTAATTATGAAAATTGAAAGTAGTTTTGCAATTTTAAGCAAAAACAATACCTAATGCTATTGAGAATTTTTTTAAAATTAGGCATAATAACCCGTGGTCCGTGCCATAGAGTACATTGATGTGCAAAAAAATTAGCTGTCTACTGTCTAATGTCTATTTATATGTCAGATTACAACCTTTGCCTTTCCCTATTGGGGATAAATTTAAAAAACAACAGCAAAATGTCAGATTACAAATCTGAAAATTGAAATCATTACATTCTCTGTGTGTCAGATATCAGAATAGAATATATTAGGTATAAAAATCTTTCCCATTGCCCAAACATAATCATTTATTAGCTTTATTACCGATCTTTGAAATCAAAGTTAACTTCATTTAATATATATAAAAATGGGCGATCCAAATCTTTATGGAAATGACGAGGGAGTTTCGGCTGGTCCACGGAATCCGGTAAGGTTATGCTATAATATTTTTAAATACATATTTTTGGTCACACAACAGAAAGTTTTAAGTATTTACTATTCAGTCGCAGTACAAATTCTCACAAGATGAACTTCGAGTCCTTCAGCAATGTAATACGGAAAGCTTCCTGCAACGGTCTTTACCTCTGGGAACCGGGTTTGGTTTAAGCGCGTATTTCGCCGTTCAAAAAGGTCAGTGTTTACAAAAGGCTATGTTTTGTCTTAGAAAATAATATTACATAATCAAACATTTTACTTTCCTACAAATTTTTTACATGTCATTTATTATTATGTCTATTTCCATGCATTGCTGTGACTTTAAAAGTTTGATATATTTATTTAAGCTATTTTTATATTTTTTATGATGTATAGAATGCAATTAAAATGCGCATTTAATTAATCAATATAATATTATAATGCATTTACCTGTCTTGCAACAATTATTTTCAAATAAAAGTAACTAATAATAATGCAATAATTGCAAAGCTTAGCGAATTATGGAATTTAGCAATTGCTTTCTTCACATATCTGACAATTTAAGATAATCAAAATGCTCTATGTAATTGTAATTAATAATAAATATTAGTACATATTACCTGATTTGAAAATTTCCTTTTGTCGATTGCGAAATTGAATTTGAATGAATTTTAATGATATTACCTTAAGTTTTTTTATAATCTATTTTTATTAAATCTACACAGTGTTTAATTCAAGAGGTGTGTGATTTTTCTTTAATAAAATAGGATATATTACAAAATATTTTTTTTTCAGGTCACTTGAAGCCCAACCCGCGTTTTGGAGCTATACCCAAAGTAGCTCTGGCAGTTATAGTGGGATACTTTGTAGGCAAAATATCTTATCAACAAGCCTGTGCCGAAAAACTCATGGCTTTACCTAACAGCTACATAGGACAGCTGTTGAGGGATAAGAAGGAAGGGAGGACGGGGTATGTCCAATCACTTTCATGATCATATTTCATTGTACATGACAATTATATAGCTATTACATTTTACATTAAATATCAATTACAGATATCCTCCAAAACGTACACCGACAATGTTTGGAGTAACCTCAGAAGATATATATTCGGATGCAGGACCGGGAAACTCCCTTGACTTAGACACTGACCGTCCTCTGTTTAATGATGACTCATTCAGACCTGGTGGAGAAGGTATGTGTTGATTATAGCTGCGAAAAACTTCTAGAATCCGATCACTTACTTTTTGTAGTCTTGATTTTATTATGAGACTACAGCTAATACTATTTTATAAGACACTAGCAATACGCGCGGCTTCTCCTGCGTTCATTTTTTAATCGCTACTAAACTTCATTCAATCACTAGCTGGGTTGAAAATTCTCCAAAATTACTCCAGCTTTAATATAGTCCTGAGGCGTGCGGTTGTTTATTTCATATATTATGTGCGGCGTGCATTCCTCTTCTCCTGTTATTGTAGTTTTAGTAGGGATCCTTATTTTTTTCTTGTGATTAAAATAGCCTATATTAATCAGCGATAATGTAGCATTCAAATGGTGAAAGAATTTTTAAAATCGGTCCAGTACTTTTTGAGCCAATTCGTTACAAATATACTTACATACAAACCTGTCCTCTTTATAATATTAGCATAGATTTATGTAAAAATAGATTATAATATAATTAAAGATGTATGTGGATGAAGGTGTCGCTTTTTCGAATTTTCGTTATTTAATGCATACATGTCGGTGTTATGAGTATAAACGCTTGAAACAGCCTACTACAACTATTATAATTTAGTTAATATATAATATATACTTCATACAGTACAGAAACTTTAAATTTTTTTCTAGGAATTAGAATTTTGGGATATTTTACCTAAATTTTCTTTTAGAAATATATGTCTAATAGTATCATGAATAGATTGATCAAATCTGATAATACTGAAATAAAATATTAAAATAATTTTTGTTCTAGGACCATCTCAGCAAACGCCAGATGCAATTCTTCAACGGCCTACTATGTCGTATGATGAATTGCGACGTAGAAACCGTGGGGAGTACAACGATGCACGTCAAGATCCATACAAGTATGGATTTTTTGTTTTTTTCTTCTGTCTTAGGGTTCAGTACCTCAAAATTAAAAAACTGAGCCCCATAGTATTTACTTTTTATATATTTTAAGTGTATATAAATTAAAGTTATATTTTACTTTGTTTATATATTAACATGAGCGACTCACCTTCTCTTAGCTTGGGTTAGTCCTTAGTGAAAAGCATAAACAAATCTTTTCCTGTACAATTTTCTGAGATGATAAGTTATCTATGTGCTATTAGAGACTAAAATCTATCTCTGAGCTAAACTTTACCCAGAACAGTGCAGCCGTAATGATATGATTGACAAACATCCTTTTAAAGTTATATTAGTACCATTAATTTTTAATTAATTTAATTGATTTTGTTTCTTTATGTACCTTTGTATTGAACGGATATTTACAGTATATATATAATATTGCTTTATAATTATATTGTTAAACAATATTTTTTTTTAATTTTATTTGTTTATGTCCAAAAAAATTTTGAGGAAATTTTGAGATTTGTGACTATACACAATTTTCTGTTTCTACAATATACAGTTGGACTAAAAATTCTTTTTTTATTATTGTTTTTAAATATGTCAAGCGTTTTAGGTGAAGTTTACTATGAGTTTACAATTATTTTTAATATATAGTATTTTAGTACATATATATAACCTCCAACATGGGGAAGGTGGCTATTTTTACGAATTATAGTTAAGATAATTATTATCTCAGAGATCATCCCATAAGGGCGTAAAGGGGATGAAAGTTTGTACTTGGAATCAATCCTTTCTCAATATATTTAATATAATGTCTGTTTTCAGAGTGGAACCGAACCATATACCACCTGTAACTAGAGCGACACCACAGCAAAAACCAACAAACCAGTATGGCGATGTTATTGAATAATTCAAGGTAAAGATGGATACATTTTAATACAAATTCTATGATACATATGTCTTATACATTCAAAAAAGGCATTCTGTAAAAATTTTAGTAGTTTTTTTTATTAGTTAACTTAATTACTCAATTCCTTAATATCAACTATTGTTTCTGAAATTCTTATGTTATTCTAATACATTTTAACAGCTATTATAGATTACTCAGAAATGAAATATTTTACTATAGTTCATAAAAAATAGCTTGATCTCAGCGACATATGTCAAACTGACATTTCTAGGGTTATCAGGATAAAAATGTCGATAGAAATTATCGACGTTTCTTATTATGATCAATGCTAATGTAACATATAATTGGGTTTAATATAATTATTAAATTAAACGAATATTTTAATATAAAATGCATGTATTCTACTAAAGGAGTACACCCCAAATCAATATCCGAATCAGTTTTTGAATCGCTAAAACAATCTTGTAGATTTATGATGAACTCTTGTTCGCAAATATTATCAAATCGAACGTCCCGCTCCTAACCTTCTTCCATTACTATTCTGCATTTGGTTACCACCTTCTTCCAGTCTTCTACATATACATTGTCGACCGCACTTTTTAATGACTGCAACATTTTATTTGCCGTGAAACGCGGTGTTACATTAAAATTAAAGGAAAGAAAGATTAATTTTAAATTAAGTTTTATTTAAAATATCGATAGTTTAATGTCTGTGGTCGCGATGAATCATCGCCCATCGCTAATTAGGTCGGCATGCCCATAAAGTATGACATCATTGGCGAAATAATCTGTGCTCAACTGGCACGCTTTGAAGCCATTAACAAGAGAATTGAATTGAATTGAAAGTATGACATTGACAGGTACTGTCTGTAATAATACGAAATTCAGGACTTCATAGGCGTGATTTTACTGACAGCTGTCACAGAGATCAAGCTATCTTTTATGAGGTATACAGTAAAAAAGTATTTTAAATGACATACATACAGACAAACATTCTAATAACGATAGATTCAGTCTTTATATAAATGATAATATATATAAATGATAATGGCTATTGCAATAAGATTTTCCAAAAAAATATTCAATGTATACTTCGACTCAGTCAGAATAATGTTATATGTATACATAAAAAATGCCAAATGATATATATAGTTAAGTTTACTTATTTATTGTAAAAAAAATATCCAATTTATATTTTATACCATATGTAGGTATGTAGACTACTCCTATAATTCTAAAGCTATTTTGTTATTGGTAATGTAAAGGCTAGTGCACAATGAAAGTTTTTGGTAATCATACCTAATACATAAGTAATCTTTAAATATTTTGCTTTTTTTTCTTGTAGATTACATAACGAATTACAGTTCTCGAGGCATAAGCTCAGCTTTGCATTTGTGTGAGTGCAGTGTACGGATAGGCACGACGATACGGATAGACTAGGCTTGCCAGATGGCCGGGAAATCCGGGATTGTCCCGGATTTGCGTCTTGTCCCGTGTCCAGTCATTAGACCATATTGTCCCGGACTCCGAAAACGTACTAGTTTTGTGACAAAATAAACTAACAACGAATAACACGTCACACGGCTAAAACCTTTGAAAATAAGAAAACCAAGATATTTTTACTATGACCTCGACCCGACACCATTGTCCTATAATTGTCCCGGATTTGATAAGTTTCTATCTGACAACCCTAGGATAGACGTTGCGTGATTGGTTTAAACCTGTTTTAACTGGTTTTTGATGCGCGGCTATTGGCTATTAGCTATCACTCACACAAATGCAAAGCTGAGCGTATGCCTCAAGAACTGTACATGAATAACAAGAGCCTTCATTGTAAAGCTTATATATGTATTTTAAAGTGTACTAGAATATGTATATTGTATATTATGTAATTTGCTGTCAATCAAATTAACTTTCTTCAATGAACATTTAATTAATGATTTTTTATACATATTGTGTATTTGATTTTGCTAGTTGGTGAACTGAAGTTTATATAGTAGTTTATGCTACTTTTCTTGATTATGCCATACAGATTGTTTACTTACTTGAAAAACAAAGTTTAATTTATTTATATATTTACATTAATAGGCAAATTTTCAACAATTACCATTTATTAGTGTGTATATATTTATAAAATACTATTTAATCACCCAACCCGATCTGCCCAGGTTAGATCCTGGGTACCTTTCAATGGTTAATATAGATTTCTTAGAGATCAAATATTATAATTAGCTCACAGTAAAAAGTATCAATAAAAGTAATGAAGTGGTAACCCAGCGGTAACGCGCTTGCTCAAAAAACTGAATGATGAGGGTTAAAATCCGGGTCTCGCACCTCTGATATTTTCATGTGCGAATCATTTATATCATGATTACCACTTGTCTTACGGTGAAGGAAAACATCGTGAGGAAACCTGCATGTCTTAGAAAAACAGCAAGTTTTTCGAAAGACTTGTAAAGTCCGCCAACACGCACTAGGCCAGCGCTGAGGGAGGCCTACCCCCAGCAGTGTGAAGTTAAAAAGGGCTGATGATGATGATGATGATGATGATGATGATGATGAAAAATATAGTATATATAGTATAGTAGTATTATATGATATGCACTAATGAAGTTTTAATACATTAATGTATAATTGCTGTAAAATTACCTATTCACTCAATCAAAGTATTTTTTCTATGCCGTTTCCATTAATCTATGACTCGAAGAAAGTTAATTTGAAATCAATACATTGGATATATTATGTATGTTGTATGTATATAATTAATCATTTTTATATTTTAAATGAATGAAGTTATCTTCTATAGATATTTCAATATTAAAATATTATGTACTATTATTTATAATTATGTTCGGTGAATGGCATAAGTTTAAACATATATGGCTTGTGAAGAATCGTTCAGGGGACTGATGTTCCTAAAAGCTGAAAAGAAAGATTGATTTATACATTATATTTGATATATCTAGTATTAATTGCACTGAAATATTTGTTAAAGAAATACAACAGCCATGCCGATGAAAATTCTTATTAGCACTGATTTTGGTTAAACAACCTTATTGTTATTGAAGTTTTATCATAATAGGGATTTAAAAATATTAGCAATTGAATTTGTTTAGAGTGCTCCTAAACGGGCTATTTTTTCTGCAATGTGTGGTATTTTTCTGCAATATTGCAGATATTGGCAACTAATTGCATGGCCATCACTAAAATATTACAACAATAGCCAAGCAATATGCCCGGCAATGTGCTGCAATTATAATATTGTCTCGGTAACGTAGCAACTGACAAAACAACAATAGCACAGAATATAGCAATAAATCACGGCGTCACTCACAGCAAACTTCAGTCGCGTAGAAAAGGACACACTATGCCATAACAATAGAGAGCGACTGAAACAACAATAGAACTGGTCGGACAATATCAATATCGGTCATACACAACATGATCGTCGATATGAACAGTACTGCAATATTCCTCTTATTGCTTGCAATGTAACAGCACACATATTGCGGAAAAATATTGCCCGTGTTCAAGCACCTTAAGAGTATTATTTTTAAGAGTTTTAATAACCATTTAAAAAACATATCGAAATTGCAATAATTTAATGTATTTTCACTTTTTGTTACATCTTGATATTATAGGCTTAGTGTATGGGATTTGCTTTAAAATGGACGCTAAATATTCTAATTTAAATATCTCCGATAAGTTAGAAACATGTATAAAAGAATTAAAGTAGATAAGGGTTATTCACCATGTTTCATTTACAGCCCTAGTTTAAGTTTTTAAATTTTATTTATAATTTAGTAATAAATTTCAGTACTATATTGTTTTCAATGAAATTAAACCGGAACAATTCTTTGTAAATGGTTAGCACGGGAACAAGGTTTTTTGGTTTCCTTCAAGTTGATTTTATTTATTTATATGCGCTGGATTTATACGAATTAACGAATTAGACTATTTAGATTTTATTCAAAAGCTCAGTCGATATAACACACTTTAAAGAAATAAAAATGTTGGGACATTATTACACACAGCGCCATCTAGTTCCGTTGTAAGCTACGAAGCTTGAGTTACGGATAACAGATAGTTGATATACTACATATATAAGTTTAAATACATACATCTAACATTTATACAATACAACAGTTTTTTTTAACATTAATCAACTTCTAAAGGTCCCCACTGTAGGAGCACGGCCCACCCATTAGGAATATATATGTAAGTATAGCGCTAAAAATCTCCAATTATTCACCTTACCTAATAACGTAAACTACTTACCTATAAACCTGCAAAGCTAGTTCATTTTATGGTAGCCCCGGAATGTAAGTAAGTTTATAGGTAGTTCTAGTTGAATATGTTATTGCCACATCTACAATAATCGATAATCAAATAGGGAGGTACGTAGGGAAATGTTATGAAAACTGATAGATACTCTATTATTAACATATATGACCGACTCCGAGGGAGATCAGCTCTACTTATTTAATCTTTTACATTTATTATCTCGCGTTACATTTAGTTTTTAAGTCGGGGGGTTTCAAATTATTTTATCCTTTTTTAATTACTTTTTAACCGTCGTGGGTTTTGTCATCATTTATTTTATGGTTACTAATAAAGAGACAAGCACTTTTTAATAGATACTTTTAATACATACATACACTCAGACACATAATAAACATCAACATTGTTCATAACATAATATATTATGATGTAACACCATAAAATACACAATTTGTTCACTACATACCTAGTATAAGAAATAATTACTGTTATAAAACCCCTCTTTTTCTTCCTTTTCTTTTTCTTCTTCTTTTTCTTTGTCTTTTTCTTTCTCTTTTTCTTTCTTTTTTTCCCCTGGGACAACCCTAAGGGTTGATGCACTTGCCTATCTTTATGGCTCGCACTATAGCCATTTTAATTGAAAAGTTAACCCTTTTTGCACAAACCCCGACGTCCATGAATTGCTAATAAATAAGTATCGTCAGCATAGGAAAAATAATAGAAGGTTATTTATAAACTAGATTTTCTTGCGCGAATAATTGTAACTTTGTAAATGATTACCACTTGTCTTAAAGTGAAGTGAAGAAACCTGCATGTTTGAGAGAATCTAGCGAGGTTTCGAAAGACATGTGAAGTCCGCCAACAGGCACTGGCTATGCTGACAATATTTTTAAGTAGGTAGTAATAATTGATCATGTTTAAGTAGAAAATGGATTTAAAATCATATTAAATGCAAGTATTGGACTAGGATGATTTCCGTAGAAATACATAATAACCTAATTAATATATTTTTTCTTAATCCTTAAACTAAATAGTATACTTATATCTATAACTTTATACAAGCTGATTTTCTATCTAAATAAAATACCCGATAAATATATTTATTAAATTCCACTTAAAGGGTTCAGTAGGTTATTTTATATAGCCCCTACCTAATCAGTATATACAATATAGATGGAAAAAAGATGGTAGTTTCTACTAAATCCTTAATATAGCATTATGCAAACATATAAGTACTTCACATTATAATAATTTGTATAACATATATATTTTTGTTTAATAGTCAATATATAAATCGCCCAATTGATTAAGCCAGGTCTTCACGTCGTCCATATATGTGAAAAAGTTGTCAATAGGAAGAGCCGAGCAATCTACAATGTCCACTTGGTTTTCGAGATGGCAAAATTTGAATTCCTCATTTCGTTTTCCGAGATGAAAAGTATAACGAGATAGATACGGATCGTAAATTCTCATATCATTAACCTTCCTGGCGCGAACAACAGTAATTTCCTTCTCAAGCATAGTTTTTACTGTCATGTGGTCCATAGCTCTTCTCACATCTTGCTTGTTGCACACTATTAATACCGGAAGTTGTTTATACCGAATTTCTGTATCCAAAAGAATGTCGTACAATAAGGTCGCAACATTCGTCACATTTTCAGGCAAAGTAACCGAATCTATAACAAAAATGACGGCTCTGGCAATTTTTCGGTATAAATTAAACTTAACTTGTCTAATATCATCTCGGCCAGGTAAATCGATAATGGACAATTGCGCGTAAATGTCATAATCGCCAATTTCCTCTTCTGTTGAAGGCGTACTTTCCCTATAGTATAAATTCATTAGCTGGTTGAATATTCTCGATTTGCCAGCACCGGGTAGGCCAGTTAGCAAAACTCCTCGACGGACTTCTGTTCTACATTCTACTTTCCTGCTAGTCTTGAGAAAGATTACAATCACGGCGATTAAAGCGATGGTTATTATATATACGCATTTACACCTATCGTCCATATTGTGATCCATTTTTTTCTGTTTTATTTGTTGAATTTAATTCAAATAAGTAGGTATGTCAATCAATAATCAATTATAATTATTGTAACATTTACATTCTTGATGTAAATTGGTCAGAGTTCGATATTTTAAATAAGGTAGTTTTATGAAACTTTTGTATATTTTTCACTGGGAAGAAATCTGGATAGGTTCGATTAAGACACTGAACTGCCGAGTGCGGAGTACCGGGCGCTCGTTCGATCTGCCGGGTTTATTTTTGTTATGTACGTTATCGACAAAAACTATAGCCGTCTCTCTCTAAACAAGGCAGCTTGTGATCTCGTTTGACTTATCAGTTCATTAAATCTGTTATCTATGTTTTTGAGTAAAATACCGATTTTTTAATTTTCACTTTAAGAAATCTGAACTTATATATGATATTAGTGAAATTATTTCGAAAACATAACACCATTAAATACAAAATTTATTAAAATTAACTCTATTTATAAGATTATAATGAAGTCTGTTAACAATTAATTTGTTATCACTAATATAAACTACCTAACTCGAGTATTTACAGATTTTGTAAATTTTACAACAAATACGTGCACATTTATTTCTAAAAACAGTATATTATATACCTTTTTTTTATTAAAATAGAGTAAAACTAAATCGGTAAATCGGTTTTGTAGGAAACGACAACACTAGAGATTTGGCAGGATCCGCAATGTTTCCCTACTCTGAGATTCATATTTTATGTAGATGTATATTATGGGTCAAGGTGAAGGACGTACTCTGGAATCACTAATCAATACAATACATTAGTAACTACTTATTTGAATTTTATTTTGACTTGAATCTGATAAAGGTGATACGTCGCATTTTCCATTAATACATGGTGTTTTCGTAGATATCAGTGTTATGGGTATATAAACGGTTTTTAATCTTAAAACAGCCATATTTAAAATGATAATAACTAGATTACGGCAATAAAAATTTCTAAGAAAAATGTTTCGAAAGTTTTTTGGGTGTTTGTTCCGGCTATTCTCGGAAACGGCTGTACCGATTTTGATGGGACTTTCACTGGCAGATAGTTTGCTATAAGGAGTAACTTATGCTACTTTTATTTAATTAGAATATTTTGTTGTATGTTTATTATAATAAATATTATTTTTAACATACGCACAGCGAATCGGGGCGAATTAACTAGTAAATGTTCATAATTCTAGTAATAAGGCGTGAGGAATAGTCGATCGTTTTTCAATGATAATTAATAAAGCAAAAGTTATTTTTGCTTTTTGGTAGGTTGCTCATTTTTTGGAACGAAGTTCCTAATATGGGGCGTTGCCTAGGTAAGGTAGCCACCTTAGCCGGGAAAAAATGTCCGTAGCGTTGAAAAAAGCGTAATATTTCTATGTATGTATGGTCTACGTGATGACTGTTATTATTATATATTTTATAAATCATTGTTAATAAAATAAAGGTGTTAAGATAATTTTGTAACGTAGTTTTATTGATTTTTATTGATAAAAAATAAAAAAAAATGTATACCCGATAAATTATTTTCTTCATACCGCTAATAGAACTTTTAATATTTTTATAATAAGGAACATCGTTCCTATCCAGTGTCCCACGACACCACACGTTATACTTTTTTATTTTACATTTTTTATTCGAATAAAAATTCATAGACAGACTATCAACTATCAACTGATTTGTGATAACTAACAGAAAATGGCCAAAATAGTATTTTAAAATCATCATCTTTACTGAAATAGTTCATTATTGATAATACAAAACTTAACTAACAAATGTGTATTTAAGTATATGATCACTTGTTTGGCTCAGTTGGTAGTGAAACTGATTTCTGCGCCAGCGGTCGTGCATTCGAGTCCCGCTGGAGGCACTCATTTGTTGAGAACGAATGTTTGTTCTCCAGTCATGGGATATATCTATACTAATATTATAAAGAGGAAAGGTTTGTATGTAAGTATGTTTGTAAATTGGCTTAAAAAGTACTGAACCGATTTTAAAAATTAACACTGATTAATATAGGCTATTTTAATTGCAAGAAAAAAATAAGGATCCCTACTAAAACTACAATAACAGGAGAGGAGGAGTGCACGCCGCACATAATATATGAAATAGGTAGCCGCGCGGCTCAGGAGTATATTAAAGCTGGAGTAATTTTGGAGAATTTTCAACCCAGAGAGTGATCGTATGTAGTTTAGTAGCGATTGAAAAAATTAACGCGGGCGAAGCCGCGCGTATTGAAAGTATATCAACTATCTGATATCCGTAACACAAGCATTGTAGCTTACTACGGAACTAGATGACGCCGTTGTAAAATGTCCCAATATCTTCTGACGACACGTTTGGCTCAGTTGGTAGTGACCCTGCTTTCTGCGCCAGCGGTCGTGGGTTCGAGTCCCGCTGGGGGCATACATTTGTTGACCACGAATGTTTGTACTCCAGTCATGGGTGTTTATATTTATAACATGTATGTATTTAAACTTATATATGTAGTATATCAACTATCTGTTATCCGTAACACAAGCTTCCTTCGTAGCCTTACCACAGAACTAGATGGCGCTGTGTATAATAATGTCCCAACATATTTATTTTATTTATTTATTGTAATATTACTACATAGTATAAAACAAAGTCGCTTTCTCTGTCCCTATATCCCTATGTATGCTTAAATCTTTAAAACTATGCAACGGATTTTGATGCGGTTTTTTTAATAGATAGAGTGATTCAAGAGGTAGGTTTATATGCATAACTAACGGAACCCGCGGCTTTGCATGTGCTAAATCTAGGGAAGAGCCCGAGCGAAGCGAGGGCGAGTCGCTAGTGTCGATATAAAGGTTATTATCCCGATTGATTTGTTGAAGGGCAAATTAAAAGCACACAAAGTGAAAGACAAAATCGAAACACTTTATTATAATAAACATACAACAACAATATTATTGATTCTACGACAAGTTCCATAACAATTTTACAGGAAAATTAAAACCATTGAAGTTATAAGGCGAGTTGCTAACTCCAAGGGATTATATTTAGAGAGTCGAATCCAGGCCCGCCGCTTGCTAAGGTGTCAAAAACAGATATCGAAACGAAAACGAAACATTTTCATAATTTGCAGGTTTAATATATTTTTAAATAACTAAAAATTAAATGACAGATATGATGAGTTTAAAACGTTTACTGACATATTCGGTTTTTTAAACCATAACTTATTTAACTACTGCGATGATGACTTGGGCGGCATAATCAGAATTTCACAGGGGCGCTCAACTAGCGGCGAGCCTGGTCGAATCGCAGTGACTTATACTTTTAATATGTTGCAAAATAGTTGCAATAAAAAATATCTGCTAATTTTAAATCACAAATATTTAAAATTTTTGGAGTTGGCAACACATCCTTTGTAGCAACATGACTGCTCATTGTGATGTTTGAGAATCAAAATCTTTATAATAAAAAAAAAAAAGTATTCTATATCTTAATTTGTTAATGTTTGTGTTATTTTCGCTAATTTTGTTTATTTAAATTATTAATTCAAATTAAGTATTCAATAAGTATCTTTAAAATAAGTGGGAATAAAGCTGAAATTGAAATAGCTTTGTTTCATACTTTCCTTCATTGGTTTTTTTATGTATAACAGAACAGTTTTTAAATATATTTTTTAAATACTATTTTTACTCTTTCTAAACTTTTCAAAAAAGCTAGAGTCACTCTTCATGTAATTTAAAATAAAATGAAGTATAACAAAATTAAAATATTAAGAAGATACACGATTATTACTGCTTAGCAACCTTTATACCCACTATACAAATTTGAATTTTTACTAAATAAATTATTAAAAATATGCGCACCTAAAATAATAATATAGCTTTTTAACTATAACAAATTAAGGTACAAAAACGCCTTTAACGATCTAATAATTATAATAATTAATTGAAAACAAACAAATATCAAAACCACTCAGTCCTCAACAATTCAATATATATTCAATAAAATCTCAAAGAAAAATAAAATTAAGAAAAATATATCATCTCTATTAATTAGTTACTTAACAAATAATAGCTATCAAAAGTCATAACTAGAAAGTTAATAATTAAAATAGAACCCAAACCCTAAAAATAAAGCTGCTGTATTTTCACACTTTGCCATTGAGAAAAAGAAAACTCTTATATACGTAAGCCACCAACAAAATTAATTTGGACTATAAAAATTTAATTTACTTAGATTTACGTAAATATTTGACATTATAAATTAAACTATCTTTTCGGATTTTGTCGCGGATTTATTTAGATTTTTGGTTCCCGACGTTTCGAATGCTTTACAGCAATCATGGTCTCTAGTAAAACATTCAAGACATCGGTAACCAAAAATCAAAATAAATCCGCGACAAAATCCGAAAATATAGTTCCATTTATAATTGGATTATAAAATTCAATAAAACAATAATTATTCAATTGGTCCCATATAATATATGTACATTATATGACATCTCAAAAAGTGTGGTGTGCCGCAAGGTATCAACTAAAGCACACTACTATTCTTAAACTATTATTGATATTCATGAAGAAACCCAGTAAATAGTACAATTAAAAAAAACTATGTAATTTATTTGCATACTCCTCCTATCTCCAAACTAACTGAAAAATTGTTGGTAGCAAACGGTTAAAAGCTTTACAAAGACCAAAGTATGATAAAAAATTACTAAATTATGTTGTGAATCTCTTAACTTTCAGTATTCATTGTATTCAGTAAGAATAAGTTATAGAAATAAGCTAAATTATAGATTAAAATAGCCCTGATTATACAATCTGTTGGGCAATAAGTGTTTAATGCATATATTAGTTATTAACTAACACAAGTGAGCTTACCAAAGTAAATGACATGGCCACAACACATTGGTTTAAATTAAATTTAATATATTTTTCAAGTTTATTCAACTTAAAAGTTCATGTATTTTGTAAGTATCTAAACTTAATAATAAAATAAACTAAACCTAAAACTACACATCAATATATATAACGAACTAACCTGTTTTGAATTTACATATAACATTTATTTCTAAGTAATTTTTTTCCTAATACACTTTATTTCACAAGAATTTCGTTGTAACTTGCAGAACTTTGAAACTTTAAATTGATACTATCAATATCTACACCAATCGATATCTATTTAAATACTAAAGGCGTTTCACAAGAAAGGATTTATATCATGAAAGAGAACAGGAAGAATTTACTTTTTTGGTATAATATTAATTTTTAAAGCCTTTATTATATTACGTTGAATAACTAAATATTGATAATTGCAATCCTCTCAGAGATCTTACATTACAATATTCTATGAAATTTATAATTATTAATTTAAATCCTAAATAAAATTAACGAGCGATCACCATTTAATGGTTAAAAAAACAGTTTTAGTATAACATATGTCTACATAATAATATATTCTAGTAATTTATCTTATATATAGAGTGTTAGTAATATAAAAAAAATATTATTGATAATTTAGTTGTATCAAAATTTATATAAGTACACGGAGTTGAAAGCAATATGATTTTGATAAAAAAGTACATTTAGTATATAAATACGTACGTATTTTACAGTATAATTCAATATATAGTAAAAATAGTATTCTATTATTTGAAAATGGTCGGTTTTAATATTAATACCTTAATTTGAAAATCGGCTAAATCCGTTTCAGTAGATTTTTGAAAAGCTACCAAAATCAAAGTAATTTATTATTATTTCGGAACAATATTAATGCCATCTTTAAAAACCGATATTCTCGAACCATTTAAAATTTTATATTTTCCGAAGTAGAAATATTATTGATATAGTAACATTTTTAGTGTCCCTAGATATGGATTTAGCCGACTTGTAAATTAAGGTATGTGTTAATATACAATAACTTGTGGAGATAGATGGACACAACACCTAGATAAATGGTATATAACATTAAAACAATTACTTAAATTTATTTTCCTTCTTCCTTTAACATTCCAAAAACTTTACTAGGCCTTCTTCGAAATACTATCGAAATCAGACCAACCATCAAGTAACGCGTTTCTCAACGATCACTATTCCATATATTACGAACTACATAATAAAATTCAAGAGAACGACACTAAGATTCAATAAAAAGTACTGACAAATATTACAAAATAAGGTTATTGCACAACTTTAAATAATTTAAAATAAACAACACAATGTATCGATAAATTAAATTATTATATAAAAAAATATAATTAATTAAACATATAAATAAATAATATTTAATAAATGTAGTTGCGAAAACAAAATATATTTCAACAATTAACAAAAATTGTGATCGACAGCCATATTGGCTAAAAACGAATATACATAATATAAAAGCATGTTTAACATACATAACTTATAAGAAAGTATACAAAGTTACACAAAATCTAAATAACTAAAACTAACTTCTATGCCAGCTAGTATATCTAGACTGTTCTAGAAGTCTAGATAAGAGGTCTTACTACAATTAATTATATTATTGGCTAAGTACCTTAATTTTGTACTCGATCGCAAACAGATGCTCTAGAAGTTACGAATGACGAAATTGGACCGTATGAATTTTAACATACGGTACAATTTGCTTTGCACTAGATTTCCATATACATTAAGAGTTTTTAAATTTGCCTTTACAGTACAGCACATATAATAGAAGAAAAATTTTGTAGTAATAGATCTTAGAGTAAGACCTCTGAATGTCAAAAGCAAGTAAATAGGTTTGGGGGATGAAATATGGCCAAGTTGATTTAAGGTAGTGGCCAAGGCAACCCTGAGAAGTTAACTGGGCCGCCAAGTCCGGCATCTGCTTCTAATAAGCTCATTATAACAGCCATGGCCGCTTCCCCATTACCATCTAAGCCAAGAGACGGGAGTGGTGGTGAAGGACATGGGGTGCTTCCTGTGGATAGCCCGTTCGGTTCCAGTGGAGGGGAATTTTCAACTCCAGCCAAACTCAGTGGTACGTTGTTTCGTACGTGAGTGTCATAACTCGGAAAATCTACCCCCAATGTGTTGTCAACGAGGGATGTCTGGAAAAAAGGATTAGTTATTACCATGTATATATATATATATATATATATATATATAAAAATTTCGTTTTACGATGTATGTTCGCGATAAACTCCGAAAATACTGAACCAATTTTTATTAAATTTTGTAAGCATCTGTAATTTGGTCCAACTTGGGAGATAGGGTAGTTTTTAACTCAAATATTTATCTTAATATTTGTTATTGATTGCAAATTAAATGTTTAGTATACGACTTTAGTGTGTATTTATGGGTTAGTTCTATAAAATTCTAATAGATGGCGGTTTAGCATCTAAGTTGCACAGATATCCGGTAGATGGCGCTGTATTTCTATTTCTAAATTATAGATGGCGCGTTAGCTAAAATGTAGCAAGGAGTAGTATTTTTATTTTATTAAAATGTATATTAAGAGCGTTTAAATTATTTTAACTTAAGCCATATATTATATAGGTTTCTGCAGTAACTGTGTTATTTTTAAATTTTCGCACTTTCTTGTGCCTACATTGTAATCAGCAACAAATCGCTATACTCTTATTTGCATTTTCCATATATAATCTTTATTCAAATTAAGACATTGTAGTCAATTCAATTTTAATAGTAATAGCTTGGACTTTATTCTTTCAGTTCTAATTCGGCTTATAAATGCCAATCAGAATCATACAGGACCAACTCTAGTATACTATTATATTTCGCTACCAATAAATGTCCATATGCTGTTTTACCCAAAAATGAATTAAAAACTATAAAAACCTCCTCCTTTTTTTAAGTCGGTTAAAAAACGCAATTACCTGTTGATTGAACACAACATCGTGCAAATCCACCGGCAAGTCCACGGCGAAATCTGTCGAAGACCTCCTTAGAGCCTCTTCGGCTATTGTAGAGCCGATTTTGTGCGATCCGACTTGCGAATTGATTAATCTTTGTATTTCGACGTCAGCTTCAGTAATCGTAGCATCTTGATGCTCACGTATCGGCTCGCCTGCAAAGCGAACAATACGTATGACCAGTGGCGTAACTACTGCCAAAATGCCGCAGGCCCCCGACCCAAAGGGGGCCCGACCCAAGAAAAAACCCAGAAATAACCTAACATTTTTAACAAAATTTTGTACCGAAGCACTTAAAAATTATATTTTTTTTCTGGGATGCCAGAGGGCCGTCCGAAGAATTTGCCACGGGCCTCAAATATCATAGTTACGCCAGTGCGTATGACTGCCTAACTTATATGAAAGTATAAATTATAATAATATGCTAGAATTGTTTTGACGGAAATACTCGGTTTTGTGGAAGGAGAACCGTTTTTTTTAATATTCTACGTTCTATTGCTGGGAATTCGGAAAAAGGTTGTCGTTTTTCACAAGTATTGTAAATTCTTGTGGTGTAAAATTTTTGAATATCGATAACTTGAATGACACGCAACGCAATTGTAAACAGTTGTATGAAAATGAAAGTGTCCTACTTTTATTTATTCTTTAATTCGTGTAAGCACTGTTTGTAACAAGATTTTTGAGACATGTAAAACTTAGTCTCTCCCGCGACTATTATCGCTGTAAAACATTCGAAACGTTGTGAACCAAATATCTAAATATCCGCGACAAAATCCGAATAGATAATGTCTAATATCAAATATTCTAAATAAAATATTCTATAGCAAACCTAAAAAATTATTTTGTACACATCTAATTTGCCGCTCGAGAAAACCTTTGTAGAGCAAAGCGAAGAGCAAAGAGCGATCTCCTACAATTTTATCATTGACGTGATTAATGAAAAACAAAGGAAAACAATCATAAATTAAATAAAATGTACTTACTTTGTTTAAACATTTCGTAATCTCGACAGTCATCGTACGGCATGTGGTCCTGATCCTCTGCCAACACTGTGTTGTTCGCTACGAGACATTCCACATCCTTAGTCCACGGATTTCTAAAATTATTAGAAATCATGTAAATTGTAAACATCTGAACGACACGTTTGACGTAGTTGGTAGTTTCCCCTACCCTAATTTCTTGGAAAGCGGTCGCGGGTTCGAGTCCCGCTGGGGGCATTCATTTGTTAAACTCGGATGCTTGTACTCCAGTCATGGGATTACATCCAGCCATTTATAATATGTATGTATTTAAACTTATATATGTAGTATATCAACTGTCTGGTATCCATAACACAAGCTTCCTTCGTAGCTTACCACGGAACTAGATGGCGCTGTGTGTAATAATGTCCCAACATATTTATTTAATCTTCCGAATTACCCTGACTTTGCTTGGGTAATTCAAATCCCCTCAGTCGTCGTAAGTTGGGTACAAAAACCCTAAGTCAAATCAAATCAAAATATTCTTTATTCAAATTGACTTTTACAAGCTCTTTTGAATCGTTACTTTTACATTATTAAAATTAAATCTCAGTCTGTAAGTCTGTGAGTAAACTACCACTGTGTAGGTACTTTATGTATTCAGTTCTTTCAACGTCCCACTGCTGGGAGTGGGCCTATTAGTGGGCTGGGGGTTTTATATACGAGGGTTAAGCAATAGTCCACCGCGCTGGCCTAGTGCGAGTTGGCGGACTTCACATGTCTTTCGAAAACTTGCTAGGCTTTATCAGACATACAGGTTTCCTCACGATGCTTTCCTTCACCGTAAGACAAGTGATAATCATAATAGAAATGATTAGCACATGTAAATATCAAAGGTGCGAGAGCCGAAATTTAAATCCGCTTCAATAACTTAATCAAGCGAGAGTATAGAGATTAGGCTAATATTGGGTCTTCTGTTAGGAAATTCACGAAAAAAAGTTGATGTTGTAGACCTGTGACTTATGGGACTATTTCAGATCACAGTTATTATTGTAATATACTTACTTGAAGGGCTTGAAATGAGTCTGCATTCTTGCAAATGTGCCATCTTTGCGTCTAAAACAAAAGGGCTGGGTCATTAAGGCCTCCTTACGTAGCAAAGCCGCTTTGTGAGTCCTTGCCACTGTGGCCAATTCCGCCGTACTGACGTACTCATACAAGCTGGTACCTAGAAGTTCTTGCGGCAGGAAACCTAGCGCCAACGTCACTCTGGGGATAAGAAAAATGGATAAAACAAAACGTTTTTAGGTAACATTATGTATGGCAACATCGTAAATCATATCCAAATTGCAATAAACAGAACTTTTTGAACTTAAACAGTCAAGAAGATTAATGTATACGTTAAAACAGTGTATAATTATAAAATAAATTTACTAATAAGTTAATAAAAAAAATTGTTGTTCTATTTAATAGAAAAACTGCCTTGTAACATTTTTGGAAAGGAAAAGGAAATTTGCAAAAAAAATTTTTAGGCGATTTACAATGAAAATAAAGAAAAAAGTTCTGACGCAGTCTAATATACTGTAACTTAATTGTAACTTTGTTTTTTAATTATAGCTGATTTGAACCAATTTTAACGGTTTTTGTTAAAAAAATACTATTATCTTAAAAACTACATAATGAATTCGCGTACATTTCTTACAATTTCAAATATAGCATAAAACTATCAACGAACCTTTGATCAACGAATAGAAACTTTCCATCCGTCGCATGTCGCGATATGTACTGTAAGTGTCTCGTGTACACCGGTGAGGTTTGGGGTTCGAGGTCGGTTAGGGCACGTCCTACTGCCACAAGGCAGGACATGTTACATGCATCACCATCGTCCACATTGGCATCAGCACTCCCTACTCCGAATTCGGACATTTCTGCAGGTCCCCAGGATTTGAGATAACCTTGTGTTTAAAAAAATACATTATTGTCTCTATAGCGTCCTTTTACAATATCTATAAGTAAATAACTATAGAGATATAGTCTTAACTTATGTTTATTTAATCTTGGAATATTCTTAAAATGTTAATAATATTAGTTAAGTATTTGGTTTTTAGTTTTTTTATGATGAAATATTGTTGTTTTACCTACTAGGTATATTTAATGTCGTTATCACCTATAATTAAGGTACTACTTTTTATGTTTTATTTTCCATGTAATAAAATAAAATTTTGTTAAAACCGTACTAATGTTACAAATGCGAAGGTATATTTGTTCGTCTGTATGTCTGTTACCTTTTCACTGTTAACTCTGTGAACAGATTCAATGTCTTTATAGAGACAACGGTAAGTTACAAGAGTGTAAGGATATAGGATAGTTTATATCCCGGAAATCATCTTTTAAGAGGGTGTGAAGATGAGTAGGGATTTCTCAAGTAAGACATTTAAAATTCCATTTTCCCAGAATTAAAAGTATTCTATTTGTAAACCTGGATAACCAGCTATCATAATTTCAAATTTCATCAAAATCTCTCATGAATTCGTAAAAGTAAGTGCACTGTTACCTGTAAATTGTACGACGCAGTATTTTTTGTCACTCGTCTGCTTCTTAGTCAACTTGCAGTTAGTATGATCGTCCTTTAAGTTGTTCATATTCTGATTATTCTTGCGGGCTGCTAGCAGTCTAGTCTTTATTCTACAGAAGAAAGAACGTCGGGCCCCAGGACAGAGCCTAGAGGTACCTGTCACCACGTCTGCTTTAACTGGTAGCATGGCTGTAAACAATAAACAATATCACTACATAGTATAAAACAAAGTCGCTTTCTCTGTCCCTATATCCCTATGGTTGCTTAAATCTTTAAAACTACGCAACGGATTTCGATGCGGTTTTTTTAATAGAGTGATTCAAGAGGAAGGTTTATATGCATAACTAGCGAACAAGCGGCTTTGCCTGTGCTAAATCTAGGGAAGAGCCGGAGCGAAGCGAGGGCGAGTCGCGAATTTTAAATTAAATTATTTAATATTTAATATTAAATAAAATATATAATTCTAAATTATCACAATATTGTAAATAATATCAATCGAATATATTTAATAATAATAATGTAATATAATATATAATTAATTATGTATGTAACATTTTATAAATCTAAGTGATTTACAATGTTACATTTAATTTAAAAAAAACGTAATCTTTTATAATAATAAATAAATAAAATAAATAAATTACATTATATAATTAAATAATCTTTAACTTACTCTTAGCATCGATCAATCTTTCACGAGGACTGAGATCAGACGAAGACAGTTGCTCCTTCACTTTAGCGACGTCTTTTGGATGTAAAATGTCGAATAAACTCTGCCCAAGCAGTTCCGACTGGAAATAAAGGACAAAACTTCATTTATAGAGTTCATCCTAAACAGATGTGTATAAAGAATGGGATTGAAAATGGCGCCACATGCTTTCTGGCTCGCTATTGGTTCTTCGTCAGTTCAAAATACCATCGCGCACGCAAAAGTATTTAATTATGAAATGGTTTAACAAAAAATGGAGAAAAAATATTTTTGACGTATATTGTTTTATAAAAAGAGAGTCTGATAATAATGCAGAAAATAATTTAAAAAAAAATATTAAACAAATTAATTAATTTTTTTGTAAGTTGATTAAACATTCTACACTGAATCATACGTATTTTATTAATTAATAGAATTCTATTTAATGACATTCTGTCTAATATAACTTTCAATGTACCTACGAATAACCAATATACGTCGCAAGCGAAAGGCTAGTTCAAAAATAAAAGAATAGGCTTAGTAATTTCATGTGCGAATGTACAGCGAGTAAGCGAGACTAACGAACAGCAATTTATATTTTTATGTACATAGATGAAAATACTTTTCATTTAAGCGACGCTATTTCTAATCCCAGTCTTTATCTACAGAATTACATAATAAAACATAACAACTTTATATACTATCATTAGTTGCTTTCTATATTAGACAGTGGGATATTGATTAATTGTTATATACACTGAGGTGGTTTAGGCAAATGGAAACTTAAACACAAATATTTTGCTTGTAACAAACTTGAACGCAGTATCATAGTACGTAGAACATTATGTTAATTTACCGTTTTTATATTAACAATAATAGTATATTGTTAAGATAAAATATTTTTTTCGCTTCTGCAGTATATATCTGATCTAATATATAGAGGAAATAATATAAATATATAATATATAATTTATATATAAATATGTTAGGACATTATCACACAGCTCTATTTTCTATGGTAAGTTACAAGCCTTGTTGTTATGTATTATAAATATATACATGTATATTTGAATATAAATTTAAAAACGTACATTCATAAATATAAACAATAATCATCTTAGTACAAACAATCGCCAACAAAAATCAAAACAAATATGCAAAGACCCAGCGGGAATCGAATCCGGGACCGCTGGCACAGCCAGTAGGGATTACAAAATAAAGACTAAAGGTAGTAAGAAAATTCGCTTGCTACTCGTACATACACTTAAAAACTATCACTAATGATCGAAATACAATAGGGTATATATTGCGAATAATAGATTAAATAAAGGTCATATATATAAATTAAATTAAACTAAAATTCAATACGCTTTGCTAAATATTTGTTTCAGACGTGAGTTCAATTCGCAGAACATTTCGCAGGCACAAATTATTGAAAACATTAATATATTTTGGTGAAATTTCCACTGCGATGCAATGGACATTGCAGTGACAGTAATCGACAGTTGAAATTTTAATTAACTGAATAGAAAATATTACGGACATATTAAAACCTATTTCAGATATTACAGACTATATTGTATGCGTAGTCAAGCCTTACTTTTAGATTGTTAGAAATCCGACACATACGTTTCGTGAAAATATTACTAACATCGTACCCTGACTTCGTCTGGTCGCGTCGAGAGTGCGTTTTGTATTTACAATCTATATAAATAAAATGATAGAGGTCTGCAGTTGTGCGCGCATCACGGAAAAACTACTGGATAGATTTCAATGAAACTTTCTAAGTTTTATTTCTTAGACACTTGGCCCTTATAAAAACATGATTGCGATATCTTCATTTAATAAAAAGTTATTTAAGTTTCAAGATACAACGATTTGTATATGCACTGCGTGTTCAGTGATTGTTAATATTTCAAGCAACGCGGACGAAGTCGCGGGTATCAGCTAGTATAATATACAAATGCTTCTACATTTGGAAAATTATATTAATGGTGACTTTTACATTTTCTTTTGAGCGGTATCTTAATTCTTTTTCTAAACTAAACGTAGCCTAACTTACGTATACCACTTACACGTGCAAATGGCTGTTATATGTTATAAAGATACAACGACAGCTTTACATTATAAAGAGATAACAAGATACCATTAGCTATTTTCCCATGAAAGCTTCAAATCAATGCAGCCGTTTTGGAGATAAAAGCTAACCCTTCAAATTTATTTATGTATAAATTGTAGCCTTCTTTTGGTATGCGCTTGTTATGATTACACCCAACTTCTTTCAGCCACTTAACCCACAGACGAAAAACAAAAAGGTTTCCACGTGCAAAATGTTCGTATATTAAAACAAACAATTGCTATTGAAACACGAGATTTACATAAAGCACATTGCTTCGCCTAATACAAATGTCTTTATATTTCTTAAACTTTTAGAACTTTTAACAATGAAAACGAAGCAGCCATACATTCTTTAAACAAGCATCCTTCCTTCCTGTATTATGTACCAATGTAATTATCCTTGAAACTTAAACACACTTTATTCAAATGTTATTTTGCGCCTGAGTCGTAACATGAAAGTCTTTCACTAGATGGGAAATAGAACTTAAGAACCGACAAACAAAGCTGTGATTTTTCTAAACTCTAAACCATACTTACATAATATAATATTGCGAATAGAAAATTCTGCTTTACCATACTTACATAACATAATATTGCAAATAAATTATTAAAAAAGTAATCGAAGACCAGAAAAAACTACCGTAATTTAAAAACTAGATTAAAAGTACTATACTCACTTGATCGTAATTTAGAAGTTTGGTGACCGATGCGCTAACGTATAGCAATCTTCCTCTGTCGCAGCCCACGACCATTAAAAAGCAGTCTCTAGCTGCCTGTAGCACGAGACCGTTCAACTCTCTCTCGGATATGAAAGATGGTCTGGGCGTGACTGTCAATGGACCGGCAGATATAGCCCCACGGACTGACCTAAGATGCTGTACTGCCATTCGTAGTACCGTCAATTTGTCTAGCTTACGTGCCATCGCACCGCACATGGGCACTATCGCGCTCAACTCAGAAATATATGTATTCATCTTATCTCGTCGACGCTTTTCAATCTCACTGTGGTTCTGCCTGTTGAATAATAGGAATGTGTTAGTATAAAAAAATTCGCTGTTTCTTTCGCAGTTCTTCTCAGGTCAGAGGTTTTTTCCGAACTGGTGGTAGACTCATGACGTTCAGTAAGAAATTGTTACAATTTTTATGCTGAATAAAATATTTTGATTTGTTTTGATTATACAGAAGCTAATATTTTTTTATTGTTTATACATCCTGCATAATATATGGAACTACATAGTTTTTTTAATAAGTAAGTAGGTATACGAACACTAAAGGCATTTGTCCGTGCTCTTTTAAAAGCTTTTGTTTGTACATATAATTTTACGTTCATTCGTAATAAAATTGTAAAATAAAGGTAAATACAGATACTTGTGCTTTCTTGTTTACTATTTGGATCTTTAATGATAATTTTTTTAGTTAATAAAAGCTGCATTGCAATAAAGTTAATGACATAGGTAGAGTTTTCAGAACTATTTTTATCAACGTATCATGTTAGTGAAGCAACTGACTAAAAATATCATTTTGTACTAGCATTTCCCGCGGCTCCGCTCGCATTCTAAAGGCTTAAAATCAAAAGAAATATTTTACTCCCGTTTTTGAAACATTTTTCATTGACGCTCAGCTCTATTGGTCGTAGCATGATGTAATAGCCCTCCTCGATAAACGGACTATCCAACACAAAAATAATTTTTCAAATAGAACCAGTAGTTCCTAAGATTAGCGTGTTCAATCAAATAAACAAACAAACTCTTCAGATTTATTATACATATAGTATAGATTTTCACTACTTATGAAGTATATTAAAGTACAACAAGGAGGTAATTTCAATATTTTATTCAATCCTTCGCTTTTCAACATAAACAAATTATGTTTGAGTAAACTTTCCATCTGCTTATACGGAATTAACGTAATATACGACAGGTCCAAATCAAAACTAGGTAAACTAGGTTAATTAAACTAAGTCAAAATAATCCAAAAATTTATTTTAATTAGTCTAATGTGAGCTTTGAGCATTATTCCCTAAACGGATACAATGAAACTAGATCTATAAGTTTTGTTTTACGCAGTTCAAGCTCGTTCGATAAAATAACTAGGTATTATATATTACGCTAAATTATGCAACCTAATATTCAATAGCGAATATTGAAAATTGTTAATTGCTTGCAATGAAGGCTATATAAATTCGCGAAATAGACAACAAGATAATATTTGTACAATTTAGTGATAAAATTTCATTTAAATGAACTTTCAATTATTTTTGAAGTGTGATAAAAGTGTAATTAACTGTTTTAATATTTTTTGATTTGTCAATGGAAGCCACATATGCTTTGAAGTTCCTATAATCATACTTTCGCATATACCTCCCCCCTCCTCCCAACGTGGTAAACTCACCTTGCCGTAGGGGGGAGTGTCGGGGGGAGGGGGGGTTCACCTCGGTGGGCGGTGTACAATGTGGGTTGCTCCTAATACATATCTGGTAGCAGTGGCCGTTAGGACATCTCCATGACTTGAGTAGAATTCAAGTCCTAGGTTAAATGTTGTTTTTGAGATATGAGATATTATTTGAGATTTGAGATATTTTTTTTACAAATATTCACTATAGCCTGTTATGAAATTAGCGATGTTAAACCAGCTCAATCCGATTGAAGGCGGTTGCGTGCTCCGTATTTATTAGTAGTGCTTCAATTGTGATAACACTGTAAGTACCTTTGGTTGAACGTAATACTCTCCCATGATCTATTACAACACATATTTGTAGAGTAACAAAACACGTATGCACCTAGCTTTTATTATATAATCATTTTTACGTTAAAAGAAGTGCAGGACAGGTAATAATTGAAAAAAAGGCGTATCACTCTTTTGGTCCAGCGTAGGATTCGAACCCAGGATAGTAACGAAGTAAATCGAACAGCTACTTTAAAAATCATTAAGTACACAGTGCAAATATAATAATATGGGTTTCAATAGTGACAACTATTTTATTAGAGGAGTTTTTGCTATACAAAGAAATTCAACGTAGGAGAAACTTTAATTTATAAAACGTAGATGATTCCAATTATTTCCATTAAAACATTAAAAATAATTCGCATCCAGTGTATAGTAGTTCAAAGGCCACCAATAGTTTCAAACATTGTTTACATATTGCGCATATCATTCAAAGCTACCTATTGATTGTTTTGCTTTACGCGAGTTCACTACTGGCAAATATTCGACAGAATTTAATATTTGCAGAAGCGAAATATTTCAGTATTGCCCACGCAAATGCGTATTTGGTAAATATCGCAATAAGGCTATGTGTGTAGTATGTTGTTTGGTTCCAACCCGTTTTTAACGTCCGATTGCTGGGCTTTGCTGTACATGCATTTAAAAACTCTCTGACATGCAGGTTTCCTCATCATGTTTTCCTTCACCGTCACAAATGTGGTAATCATGCTAGAAATTATTCGCACAAGAAAATATTCGAGGTGCGAGACCCGGATTTGAACTGGCTTGGTTACACATGCTAGTGCGTTACCACTGGGCTACTACTATGTTGTTTATATTATGTAATATATGATTGTGTTCATAAAAGAAAAATCAAAAAGTATGAGATTATATTAAAGGGTTGTAAACGCGAATTTATTTGAATCACTTCCAGGTTGCTAATATTATACTAAATCTACTCAGACCCCTTTTCTTCAGATCATCTAACCTTGAATTAAACTACTTACGTAGAGATAGATATGATGATATAAGGATTTAATACGTTAATACTGACTATCCAATTTAGTTAGTATAGACGTAGGTCAGTGGCGTAACTATACTATCTGAGGCCCGTGACAAATTCTTCGGATGAGGCCCTCTGGCATCCCAGAAAAAAAAATTAAGTACTTCGTACAAAATTTTGTTAAAAATGTTAGGTTAGTTCTAGGTTTCTTTTTGGGTCGGGGCCCCTTGGATCGGGGGCCCATGGCAATTTTCCACCCCTGTCATAGTACCTACGCTATTAGTACTTATTAGTACCTACTAGTTACGCCATTGACTTAGGTACTATTTTTTTACTAAAACTTACTTTTTATCAGGTAAAGTCCGGGTGGACCGGGCGTCTTCACTGGTATCATCTTCATATACACTACTCCCGGCGCTGTAAAAAATTTAAAAGCTACAATTGACAGTAGAAATAATAAACACATTTTTATAAAAATAGCTTAGTCAATTCTTGAACACACAAATTTCGGCTACTTCACAGGTACCTACAAGTTCGATTCTTTGATGGGGCAAACTCGAATCGATCGGGTTACAAAGAATTTAACCCTCTACAGTAACTCCCCTCGCTTCTCTCAGATTGTTACCTAGTTACGTTTTAATGGTCAGTATTGACTTCTCAGTTGATATTTTCCCAATGTGAAATTTATTTAAGTCATTCATTCAATAAGATTTTCTTAATTTTCTTAAATTTCATCTTCAATGTACAGATTTGAATCAGAATTTTACTAAATGCATAGATATAATAAAATACAAATTCAATCTTTTAGTTGATCACATAGAATATACATTAATAAAAGAAAAAATGCCATATATTTCATAATGTCTGTTTTTAAAAAATGAAAAAAAAATTGTTTCAGAAAGAAAAAATAAACTTTGTTGTTGTTTGGACCATCATGTTTTGCCAGAAACATTTAGTTTTGGTATAAATTGTAAATCATTTTTATTATATTGATGTGAAGGGCTTCTCAGGAATTTGCAATTAAAGTTATCGCAAATGGAAGTATCGGCGCAGGTAATAGTTGATTGCTTTGCAAAGACCATTCGATTGATATTACGATAGTTTTTCTTGTTAGATTCATTTTTTTTGAAGTGATCTCAACAGGCCTAACTTATCTAGATTTCAATAATTGAATAAAGTGAACATAATATAATGTATGTTGGTTATGTTTTTGGAATAAAGTACATATAGCTTGTATAATTTGGATTTTACGTCATGGCTTTTGGAGATATACCTACTTGTGTTATCGTAAAGCCTTAACTTTTATTTTTGGAAGAGTTGAACCAGCATTTTAAATTGAAAACAATTTTTATTCAAGTGAAACATTTTTTATAAAATTTTTACTCTGACTTCTACAGTTCCAAATATATCAAACACAAAGTTCGTAACACAAAAAATGAAGGACTTTTTTACAAACTTGCGTGAGCCTAGACCTCCTTAATCGGGCCCTGTCGCAAAATCCGTTCTTAGTGGAAGTTTACTAACTATAAACTCCCTTCTAAATTTCATCTTTAGACCTCAAACCATGTTCGAGAGTGAGTGACCATTCGCTTTTATATATTTAGATGAGACTCAAGTAAATAATATTTAAAAATGAAATAATTAATACCAATATTATGTACACATTTTCAATATAAAACGATTCTGAGTTCATCTAAAGGAACTCTTAGTTTAATCAAAGTACATTGCCCCAGAGTATTCATATACATCAAAGTTCGAAAGCAATTATAAATGGTACAGATGGAGTTAGTAATCTGGGTAGTTTTAATTTTTCATATGAATTTTATTTGCTAGGGGATCTAAAATTTTTTAACTAGCGACAAACCCTCGGTTCGGTCACGTTCGCCAAATACGTTTTAATGTTTAATATAGATTTCTCAGAAATTTGACGACACATTTGGCGCAGTTTGTACTTTATTGTGCCAGCGGTCGCGGGTTCGAGACCCGCTGGGGGCATTCATTTGTTAAACTCGGATGTATGTACTCCAATCATGGGTTTATATTTATAATATGTATGTATTTAAACTTATATGTATAGTAATCAACTATCCGTAACATATCCTTCATTTAGTTCCTTATTTTCACATATTTTAAAAAAAAAAGAAATAAGATACTTTCCCGCAGTAAAATGCATTCTTTATGTTAACCCGAGTAACCGGCTATCATCAAACCAGATTGTATCGAATTCAGTCAAGTAGTTTTCTCGTAATGCGTTCACAGACGTACAGACGAACAAAAACTTTAAATAAGTAGTATTGGTTTAGTCTCTGAATCGATATATTGACAATTTTAAAAAGATTATCATCATTCATTTAAATTATTATCAAACTTTTCCATTTTAAAGACAGTATTATTTTTAAATTCCTCTATTCCTACACCAATAATTAAAATATCAAAATCTTTTCACAATTTACTGGGATACAGCACAACGTACACAGGAACGTGTACAGTATTTTTCCTATGTAAAATCGGTTACAATCGGTCACCTTGGCTGTCTGATTTAAAATCAAGAATAGATTTCGGCTCGTAGTAGGTACGAAAACACAAGCATTATCCATAAATAGTAGAGAATGCATAATTGCCGTAATTATCATTACGTCTCACATAAAAAGAATATACTATAAATTAAATTAAATTGTCTGTTTGTAACATTAACATAAGAGCTTCTAACAAAATTTATTAATGAATTAATTATTTTCAAAAACGGCTGGACTGATTTTTATGGTACTTTCACAGACATACAGCTGATGTAATAAGGAGTGACTTATGCTACTTTTATTCTTTCCCACAAAATAAATTAAAGCGAGGGTGAGTGAGTCCCTTGTATAGCTATTAGCTATATCTATACTAATATTATAAAGCTGAAGCTCGTTTGTTTGTTTGTTTGTTTGTTTGAACGTGCTAATCTCAGAAACTACTGGCCCGAATTGAAAACTTCTTTCCGGTCTTAAGAACGCGTGCGAAGCCCCGGAAAATGCTAGTAAGTTATAAAACTTGCATCATAACATTAATTTTGAGGAAAATGTACAAGAATAATTCTAATATCATAACTGTTTTTCCTTAAGACACGAAAAAGGTATAATATTTTTGTTGAGGCTACTAGCTTTTAAAATCTCATTACTTGTTATATTTACAACCACGTCAAAACAAAGATAGCTCTTATTTGACAACGTAAACTGTATTTCTATTTGATTATGTTAAAGTTTAGATGTTATTAATTATTATATGATAATCATGATGATATCATTAAATAAACTATTTTGAAAACATTGTTCCCATTAACAGTTATCTTGCGTTTATATCAAGTCTGTGAAAGCTGGCAAGTTACGTAATTTCATTAACGGCCGTTTCAATAACCTAGCTATCACACGTTTTCATTATTAAGGATTGCATTTTTTCACTCACATACGTTCCATACAATATATGTAAAATATCTTTTTTTAAGACTGCCAAATCGTTCCAAGCGTCATTAACTTACTTTTTCAGTTTTTTTTTCGTCTATTTAAATCTTTATTTTTAGTTTCAATAATGTTATTAGTTATTTTAAATAATATCGGCAGATGGTTATTCTGTTGAAATACCTTGTCTCGCTAGAAAAAGGCCTCCTTTAAAAAAATTGCACTCTTCTCTGTTTTTAATGTTCACATCCAGGTAGAGCAAGCCACATTTTGCAATAAACATTTTCAACTAAACTTCTCCTATTGCACTACTAAAATTAAATGCGAAAGTTTGTATGTAGGTACATACATTAGAGAGTTAGTTAATCGTAGTGATTAAACGACTGGATTTAGACGAAAATTATACACCTCATGCTAAAGCAGACTGTGGGCCTGACTATATTCATACTAATATTATAAAGCTGAAGAGTTTGTTTGTTTGTTTGGTTGAACGCCCTAATCTGCTAATCTCATAAACTACTGGTTGTGTTGGATAGTCCGATTATCCAGGAAGGCTATTAAGGCTATATTACATCACGTTATTACCTACTAAAAATGTTACAAAAACGGGAAGGCCGGGCAGAAGTTCTGCAAGGTACCATACCGCGCGACTCAGAAAAAATTTGGTTTCCGGTCTTAAGAATGCGTGCGAAGCCGCGGGAAATGCTAGTTATATATATAGATATCTCTCAGTCTCTCTTCCGAAACGGCTCGACCGATTTTAATGATCTTTTATCATAGGTCATAAGAGTATATGTCGTAAAGTATTTTTCACCCTCCTAACCAACCTATTATATACCTATAGCAAAACAAACTTGCCGGGTTAGCTACTGCATATAAAAATGATTAATAACTGCTGGTGAAATTCAATTTCAATGAAGCATAATTTTTATTTGTATTAAAGCAATTTATTAGTGAAAATTGGTTGTCACGGCAAGCCGTAACAAAGCGTTTACTTTAGAGTAGCTATAGGGAAGACGCAACAGGTCAGCTCCCGAGTTAATTGCCGTCTTTATGACTTTGAGGGGTTCGAGGGAGCATTAAATGGCTACGATGGGGTTGTTCTAAGAGATCAGGGTTAGTATAAACTCAAAAAGGCTCATGATTAACTCTTTAATAATTTATTTAAAATCAGAAAACTGTAGTAGTTACGTGACAAAAAAATAATGTTTTGTGCTACGGATACTTTGTGTGAGTCAGACTCATATATGACTGTGTATATTAACTGTAAGTTAGATAGGTACCTTCTTTTGCTGAAACCTTTGAATATTTTTCGATATAGTTTTAGGAAGATAACAGAAGTAATGTTCTAGGACATGGCTACCTGTTTAATAGCGTGTGCCTGATCGATGCTTAGCCCGAGCGAAATCGCGAGTAAAAATTAGTATTTAAAACAAATCATATTTTCGAGTTTTCTGTAATTTATACTAATATTATAAAGCTGAAGAGTTTGTTTGTTTGTATGGTTGAACGCGCTTATCTCAGAAATTACTGGTTCGATTTGAAAAATTCTTTTTGTGTCGGATACCGTTTATAGAGGAAGGCTATAGGCTATATTATAAACGCTACGAACAATAGGAGCGGAACATCAATGAAAAATGTTGCAAAAACGGGAAAGGCGGGCGTTAGTTCTGCGAGGTATCATATCGCGCGACTGACGACTGAAGCCGCTGGAAATGCCAGTTTAAATTATAAATTGACTTTTCTTAAGTTGTGACTAAATTTAGTCGAACATATAAATAATTACATAACTAAATAGCGAGCTAACATTATTGTTGATTATAGTTATAGGTACGTTTACTTGGTAAATATTCAGGTCCGCGATCGAGGGCGTGGGTAAATCTCAGCATTTCTTGGGTTTCTAAAACAGTTGTAGTTTACTCGAACTTAGTTACGTATTTGGAAGCAGTACACATACATTACGTGTTACGTACAATTTAATTTGTTCATTTGGAATTTACATTTAACTAGCGACTCGCCCTCGCTTCGCTCGGGCTTTTCCCTAGATTTAGCACAGGCAAAGCCGCGGAATCTGCTAGTTATGCATATAAACCTTCCTCTTGAATCACTCTATCTATTAAAAAAAACCGCATCAAAATCCGTTGCGTAGTTTGAAAGATTTAAGCATACATAGGGATATAGGGACAGAGAAAGTGACTTTGTTTTATACTATTATATTATATTATGTATTGTACTTTATATGTAGTGATGATAATTACTACATTAAACTATTTAGTGTGCGTGTATACTACGGACTCATCCTTGTTTTGCTCGAGTGCGTCCTTGGCACCTGTCTATACTATACAGTAGCTATTCTCATACGTTTTCGAAACACAAATTTTCGCATTTTATAATAGAAGTTTTATTACATTATGAAGTAGCCAAACGAATTTGGTGTTAAATAAGCTATGGGGTAACAAAGATATAGACATATAACAATCATTAACAATACTCACTATGTAGAACTCTTCCTTTTTCGTGAATTACTTGTTGATTCTTGCAGGGACGTTGAGGTCTGCGACATGTCATTGCTAGAGGCATCGTATCCTTCCGAGCTAAAATTGAAAATCTTATTATGTTCTGAAATACATCTATAGATTAGTTAGAATTTTCTCTTTTGCAAAATATCAGCTTTTTGAAAACTATTAATACCAATATTATCAATACATATTTACATTAATTGTTATAAACCAATTATATCTACGAAAATAACATTGGAATATTTCTAGTCGAAAAAATTACAAATCATATTTGATTAAAGGTTTGGATCTTTATAAATTAGCTCTTGTACAAAGGCTGGAAATATTATAATTATAGATAGAGAGGATGGTAGATTAGTAATATATACGCTAATTTTGAATGTTTCTGAGTAAGGGAAAGTTCGTGCAGCACTTCATACAATATACTAGTTTCATATAAAATATTTACAAAATACACGTGGACACAACATGCATAGTTCTAAAGAGTAATGAATTCGCGACAGCGCTTTGAGATATTTAATATAATATGACTGGGAACATTTTAACGGGGTATATACAGTTCTCAGCTACGACAAAATTTCCTACATTAAAAAGTATCTCATACATAGGATCCAGATAAATAGCTATCATTATATAGATAACTTCGGCTATATGAATAGTTATTGCCTAAAACCATTTAATATACTGATCGACTCTATGAGAATTTTTATTTTATTATAATGACAGAATTCGTTCATCAATAGAGGATCGATCGACCCTAGATGTTCGTTGAAAACCCCAATAAATGAGTAAATTAAATATTAAATCTGTTAGTACTCGCTAACTTTCCGAATCATTTTAACAGGATTTTCATTAATCGATGGACCGACCGAATCAATGAGCCTATACGCGAATGATTTTCATCAGGCTTCTTTACTTTATATTCTGGAATGAATAAAAGCCATGGGCCATTATTTACTATCGTAACTAACACTAGCGTTTTATTACAAGCTAAACTTATTGTCGTATACTTTTCGTTGTTAACTTTACGATATAAGATACTTATGTTTGAAGTAAGATAATTTCGCTTTGCATATTTAAATTATATGCTGATTCCAAAACAGCAACTAGAGACTAAGAGTCTCAAACGTTGACCTTGTAAGACATTGATTAATTGATCGTTAGGTCAATTTAATTCTTAAAACGATTGATGTTAAACGGTCAGTTGTTTGAAAAGTACACTCATAATTGATTGCGATGCCAAAAAGTAGTAGATGACTCTGGGGGTATACTCACAAAGGACTCTTCCGTTTTCTAGGGCTGAGGTTGGTGTGCTGGGCGTGCGGAGGTGGAACACTGAGCATCGATACAGCATTACAGGGCGGGACGCCCTCCAAGCCCGTCGTCAGCTGGTAGGACGACGGCGCACTCGCGTTCGACCGGCAAAAGGAATTTAAAATTAGCTGGCATTACATATATTGGATAACCCCTAATACATACTTTAGAATATAATTCTACCTGTCTTGATCTATTATCTATACTAATATTATAAAGCTGAAGAGTTTGTTTGTTTGGTTGAACGCGCTAATCTCAGAAACTACTGGTTCGGATTGAAAAATTCATTTTGTGTTGGATAGTCCGTTTATCGATGAAGGCTATTGGCTATATTACATCACACTATGACCAATAGGAGCGGAGCATCAATGCAGAATACAAAAACGGGAACGTGCGTTAGTTCTGCGCGGTAACATACCGCGCGACTAAGAAAGAATTTGGTTTCCGGTCTCAAGAACGCGTGCGATGCCGCGAGAAATGTTAGTATTGAATATAAAATATATATTTTTTAGATTTCTCCTGAATATTTGCGTAGTAAGTAGGTCATAATCCGTCCCCAACCAAACATTTACAATGGGTTGCCTACGTACGTTTAAAGTATCTGTAACTTCCCTAATTGGTAGTGGCATTGAAAGTTTGTTTTAGTTTTGAGTCAAAATTTCATAATATTACTCGTGGAAGTCCAGACAAATTAATAAGCGCGTTTCTACCTACAGTGTACGAGATGTAGGGCACTCTCTGTTATCGGCGACAATATTAAGTTAGATTGTTTAAAGTTCTACTAACAAACTAGAACATTATCTTCTACACCTATTACCTACGTAAACATTTGTTGTGGTTACATAAACATAACATATTATATCAATTTACAAAAGGTAGTAATTTTACAACCATATTTTAACTTTTTTGTTTGAAGTCACAACAAAAAAGTAACTAAATATACTATGTTTAGAGATCACATTATAATCTAGAATATTAACTGAATCGAGAAACAAATATCGATAGGTACCTACTACCACAAAACTTGCAAATTTATTTATGTGAGCCGCGATCGAGGAAATATAAACGCAGTATTAAAGCGCTACATACTCGTACATAAATGCTTGAGATATTCTAACATTGAATCAGAGGACATTGTTATTTTTAGTTTTTTATACAAAATAAATCTTACCTACTTGCGATATTTTCTTTTTGTGGTATAGGTAATTCGAAATCAGCTTTCAACCAATATTAATACAGTAGATGCCTATGTAACACTAATTTAAATGAAATTTTAGGTTAACAAACAAAGGCAAGTTACGTATATTATATAGCTTCCTCCTTTTTATTTCTAAGGCGGTATTAACACACACTAAGCCGAGAGACCGCGAGCATACGTCGGGCTTGCGCGCGGGCAACCTTGACATTGAAATCTCTAACCACACTCGAGAGCGTCAGCATAATTAGTATAGTAAACATAATGAAAATGCATCAATAATTTTTTTTAATTGCATAGAGTTACCTACGCAACATGGTAGATGGCTAGTAATGATTACGCAAAAATATTCACATAATACAAATATTTTAATATTTAAAGCCTTAAATCATAACATTATAAACTGAACTTAAATCGCATAGTATTTAATAAAGTTTAGTTTTATAAAGTTACTGGTACATCAGTTAGCCTACCCCTACCCCACTTAATAATTTAGTTTACAAAGTGGATAAACTGACATGTGCAGATCTAACACTAAAAGTTATTTAGCTACCAGGTTACCTGAAAATTGTATTCTGTTGTCAATTTAAAATTATTTATAGGTATATCTTAAAGTAAGTAAACAGATACTGACAATTTAAAAACCATTACTATTAAATGGTTAAACAACAAAAGAACATAAAAGGACTTCTAAACTCAATCAGAAAAATGTAAATATTCAATATACCTGTATCGAACAATATTTTGCTGTAACCGAAAATCGAATTCGCCACCAACAGTTCAGCGACCAAGAACACATTAGTACATTTATTAAAAGTACTATATTTAAATCAACAAGAACAGTGATACGGCAACAGCAATAATATTATTGGTTGCGTGACGAGGATGGCAATGTATGGACTCATTCATGCACGAGGTATTTCGTAATCGACTATTATGAGTAATACTATATTTTCTCGAACGCACGGAGATATAGTTGAAAATAGAAAAAAGAAAACCTAAAAAGGTAAAAACGTGAATGCTTTGTACAATATTTCTATACTAAAGCTATCTAGGGGAAGAAGGGGGAATGACGCTCACTGGGTAATGGCGCTCACCTCTGTAACTCTGTGAACATGATAAGTAGCAACACACCACATCGCGTGAATTGTAAGGGGAGGGGGTCTCTTACAGACAGCGATACAAACATACAGTCAGCTCGCGTCATGTGACCGTAAAGTGCTTTTCTTTGTTTCCGCACGAACTGATCTAATTTTTGGTTAGGAGTTTCTTGACGGTAAGTCCTAAATTTTAATGCTTATTTAACTATTATTTTTTCTTCTGACAATATAACTATTCTATTTTGTAATAATGCAATCAATTTTCAACAATTGTTTATGATTTTTTTAAAATTTCAATTCAATTACAAAACGAGCGTTTGGGGTAATACCGCTCATCTGAGCGCAATTACCCCTTAGTGACTTTTTTTTTTTTGTTGTAGATATACCAAGAAATCGTCAAAGGACCACTGCTAAAGCGGCTTGGACCAAAGAGATTCCTTCCTTCTAACCTTCAATCTGCTGAAACTTCTCAAAACCAAGGCCCAAATATCCAGAATTTCGAATATGCGCAGTCTGATGGTACGGCCATAATTTCAGGACATACATCTCCTTTGGCAAGTCCATCAAATGAGGATCAATCCTCTGCATCTGTTTTGGCACGTGCTTGTAACCAAAAGCTAGTTCAATAACGAAGAACTCCGGTATGCTTTTGCTGCTATAGCGACGGCACCAACAATTGAACCATTTTATAAACCACGTCAAAGAAAGCTAATATTAACTGCGACTCCTATGAAAATTATTTTAGAGGATAAGAAAGGGAAAAAGTCGCGAAACTTAATAAGACCGGTAAAGATGATAAATTAAGACCAAAAAAAGTTCAACAAGAACAAACATATGAAACAAATATCTTACAAAAGAAAGTTCTTCAGAGAGTGAAGATGAAGAGCATCTTTGCGACGATGATAGTGATGACGATATAAATGTGGATGACGAAAGTTATAACAAATGTACTATTTGTAAAGAATTTGGAAATCATAACGAGTTATGGTATCGGTGCACCATCTGCGGAGTATGGGCTCATGCTATATGTTCAGGATGGGATTCGCCAGATGAATACATCTGTCATTTATGTGTGTGTGTGCCAAAAATAAAATATTACTATTTCTAAGTTGTCTTACCTCCTTATAATAATAATAATTTTATATTATATTATAAGTTAACAAGTTGATTTGACATCGAAGACTTCACTATATTTGTTAAATTGAGAAACGCTTATCTTACATACCAATGGCGATAATTGATGCTATTTTGTTATTGTAGACTTTACTTTCATTGTATTAGGTTCATCTCATTAATATTTCTTTAATTAAAATGTATTTTACTTGTTATATTCCAAAAAACATGTTTGGGCGTCATTACCCCATACACTGAGCGGTATTACCCATAGTCAGGGGCAATGCCGCTCAAACATGTTTTTTTAATATTTTTTTATTACTACTAGTAGGTCGAAGATAAATGCTTTTGTTGTTAAAATCTTAATTACTCGATAGTTAAAGACTTTGTTATTTACCTTAATTTTGATATATAATAAATAATTTAGAAAATACAGCATGTTTTCCTTAAGTGAACGCCATTCCCCCGTCTTCCCCTACTTTTAGAAATCCTACCAACGGAATTCAACATGTTACAGCTGAATGGAACACCCCACGCTTTTCTGTCAATACCATTAATTTTATTGTTATCCAATTTATTTCTGTACAAAAAAATATTTTTTGGTGTGTAAATCGCATTCGTCCACACACCTTCGCCAGAGCCTTTGTGACTGTTTCCATAAAGATACATCACACCATCAAAAGGAGTGCACGTGATCGGCGATAAAATTAATAATATGACATATTTTGGAAATGTCGACGTTCGAAACAGCGCTCACGTTTCTACCGAAAGATCTATTTCTATCTTTTATTCTTTTATATATCTTTTCGGTACTTCCAGATCGGTGGACAGTCACGTTTTTACCGAACGATCTATTTCGATCTTCTATTCTACTATTCTATCATTTAGGTAGTTTCAGACCGATGGTCAGTCTGAGGTAAGGAATTACAATCTATTATAATACTTCAACTAACCGAATGCCGATCTAATTTCGTCTGCATTGTGATTCAGATCTTTGTAACGAAACTCTTGGCGATGATTCTTTTCGTGAAAGATTTCTTCACATAGGAAGATTATTCCTTGATATTTATAATCCTTAATTAAAATACTTTCTTACGCAATTTCTGGCATTACGGCAAGCATATAACCTTGATGAACTAAAAAATATGAGGAAAAATCCGAAAACGTAGCTGTTTCTTAAAAGATTTTTCTTGAAATAGATGTCCCTACATGTTGTTTGTAGTTTTTATTATAGATATAAGAATAATATGTTCGAATGTTCGAGAAATGGATTAATATCAAAATTATCATCGGATTTTTTTAATTACTGACAGCTATATATTTATTAATTATATATATTCAAAATATAATAAATGATAGCACAGTTTAATTAGATTCACAATCAAAAATGAGTTACAAACTAGTAGTAGAGGCACGAACGTTGCCGCATTGTGCATTTACGGGATTGCAACCTACCATACCTATTCGAGTAGTATTACTTCATAACACAATAATCGATTAGGTAGCTATATGAAATAAAAATAAGTCTTTAAAACTACTGACTACTATGTCTTTACTATAATAAATAGGGAGAAAATCTTTTTGTATATTTGTTTATTTGTTTGTGATGGATGAACTAAAATCCACTGAAGCGATTTACGTAACAGATGGAAATTACATGGTTTTTATGGCATCCTTTAAAAGGGAGATGTCTTTATGGAAAGTCTCTATGGGGAATCAATCAGTTCTCAATTAAGGTATATAAAAGTCATTATACATATGTGCATGAAGTATATTATTTCGCACAAATTATCCATACTAACTGTAAGCGTTATCGTGTATAAGGAAATATATTTAATCGATTTTAACCTTTGGAACACGCGTAGGGTTTACATCATTTTCCATCGAACTATTATGATGAACAAACATAATTATTATTTTACTGACGACACTCTCTTAAAAGTATTCTATGGAGTGCCTCCCCTCAAAAAGGGGAGCCCTTTTCGAAAACCGCCAAAAAACTGGATAAGTTTAAATCAATTGGGACTCTACATAAAAGGTTATTTTTTATTTTAGACACTTTCTATTTTGTTTTTGATATTTTATTATGTTTTCGACATAATAACAAAATAATGTCGACAAATCGTTCAAATTGGACTGAATAAGAGACGTTTTGTGAAAAACAAAATTAATAATTCAAATACGCCATTACACAAAGGAGACTGAAATAGCACGAATTGCGCCATTGACGTGCAACAGGTTTAACAACAATCCAGTACCATGTACTTTATGGGCACTATATGTAACACGCGAGTTAACTTCTTATATTAGTTTATACTCGTATATTGCTATGGGACTTCAATTATGTAAGTATTATTAATTAATTATTAGATACTAGCGACTCGCCCTCGCTTCGCTCGGGCTCTTCCCTAGATTTAGCACAGGTAAAGCCGCGGGATCTGCTAGTTATGCATATAAACCTTCCTCTTGAATCACTCTATCTATTAAAAAAAACCGCATCAAAATCCGTTGCGTAGTTTTAAAGATTTAGCGCACATAGGGATATAGGGATATAGGGACAGAAAAGGCGACTTTGTTTTATACTATGTAGTGATAGTGATACATATATACGAACGTAAAAATCTCGATGCTTTGGGACTAGAATTAGTACCTATTTAAGATAAATTACTTATCATTTTATTATATTATTTTCGTTTACTTCTTGGAGTATAAGCGAAGCAAGAGCGGGCTTAAAGAGCAAACTCGCTATTAATATTAAGAGTGCGTTTTCCCTATAACTTCATGGTTCTTTACATAAATGCCCATAAGAGACATTAGGTCAGGTTTGTCAGTGATGTCGTCCATATTTCAGGTCACGTTAATGAGATTTAAGACTTTGGCTCGTCTCTGTTTTCTTTGTATAAGTCCATAGTATAACAAAAATAAAAGTTTAAAGTAAATATATTTACTTATTGGTTATCTTCATTGGTATACGGTGGGCATACAAATTAGTTCGATTCTATGAAACCCTTTGAGTTAGAGAAACATATCCTATGTTTTGACGAGATCTTCGCAGAAAATAGCAGTCGATAACTAGTTCATAAGTTGCCTACTGCGAAATGCCTTATGATTTCTAGCTAGTACCTACTTACATACATAGTATCTATTAAATGTTAAGAATGACGACTTTCATGTGATTCAATGCTAGAAGCAATGTATCTATATTAAATAGAAAATATTATTCAGGGCATGTGTACAATATCACAATAGAATATTGTCTTTTATAATAAATATATTATAGATTAGAAACTTGACTGCCGCGGTTGTGTAGTGGCTAGCATGTGCGGTCATACATCTAGGGGTCCTGGGTACGAGTCCCGGGTCAGACAAAGTTTAGTTATTGAGTCTTTCTGTTTAGTAAGCCTCAGTAACCGGTAACCCGGAGTTGGGAAGTTGGCGGTGTGTCAACCCCGTGCCTCGCAGAGCACGTAAAGCCGTCGGTCCTGCGCCTTAGTTTTCACTTGTCGTGTCGAACAGTCGTCCTAACAGAGTATGAGAGTGATAGGAACAGTGAGTGCACTTGTGTTTGCGCGTACACTTGTGCACTATAATATCTCCCGCGCAGATGGCTAGTCTCAATGAGAATGGCCGCCGTGGCCGGAATCGGTCAGAGAACATTATTAAGATAGAAAACTATAAAAAGCTTAATAAAAACTACTGCTACTATTTTTTCACATAATCTATGACCGCGCAGGATCTACGACAATTTTTTTTATTAAAATCATCCAATTAACTGTCTTGACCATCTTAGGAAAATTGAAAACCATTCCAAAAACTGTCATTTTTTGGGGAAATTTTGAAAAAAAATCTATCTATTATTACAATTTACAATAAAACAATGTTAATGTTTTAATTCAGTAATTGATTAATTTATAAAATAGTAGCGAATCACTAGTCGTCACTAATGAAAAAGAATCTATCCCACGGTACCCTTACAATTATCCGTGATAAATGTAACCAAAGTGGCATTAGAGACTACAGTCTATCTCTGTGCCAAATAAACTAATCTTTTAAGCCACCCGTTAGAGCGATAGAGTAACGAATATCCATCCATCCACACTTTCGCATCTATATAAATAAAAATGAATGTTACTAAGCGCAAAACTGGCGAGAATGGCAAATTTTTTTTGTATGTTCCTTAAGGCACACGGAAAGTTTTAATAATAAAAAAAATAAGTATGTAAAAACCTTATACTAAAAGGTGTGCCGCTAATATTAATAGGGTGTTTTTCATAAAATAAAATAACACACCACGAAAACAATAATTCTATCGTATGAAATAAGATACTACTTAATAGTTTCACTTTTATACGCTCAGCAACTTATTACTTATAGGTATAAATAACTTTTTTGTGACAATACAAAAATATAAGTTAAATTAGGAATTTTTGATCGGAGAATATATTTAAAACCAAATGAAATCGTTTGTAAAAGCTACCTTGTCGCACATTGATAGCAATGTCTGATACACTAACTTGAATAATGAATTGAAATACGCCATTAAGCGTGGACCTGCATGTGACAAGATGCATTTCAATTTGACCACAATAAGATCACTGAACCATTTTAGCATGTAAATAAACAAAACTGCAAATATATATGTATGTACTAATATTTAGATCAATTTCAAAAAATTTGGTTATTTTGACATTAAATAATAAATAAATAAATAATAAATAGATAAATATGTTGGGACATTGTTACACACACCGCCATCTAGTTCCGTGGGAAGCTACGAAGCTTGTGTTACGGACACCAGACAGTTGATATACTACACATATAAGTTTTAAGTAATTATAAATATAAACACCCATGACTGGAGTACAAACATCCGAGTTTAACAAATGAATGCCCCCAGCGGGACTCGAACCCGCGATCGCTGGCGCAAGAAAGCAGGATCGTCGTCGAACTTTATTATATTTTTGAAGTAATAATGTATATTTGATACCAAAGTAATAATCTTTAGGAGGCTTTACTACTTTCTTTACCACAAAACAAAAAAAATATGAAATATTAAATACTGAGACAGTTTATAAGCCGTACAATGACTTACACAAGCACAAGTAGTTTGGATATTCTATAATATCTATTTCACAATCTATTTACACAAAGGGCCTTATTGTTATTTAAATTTAATATATGACAAAAAACTTAAATAACACCCGCGTAACAAAAAAGCACTATTCGGAATGAACCTGCAAATTCATATCGTCAACACATTCACGGTATAATTTATTAATTGTCTAACATATTACTTGCTCGGTATCCGATTTCGTTTGAAAACAATAAATATGGCTTTACCACATGTAAAGCAAAAATGTTAACAATTAAGATATGTGACTATAGTAATTATAAGACAGAAACCAGGTGTAAGGCAGTAACTACACTGTGATTAAACTGTCCTGAAGTTTAATCTTCTCCCTATTGTGTGAAGTATTATCATCATTATTATTACTATCTATATAAATAAAATGATAGAGGTCTGCAGTTGTGCGCGCATCACAGAAAAACTACTGGATAGATTTCAATGAAACTTTATTATTACTAAGTTTTATTTCTTAGACAATTGGCAAAAAAAAAATGATTGCGATATCTTCATTTAATAAAAAGTTATTAAAGTTTCAAGAAACAACGATTTGTATATCCACTGCGTGTTCAGTGATGTATGTTTCCATCTCGCGGAGTAGTGGGGCAAGCGGCGTAGCGCGTATGCGGAAAACTTTGTTAATATTTCAAGCAACGCGGACGAAGTCGCGCGTATCAGCTAGTAGTTATATAAAAACAAACAATTTGTCGTTGATTTATTCATCGGGGCGGCGGCGGGGCGGTCCGCGAGGCGGGGCAAGGCCCGCCTATCCACCCGCTGTGTTAAGACTTCAAATTATTCTTTTTGCAACACCAAGCGTTCTTATAACAAACAAAGAAAGATAAGTTTAAGTAAATCTCATTAGACGCTTTTACACGTCTCCTTATGTTTATAAAGTCGAGTACCAAATTAACTAAAGATTGCGTAATTAACCTATCAGTTTTCAGTTGACGAGTTAGTACAGTATATTGATAGAGACGATTTAACTTTGTGATAAAATCATCCTTCATGCAATCTGCTTTTTTACTCGAATTCTAACCCAAAATAAATTTTACATTTAGTTAGATTGCATTTATTTATAAAATACTAGCCTTTCCCGCGGCTCCTCTGGAAGGCTGAAAACAAACGAAATATTTTTCTCCCGTTTTTGCAACATTTTTCATTGATGCTCCGCTCCTATTAGTCGCAGTGTGATTAATATAGCCTATAGCCATCCTCGATAAACGGACTATCGAACACAAAAACAATTTTTCAATTCGGACCAGTAGTTCCTGAGATTAGCCCGTTCAACCAAACAAACTAACAAACAAACAAACTCTTCAGCTTCATAATATTAGTATATACAACAGTTTAATTATTTGTGAATCGATAACATCTTATATCTGTTTAAGCATATAAAAATAGCCTAAAGTATTTCCCGCATTAGCGGTGTCCAATTTCTTTCTATGTGATCTACTTTTGTACCTAAATGTAGGCATAGTTTTATGTAATCTTTGAAAATACTGTCAATAAGAAATAAAACCGGTCATGTATTGTCGTTACATTAATTCAAACATTGCCTAAATAGATATCTACTCTACTGAGAACTCTATATATAAACATATAAAACGCTTATTTCGACAATTTAACAACATTTTAAATACGAACGCTATGTTTTCGGATTTTCTCGCGAATTTATTTTGATTTTTGGTTTCGACGTTTCGAAGGGCATAACATATTATGCAGTTTTATTTAAAATAACAAATATTCGCGTTAATCTAAAAAAGTATTCATTTATATAATCAAGATTGAAATTAACAATTTGTTTAAGAGTTGTACTTTGAATGGTTACCCCAATGGTGAGGGCTTCATCGCACGATCGATTTCGCTAATACAATAAAACTAATTAATTTAGTCTCAACTAGCTTTTGGACTAACGAATTGCATTGCTGAGGGTATATTTTGAATATCCGTTTAATGAACCGAAACCATAGAGTGTAACTTTTGTAATAACTTTGGGTTTTAGGAAAAGTTAATATATATACCTCGATACATAATATTATAATAAAATACTAACTTAATCTGTAAATGAAATATTTTTATATCCTATTGAAGTAGTAATTATTATCGATACAGGGGTTAAATCGATAGTTTTTAGAGTTTTTGTCTATCTGTCTTTGACCACAACATGAAAACCACTGGAAATATTTCGATAAAATTTGGTATGATGATAGTTCGTTATCCGGATCCGGGAACTTTATCGAAACCCCCTACAACTGTTCCAGCAGAAAGAACCATCCTATTATTAAAATATGTTAATATTCGTTAACTTATAGATCAAAAATGAAATTTGAAAACAATTGAGACGACCTTACTAACACTTATAGAGATACAGTTCGCGTCACGTAAAAAGAACGCTGGAAGAAAATGGTGGGGGACACCCCCCTTAGTATTTTCGTTTGCGCATGGGTACATTCGCATACGAAATTACTAAGCCTATTCTTTTATTTTTGAAATAGCCTTTTGCTCGCGACGTATATTGGTTATTGGCAGGTACATTGAAAAATATATTAGAGAATGTCATTAAATAGAATTAGATTAATTAGACAAATATGTTTGATTCAGTATAGAATGTTTAATTTACTTACAAAAAATATAATTAATTAATTTAACATATTTTTAAAATTATTAACTGCATTATTATAAAACTCTCTCATTATAAAATAATATACGTCAAAAATATTTTTTCTCTATTTTTTATATAAAACCATTTCGTAATTAATAACTTTTGTGTGCGCGATAGTATTTTGAACTGACAAACCAATAGAGAGCCGGAAAGCATGCGGCGCGGGTCTCGCCGTCCCGCGCCCCGCGTCTTACCACCAAATTCACCTATAAATCACCTCTGCGCAACTTGACAGCCAGCGTTCTTTTTACATGACGCGAATTATACATAGGTATATTTTACGATAATTAGTATTAGATCAAGATAAGACCTATATTATCCCATAATTATGTATCAAGCCATTGCATGTATAGATGTATTATTCTAAATAACTTTGCATCGTACTATCATATCATTATTCAAAACTGAGGCATGCGTATTTTAGATTTTCTGAGATAATTTTTACATATTTTATGCGCTATCTTTACAAAAGTATAACCTTGTGTATTCTTGGCTACAAGTTGCGAAGCAAATATCAACTTTTATTTAATTTTTAATATTCCTTGAATTCATTAACTACAGATATTATTCCACATACATATTATATAAACAAAAAAATAAATTTTCTAGAAAAATCAAATAACATATTATACTAAAATCGTAGTAACTTTTAAATATTAGGTTCTTACATACCTGACCAATATGGCCAGTGGGTAACATCTGTGTATGGATTTTAGGTATACAACATTTTAGGTTTTAATCTAGGCATGAATAACAATTACCTATGTATTCAGAAATGTGTATTGACATGGGAGGTCAATATAAATATTTATTTATAAGAGTTTTTTCTATACTCATGACGTCAAGTTAGTTACATAATGATAACAATCTTGTCATTGTGTTGTGACTTGTGTCTGAACTTGGGACTGAACCAAAATAAGTGAAACTTGAGACTATGCCATATAAACATATGTAACGAATGACGTAAATAAAAGGATCTTTTGAAACACATCCCCCAAAGTATATTATTATATATAAGTAAATAAAGTAGTTAGGGAAATGACTTATTATTTTTATTAGGTATATTTGATATTTTTTCCCATTGTAAATAAATGTGTCAATAATGCTTAGAACAAAGCGAACGACTCGTAACTGTGTATACCTACTAAATTAAATTAAAATTAATTAACAAAAATGTTTGTAATGGATAAACAAAAATTGGTTGAATGGATTTTGATGAAATTTTCTATGATTATAGTTTAAGAGTCTGGATAGGATGTAGGATAATTTTTATCCCGGATATTGTCCCTTAAAGGGGTGAAAACTTAAAGTAATGAAAGATTGTATGAGGAAGTGTTATATTTCCCAGCGGGTTTTCCATTGCGTCATACACAAACAAAAAAAAACGTCAACGTCATACAACAAAACTTTACTTTTTAATTTACAACATCTTGAAAGGGTGACGATCCTTTGTTTATTTTTCCTGTTTATGTACCTGCTTAGGAAAAGTTTTGGCTTTTCATCTAGTAGGTACAAAATATTAGGTTACTTTATTTTTTAATTTACTTTCAACTATCACAATTGACAAGTCATAAGCAACATCTACTAGAAGTTACCTATAGGTATTACGTCATACCTATACATGAAACATAAACTACATGAAAGTTTATTTATAAAATACTCGGATACGTTTTACTATGGATTTTCTCAGGAATATAACATTTTCCGTGCTTTTTACTGTAATATGTATATCAAATCAAATCGAACGAACAAAGGAACGAACCCAGGTGTGTCGCTATATATGTATAATTAAATAGCTCACGATATAAAACAAATAAAGAAAAGCTTACTTGAACTGCTGTTCACTTATGTAAAAATAGCAACGTATTCTCTCTTAGTTCAGGTTCGCCCCTATAGACTTTAACGTATAAGTAGTATACTAGATTTCTCATATTTTTTTCTCGCAGTAAAAAGTATACTATATATGGATTCGGATAATCAGCTATCATCGTACTAAATTACATCAAAAAAATATTTTAAGAAAATGATTTTCTAGTAGTAATGTAGACAGATAGATAAACAAAATCTGTAAAAACTATAGAGCCGCAACCTGTATCGATAACAATAACTATTTCAATAAGATTTTCAAAAATAAATTATTATATATAATTATATATAATTTTATTATATTATGTAGGTACTCATAAATATACTATTTTTTATTTTATTCTGAATTAGTGCTTGACTACGTTCCACCTGGTGGTAAGTGGTAACGCAGTCGTAGATGGTAAGTCGCACTAATTCAGTAGCCACCTATTCACTCTTATCTTGAAGACACCCATATTGTAATCGGCGGTAACACTGACGCAGGCAGGTTGACCCAAGTACTAATACCCAGTTGTTATACATTTTTAAAGGGAAATTGATTACATAAAAAAAAATCATACCTTAAATGTCACCTTCAGTTCGCAATAACAATTACCATTTACAAACAAATGCAGAAATCACAGTAAAACTGCTTGATATGGATATTATCTCAATGTCAGAAATAATATTTTTGTTATAAACGAATATAATAGGTAGTTCACACTCTCAGAGACGATAAAGTATTGACCTACTTATGATAACGAGCTCGTTGTGTCTATTGCTACAATTTAAAGATGCCCAATGCATATCGATTTTTTAAATATATCGAGTATCGATGCAACATTATTTTAATTTCAAATAATATTTCAAATCGAATAATATTTAATTAAATTAGTACGTACCTATATATACAAAAAACATAAGTATTTAAAAATTTAAGGAACATATAGGTCTCTCTATAAAATAATCTTGTTGAATTAACTAAAATAACGTTAAAATAAAAGATATCTCTATGATTTTTAAAACAGTTGAATTGATCCAATAATCTATACTGTGAAATATTATATGAAGCAGGTTGACAAATCTTAGGCTGAACTGAAACTGAGTATCACAAAGTACACATATCAGAAGTAAAACTTCTTTGGCAAACTAATTTTTAAATCTTCTTTATATTTATACTAAATAACCCCTAAGCTCGTTGAGAGAGGGATATGGCGTGAAGGTCACACACACGAGTTAGACAGAGTTAGAAATATCACTGACTCGCGGTGGGCGAGATCTAAGGCTAACTCTTCCCCGTCTCTGAGTGCCTGGTACTATGGACTTATTTTTTCGTTTCATCGAGTTTGAAATCACGACGATTCTAAAGAAGTTTCACTTTAAAAAAATTGTAATGTTAAGTTTTACAATATGAAATCATCTACAGCTTCATCAACCGTCACGTTGCGCAAAACACGTAACGCCTAAGTTCCAGTAGCCCCAAACAGTTCTCCACAAAATTACAAATGGATTAGTTGCCATGGGTGCGGCCCTCGACTTAATTGAAAAACTTGACGAAATTGTTTTTTCGAATTATATCATTTATATTTTCATAAGAAAATACCGTGTATTATTCAAAAACACAAATTGAGGATTTATATTGATAAAGTTACATTTTTTTTCTCTTATAATAAATTTCTTAATAATAAATTTCCTGTAATAATAATCTAATCATAACAATTTCCTCATCTAAGGCATCCAAATCTTTCTCTCAGATGACAGACAGAAAAGACAAAATCTTATAATAAAATCCTAATTTAATTAAAAATAACTTGCTATCCATACATATTTTATCGATTTAAATAATTGAGCATCTCTACGATGATTCTTTGAAGTGGCAATTTATGCTATAATATCTGTACAGTGAGGTGCATATTCACTATTGTCTAAGTGTTATTAACACTCAAGGCTAATAACAAATAAAACTTAATTTGATTTAAACGACTTTAATGTTTAGCAACCTTCAAGCGTTACAATTTGAAGTATATTTTAATGAAGATTGACGAAAGAAATTTGGACGCGACCGTTTCAAAAACAGCAGATTTAATTTAAAATATACTGGCCCGTGTTAGTATGTAATGACTTCGACCAGGTAAAAACATTCGCCTCCCAAAAGATTTCAAATTTAAAAACCATGCTATTTATAGGACCTTAGCCGCTCACCGCCATCCATCAATATTCTATGAATCGTAATCGCAGGTCTCAAGTAGGTACTCGTGTACAAACTTAATTCACTTGACTCTTTTTGTAAAATCGCATTTAATCGAAAAATATATGAAAATTGTGCTCTTTGAGAAATTGTAGATATGTAAATAAACTTAAAAAACAATTTCTTATTTAAATACAAAATTTTATCAAAATTGTTAGAGCCGTTTCAACGATAGGTGCACGAAATGAAATATATAAATTAATGTATAATATTGATATATATATATTATAATTAATATATAATATTTAAGTAACGAATTATCTTTGACTATCAGCTTTGTGCACATTTTATACCTGCTTATTAACACTATTTCTAACGAACAAAGGTTGGCTGGAAGAGATCTCTTCTAGGGATAAGTCCACTTTTGCATACAAAAATTATATTAAAATGTCTGTATAATATTCTCTTAAAGTGCAATAAAGAATACTATAATTTGAATATCAATAATATTAACGCGAACATTATTTATTAATTTTCATTCAATCAGCTGTTTATGATAGTTAACCAAAACACGTGTTCGTACAAGTGAGGAGAAAAGCCTTGAACTATAATATCTAAATCTAAAACCAATCGAAGAAGTTCAATTGTAATCATTTGACGTGGTTCATTAGTTCACTTAGTACCGTACAAAGAACACTAATTTTGTAAGTAATGTAATAAATTAGGCATTTGATTTCGTACTCCTACGCATAACGTGACAGGAGTTGTGAGGGAGTTGTTCCCTTATAGAATATAATAAGATAAACACAAAATCAATATGCTCGAGCTTCTAAACGTGATCATTAAAGGCAAATAAATTTTTTACAATAAATACTTATTTATAGGCAGGAAAAATACATTTTAGGTACTTGCTAGTGGATCCGACAGACATTATATCAAAACAGAAAACCATGCCAGGCTGCGGCAGCCAAAATAATTGAGCAGCCACTTATGGCAGCCAATCGACGCCACCTTTCGGTGAACGATATGGGCGGACTATCTAAAAACGCAAAGCAAAGAAAAGATAGTGAATTCAGACTGTAGCTATCCTATAAACTTATTATTTTTCAAAGCTATGGTTTCGGTTAAAAGCTAGCGATGGCGCCGCTTATAAAGCACACGTGTCTTTTCACGTTGCCATGGCATCCGATTAGGCTGAAAATTAGCCTGATTTCTAGCATTTCGAGTTCTTTGTCCCAATTTACTCTGCCAGACAAATACACACAAAATAAGCCAATCAATTTAAGGTAATTTGGAGATCTTGTTAGACGATTGAGAAGGCAAGATATAAAAACAACTAAAAATTACTTGAAAGTATGAAAATCAAACTAGGTATATACGATCATAGAAATGTTTTGTGATTTACATATATAATGTGACGTTGTTCCGATTTTTTTATTTTTCTCCTCATTAAACTTTCCTTGCTTTTCTCTCTCTTGCTGATATTGAAATTTTCATGTATGTATTCAATCATTTCCAGTATGATTATCACTTGACAAAACACTGGTAAAAAAATATGACATGTGAAGCCCGCCAACGCGTACTGACCGGCGTGGTAGGCTATGTCCTGATTCCCCTCGTATTGAAGAACGCTTGTTCCCTTATTAACTTTCCCTTATTCACTGCTGAGACGTTTAATAGAGCATAATACATACTTAGTGCTTAGTTAGCACTGATTTAAATTTAAAGCTCATGTAAAACTAAGATTCAAAATAACACGTTTAATAACGTGTGAAAAATTATATTAATAATAATAATAATCACCTCATCAATATAATTAGAGGACATATTGTTACTAATGACATGCATAACTCGTATAAATAATTGGCTCCTTCAGACTCACACCAGTTATATCAATTTCTATACATAAATTTTTTATCATTTCCTTCATAACGGTTTGATCAATTGTGATGTGTTTATATATATATATATATATATATACTTAAGGGATAACTTTGATGGTTTTTACAAATATTTGCACCAAAAATTTCTAACAAATCGAGAATTCTATCGTGACTATTTTATTAAAAGTTCAATAAAATAACAATCTAAAGGATTTTAAATGTGAAAATCACGATAAACAAAATACAGGAAACTGTTAACAATCACTGTGATAGAAATCAATTAAAGTATCGTTAACAAGATCGCCAATCAAAAGTTAGTTTTATTCTTTTATAAGTTAGCGAGACGATATCTCTAATTAGATATTTTTAAAATAAAATAACATTTACTATATAATATTTTCTGTATGTATATCAAATCATTAGCCCTTTTTAACGTCCCACTGCTAGGCACGGGCCTCCCTCAGTACGAGAGGGATCATTCCATAGTCCACCGCGCTGGCCTAGTGCGAGTTGGCGGACTTCACATGCCTTTCGAAAACTTGTTAGGTTTTCTCAGACATGCAGGTTTCCTCACGATGTTTTCCTTCACCGTAAGACAAGTGGTAATCATGATATAAACGATTCGCACATGAAAATATCAGAGGTGCGAGACCCGGATTTGAACCCGCATCACTCGGTTATCCAAACGACGTGTTACCGCTGGGCTACCACTGTCTAAATAAATAAAAAAAACGTATGTTTAACTACTATTTTCAAAAAATTGATTCATTGTGATAAAACTCGTGGAAGTACATGGTGCAAAAAAATTTTTTGGCAGTTTGTATTTTAGGCCGGACGCATAAGAGCGAAGCGAGGGTAAGTGACTAGTATGTTTACATGACATCTTTGTATAGGTATTTGTTGTATTCACAATTAAGGTATGTATCAAAACTTAATACAATTATAATAACAGCTAATGTAAAAAAAACACAAAAATGAACTCTTTCCTATAATAATATAAAGACTTTATCGTCTATTTCCTCATAAACTGTATATTTCGATTTGTTATAATTTATTCGCGACCATCGTTAACATGATACGTTGTATAATGCATTTGCAATAACATTATTTTAATTTTCTATTTTGCAAGCCAAAATTAACTTCCGAAAAGTCTCTTATGTTATTTACGATATACGAACATACGTCAGCGGATCCAATTTATGTAATGCTTTATACTTAAATATTTATACATGTTATCTTTTTCCATAAAGTGGATAAATAGTATTTAAAACTAAGGAGATATATTATGGAACTCTAAAAAATATAATTAGCATATTTAGATATATACGTAAAATTACTATTTCGTATTTGAAAAGCCTTTATTTAACTTGCAATTAAATCCTCCAACTACATTTTAAAACAGTTATCCTCAAGACATTGGGCAGATATTTTGCATATACGTCAATGTTGTATGACATTGTTCGCTAGTGACGTCACTCTAAATCCAATATGGCGGAAAACCAAAGGTGGCGTAATAAGACTAATCATCTTACTTCGATGATATGGATAACAAATGAAAACGTTTCTAATGAGGATACCAATAAATAGCTAAAAAGTAAATAGAATAAACAAAAAAAAACATATTTTTTTCTATCATTAGAGATAATATTGCAAATGTTGTATTAATAGTTACCTACTAACAGACATCTGTTGTTATAATGACTGCATGCAGATTGTAGAGTAAGGTATATAGTAGTATAATGTTTAAATAATAATATTTACACACATATTTTGCCCAAGGTCTTTTAGTGCAACTGATAGTGAATAGACGGTGTTTGATATACATAGGTTCATATGATCGTCACCTAGTTTATTTGTTAGCTCGTTATATAACACTCATTGAAGTTCTATGAAATATAAAACACATCTATACTAATAATATTATAAAACAGATGAGTTTGTTTGTTTGTTTGATTGAACGCGCTAATCTCAGGAACTACTGGTTCAATTTGAAAAAATCTTTTTGTGTTGGATAGTCCGTTTATCGAGGAAGGATATACGCTATATTATATCACGCTACCACCAATAGGAGCGGAGAATCAATGAAAAATGTCGCAAAATCTGGAAGGGTGGGCGTTAGTTTTGCGAGGTATCATACCGAGCGACTCAGAAAGAAATTGGTTTTCGGTCTTTAGAACGCGTGCGAAGCCGCGGGAAATGCTAGTAATACATATTTCATAACAAATATTGTTAAGTCAAACCAAATAAAATTAGTAGTTCGTGTAAAGTACTTTTTTATAAAGTGTTAATCTTATGTTTTAAATGAATATAATATAAATGATGTTAAATTCAAAAAAGGTAACGTCAACTTAGCAACACGGCTATCGTATGGTAATCACTTGCATAATAAAAGGCAATAAACCAATGAAAACAATCGAGTGAGTTATTGCTTACTAGGCACATACGCATTACGCATATTGTGCTTAGTGATAACCAATTAAGACATTTGAGAACAATTTTTTAATAAATGAAAAATAGAAAGCTTTCATTTTTCATCTTTTCTTTTATGCTAATATTATAAATTGCGACAGTTTCATAGGCTTTGTGTGTGTCCTTATTTATGTATACTAATATTATAAAGCAGAAGATTTTGTTTTTTTCTTTGGTTTAATGCGCTAATCTCAGAAACTACTGGTTCGAATTGAAAAAATATTTTTGTGTTGGATAATCCGTTTATCGAGATAGGTTATAGAGCTATATTAGATCACGCTACGATCAATAAGAGTGGAGCATCAATGAAAAAAGTTGCAAAAACCGGAGAAAAATAATTATTTACATTTTTAGTCTTTAGAATGCGAGCGGAGCCGCGGGAAATGCTAGTATAATTCGGACAAGGCACTACACTAAGTTAAAAAATGTTACCGATTCTTGAAGTAGTTATTTTCAATAAATTATATAAATATATTCATCCCTTCTTAACGTCCCACTACTGGACACGAATTTCCCTTCAATACGAGGGCGATCAAACCATAGTCCCCCACGCTGTTTTATACCTTTAGACTTTAGACGTTATACGTAACAACAGGTACTGTGATGAAAATATTTACAATATTCAATATGAGACACAAAGAACTGTAAAGCAAAATAATATAATAATCAAAATATAACCAAAAACTGTCCTTCTTGGCTGGCACCGACTCCAACAATAATTAAGAAATTATTATTTTTCTTCTTTTTAGTTTCGATTTGTAACGTTTTGAAGTCGGTTTTCATTTTTGTTAAAAAACAATTTATAAGGTAAATTTTCTACAATTTATTACGTATAATAAATTCCCCAATCACAAATGTAAGATAAACTTCGTGATTTTCAAAAGCTCCGGAAGTCCCCTCGGCCCGAAGCAAACGCTAATCCGAGTATATTTATACCTACGCACATAGTTTAATTCGACAAATAGGTACTTGCCTTGGCAATTTAATTATTTTGTAATCAAATCATTTCTTAGATAGCTGTATTTTATAAATCTAAATTTGTATTAGTTAATGAGATAAAACAGTTTAAAGTGCCTCGAATCCTTGGAAAATACCTTCAACGACTTTTCAGGGTAACTTACACCGTTTATCGATAAATATAGACCACTTAAACCTTTTCCCAATAAATTTATTTCGGTCACGACTCAACTATATAAAAACTATAGTCACTACGGTGATAGAATACTATTACAATGATTCTTATTCATATTTTAACTGTAGCTTATCTGCTACACGGCAAGTTACAACGATTGCATAATATTTGTTTATTACGTCGTTTTTGGCAAGTCGAAAAGTTTTTTATGTAGCATTACATAAGTCTCAGTTGTTTTAATGTTATAAAAAGAGTATAATATAAATTTAAAGCTTTTAATATGATGAGAAATGAAAACAAAAACAAACTATCGCGATGACACTAACTCTCCTGATTGATTTTGGCCTCGACGGCTTATCACATTGCGACGACAAACTGCGCAGGAGACTTTAGTTCTCTCTATTTCTGTCATTATAATACTCTGGTAGTACCGAAAAAACCAGGAGCAGGATAGAGGGTTTTAGGTTCTCTTCAGGGCACGAGTTTACTCAACACAAACTTCCCAACTCAAGGCGGCACTGAGACTTTTTACTTTTTGTTAGGTGTTACAACTATACCTTTTTATTAAGACTCAAAAAGTAAAGTTTTTCTGTGTTCCTGTTTATTTTCTTCTGTTTTCGGGTGTACAATAAAGAGTTATTACTTAGTAAACTTACTCGTAGAATGACCTAGGACCTCCACTAGACCAAAAAACTACTAAGTGTGACTTGTTACTCTCTTCGTAACGATGAACAACATAAAAAAAATCTGAATACTTTTCCAAAGAATATGTAGGTTATATAAGAAGAGGAAAACTACAATACTGTACATTTTGAGCTATTATATAATTGTTACGAACCTATTATTATTAAAATGTAACACTCTCTTCGATTTTGCCGTCCGTCTGGAAACTAATTAATTCGTATTTTTTGTACCTATATTGTTACCCTAAATACAATGTTTACATGAAAATGTTGTAAATTATAAACAAAGTTTGCCTTTTTTTTTTGTTTTTCCATTAAACTAATTAAAATTTCCTAAAACACATTTTGTCGACCGTAAAAAGATGTTTTTACCATTTTTACTAATATAGAAACGATGAAGGAGGAAGTTTTGTGTAAAAATTCGTGAATCTTGTGTACAAAATGGCTGAACTATGTCGAAGTTTCGTCAGAAAAACTCTTTTCGTACACTTACATGGCTTTCGCTTGTTGAACATTAATAGAGTAATGTACGATAGCATAGTGGGTCTTAAAAAAACCTACTGAAAACTTCGCAGTGGCATGTGACAGACATGTTACTTAACTGTAATGTAAACTACAAACTTTATTATGCAATTCTTTAAATTTATGAATAGATATTAGTTTGGTATAAAATTATTATAACATTAGAAGATTATAAAAACAATTTACAGTATAATTTTTCTAATTTCCTAAGCTCTAACTCTAGATGGAAGTATTCTGTAGTAGTGCTGAAAGACGAGCTTTTATTGGTCAACTAACAGACGTGAGCCATTTAACGTGTAATCTAATTATAGCTAGCTAGCTCTCGTTACATATATTTTGTATTTTCAGTTCAATTATTTATTAATTATTTGCTCAACTTTTTTCCGAGGAACGTTATATTTTTAAGCATACAAAGGCACTTTGGAAATGTCAAAAATGTCAGTCTCTCATGTATGAAAACATTTGCTGCCATGACCAGAATTTCATATATATGATAAGAGATTTTTTTGCTTATTGATTACATTGAAAGCATAAAAAAACTATATACGCGTATAAAATTTAACAAACACGCTGTATAAAATAAGAAACACCCTCTTTAAAGTCACAAAGAAAGCACAAAGTGTTTCAAGTAATTAAAGGTAACGTAATTACTTTTTATTAAGTTACTTTTTAAAGGGTTACTTACTTATGGTTTCTCGCTATGAGGGTTTCTAAACTTTACCCATTGTGCAATAGTTGCTTTAGCTCTTCATGTCCTGTTTTTGGGCTAGACGTAATACTAAACACATTTCTACATACTAGATACATACGTGTTTGTTTCTTAATCATTGTTACTTTCTTGGCACAATTAAAATTTAGTTTAAAAAATTGAAGTAAATTAAGCCTATATTCTAACTAATATAATAATAGCATATGGTTATGAAACGGTTGGACAGATTTTGAGATGACTATCACTAGCAAGTAGCTGTTGTTATAAGAGTAATTTATACTACTTTTATTTTAGAAGAAGAGCACGGAACCAATACAAAATAAAACCACCACCAGACGAAGCAAGAGTGTACTGCTAGTATCATAATAAAATATTTTTTATTTAAATATAAGCTTCTATCTAATTCTATCGTCTAACCCAATACAATACCAATTGTAGAGCTAAATATTATTTTTATGAAGTTAAACTCATAAAAGACTAAAAATCTTAAAGAATATATTTTGATGTAAGATTTAGAGAAATATCAAAATCTGGCGGATCAGAGTTCAGACGCACCTTTACAATATACATAACATAACAAATAAATAAAGTATACGTATACTATTCTGGATACATAAGTGATAGGAAATCTTTAAGTTGAATGAATATTATAAATTTCCATTTCAAATAACTCGCGCTAGATCGACATAAGCTTCGCTGTACCGTACCTGTTGCTCCGGAGGCCATACAGCCGTAACAGTTATCCTTAACCCTTCAATTGCAGGAACAGCTGAACACAGTCGATGCCGAGCACAATATTCTCGTTTATAAATAGCTCTTTCTGCATTAAATATGATAATACTAGCGACTCGCCCTCGCTTCGCTCGGGCTCTTCCCTAGATTTAGCACAGGTAAAGCCGCGGGATCTGCTAGTTATGCATATAAACCTTCCTCTTGAATCACTCTATCTATTAAAAAAAACCGCATCAAAATCCGTTGCGTAGTTTTAAAGATTTAAGCGCACATAGGGATATAGGGACAGAAAAGGCGACTTTGTTTTATACTATGTAGTGATTCTGAGTTCTTCTGATATATTTTTAAGAATTATGCTAAAAACTCATACAAAGTATTTAATGTCTCGTTACTTAAAAATATTATATGTATTTCATTTTACCGTTTACGTTTTAACATTTGGTATAGATTACTCAGAAATTATATATTTTTCCGCAGTAAAATTAACCTATACGTTGACTCTGATAAAGCTATTGTAATACTGAGTTACATCAAGATATATCCAGTGGTTTTTTCGTGAAGCCAGACAGATAGACAAACAGTCGAAAATTCTATAAAATATAGGGCCGCATCTGTATCGTGAATAATGACAATTTCAATAAGAATTTTCAAAAAATATTTATTGTACAGATTCCACTTACTTACATTTTTATTATATGTATAGATTGAAAAGAAAAAGTTTCTTATAGGAAATATCTTTTAAAAATTTACATTTTAAGATATAGAGTCTGATCTCAAACGAAAAATAAAAACGACGTACCTGCATATTCTGTTATTCTCACAATCAGAACAACATACTAAAATATATTTTACTATTATTTAAGGAGATAAGAACTAGACGAAACATTTACACAGTATGAAAATAATATAATAATCAATCATTGAGTTAACGGACACTTAGTTCACTGTTAAAGACGCAAATAAAAAAATAAATAGAAAGCTCTGCCAAATTACAACTGTTTTGAGTAAATAATAATACCTACCTAATAAAAACAAATGACGCTCTAGACGAATGCGCTGAAAATTTTCGCGTTGTACGTACACCTATACATATTCAATTAATAAAGTTCAACGGTTTTTGCCATTTGGTTGCTGAATCCTAGGAGTAATATATAAAAATATCTGTTATTTAAACATAATTGTGACAGAGACCTAGTATTAGATAAGCCGTTTCACACTCGATTATTTACTTTTATGCCTTTCAAAGGTTTCCCTCGCGTTATTAAATAAACGTAGAATATAAAAGGTCGACGGAATATTCCCCATCCATAATAGTTTCGTATCATTGGGCATCAGAGCGAATTTCATTTTTAAAAAAATTATCTCTAAAGTTTACGAATAATATTTACATAAATACTTATATAATTACACTTTGAATAAAAACTGGTCTGAAATATCTTGAAAACTATGAAAATGTCAATGAAATCAGTAACTTCATTCGATTTTTAGGTGTTAGCTGACAAAAAAATTCCAACAATAATAAAAAGCTTTTATTTTGGACTTATTTTCTATATTTAGAAAGAGCTTAAGCCCAGAGTGCCGGCGAGATAAATACATACCCAAACGGAAAAGCTATTACTTAACGAACTAATATTTGAGAGTAATCTTGAAACCAATTATTAGCATAATACTTACAAAAAATAGTAATAAACTTTCAATGTTCACTTAAACCAGTAGGGATGATATGCACTGAACTAATCGCCTGTCCCCAAACGTTACAACTTTAACGCGAACGTTATAAAAACAAACATGAAAAACTTTGTTTTATCCAATGAATGTAAGTTAAAATTAAGGTTGGCATCCGCATTTAAAAATCTCTTTACTTACTGCACTTGGTAAGGGTAGTGGTACATGGCTGGAGCAGGTTGAAGTTCATGATATTGAAGGTAGTATTCGTTAGCTCTGTATTCTCGCGCCATATTGCGTTACCGCGCTACGCGGCTGTCAAGTCTTAACTGCCGCGCGAGACTATAGACTAGCTACCCCTGTCGTTTGACCACGTGCACTGCCTCGTCCTTCGTGATACATATTTTGTTTGATAAATAAGATAAAATTAGGCGAATATTAAGCGTACATAAAAGTACTCTAGAATCAGGCGAGTATGGTTTTTCGAAAAACGCATGTGCAGTACAGAATTGTCGTTAAATGCACTAGTATATGTTATCACCGCGTTTAACTTTTTCAAATATTTTGCGTAACAATGAATTTTAATATTTCAGTTTTTTTGTTAGTGCAACTTATTTAATGTTTATATATTATGTAATCATTTTGAAAAATCACCCTTTGTGATTGAATTAAGTTTTACGATATTAAACATGTATTTTTAAGCCGGGAAATACTACCTGAATATTTTCCCTGGTCCCAATTTATACACAAGAGCTTCAAAACGTATCTAATGTAGGTAATATGGGTTGATAGAAAAGCGTGGATGCGGAGGAGAATGTATGTGTGAAATCTGTCAGCATCAAAAGGATCTTACAGCGTATTTAAATACGTGTCGAATACAATTATCACAATACAACATTTATATTTTGGAATGTTTTAAATTTTAAACCTCGGATAGGTACTATAGGTACATAGATGCTGATTAAATGTTTAGTAAATAAAATTAGAAAAGAAAAAAAAAAGATTCTGCTTACAATTAAGCCGTAGATAGGAAAAATCCCGAGTAAAGCGAGGGCTACTCGCTAGTATTAAATATACAATAATAATATACTACATTCTTAAAATAGGATTACTGACTAAAAACTCTGAACGAATAGTATTTTGCAATCAAAGTGAGAATGGGAAAGTTTATATGAAATGTAATATTGTGCTCTGTATTTTTGTTTGATATCAATTATACTAATATTATAAACGCGAAAGTTTATAAGTATGGATGGATGGATGTTTGTTACTTTTTAACGTAAAAACCATTGAATGGATTTTAATGAAACTTTACAATAATATAGCTTATACGTCAATAACAATTACAACAACTATAGGCTACAATTTATAAAGATATTATGTGAATTGTCCAAAATATGACGATAAGTGTCAAGTAAGTAGTAAAAAATCTACCATCTGCGAGCTATTCTGGCGTGCGTTGCCAAAACCGCTAGAGTTACACATATGTAATGTATGATGGAAATGTTTATCTCAAACAAGCGACGGGTTCCACTAGTCATTAATACTAAAACTAGCCCAAAAATAACGCGCTCCTTGTATAGACGAGTTAAGCGGGTTCAAATCCGAGTCTGCTATTTTCACGAGCGAATCATGATTACCACTTGTCTTACGGTGAAGGAAAAAATTATCAGGAAAACCTGCCAGGTGCAGGCAGTGCATACCTATTTTTTTATTTTATTTTTATTGGGGAAACAAACAGTGTTTACAAATATTTATACAATAACTAATATAAATGGTACATAGACCAATAAAGTTTCCACTGATATATAAATCATATCGAGCGGTGAATTTGACTACTACTTAAAGAAAAAAAATATAATAAACTTAACAAAAACAAATAAAAAATACAAGAATTATCTAAAGCTTACTGAAAAAAAATCTGAGAGAACCTAGCAAGTTTCCGAAAGATATGCTCAGTCCGCCCGCACGAGGCCAGCACGGTGGACTATGGCCTGATCCCTTCGTATTGGGAGGCGCGTGGGAGGCAAAGAGGACCATTCCAGTTTTAAAGTCGCTTTAGACGAACAAAGAACAATCAACAAAGGAAATTAACCCCTTTTCTTTTCTAAGGATGAGAATAATAAGACGTTGATACTTGATATGTACCTATAATACACATGTGTATTTTATTAGGTTTAAGTAATATTACTAATATTATACACGTACAGAGGCAAATTTTATTATTACTCCATGCCATAGTTTACCTGTATTTCATACAAATCGGTTCAGCCATTTCGCGAGAAACAACCAAGCATACAAATTTTTGTATGTACGAGTATAACAGCAATTCATTTAAAATACTAACTAGGTCTTATTTTGAGCTGAGAACTTTAAATGCAATCTAAAAACTCGAATGTGTTACATGTAATTAACATGTGTAGAAAAATATGCATAATAACGATGTACATATCATAACATTACATAATTAATGTAGACAAGGACGAAAATAAAGAAACTATAAGATACATTTTAAATTTAAAAAATATTACAATATTATGCTAGCAATTCTTGTATATTTTATATTAAAGGACGGCGTAAAGAAAATTAAGAGACAAATAAAAGAGACGAATAAATAAGTAGTAATCAAAATTATTTTTTGTCAAAATCAACATTAAGTCTTAGTGTGAAGAAAAACATCGTGAGGAAACCTGCATGTCTGAGAGAATCTAGCAAGTTTACGAATGACATGTGACCCGCACTAGGCCAGCGCGGTGGACTATGGCCTGATCCCCCTTGTATTGAAGTGGTCTCCCAGCAGTGGGACGTTAAAAAGGGCTGAATCACACATAACTAGTGCATCATCTTAATCATCATCAATATTTGCACGACAAATAAATCTAACCGAAAATGAACCTAAGACTGCTTTGTGGGCCAATATTATCAGCCCATTAGGGCGGCAAAGTACTCTTACACCCGTGTCTAGGAGACAAGATTTTGCACAAGCAAGTACTCTTATCAAAAAATTTGTTAACAATATGAAAATTATTTAAAATTAAAATGAGAAGTTTTTATTTGATATACATATCTTAATAAAATAATGCTTTTAGTTACTATTTTATTATGAACTAGCAGAACCCGCGGCTTCGCCTTCGCGTAACCTAAAGAGTCCGAGCGAAGCGAGGGCGAGTCGTGTTAAGTAATAATTGTAATTTTCCTCGCTAGAGAGCTCCAATAGACGCGTGCGTTTCCTTCTAATCATAATGTGCTATAGGGCGAAGCGCGGCCTTCGACGCGCTATTTATAGACACACGACAATCTTCGAAAATATTATTTTAAATTACATGCTGTAAATGGCCAATTGATCTATATTAAATGCACAATGTATTCAAGGTACTTAATTGAATAAGGATTAATGCTGTATTGCTTAAAATCACTTCGTAAAAAAGCAATTATTTTTCGTAATAAGTAAAGGAAAAAATTGGTTATTGTGGGTTATCCCTAAGAGATAGACATATTGTAGAGATTTTTAGTGTGTACAATTTTGTAGTACATTATTTTGATCTATCTCGTAGAGTTCAGCCGGCGTTTGCAATGTAAGCTCAAAACAATGTGGTTATTTACGACATCACATTAGAAACCTCTAAAATTATCAGTGTTTCTCTACTATATTATGAATGTTTTATACGTACAAACCTTCCTCTTGAATCACTTTATCTATTTAAAAAACTGCATCAAAATCCGTTGCGTAGTTTAAAAGATCTAAGCATACATAGGGACAGACAGACAGCGAGGCGACTTTATTTTATACTATGTAAAGATTATTACATACGAGTACCACTGTGTAGCTTTAAATTGTTATAAACTTCCATTATTTTGCACCTACTGATTGTAAAGGTTTAAATTAAATGATGCAATATTAAATAATGTTCAGAGGTGTTAAATGCAATCTATAAATCTCATTGCATATTTACTATAAACAAATCAATATCTTATTTATTTTCGTAAATTCTTAAAAGCTGATAACAGTAATTGCAACATTGCATACGCCTAGAAACTTGCTAAATTGGTCGTTATACCTATCAATAATCAATAACATTTATAAATTACATCAAAATGCTATTGATCCACTTAAACTATTGTTTTTTTAAAAATTACAAGGCCATTTACGTTTTAATATATGTATAACAAATATTAAGCGATTCGGATCATTATAGATAAGTTTTCGCTTTTTAAGTTTATCTAGATACATGTTTTTTTTCTGGAAAATGCTATTTTTATACAAGTATATTTTCCAACAAAACGCCGAGCGAAGCTCGCCCAGGTACTCTATGTTATATAAATAGATAGTTCAGTGTAACAAATTGTTATAGTAATTTATAACATATGCTAGATATAGCTACGTTAAAGCCCAATAACTAAGAAATTAGGTATACTGTACGCGCAAACTAAAAAAACTGTATACAGCTAGCGAAAAATTGCTAGCGAAAAATTGTTTATCTACTACGTTACAAATCAATTAATCAATCAATGCAATATCTATATAATAAATAAAATGTGTCCTCCTAACCGAATTCGGCCGCGGCGACCTGACTGTATCTCACTGATACTAGCCAAATGCCCAGGAGATATCATAATTCATAGTGCACTCTCCATATCTTTTACTGTCAAAATCCGACGGGATGATAGTTTCAACACGAACGGTAAGATCGAATGTACAGAATCGGCTTAACGTGCTCTAACGGCGTTGGGGTGTTTGAACCACCACTTTCCTCACTCCGGGATACTATGGAGAAAATCTCTAAAATTAAAAATAGCTCGGCCCGAGCCTAGATCACTAGACCACAGAGGCTATTTTTCTATAATATAAGTGAAGGCAAAGTGGTTCCTTAGTACTTTTCACATCCATTCTATTTTTTTTTTGTACATAGGTCTTATTGTGCTACCTCGTCTGTATTTAAAAAAAAGACCAACCCAAAAAACAACTAGAAAATCGGAAAGTCCAGAACAAGTTCAGGACGAAGCCGAGCGAAGCGAGGGTAAATCGTTAGTTGATAAGAACAAGCTTTTGATAGCTTTCTAGTTACAATAGTTACTATTCAGAAAATACCAGTAGCCAGCAGTGATCGGTTTTATTAAAAAAAATCGTGTAAAAAAATATAGTATAAAAACCCATGTGACCTTCGGTTACATTAACAAGGTTACCTTCGCACCTTAAACTTCAAGTAAGCCTTTAAAACGATTTACTGTGAGTTAACTATTATTAAACATATCCTAATTAATTCAATTTCACATTTAAAACTATCTTTTCGGATTTTTCCGCGAATATATTTAGATTTTTAGATACCGACACGACAGGAGAGACTACTAGCATAGTAAAAAGAATGTCATTCTTTATACTATGCTACTAGTCGCTACATCGCAATAATCTCTTAACATTATTCAAATATTTCAATTTTTTGTATCAAATTACAATTTGCTATTTAACAGAACCGAATTTCTCAATCCTTGGGTACATTGTTTTTTGAATATTGGGCTTGAAACAATGATGATGTTTAGTTATATTAAAAATCTGTTTAATGGAATGATAACACGTTTGGCGCAGTTCGTAGTGACCCTACTTTCTTGCGCCAGCGGTCGCGGGTTCAAGTCCCGCTGGGGGCATTCATTTGTTAAACTCGAATGTCTGTACTGCAGTCATGAGTCTTTATATTTATTATATGTATATGTATGTATTTAAACTTATATATGTACATATCAACTGTCTGGTATTCGTAACACAAGCTTCGTAGCTTAAGCTGACCACTGAACTAGATGGCGCTGTGTAACAATATACCAACATATTTGTTTATTTATAACATTAACACATAAAAATTGGTAAAGGGCTCTAAATCTTTTTTAATTAATAGACGAAGCACGTGTTTAGCCATAATTTTGCTATAGTGTAAGATAATATTCGCGCCTAAAGGGCCCGTATAACAAGAAACTCATCGTGTTGTCAATATTTCTGTTTTTCCATAAGCTGTTATGATTTCTGACCTCATCGAACATTTATGGGATCAATTGCAAAAAACTAAAAGACAATTACAGCCACGTGAATAGCAAACAAGGACTGATAAACACTTTAAAAGTATATTGGGAAAAATATTTAATTGAAAGGGTATTTTAGATCTTAAAAGACGGCGAGGCGTTTGATTCCTTAAACTAGCTGTTCAACAATTACTGAAGTTAGTGCTGTAACATCATTCTCTGTAGATAACTTAAACAAAAAAACGTTCATTGTCTTGTACAAAACCAAACCGAGCATAAGACTTTTTTATTTTGAAAACATATTCCTTTTTTTTAATACTTTTTAACTATTTTGGTGATACAGACGAAGCATTAATTGGCCTTTAATCGTTGACATCGTTTCTAGGAACACTATTGTAAACAGGCGTGATAATAAAAAAATATTGAAGAAAATTATACCAAATGAGTTATATATATAAAGGGTCACTTCAGTGCCTGCTTCTTTTAAGAAACTAGCAATATTAGATTTAAGAGACATTATCGTAATATGAACATCGATGATTTAATTTTTTTACATTCAACCAGTCCTTCAGATTTTTTATAGATTTTTCAAGCATTTCCATTAAGTTATTATTAGAAAAAATTTATAAGATGGACGATAGATATAATTTTAGATACTAATCCTCTTATCATAAATAGCTTATAACTGTTTATTTACAAAGAACACAATAGTAAAAGAAACTATACTTAAACGTATCAAAATCTATTTAAAGCAATTATTAAGCCCATAGAAATTTACAAAATTTATTATATTATTTGATAACAATTAAGAAGTCATTTGTGCCAGTATTTATTAAATACTTGACGTATAAAGACGAAATTTGGCAGGGAGGTATTTTATAGGTAGTAGACGTCCGCTAAAAACGGATTTTGGGACATGGCCGGATTTAGGAGGTCTGAAGACTCTCGCAAGTTTGTATGAAAGTCCTTCATTTTTGTGCATAAAGGAAGTGAATATTTAGGAGCAAACGCGAGCGAAGCGAGGGTGATTCGTTAGGGTTCGACGTAATGATAAAAAATTTTCTGTGACGTGAGCTAGTGATCTGGCCTTGAATGTTTAATAGTAGTAGTTGTGTAACACGCTGATAGCTTTAGAAGCTAAGTATTTCAATTGTTTCTGATTAGTGATTAACGTTTAGATTATGTAATACATGTTAATACTATTTCTATCGACTACTAATGCGAGCGACTAAGAAAATGTTAGTTATTACTCAAATTATACATAATTACTTGCTTACCAGGTCATGCTTTTTAATCGATATATGACGATACGATTGGATCATTTTGTAGTGAGCCTACTTGCTGTGTCATCGGTCGTGGGTTTGAATCCGTAGCATTACATATCTATTATTCATAACACAAGCCTTGTAGCTTGTCATGGATCTAGATGGTGCTGTGTTGCTGTGTCAATGTCTGTACATATTTATTACATTTTTATCTTTAGCATCAGGAATATATAGCTTAGATCCGTATCTTAGTTTCTCTTACTTGAATCCCTGTACGGATATGAAAAAAAATTGCAATAAAAAAATTGTGCGTTTAACATTTACGTGCGGTTGAAGTTAAACTGTTGGGATTGTGGCAGATACCGCAATTAAATTAATATATAAAACAAATAAAAATATGTATTAGTATATTATAATGTGTATATAATATGCAATTATTTATTCTTAATTATAAATAATTTTGACTTTGTCCTATGTGCACATATCTTCTACCATCTTGTGTTTACCATCACGCCTAAAAGTTTTACTTAATTACATTATAGGTAATTAATAATAATAATAATCGTTTATTGCCATGAAGAAAAAACATAAAGAACATAAAAGAGAGTTAATATATACAAGGTAGTTTAAATAAATCGATGGCAAAGGGTAATAACTCAGCTGATGCTGCTGAGGCCAGAGTCTCAGACAGCGCTGTTTTTCAGTATTACCCAGCTCCCTAGGGTGGCAGTAAAAAAAAATGACAATTCCTCCAGTTAAAAAAAAGAAAATTACATCTTAGTAATTTTTAACAAAAAACAAGAAATAAATTAAATCTAAAAAACAAAAATTCTGTTGGGTCTATGTTTTGTGTGTGTGTGTGTGTGTGTGTGTGTGTGTGTGTGTGTGTGTGTGTGTGTGTGTGTGTGTGTGTGTGTGTGTGTGTGTGTGTGTGTGTGTGTATGTGTGTGTGTGTGTGTGTGTGTGTGTGTGTGTGTGTGTGTGTGTTTTGAATTAAAAAAAATTTGAGATCGCACAAATACTTTAAGAGTTTATCGCGGACCAACATCGTAAAACATTAATTTTATATATTAAGAAAAAATTATGCAACAAGCTGACCCCAGAAACCTCAAATTAAGAGTGTCTGCTACACACTTGATTAGATAAGGTTATGATTTTATGTACACTTATATATGTACGTACACGCTGCAATGTAGTCTTGAAAGACATAGCATTTGTACTTATCGGTAAGATGTTAAAGGGCTAACTTGAAACTAAAGAGTTGAAAGAATATAATATACTAGCCTTTCCCGCGGCATAGCGCGCGTTGTAAAGCAAATACCTCCGTTTTTGCAACATTTTTTATTGATGCTCCGGTCCTATTGGTCGTGGCGTGATGTAATATAGCGTATAGCCTTCCTTGATAAACGGACTATCCAACACATAAAGAATTTTTCAATTCGGACCGGTCGTTCCTGATATTAGCGCGTTCAACCAAACAAACAATCAAACAAACTCTTCAGCTTTATAATATTAGTGTAGATAAAAACGCAGGCTTTTCGTCTGATCGCTTGCAATCATCGGATTCTCATCCTGCCATACTAAAAAAAGTTTCAAATAGTGCATTATACATATTTTACTTGTGCCTATGAACACACTTGCGTACAATAATTGTCCCTGTATAGTTTGTTTATATCTTGTATTCAGACCTTTTATTAATCTCCTATTGAACGATACGAGAATTTTTTTTACGAGTAATTAATATGTCATTACATATTATACAGATACTGTAATTAAAGAGCTCTGGAAGAAACATACGCTGACACTGCTGACCCCAACTAAAATAACAACGATGAAAATAAACAAAAATTAAGGATTGAGAAAGTGAAATGTATACTAATATTATAAAGCTGAAGAGTTTGTTTGTTTGGTTGAACGCGCTAATCTCAGGAACTACTGGTCCGAATTGCAAAATTCTTTTTGTGTTGGATAGTCCTTTTATCGAGGAAGGCTATAGGCTATATTACATCACGCTACGACCAATAGGAGCGGAGCATCAATGGAAAATGTAGCAAAAACGGTAGAAAAACATTTCTTTTGATTGTTAGCCTTTCGAACGCTGGCAGAGTCGCGGGAAATGCTAGTATTATATGGTAATATAAGTAAAATTAGGTTCTTATTCGAATTTGTACATTAAATACTCCACTCCAAGTATGAAAAATATTGCTACGATTTTGGTGAATTTTGGTATATATTGATAGCTGGGTGACCGTGTCAACATTAACTTTTGACTGCGAGAAGAGAGCCTTTACGAAACAGCAAAACGTACGTAGGAAATGAAACCGAGCGGAGCTAGCTGAGACACAAATTATTTATAAGTGATAACTTATTTCAATAATGAAAATTTATTCCCCACAAATAAATAATTTACGTTTTTATACCTAACATTATTTGTACGAAAAAGCTTTTATGTATAAACTTTAAACAGCATAATATTCCACATTTTTGAAACATATTACTGTTTGAATTAAATAAATATCAGATTAAATTTTATCTTTGACTAAAATCGAATTTAAATGAAAGTAGTGCAAGTGAACAACTATTATGGCCAGCTACTCTATCCATCAAAAGCTTTCGTCTATAAAAGCTTAGTCACTCATCCTCGCTGGGCTGAGATTCGTTTTTCAGGTACCTATATTTTAACGGTTATTTCATATTTCTCAGAGATGTGATATATAAGTATCCTATGTATTGACTTCATTAAGAAGTTTTTTTTTATTTATTTAACACCAACATGACTAAAAATAGCACAATATTATTTATACCAAGTGTTATAATTCAAGTGTTGCCTTAATTATAGGTGTTACACGCAATTCCCAAAACATATGCACACAAGTATATGTAGTGAAAATATTCTTACATAAAAATGGTTAGAACAATAAAACTAATCAACATAACAATTTATAAAGAATTTTTCCGTTTTCGTAAGTAGGTGTTATTGTAAGTAATTATATTGACAATAGTAATAGATTGACAAAAATAAACACAAACATAATTAATCAATTGTTCAATCATTGAAGAATCGGAGTTAGTTTTATTATTTTTTTTCATATTTTTTTAAGTTGTAAGGGGAAAACATACTTACCTATTGCAAATTACGATTTTTTCAATGAGAATAAAATCTCGTTTAAATTTTTGAAGACTATCGGAAAATATGTCTACCTTTCCATCACTATCTTTATTATCAGTTGTCGATAATGCACTTTTCTAGTGAAACAATCAAAGATAGACAAACATTCATTAAAACTATATATTTTATATCGATAATAAGGACTATTTTAATAACATTTTCTTAAACACATTTAAGGTATAGATTCGAATAAGTTTTATTATATGTGAGAGCGTGGAACATTAAGCGTGAGAACCGCCCCGCGACACGCCCCTCGCCTTACACTGGGTATTATTTAGAAGAAAAAGTTTTGTTAGGAAACGGACTCTTTCTTATAAGTATAATTATGAAACAAGAATAATGTTACGAAATACTGTTTTACTTCATATTGCGAAATTTATAATGGATAATTTGTAACATTTCTTTTGTATTGTGTGTTGATTGATATTTCAATATCATTATAAATAAAACTATCTTTTCGGATTTTTAGTTCCCGACGTTTCGAATGCTTTATCACGGGAGGTCTCTCATTTATAATGTCAAATATTCGCGAAACCTAATGTTAACTTAGTTATTTTTTTAAGTGTCGTGATTGATTTACGTTAATTTTTTTTTTAAAAGTATTGCTATTGATTAAAAAAAATATATAATTGACATTTTAGTTGCTGTTTTGACATAACACACAGCGCCGTTTGTTAGTTCCGTGATAAGCTACGAGGGAAGCTTGTGTTACGGATACCAGATAGTTGATATACTTCATTAATACCATACATACAGAACCTGCGACCACTGGCGCATAAAGCAGGGTCACTACTCACTGAGCCAAACGTGTCGTCAGTTTATTACATTGTATGGACGTACGTATGTAAATTAATATAATCGTCTGATTTTTAAAGTAAGTAGTATACGTTAGTATAAGAGCAACCGAGTAAGATGCTTAATTCATGCTCTCAAATACGCTCGCGCAATCGATAGCTGAAAAACAAAAGCGACCCTGAACTTGTCCGCGAATAACCTCTATTCGTTTAAAATCTGCATATCCATTGATTTGGGCGCTGCCAAATATATTTGGTCACCAACCAAAAATACAACGCACTTTGTGTAAATAATTTAATTATTTACTACTAAAAATGAATAACGAGAACTAGAAAATGCAAATAATTTTATGCACTAAAACCATTGCAACTTTATATTAAATTTCTCGTTGAAAATTTCATACTAAACACGTAAACTATGTTATGTAAATAAACCACGAAGGTTTGATACACAACTCATAGCCTACACGTGCCGCTGTTGTGAGCAGAACACAATACATATTATGCAATAATCGAGTTTTAGAGAGGAAAGTGGTAGCACAGTGGTAACTTGGAAAACCGAGTGATGCGGGTTCAAATCCGGGTCTCACACCTCTGATTTCTATTATGATAACTACTTGTCTTACGGTGAAGGAAAACATCGAGAGAGAGAGAGAGAGAATTATATCAAAACTAGCGACTCGCCCTCGCTTCGCTCGGGCTCTTCCCTAGATTTAGCACAGGTAAAGCCGCGGGATCTGCTAGTTAAGCATATAAACCTCCCTCTTGAATCACTCTATCTATTAAAAAAAACCGCATCAAAATCCGTTGCGTAGTTTTAAAGATTTAAGCGCACATAGGGATATAGGGATATAGGGACAGAAAAGGCGACTTTGTTTTATACTATGTAGTGATATTTTTTAACTTTAAAGTAATATACCTACACGATATTTTATAAAAATATTTTTTCGTTGCATTTTAATGAATTGAATGTTGTGACTTTAAAATTCATACTATGCTGACAATTAATGTTATCAGTAAACACTTTAGTTTCTCTTATATAATCCATATATTAATATACTGTTTTAAGAAATTTTGTCGGTCTGTCTGTTTGTGGCCGTATCACCTAAAAACCACAAGACAGATTTTGACGACATTTAGTATGACACTAGCTAGTTAATCAGGGTAACATAATCTTATATATGATATAGCATACTTTTTATTGCTGGAAAATATTTTATTTACGAGAAATTTATACGGACGTTATTTCTGAGAATAAACCTACATACACAATACATATAAATCGTGCACATACAAACGTCGATTAGGATCGACTTGACAAACCATCTAGTATTTGGATTCAGGTGTACTGTAGGTCAAGTTACTTAGTACTTCAAGACCTAACAGCTAGGTCTTTGAAAATATTGAATGCTGAAATAGCAATATATATACTATAGGGGATGAATTCAGAAATACACATTGAAAATAAGTTTGACTGACCTAGTTTAAAAATTATTATTGTTGTATCTAGGCATTCACTCATGTTTCGCTGGCATGTTATGACGGGGGAAAATAACGTTAAGCCGATTTAAATGGCTTAGTCTTATTAGAATAGCTTAAACTGTTTTTCTTGTATTTTCTATTTTGCGTGAACCTTTTCTATGTTTTCCTGAGATGATATCATTCTCCTCATGGATCATTTATTTTTATTGAACTGAGAGTCCCTAGAAATTTCGCATTTTGATTATTTTGTTTAACACACGATTTATGACAAAAATACCATCAAATAAGATTATTTTTTATACAATTTCAAAAAACATTTATGTTAGAAAAGATGTAGATGTCAAAATAAATGTTATCAAGCAGTGCACCGCGATTATCCCTATAACATTCCTTTTTTTGAAATCGAGTATTTAATAAACTCGTATACTATCATTAATATAATTACAATTTTCCTTACTATTTTATTTAATAACACAGATTTTTAAGACACAGTATTATTTAACTGAACATCGTCATTATACGAAACATCGTGAGGAATCCTGCATGTCTGAGAAAACCTAACAAGTTTTCGAAAGGCATGTGAAGTCCGCCAACACGCACTAGGCCAGCGCGGTGGACTATGGCCTGATACCCCTCGTATTGAGGGAGGCCCGTGCCTAGCACTGGGACGTTAAAACTTAAAAAGAGCTGATGATTATTATTATTTAACTTAATATTAATTAAAGAAAATTGGTTATCATGACAATATCATGGCTATACCAAATTATCTCTAATAAATAGTATCTAATAATATTTTTTGACAATAAATTTTTGGTGTTTCTTGTCAATCTATGCCTTATATAATATATATACAATACTTTTGTGCGTTTGTATGTAATTGAACTCCTCCTAAACGGCTGGACACATTTTGATGAATTTTTTTTCGTGTGTTCTAGTGGATTCAGCAATGGTTTAGATTCACAATTCAGTCCACTACAAAAGTATATTTTTTGAATTAATTTATTATTTACAAATTGTATAAGAGTGTGAGACTTAACACAATCTTAAGTCGTTGCTAGGCAACGTAGTTTTGCAAGGGCCTACACCAGCGTTAGCAACTTGAAGTGGACTAACTATCGTACCAGGGCGTAAAAATTATCGTACATTATCGTATTTTTTTGGATAATGTCTATTATAGATAAATAAATCATATAAATTTTAATATTGATATGCATGCAAGTACTCTATAGTTTATCTTTTTTAAACCACCGCTGTCAAATCAACAGAACACTGAAACCCAAATGTTTTACACGTGATATACAGACCTGCGTACGATAATAATGAAAAAATAATGCTATCGTACATCGTACGTAGGCACAACATTATCGTATTATCGTACGGTTCCGAACGCTGGCCTACACTAAACACTATACAACGTCTGCTAGATCCGCTAGTATACATGTATAGAGCAGTCAGCAGTCACGGCAGTCAGTGTCTAGCACTGTACTGTCGTGATTCCTTTAATAATTATGACTTTACAAGGATAACTACCAATCGTGACGCATTTGTAGTAATCAATTTTAATTGTATATTAGTAGTTTAAAAAAAAGGAGTTTCGGCATTGAATATCAACATAATTACTGATAAGTGATAATGTTTTAAAACATCACTAGGACTACTGACTTAGACACTTACGGCCAGTTTCTATAACCTATCTACCGATAGACCGGTAGTAACTTTCATACTATTTTGACACATTAAAAGTTACAACCTGTCAAAATCGTATGAAAGTATCTACCGGTCTATCGGTAGATAGGTTATAGAAACTGGCAGTTAGACGTAATGTATTAACATATATAAAAACATAGATAAAGAACTTCATATACCAACAATAAAACAAATTAGTTAATTTAATTAAGCTATAAAACAAAGGTAATCTATGAATAAAAGTATATTAATACAAATTAAGGGAACTAAAATGAAAATATTCGCCCTGAGCATTAAATCCCATTTCTGGTATCTGATACTGCGATCCGATTGGTTTGCAAATGATATGAAATATTGATTATACTTAAAACGAAGGTTCTCTATCTTCCATGATATTTTATTTAACAGGATAAGTATGTTTTTAAATTGAAGTTTCCAATTCTTTGTTTGAAGTTTTAATATAATGCGATAGTTGTTCTTATTTATTAATCTATAACAATCAGTTATATAAAATATATTTTTCTATGAATTATTATTAATAATAAATAAAAAGTAAAATGTTATAATGTAATTGTTGAATTTTACTTTATTTGTATAATAATTCATAGAAAGTTGAGGGGGATGATGACAAACTTTTGGCACTGTGCGACGTGATGTCAAATATTTGAGTGCGTTGCTTTGAGCTCTCGATGAAACTATTCGTTTGTTTGCCGTTCAGTATTATGTAGATACAAATAAATAATTTAGGACTAAATGTACTGTATATATATATATATATATATATATATATATATATATATATATATATATATATATATATATATACACACGCCATTCGCCACGCCATCAATTCAAGGGATATAACTGCTTATGCACCTATAACTACTTAAAATATTTAGTTAAATATATTTACGATAATTAATAATTATCCGAACATTATTAAAAATTATAATATAGGTATTACGTTAATTTAAAGAAATTTCTTTATATTAAAAAACACTTTATACTGAAAGAATTACATAAAAATGCTGTCACGGGTTGAGATAGTTTTTCACGGAAACTCTTTGAATTCTAACTTATTAGCTTACTCTCGTTTCGCTGTGATGCTAAAATCGCACTCGAGTCAAACGGTGTCTCTTTGCTCTACTTGTAATTGCTTTATTTAAATTAAAAGCGCAGGGAAAAAAACAAAGTTTATGACTTCAATTAAAATTAATATGATGTCTCATCGTAAACATTACTCATTTTATTTAAAAAAATAGCCTATCTATTGAGATACATAGTGTGTTTGTGACATTAACATAACACCTACTAAATACATATTAAATTGGGTACTTATAAAAAAACAAACTTGGTATTTCGTCGGTCTGTCAGTCTGTTTCTTCAATATTATTTAATACCGTAACAAATTAGCTGAAAAGTATATTAGGACAATTCAAAGGTAGTGCTGATTCTTATATAAGACGCCATTTATAAAGTTCGCCAGAAACAAGTTAGTACGGTCTACGTCTTGTGACGTTTACAGTCCATCAATAAAATTCGAAGAACTTGGAAAACTTCGGAGTTTTGTTTCAATTCAATTCAACTGACTTTTAAAAGTTCCACTTTATAAATAGATATTTATTGTTATATCATCGCGTCGTAATGAATTGTTAGATTGAAAGATGGCAGTTTGGGGTGTTAGGTTACATAACCTAAGTAAGAAGTATGACGCAAATAATGAGTTTTGTTACCTGTACTATTAACTTAAATGTCCATAAGTATACATAATATAATTAGATTCTAACTTAGTTAGTATCAATACAAAGGCTGAATCTAGTGTTTAGAATTTTGGTCTATCTTTGTGTGATCGCAAAACACTGGAGAGAGATTTTGATGTTTGGTATGACAGTAGCTAGTAATCCAAGTATACATATTTTCTTTAATGCCGGAAAATATATCATTTCTAAGATATCTATATACTAAATACAAACCTACGAAATTATTATAAACTATTATTTTTTGTATAATTTAATCGAAACAAGCGTTACTTCAATAATAAAGTCATTTGACGGTCAAGATTTCGTTAAACAAATCGTCCCGAGTGTAAGGCGAGCGGTAATTGGTGTAATCGTACACCACGACATCTGAGCGGTTAGACTTCAGGCTGTCTTTAAGGAGATTGTCCTAGGGACCTAGGGTGAATTTATTTATGTGTGATTTAAATAACTTTTCTATATAAAAAACTTTTAGCATTAACTTTATAAAATGCTTATAAAACATTAGTTTTTTTATTATATAAATTAAACTATCTTTTCGGATTTTGTCGCGGATTTATTTTGATTTTGGTTTGCCACGTTTCGAATGCTTTACAGCAATCATGGTCACGGGAGAGACCCAAAAAGAAAATAAATCCGCGACAAAATCCGAAAAGATAGTTTCATTTATAATGTCAAATATTCGCGTAAAACTAAGAAAGTATTAGTTTTTTATTGTTTTTATTTGCTGTTTATCGAAACAGCATTATATTATGATCAACTTTATGTATTTTATTTATTCATAGATAAAGAATAGAGATTGGTGAGTAACCTTGTTAACTTTGTGCAAATCATGTGATCCCCCGGAATATTGAATTTGGCTTAAGTTATTTTCAGATACGTGCATGCGGGTGAGACCTGCTTTACACAAAGCAAAAAATTTTGTATAAAAATATATACTGCTATTTATTTTGTGTTCTCAAAGGCACTAAAGAGGCGTTAACGTATTTTTAATGCGCAGATGACTTTGTCATTACATAGAAAGTGGGATAACAAATAGTACAGCATCCCAAGTAAGAGCAACCTTCACTCATCTGCTTACAAACAACAAATTAACAAAAAACAAATTTTATCAAATAAAATGTTCCTGAACATAATATACCAATATAGGTTTACCAAAAAAAAAATGTTCATTACTATAATAAATAAACATTAATATTTTATATTACATATATTATGTTGGGATATTATTAGAACAGCGCCATCGATTTCCGTGGTATGCTACGAGGCTTGTGTTACGGATACCAGACAGTTGACATACTACACATACCTATATAAATACATAATAAATTTCACTGACTTGCTTGCCAATGGAAATACAACATACAGAATATGTAACAGATAGGTTTTATCAATCACTATTTCATTTAAATCAATCACAGAATCGGAAAGATTTGAATAGAAACACTTCTTAGCCATTTTTAATTTTTCCACAAAACAATTGTTTACAAATAGACTGCGTGCTTCTTAAAAGGAAATTAGATTTTATTTAAAAATTAAAAAAAAATACTATTGAATTTTTTTTAAAAGCCCTTACAATTAAATTATTTCTATTGCAACTCTATCCGTATATGTATACTAAATGTTTCAAAAACATATTTTGTTTGTTAAAATATAATTTTAATCCGGTAAGCAGATTATTAAGGGTCGCTCGTACTTGGGATCTTAGACCAAAATAAGTATAGATTGGAGAAATACGCATATAACATCAAAAGAGAAAACCGAACGGACATGATCTTTGTTAAGGTTTTTAAAAGAGCACGCGTCTGGTGGTGGGTGCTGAGATGCCTTCCCGGAAATCTAAAAATGAAATAAATTGTATAGACTTTATGCAGTGAAATAAAATGAAGTACAAACATTAAAATTAATATGACCGTGTAAGCCAAAAAGTACAAAGACTACTCGAAACAATGTATAAAATATATATTTTAATACAAATAATTTGTATATTGATAATGTTCTTAGACCGATTCCGGCCACAGCGGCCAATCTTATTGAGACTGGCCTACTGCGCAGGAGATATTATAGTGTTATATAGTGCACAAGTGTACGCACAGACACAAGTACACTCTCTGTTCTTATCACTCTCATACTCCGGTGGGACGCATGACCGATGGCGCATGACCGACGTTTATGTGCTCTCCGAGGCACGGGTGACTCACCGCCAACTTCGCAACTCCGGGCGGTTACTGAGGCTTGCTTAACAGAAAGAGTCAATAGCTAAACTTGGCCCGACCCGGAACTCGAACCCAGGACCTCTCGATGTATTTATCACAAACAATTTTTTATTAATTTCTGAATACGGAAATTTTGTTGTCTATACTAATATTATAAAGAAGTAAAGTTTGTTTATTTGTTAAATTGTAAGGGGTAATCTCGGGATCTACTGAACCGATTTTAAAAATTCTTTCACCAATAGAAAGCCACATTATTGCTGAGTGTCATAGGTTATATAAAAAATCGAAAAATAAAAAGGCTTTTACGTGGTAGTCCGTTTTGCAAAGTGAATCGGAGAAAAAACGGTCGAATGAAAGCGTTTCTTACGAACGCTGCCTTAACTATGAAAGATATATTTTTGAGTTCTAGAGAAAAGATGTGGAGCTTAAAAATGCCTACAAAAAAGTCAACGACAGCATATGTCTAACTTTTATATTTAAGTGACAAAAAGTAGTTTTTTTAATATTAGTAGGTATAGACAATTTAATTTTTAATATTAATAAAATAATTTAAATTATTTAAACACTCTGTACTAAAAAAGGATTATTAACATTATGCCCAACGAAGTGGGCACGGGTCAGCTAGTTTTATATATAATTAGTGACTCACCCTCGCTCTGTTTCGGTACCTCTATACCTCTTAACGGTAAGTATAGGTTTTTCAGACATTACATATTTTCTCGCAGTAAAAAGCTATTATTATAGCAAATTTCATCAAAATCTGTTGCGACTTTCTCGTGATGAGGTCACAAATAGGCAGACAAAAATTAAATAACTTAGTAGTAGTAGTACTTCTGTACCAATAATAAAGACTACTTCAATGTTTTCAAAAAAACTTACAATTACGGAATGGATTCATTTAGAATCTTACGGATTTTTGTCAAATAATTAATAAATAAAACCTTCAATTTTCAATCAATTATCCCTTGTACGGCTATAAAGCTGTAAAGTTTTATTTAACTTATTGATAATAATATTTGGTAGCGAGCACGAACTCGTAGATGCGATACTTAGATAACGTTCAGATTGATTTTATAACCGCAACACAAACTATTAAAGACCAACATCTATCGATATTTGTTTGAGTTTCATATTAACGAACAGCATGTGGTATATCTATACGAGTACATAAGACAAAATACAACATAGGACAGAAGGATTAAATAAAATTAACACAATATTATATATTAAAAATGGTGTAGCGAAATTATGTTTAAGTAAGTTGACTTTGTTACATAATAAATGAAATTATCTTTTCGGATTTTGTCGCGGATTCATTTGGATTTTTGATCCCCGACGCGACGTTTCGAATGCTCAGCAATCTTGGTCACGGGAGTGATAGCGATTTGACAATCCGTGACAAAATCCGAAAAGATCCGAAGACCGAAGAAAGAAGTAGTATATTTGCGTAAACATAAGAAAGTATTTTGTTACGTAACTTTGTATTTCTATGAATCGAAATACGCGGAATGTCTATTTCATGCAATTTACTCGTGTATTCTAACTTTTTTTATTTTTTATATATTTGGCCTCTGTAACAACAATAAGTATTTCAATAAGATTTTATATATTATTAATGTACCGATTCAACTCAGAATTTTATTATAAAACTAGAATTTATATAATGTAGTAGAAGCTATATTACATATGTATTTGTGGGAAAATGAATATAAACTTTGAAGGCATCTCCAATACACATGTATAGGATGAAAAGTAAATAATAAATATGTTGGAACATTACACAACGCGATCTAGTTCTATGGTAAGCTACGAGGCTTGTGTTATGGATACCAGATATTTAATGCACTACACATATATGTATATATAATATAACTTTAAATACATAGGTACATATTTTAAATATCATATTAATGCCCTAGCGGGACTCAAAAACCCCGACTGTCTGGTTAAGTCGGTTATTAATAAATTGTCTAAATCCATGAAAAAAAAACAAAACCCTTATAAAAATAATAATCTAAAGTAAATAATCTAAGACGAAAAACTTATTTTTATCCATTAAATTTACATAACATACGAAACCTTGAAACACGTAACAGAATAACATACACTTGCGTTCCTCCTTTAATGAAGTTGGTAAAACGTTACTTTAAACGTTGACTGTTCTTGAGTTAATTTCACGATGAAATATAAGAATACGTCTGTAAGATAAACTAAATGTCCTACTACTCACACACACAGTGTGTCAAGGCATACTTAGAAAATCTTACTGAAGTACACTTACTTTTCCTTTGGCCTTTGCGTTTAATCCAGATGATTTATGATGCAATATTACTCTCCGCTCCTGGTGGCTGTAGAGATTGTTGCAAGTGGGACATGTCCTTCCGCGAACAAGGTGCAAGTCTGTGATAATTGATTCACCATTCTGAAGCTCACGTTCGGAATTTTCAACGAAAGCCGCGTCGTCGGAGAGAATGCTGTCGATGAAAAGATCTTCTAGGCTTCTTTTAGATTTGGGCAGTGGGATGTTAAACATCTTTCCATTATATTTTATATATCCTGTGAATTATCACTAAAAGAAGTGCGCAATATAAGCCAAAAAATTGTACTATAATCGGAATAAAATATTATTGTTTAGTCATAATTTAAACCACCAAATTGACGATATTTTATTTAAATGTAATAACAATTCTTCGTGTCTTAATTAAAACATTTACAAATGCAGTGTTTCGCCCAACTCTCCATTTCCAACGAAAACGATCGAAGTGAGGACCGTAAAGTTACATCTAAACATACTCGTATGATAAAATTCTGAATCGAATACAAAAACATTGTAAATAAGTATATTATAAATATTATTTTGGAATATCATATTGAAATAATCATTATTATCGATACAGAGCTCGAATTGGAATCGATTTTATTTGTCGATGGAATTTTGTCTGTCGGTATGCCTGTAGTCACATCACTAGAAAACTACTGGATAGGTTTTGATGGATATGATAACTGATTATCTGGGATAGGATGGGATATATAGGATAGGTTTTGCTTTAATAAAATATGTTGTTTCTGAGAAATTTATACTAACCGTTAAAACGTACATAGGGAGTAGGGACGCACCCAAACGGTGCGAGCTTGAGTCGCTACTAAAATATATTACATTGTCCCATGGAGTAAGACCACGGCTCTACCTTGACCATTTTTGTATCTATGCTTTTCTATATTTCTATTTCAATTATTTGCTTGTTTCGTCCTTTTTAGACCACTTTTTTACGTAGTCGGGTTATGGATTCTTTAACATTATTTTTTATTTAATGCTTTTCTACTTCCCGATCGCGTTATAATCTTAAATAAACGTAATGTTGGAATGTTATTTACTTATAATCGACTAAATTACTAATACGACTGGACCGCGCGAACTATACGACCGTACTATTTATAAGTGTAATGTGCTTCCCAAGACCTTCCTTCTGATACCCAACACGTGATGATTATCTCAGTTTATTTTTTTACCCGACTTTGCCAGAAGGAGGGTTATATTTTTCGAGAGTATGTATGTATGTATGTATGTATAATGGTTTGGCATGCCCTGCGGAATATAGACTACATGGATCTTAGCTTACGAGGTGTCGTTAGATTTTATGTTAGATATTAATTGTGAAAGTGACAACGGGTATAAATTTTGAATCAGAACACAACATATTTTTCATTTTCAAATTACACAGAAACGCAGTCGGCTTTTTTAGTTAATTACTCTGCACAAAAACATCGTATTGGAATACTTTAGAGCAAATATTATTGTAACAGTCTGACCCGATGTTTATTCATTTAGTAATCTCTGTACATGTGATAAAATTCGAACTGAATCAGTACGTTATATATTTTTTAGGAAAATTACATTGAAATATCATCATTATTACCTAAAACAGGGGCTAAATCTACAGTTTTTGCAATTTGCGTATCTTTTTGTAATAGAATAACGAGAAACTACAAAAAGTAAATTGTGCTATTGTTTATGCTTTTTACTGCGAGAAAATATGTCGTGTCTGAGAAACCTATACTAACCGTTAAGAGGTATAGTGGGACCCAAACAGAGCGAGGGTGAATCCACAATTATATGTAAAACAACACAAAATTTTCAGTTACTAGTTCCTTAATTTAGAGGTACTGCCTCGGTGGTGTAGTGGCTAGCATATACGGTCATACATCGAGTGGTCCAGGGTTCAAGTCGCCAATTTTACTTATTGAGTCTTTCTGTTTAACAAGCTCGCAGTTGGGAAGTTGGCGGTGTGTCACCCCCGTGCCTCGGAGAGCACGTAAAGCCGTCGGTCCTGCGCCTTAGCTCTCAGCAGTCGTGTCGAACAGTTGTCCAACCGGAGTATGGGAGTGATAAGAATAGAGTGCACTTGTATCTGCGCGTACACTTGTACACTATAATATCTCCTGCACAGTTGGCCAGTCTCAATGAGATTGGCCGTCGAAATCAGTTGGAGAACATTATTATTAGTTTAGAGATACTTATAGATGATTTTAATTAACAAATCCTTAATGATTGAGATATAAATGTAACAGTACTAGATGCAATCAAAGCCTGGACCGTGTTACCAAATTATGCAATTTCATAGAGGTTTCATAGAGGTTGTATGTCGTGACTCGTGTGTCGATTGGCAATACCCAATATCTGTTTTTGACAGTCCCATCTCGTTTTGATAAAAGCGTCTATGAACTTAACTACGGATTTGAAACCTATCCGTTATTATAATAGTCAATATTCCGTTACAATTTTTTCTTTGTTCTATTAATTAATGGAAAGCTGTACGATACGTGTTCATGTTTCTATTAATTTTATACTAAATTTATTTTATAATTGAAAACTATTATTAAACCTATAAAAAATAATAAATAACTTAAGGAAATTGGCAAATAAATTTTTCAATATAAGTAATAAGTATACTAGCATTTCCTGCGGCTTCGCACGCGTTCTAAGGACCGGAAACCAAATTCTTTCGGAATCGCACCATATGGTATTATTCTAAAGGAAAAAAAATCTATTCGGACCAGTAGTTCCTGAGATTAGCGCGTTCATCCAAACAAACAAACTCTTCGGCTTTATAATATTAGTATAGATTAATTTATCATATCGATAACGAGGTAAAGTATCGCGAACTCAAATAAAAAAAAATATAAAACTATGATTTTATAACTGTATAACGTACAAATCGATATTTTACAAATGTACAATTTGAAATACAAATGTCAGTTTCCTATTTCCTTTCTTTATTATAGACTAGCGACTCGCCCTCGCTTCGCTCGGGCTCTTCCCTAGATTTAGCACAGGCAAAGCCGCGGGATCTGCTAGTTATGCATATAAACCTTCCTCTTGAATCACTCTATCTATTATAAAAAACCGCATCAAAATCCGTTGCGTAGTTTTAAAGATTTAAGCATACATAGGGATATAGGGACAGAAAAATCGACTTTGTTTTATACTATGTAGTGATAGTGAAACGGAAATTACTACCAAACCACGTTCTTAATTTTAAAAATAACATAATTTCTAGTCAAAAAAACTGGTAAAGTGTATTATATAGCTGTATTATATATTAAAGCTTCTTTATATCCGACATAACAATTATATAATATATAACTATAAACAGAAAATACTGGATCTGTCAGCATTTTGTGTTTTTATGGTCAGTAAGTGACCCTTAACCTAAAAAAAATTAAAATTGGATCGGAAATTTAGTGCGAGGTTAAATGCTTTATTTACTGGCCTATATAAATAATAGCAATCTTTGTGTTGAATGACAAGCGATTATTCTATTTCCCTTCGACAAAAGGTAGGAGTGAATTAGATCACTCGCTTGTCAATCAACCACACGACTCGTCGGATCTTGAAATAATTTTAATTTCAAATGCTTTTGAATTTTGATGAAATTATACAGGAAATGAATTTCAAGTCCCGTCTCGGAAATTCTATTTTGAAATAGAAAATTGACAGCATAGACCACAACAAGAACCTAATTGTTTTGATCAATGATACAAGTTTAGTCAAGAAGGCATTTTTACTTTTTTTTATAAGCAAGTACCTACTGACAATAGTCACTCTTACAAATTACCAATTAATGGCTGATTAAAATGAAAAATTACTATAGGCGTTTAAAACTAAATAACTAAATGAACATAAACCCAATTTAGACCTAATATTGACTTTGAACTAACAAAAAAATTATACTGTAATGTATGAAACATTAAAATAGAGATTTTTATTTTTAGTTTTTACAAAACATTAAACATTAAAAAAATTCTGTAAAATTTAATATGAAATCTGCCCGAGGCCTAGTAGTTACACAATGACAGGTGCAAATAACATAGCATCATTCGCATTTCGCATCTCATTAAGTTGTCCGCTCCACACGCCCCCCACTGACAAAAGGAATAGATACTTACAGTTATTTTGTTTGTAAATCAGGTATTATTTTCATACTTTGTTGTATTTGTTAATGTTTTCTCATGGATTGGTCACCAAAAACATGTTATTTAGCCTATTTAAAAACATGTTTTCTAATATAATAATATTACATTATTACATATCCTCGCTTGGCTCGGGTTCGATTCTGGGCTCGTTTTAACAGTTAGTATGGAATATGTAGTAGTTTGACGACACGTTTGGTTCAGTTTGTAGTGACCCTACTTGTTGCGTCAGCGGTCGCGGGTTCGAGTCCCGCTGGAAGAATTCAGTTGTTGATCAACTATCTGGGCCTCAAGTCTGCTATTGCAATAGTGTTACAATTGCCTATCAATGACATCGTAATTGCTACATTTTGCAATTTTGATAGTCTACTAATTCAATGGACTTCCGATGGTGTATCACTGACACTTCAATGACACTTTGCAAATAATTGGTAGTCCCGTACGTAATGACAAGTCAATGATCAAACGTATTGCGTAGTCTGTTAATCTATCTTTTTGGCTTTGTATGATCATTTTACATTATGTAAAATGATCATACAAAGCTTAGTCTTTAAAACATAAATTGATAACATATATAATCGAACTTAGCCTAAATAAACGTTTACGTACAATTCAATGACAAGACAGACAGACAAGAAAGAGATCGACCATTGTAAATTTAGTAGAGCATTGTTCTATAATGACAATTCATTAAAATAGCAGACTTGAGGTCCTGGTATCCATAAAATAAGCCTAGATAGCGCTGTGTGTAATAATGTCCCAACATATTTATATATGTACATTGTACACTATGTAATATTATATTGATATAAAGATTGTTTTGGGTTATAATTAACAGATTTAGAGATATTATAAACTACTCACTAAATTGTTGTTATATAATCCAAGGTTCTACACAATATTACGTACGTTAATTACCATACTCGTTTGGCGAACAACCGTTCCACTTCCAAAATTTTTAATTATGAAATATTAAAATCATATCAATATGCTGTTTATAGTGTAATATTTGATTTTAAAATAAAAAAATAAGTGTTTTTTTGTAATATATATAATTTAAGTTGCGAATCGAACTATCAAATCTAACGAACAAAAATACATCTATTCCACGGGAACATGTACTATTTCAAAGTACATGGTACATCTATCTCCTTTCATTCAGATCCTATGAGTTGTTCTGGCGTGCTTTAGTAACAAATTTTTATTTATAATAATAAAATAATAATAATAAACAATGAACTAACAACGTTACAGATAAATTAAATTATGTTTATATAGAGTAACTAGCAAACCCGGCCCGCTTCGCTGGGCGTAAGTTAAAATAAATTAAACGGTTTTTTATATATTTTAATAAAATAAAAATACTACTCCTTACTACATTTTGGCCACGCGCCCTATACAATCTAGAAATAGAAATACGGCGCCATCTACCGGATATTTGTGCAACTTAGATACCAAACCGCCATCTATTAGGAGTTTATAGAACTAACCGATAAATACACACTAAAGTCGTATAATAAACATTTAATTTAAAATAAAATAATATTGCGACTATAAATTAAGATGTAAACTATCCTATCTTTCAAGTTGGATCAAACTGCATACGGTGTGCAAATTTGATGAAATTCGATTAAGTAGTTTAGGAGTCCACCGCGAACAAACAACGTGACACGTAATTTATATATATTAGATATACGTAATAAATAATAAATCGGAACTTCAATATTAAGACGGAAAGAGATCAACTGGTATTTCTAGCACGTACAATACACATCGAATCGGACACAACCATCCATGACATCTGTATGTGGTACACCAGTGTATCCGGTAGTACCAGTACCGGGCCATCAAAATAAAATACCGGGTCGCAACGATCCCGCCTTGTTTGAAAAAATAATACCTACTATCGATCAAGGCATCGCAGTGTATTAATGAACCATTTTTAGTATTAATAAATGTATATTAGCTTGGGTTTAAAATTTTAAGGGGGTCACGAAGGGACAGTGTGAAAATTACCGGGCCATTGCAAAATAATGTTTGAGAAACACTGTGGTACAAGTAAGAACATTTCTAAGAACAGTATATTGATACCATAATTCGCAAATCGGCTAACTCCGTTAACGTGAACTTTTTAAGGGGCCACTAAAAGCGTTATTATTTTAATAGTAAGTGTTACAAACTTATAAAACATGATTTTTTTAGATTAATTAAGAAAATATCGTTAATATAAAAAAAAATTGTTCCGAATTTATAATAATATGTATTGGTGTATTTCTTGATTTTGGTAGCCTTTGAAAAAAATATTGAAAAAGAGTTAACCGATTTGCGAATTAAGCTATCGAATTATGCCAAAGTAAATAAATACCTTCTGTGTCTAAATCTTGTCATGATTCCGGTCCGCAGCTTCTTCCGCTGGCGGCTCTACCTGCAAGCATAGTAATACCTGCAAGCTTGATAGTTTATACAAATGTTTTCGTATTAACTTGAATAAGTAGACGTCAAGTAATTGGAGGTACATATTTTATTTTATTAGACCACCAACAAGTACTTAAAAAATACATGAAAACATTTGTACATGGAAAATAAAACATAAAAAGTAGTACCTTAATTATAGGTGATAACGACATTAAATTTTAAAAATTAGCAATAAAAATCATATCTCTATTATTTTTGGTACTCATGTATGTACTTCTGTTGGAGATCCTTAATAAATAAATGAATAAATAAAACGTACGCTACATATATTTTGCGGATGGTATTTTAACAGATGTGTCAATTGACCCCGTCTTTCTCGCACTATCCGTAACCGAATCATCGATCCTGTAGTGATAATATATGTAGAGATTCTTAACATAAATGTAGTTACTTAAGGTATTCAAAAATTTTTATTGGTGTCAAACCTAGTTTTACTGATTTCGATATTTTCATAATATTGTAATACTATAATACCTAATTCCTAATATTATATTACTATAATACACAAAGACAGTGGTAGCCCAGCGGTAACGCGCTCGCTTGGATAACCGAGTGATGCGGGTTCAAACCCGGGTCTCGCACCTCTGATATTTTCATGTGCGAATCATGCCTATCATGATTACCACTTGTCTTACGGTGAAGGAAAACATCGTGAGGAAACCTGCATATCTGAGAGAACCTAGCCTATATGCTATATTATATCACGACCAATAGAACAGAGCATCAATGAAAAATGTTGCCCAAAAAGAAGGGCGGGCGTTAGTTCTGCGAGGTATCATACCGTGACTCAGAAAGAAATTGGTTTCCTGTCTTTAGATCGCGTGCGAAGCCGCGGGAAATGCTAGTATTATATAAACTGGTCGGTGAATATGATAAAAAGCTTGGAAACACATTTGAAAGGCGCACGTAGCCGGTGAGCTTGTCGTCTGTCGCGGTGTCATGGAAGCATCGAAAAATCACACGGACCGACTAACTTGCTTACTCTTATTACACTACGCTAAACCTAAGTAAGACTGTCTTGACACTGACTAGTGTAATAAGCTTTTTAGTACAAAATAAATGTAAGCTTCTTAAAAGCAAACCTTAAATTTTTTCTTTAGATGTAAAACATGAATAACACAAAAAATATTCCTTTTAAATTAAAAACGCATAAATTATACGTACGAATATATACGTCGCGATATTTTAATCTGAATAAAGCTACATGAATGTTACATCCGCTTGAGCATCAAAATCCATAGATTAATATATTGAATACGTTAGGTTCTTTCTCGGCCATTTGACTTTCATGCGGCCTATTCCGGATATTGTAGAAACTTCGGTTACTGTATTAAAATTTTAACAAGATCCACTCACGGTCGCGAAAGTTACCCTAACTTGTTTTTACGTATAAAAAGTTAAGTTGACAAGTGTTTGTTAATCTATATATATATATATATATATATATATATATATATATATATATATATATATATATATATATATATATATATATATATATATATATATAAAATGAATTACTGTACGTTAGTCTCGCTAAAGGACGGCTCAACCGATTTGGCTAATTTTGGTCTTGAATTATTAGTTTAAAAGGTAAATAAATATGAAAATGCTCGGAATTAAATAATAACTTAACCACCATATAAAATTATTTTTAATGTAACCTTAGCTTTAGACAATATAAACTTTTTTAATGTAACCTTTAATGACGTTTGACATAGAATTTATACATGACAGAGAGATTTATATAATACACTAGCGGAACCCACAGCTTCGCTCGCGCTAGATCGCTAGTTTTAAATAAAATAATAAAATTAAAAAAAACATTCTAACTTAGTCAAATCTGTACATTCAGTATTATTTGGAAAATCTTAATCAAATAGTAATTAAGTATTATGAATACAGAGAGAAAAAAAATTTAATATATTAGATATCCGGGACAACACTTAGTACATGTACTTAACAACCTAACTGTGGGAAAATATCACGTCTCTGAGAAGTCTACAGTAATCGTTAAAACCTACTTATGTATAAACTCGAGCGGGGCAAGGGTGGGCCACTAGTACATACATAAATTTGATATTGGGACAGACGTTAAAAAAACTTAATTGCCCACTAGAAATATGTCTCTCCCGCGACCGTGATTGCTGTAAAGCATTCGAAACGTCGAGAACCAAAAATACAAATAAATCCGCGACAAAATCCGAAAACATAGTTTCATTTATAATATAAGGATGCATTTGAGTGAAAAATATTGGTCCTATTTCAGCGGTAGTGAAAGATCGGTTTGTTTAACTGTTAGCGGGATGGATAATCTGAGTCGAAGCGCTCGTTAGCGAGTGATTATGCTTGTTATTCGGCCACTTTTAGTATTTTAAACCCGCTCAATATATGTATCGTCGTATAAATGAATAATCTTATAATGTAACACTATTATTCGATTAACGATTTTTTCGAAGACAGTACGCCTTGGGAACAATGTGATCGCCGCCAGGCTATTTCAACATATAGAAACTTTGGTAATTTGCAGTTTAATTTGATAAAGAGAGATCTCAGGTCAGGGGTTTCTTCTTTCCGAATTGGTGGTAGACTTATGACGTTCAGTAAGAAATTGTAACAATTTTTATGCTGAATAAAATATTTTGATTTGATTTGACTGTATCGCAGTGTTTGTAATGGCTTCGTATTTCATTTAAGGATAACTTGCTTTGTGATTTAGTATAATATAGGTTTGGTAAGTAGCTACTTAAGTAATATGGTAATAGACGAATATGATTTGCCATTTTTTTAGGTTTATCCGAATACATTTGCGTATATTTGATTACGTTATGGCTTACAACTTTTTGTATTTTTTGTTGCTTAACTTCCTAAGATTAACAGGACTAACCAAACAAATAAAATCTTCTTCTTCTACATATATTTATAATGAACTTAGTCGAATTCTGTACACTGAAGATTTTTTGAAAAATCTTATTGGAATAGTGATTATTAACGATAAAAAGGAAGAATCTATAGTTTTAAGATTTTTTTACCATCTACCTACCTCTGGATGATTTAGATGAAGTTTGGAATAATAATAGTTGATTACCCTGGTTAACAAATAGGATACATCTTATTGCTGAAAAAAACTCATCTATGAGAAATCCGTACAAAATTATTATTAAAATATACTAGGTCCCTTCCTGCCTCTAAAGTTTGTAGCAAAAAAATGAAGGGCTTTCATACAAACTTGCGAAAGCCCTTAGACCTCCCTAATCCTGCCCTATCACAAAATACTTTTTTAACGGACGTCTACAAACTATAAACTATCTCCCTACTAAATGTCATCTTCATCATCATCTTACTTCAAGCGGTTTTCGATATTTCGTGACGAGTGAAAAACCTTTTGCTTTTATATATTTAGATTAAAATGTATATGAATAATGTACGTCCCAATAAAATCTAATTATTACCATAATAAATAGCCTGCTTCTGGCCACTACCGGACACACACCACTCACTCTTCCGGGCTCGATCTTTAAGTAAGTAGGTAGCGGTTAGACCGCTGCGAGGCACTTTGCGCTCGTCGTGCCACCTATCAGAATACATTTAGGTAAAACTGCGTTAGTTCTAAAATATGTATATGTATAATGCATACTAGGATGGCATATATAGTAGATCTTGTCTTCACTACACCGGAATTACTACATCGCAGAATCAAACCAATGCCTGAAATATAACAATTAGACTAAAGTGTAAATCCTGTTCTATAGAAACTAGATTTATCAAAAGCGAAACCGCGGGTACAGCTAGTATACGTATACAAAAACTTGACAAATTATATACTTCAACCTTTCTCGAGAACCACTCTATCCATTGGTGAAAACAGCACGGGCCTTCACCGTAAGACAAGACAATATAAAAAAATTGACATATTCGATGTATAATTACATATTTTTTCCTTATAAGAGAAAACTTTATTATTGGCTGATGAAAAAATGACTGTTTGTTTCCCAACTGGTAATAAATTAATCAAATAAAAAATAACTCTCATAAGAAATTATCAGAGGTGCGAGACCCGGATTTGAACCCACTTCGCTCCATAACCAAACGAGCGCGTTACCATTGCTAAAACAATAATGACCTACTTGATGACCCGAAAATTTCATACTCATTATCGCAAAAAGTATCTAGATCTAATTTTACAATAAACAAGACAACAAAATTACTTTCGCATTTAATTACTAAGAATCGTAGCGTAATTTTAAATTATTGCAAAAATTTAAATATATGTTTCATTTATCCACAATTGTTACGCGCAGCCCAGTTACATACACAATGCAACAGGAATGACCCTTTAGAAAATGGTACGATACGAATTGATTACGATCAATAAAAATGATCTTCATTATACTCGTAGATGTCAATGTTACATACATACCTACATACATGATACAAACATACATACATACATTCATACATACATAAAAATAGAGAGAAACTACTAAAAATAAACTAGTTGTATGTACAATTATTGTTTACTAGTGGAACCCGCGGCTTCGCTCGCGCTAAATCTAGGGACGATCCCGAGCGAAGTGAGGGTGAGTCGCTTGTTAAGATAAACATTTCCATCATACATTACATATGTATAACTCTAGCGGTTTTGGCAGCGCACGCCAGAATAGCTCGCAGATGGTAGATTTTTTACTACTTACTTGATACTTATCGTCATATTTTGGACAATTCACACAATATCTTTATAAATTGTAGCCTATGTGATATTCTGATGTATAAGCTATATTATTGTAAAGTTTCATTAAAATCCATTCAGTAGTTATTACGTGAAAGAGTAACAAACATCCATACATCCATACTTACAAACTTTCGCGTTTATAATATTAGTATAGATTTGTCAGTTTGTAAATGGTACTATCACAACATCTGGGGAATTCACTGGTAGATAGAAAAAATGAAACATGAAATTGTTAACAAAATACAAATCGTAATGTGATAAAATATATAAATAAATATGTATTTTTAAAAGAACCTTCTCCTTTTTTGAACTCGGTTAATTATTATTTATGTTACATTAATGCCTAACAAATATTTACAACTCAATGTAAGAGTTATCTCTCCATACCTGTATAACCCCTAAACTACTTTGCATTTCTAACATATTGGGTATACATTATAAGTAGCTCTTTCTGCGCAAATAAATTGGTATTCAAATTTTTTATTTTCATTTTTGATTCAAAGATTTTAGTGAGCCCTCCTACGTCACTGGGATAATTTCGAGTCCAATGGCTTCATCGTTTCTAGTCCGAGAGGCAATGTTGCTTTTAACCTAATCTCTCACTCACCTCACTTACTCACTCACTCACTCATCATGTTGGAAAAACCATCATGTTTTTGGGAATCAGGGTTTTGTGTCAGGTGGAGTTGATTTGGCGCTGGACGTATGACATTCCGTGGACCATGGATCACAAAGAGATTATTAGGAGGTCTAATGGTTACTCAATAAAATAAAGAAATATGTTGAGACATTGTTACGCACATTGTCATCTAGTTCCGTCGTTAGCTACGAAGCTTGTGTTACGGATACACATATATAACTTTAAATACCCATGTCTGGAGTACAAACATTCGTGCTCAACAAATGCACCGGTAGCTCAGCAAGTAGTGTCACTATAACCTAAGCCAAACATGTCGTCATACTAATAAGAATAATACTGAAGTGTAATCCTCCTTTTTTATAAAGCTGCCAATTATTCGTTAAACATTATAAAAATTATATCTAACGTAGATTTGTTTATGCATCATATAGCAAAAAAATAACCTTTAATATGCCAACTTGCACATTTATCTCTTCCAACAAGTTTATCAATAAAAAATGCGTTGTGGTTTGTTATATCTATACGAATATTATAAAACTGAAGAGTTTGTTTGTTTGGTTGAACGCGCTAATCTCAGGATCTACTGGTCCAAATTGAAAAATTCTTTTTGTGTTGGATAGTCTGTTTATGGAGGAAGGCTAAAGGCTATATTATATCACGCTACGACTAATAGGAGCGGAGCATCAAAGAAAAATGTTGCAAAAATGGGTAGGGCGGGCGTTAGTTCTGCGAGGTACCATACCGCGCGACTCCGAGAATACCGCGGAGAATTTGTTTTCCGAATTTTAGAACGCGTGCGAAGCCGCGGGAAATGCTAGTGTAATATATGCAGAAAAAAAATTCAATTAAAAACTTCACACAGAATTTACTGAGTTTTATTTCTTGCACACTTTTTATTAACCACGGTCTGCTGCCATGTTAATATTTAAATGAAAATTAAACTTTGTACATTATATTTGCTATTCGTATATACCTATTTAATTGAACATATGTCAGGCAACACTGGAAGCCAAAGGAATAATAATAATTACCAATTACCAATCAATATAAAAATTATATTCGTTTGCGTTCCTAATACTCAACATTACTCACATGATTACGTAATAAAATTTCTTTATCATTATGGAATCGTCAACGGATTCAAGTTGTATAATGTTTTTTTTCAGCTTACCGCCGTCCACTGCTGGACGAAAGCCTCCCCCTATAACTATATAAGACCGAGAACGAACTGCGAACGGTATTATTATTTTTTTTTTATGGTAAAAAGGGGGCAAACGGGCAGGAGGCTTACCTGATGGGAAGTGATCACCTCCGTCCATGGACATCTGCAAGCCTGGCTTGCAGATGCGTTGCCGGCCTTTCAGGAAAGGGAGGGATGGAGGAGGGAGGGAAATGGGAGGGAGGGGGGAACGAAGGCGGAGGATGAAGAGAAGAGGGAGGGGGGAAGGAGAGTGGGCCTCCCGGACTCTCACTCACCGGACGAAACGCGACAGCATAGCTGCCACTTCACGCCGGTCTTCTGTGAGAGAATGGTACTAATGAACTATACGGGGCGTGCCGGCCCATTCGGTTGCTACCCGAAGGTAACAAGCATGGCACTACCACTTAAACGTATTATGGTGAGGATCGGTTTTGAAAACGAACCTTAGAGAAGTGAGATCACCCTCACCGGTTAATATATTAGATGACTTGTATAACAGCACCTTAATAATAACATGACCATCAGATATCGTTGTCTCCGAGACTATTTTGCTTATCAAATCAAAATGATTTAAACGAAATCAGATAACATTACGTAAATAAAAAAAAAGTTTCCGAATAAATAAATAAATAATCTATTGTGGCTGATAATATATCCTTGATGATTTCATCCAATATTTTGACTTGAATATATTTTCGAAGTGTGGGGGATAAAATAAATGTTAAAATTATGTATGTCTATTATACAATCCGTACCTCAGTGGGGCGTTGTTTGTTAAAAACGTACTAACTACGACCGGATCCGTCCTGAGTCCTGGGTTCGGATCCTGGCTGGTTCAAATATAGATATTGTATTTAGCTAACAATAAAAAGTAGCAGCTTGTGTGCAAGTGACAAGTGTCTTTTATGTACTATATAATAATACCCATCGGTAACGTTTAGGCGGAAATTATAAATATAAGAAGATCGATGTCGTAGACTAAATACGTTTTCAATTCGGGAGAATCCTTAGATCTAACAATAACTATAGATTCAAATCTACAGGCTGATATAATTGAAACATTCTTTAAGAGCTGGTCCAATCAATATGTGGAGTGAAAATTGTCACGTTTCATTACAATGAGCTACTCGTATTCTCATGAAGAGGTTACGAAAGAAGCAAACATTAATTTAACAAAGAACTTTACAAGGAGGAACAAAAAAAAATACTAAGCAGGCTAGTGGTGTTGAAACGTGAAGGGTCGGTCGGTCGGTCGGTCGGTGTCGTAATATGAGGCTCTTGAATACTTTAATTGTAATGGAATTGAAGCTTATAAAGTACTAGCATTTCAGACGGCTTCGCACGCGTTCTAAAGACCGGAAACCAATTTTTTTTCTGAGTCACGCGGTATACTATCGCCCGTCTTTCCCGTTTTTGCAACATTTTCGTTGATGCTCCGCTCCTATTAGTCAAAACGTGTTGTATTATAGCCTATAGCTTTCCTCGATAAACGGACTATCCAACACAAAAAGATTTTTTCAATTCGAACCGGTAATTTCTGAGACTAGCGCATTCAACCAAACAAACAAATAAACTCTTCAGCTTTATAATATTAGTATAGATAGTAAAAATTATTCGGCGCAATAATGTTTAATGACTTTTAAACTTACATTGCGAGCATTAGTCAATAAATAGGTAAGGTACCTTCATTTCTTTACAAAAGCTTGCCTTATACTTAAGATATTCATACGTACATATGTAAAAGTTTTAAAGAGCTCTAAATAACTTTTCCAATATTTCTTAGTAGGTTTTATTTGACATACGATCAACTTTTAGTTGTTAAGTATCAGTGAGTGAGTTTTCGTTCTGTCATATTATTGCAAAGAAAATCGACCGAAGCGGGTTGAAATCCGAGTCTTCTCATATTTTCATGTACGAATCATTTCTAACATTATAATTGATTACCATTTGTTTTATGGTAAAGAGAGGAAAACATCGTGAAGAAACTTGCATGTCTGATAGAACCTAGCAAGCTTTCAAAGCGTAGTAGAATACGGCATGTTCCCCCTCATATTGAAGGGATGCCCGTGCCCAGCAGTGGAACGTTTATAAGGGCTGAAGATTGAATTCTGAACTTCGTGTCAAGTGTCTTAATGAAACATTATTCAATGCATTGGAAGAAAGGGGCCTTATTCAATGACTGGGTTACAAGAGAATTAGACAAGATACTATTTAGATAAGATGGCTATAGCACTCACAGAGCAGGTTTGTCAATTCAGTGATAGCACTAGCCATAAGATATGCAGTTTGTAAATGGAAAACGTTTTACTTAGCATACATCAAGATTTTTTTCAACTATATGTCGCAGACGTCTAAGCCTGCTTATGAAACATCAGCCCGAGAGCGTGTGCACATATCTTTTATAAACATTTGTTTTCAAATTCAATATACCTACCTATTGGATGATCCGGGTCTCGCACCTATGATATATTCATGAGCGAATCTTAAAAACATTATTACCACTTGACTTACGATGAAGGAAAACATCGTAAGTAAATGTGGACTTGTGAAGTCCGCAAACCGGCATGTGGCGAGCGTGGTGGATTATGGCCTGATCCTCGTATGGATGGAGGGAGGCCTGTATCCAGTATTAGGACGTTAAAAAGGATGACATTTGTCAAGCAACACATTTCGCTTCATTCCTTCAACAATGCAGATTTCTCAAACATAATTGTTGAATCTTTCACTCGAAATATTCAGTTGTATAAATAAGAAAACAACAAAAATAAACGTTCAATATCTTATGAGCAGATTAATTAGAACATCCTGTCATCTTTATCCTGTTATGGTCTTATCAGAATAATTAACTAAAACAGTCATAATAAATTATTACTTTTTACAATATTACGAATAATATTGAATATTTTGAGCTTCTCTCAAAGGATATTCTTTTACTTGAAAAAATAAATAAATTACAATAATTTAAGTCACCATTAGTGTTGCCCAAAATCGGTCTTGGTCTTGCAGTCTTGGTCTTGGTCTTGCATTTTTGCGAGACCAAGACCAAGAACAAGACCGCCTAATTTCAGCAAGACCAAGACCAAGACTGACCATGCAAGATTTGAGCAAGAACAAGACTAAGTCTGCGAGACTCTTGCGTCTTGCAATTAGGACTGAGTGTCGTTTCAGGAAGCCGACAGGCTTAATTTATAATACAAAAAATTGACACTTAGAAAACAAACGATACAAAACAAAAGAAAGTACCAGTACATAGAATTTTGAAGAAGAAAATAGGAAGACGTAAAGTACAGATATATTTTTATACCTAATTTAGTTTAAATCGGTAGGTACAAGTACTTTTTACTCGAAACGTGCACATCGATCCGCTAAGGAGAAAGATATTTGATGTAATAGACTTTTCTGTAATTGGCTTTTTATTACCTACATTTTCCTACTACATAGTTTTGATATATGATGTACCTATCTCTTAAGATTTAGCCACCGCTAGCTTTCTAAGGACGACTCAATAAAACCAATTAGGCACCTATTTTGTTTTCCTGTGGAAATGAATTATTTTTCTGCAATAAAAAGTATCCTAAGTCACGACCTGAGTTTTGTTTGGCTCAGTTTGTAGTGACCCTACTTTCTGCGCCAGCGGTCGCGGTTTCAAGTCCCGCTGAGGGCATTCATTCGTTGAACACGAATGTTTGTTTTGAACTCCAATCATTCCAATCAAAAAGAAATCCAATGTTTATATTTATAATATGTATGTATTTAAAGTTATAGTACTTGGGCGACCGATTTTTGTAGGTAAAAAATAATAAAAAAATATGGGTGCGTGTACTTCATGTATGCGCGTGAGTAGTTAGACTTCTTTTCTAGTTGTAAATCAATCTCTGCAGTAAGAAAGATGAAGTCGTTCAAACAGATACAGAATATTTAATTCCTAAAAAAATATACCTACTTCGTTTGTAAAATATACTTTTAAAAAAGAATAATATAATAATGTGGTCTTAACTCATAATTCCGTACTTTCACTTATCAAATGACGTATAATTATTTCTCATAGATGGCGTTTTTAATATTTTTATTAGGTATTTAATTTTAGTAAATGTCAATTGTATTTTGCTATCATATTTTTAGATACTATATAGGTATAGGATGGTGACGCTTAATCAACATTCCTTTAAACTGCATGTAGGGTGAGATGATATAAGTCGATAAAAATTGACAATTTGAAAAAATACCTTCAAATAAAAAAGTGAATTTTTCACACAAAATAAATTATAAATACAATAAAAATGGTCATAAAAATAAACACTACTAGATCAGAGTTTGTTGACCCCAGCTAAAGGCGGCAACATCACACTGTCCCCGAGCAGCCGTAGGTACTACTAGCCCTAGCGACGTTTGCATAGAATAATTAATAAGAATTCGCAGGAGTGGCATAGCATATTATGTCTTAGAATTGAGTAAAATATCTTGTAAAGTAGGTAAATAAAATACATGAAAATAATCACATTATTATGAGCATAATACGGTTCATTGAACACGCATTTTATTGATTAATCACTGTCGGTGAGATTTGTCGACCGAGACAGAAAATCCGGTTCATTAAAAGCCTTAAATCGTAAACGATAAGTTTTATAAAAAAGTTTACAAGAAATAAAAAATGCGAAATTTTATTCTCTACAATAATGGTTTCAATAACTTTTGCTCTGAAGTGCATAGTTTCTGAGATATCGCCCAAAACATTTTTTCTTGAAGTTCCACCTAGATTGGTCAGCATTTTGTGTTTTTTATGCCCATCAAGTGACCCTAAATCTTATAAAAAACAAAAATTGAAGATGGTTATAAAAATTCATTGATGTCAATTTATCACCAGGTATTTAAAAAATAATCTAATAGGTATGTAATAAAAACAGGAAAAGCTTTTACTATTTTCATACTATAAATTATCATTTTGCAATATTATTAAATACTAATTAAAAGTAGGTTTTACCGTGTATTTTTTAGTCTATGACGCAAAAATCCTTGAGAGTCGCGCCATTTTGTCAAATCGGTAAAATTCAAAGAAATTTAAAGACACGTGTAAGCATTGCCGCCCTTTGAATGTGTACCGACAGAATTGTGAGGTGTGGTGAGGTGTCATAGGCGATAGCGGGGATAATAGCGAATTCGGAATAAGTAATTGAATTAATTTATTTTTCTTAAAACATTTCCTATAGGAAAACATTTATAAAATAATTATTTGAATTATTTTTACTAGAATATTTTTTTAATAATAATAGGCCTAAAAATACCAATAATAATATTAAATAAAGCAATGGAATTACCGCCTCAACTACGCTTACACTAGCACCCCAATGTCGGCATTTCTTTGACAAGGCGGCTTATGCTTTTAACTACCTATTTAGTATTTTTCTATTTCTTTACTCTTTAGTTGACTTTAAAGTGTTGAAGTGGGAGCACGCAGTACGCACATAAGCAAAGGACTGATTTTGATGAATCGATGTACCTAATAGTGAAAGTGTCATACTGAAGCCCCGTCATGGCGATGGTATTTGGTACCATTGCCAAGTGGTGCAGTGGTTGCCATTGATAAGGTTCGAAGGCACGAAAACATATTTTAACGGTGTCAACTGTTTCATTAACGGGAGATGATATAAAACGGCAACATCAGGAGCTCTGCAAGAAATTCGGCAGATTCACCTGAGACGCCAGAGTAGCCGCCGATCGGTCGCTGATCGCCTGGCTGGGCCTCCCTGAATAGAGTCTCACACGGATGGGCTGATCGCCCGGGCGGCTACCTACTCGATCGAAGCCTCAAGGGTCCCAGATAGTACCCTCCTAGTGACGCGCTCATAGTCGTGGGCGGCGGAAGAAGGAATGTGAGATGACCACAGAGCTCTGCGTACGTACAAGGCGGTATCAACGGCTATCTACCGCTGCGCGTACCTGGTACTTGGTTTTGAGGAACTGTTTGGTTGGTAGAGGAAGGCCAATGCCCAGTCCCTTCGCCTACTCTTACCCCGAGCAAGATTTGCTTCGATTGTTTAGTGTGTGTAGTTATGTGATACAGATAAAATTAATTGAAATCAAGAGTCAAAACTCGAGTGCCAATGTACCTATTTAATTTTTTTCTGTGGACTGTGTCATACCTACAATATTTGAAATATGCTCGTAGGTATCGTAAATGTCCTTGTAATTTTATCAGAATAATTATTTATGTTGTTTAAGTATTAAATGGATCGCCGACATTCGTTTCGAATTAAAAACTTGTGAATACATTCTAGATACATAACAGTTTGAATGTATTTTATTATAATTATTATGGTTGATAGGTATTACGAATATTTTAGCGAGTGCCTTTGCCTAATAATTTTGCAATTATTGTTATTTTTAAATTTTAAGTACACTTAAGAATTTTTACGAAAGTAAAATAAACAGTGTTTTGTTTAAAGTATGTAACGAGATATTGTAATAGGTAGATTGTAATTTCTAGTGAACGTTTTTCAATATTGCATTATTCATTATTGCATCTTTCAATTTAACAATTTTATATTATAACTTTGTGTATTATTTTAATCAATATTTGTGTGAATTGATGGAGGTTTAAAATCATTTTAATGCTACACGAATGTCTTATAATTTGTAATAAAGTAGTAACTAATAATATTATTTTGTTTAATTTATCCTGTCGCATAAAGTTACACTAAATAGAAAAGTTAGTACCTACCTACCTATTTTATTAAATAAATTTCATATTATTCCATCGTGAATTTGCCGCCCTTATAGGCTAATTGACCTCCCAGGGTCACAAGTTCGAATCCCGGTTAGATTACATTTTACTTTTTTAATTTTGCTGTTACTTTATTTAAGTTAATGTTAAGTATTGATACCACTAACAGAACCTTTAACTTCTTTCTTGCACGCATATTTTCTTGTCTCTCGTAAAATGATAAATCGAATAGATAAATTCATAGGCATTTTGATAAATAAATCGCAGGTCATGGTACCTAAATAGATTTTTTGAAAATTGAAAGAGTAGCTTGTGTAAAACCGTGTTTGTGAAGCACGACGCAGAAAAAATTGCCGCCCTTGTGGGCTTATTGGCCCACAGATAGAGGTTGTGGGTTCGAATCCCGGTTCGATTACATGTTTCTAATTTATTGTTGCTCTTAATTTAGTTAAAAATTGATGTTAAGTATTAACTATAAATAAAAATCGATTTACTAAGAGTTTTATGTTCATCTAATATTTAGGTAGTTTTAATAATAATAAAACGAATTCTTCAATACTTTTTCGAAATCGCTACGGCCGCACTCTAAACGTCGGAATTTGATTGAAAAGGTGGTTTGTGTTTGTTTTGCTTTTAAGTTATTTTGATTTTAGTTTAGTCAAGTTTAATGTCGTAAAGAAAAGTTGCTTTTATTAATGACTAGGACTACCTTAAAGACTTCGTAATAAATTATCTGAAAGAAGTACAAAAGTTAGTGACTACCTACTGACTACATCTGTGCTATGAAAATATTATACCTACTAGGTGCATAATTGCCAAGGTGGATGGAACAAAAAAACATTTAGGGGTTCGGTGTCAACGCTTGTTACGACTTACGAGGCAGTGTTCTAGTACAAGTAGCTCTGCCTCTGCATATCTGGGAGTAGGTATACATCTTGTATCTACGAATTACCTACTTACCTATCGCATGTACCTAATGCTTTGTTTTCAGTAAAGTACTGATTGGTTGTAGAAGACTAGTTCTGCAACTGTTAACAACCCGGACCTGATACAAATCTATTGTTTTAGTCTACTTACGTCGCAAAAAACTGGTGTTCTTAAATTAGTAGGTACAGGACTCAAGCGTAGATGTATTTTGAAATTCACATACATAATAATATGCCTTTTCATCTTTAAAAAAAATAATTAAGTAGAGGTAATTAGATAGGTACTGACTAATATCATCGTCGTGGTGCATATTATGGTAGGTACCTATCTGAAGTAAAGACACTTACTAAGTTTTAACGAACTTATGTTGTGTGAATTAATAACATGTAGGTACCTAATTGGCCTATTAAAAAGTGGTTAAGTAGTAGATTTTGAAATTGCTTTATTAAAAATTTAAAAAATACAATAAAGGCATTGATTATCTAGGCATGCAGGTCCTATACATCCATACCTACCTCTTAATGCGTAGCGAGTACTAAGCTTTAATTTTGATATTGATGATGTTATGATAATAATTTATGTACCTACCTACTTCTAGTCCATATTATTGTAATTATGACAGTCAATAATTTTGTGTGCCTATCAATGCGGTTCACTAACCTAAGTTAGTAGGTAATGTTGTCACACAAAAGTGGCTGTAAAATGAGGTGGTAGTTTGAGGTAAAAATGTTATTTAAAAAATTTGTAATTATTCGTATGTCGAAAATGATGAGGTTTTTAAAATAATTTAATGATGTGATGTTTATAATAATTAGTAATAAAGTAGTCGCTAAAAAAATATTTTTATTTCTCTCTGAAAGACAAATTGAAAATAATTTATTAGTTTTTTTTTTGGAAATAAATTACTATACAGATACTTTTTTGATAAACGTAAGCATTTTAACTAACTATAGTAATTGATAATGTTATTACTATGATCAAAATCACATGACTATTGAGTTTCGCGGCGAACTACGCTTGCGCGTACATACGATGATGGTTTTAAATTTTAAAACGAAAAAAACTTCCTGTGGCTTCATTTTTGAATATTTTCAATTAGTTTTTTTTGTATTCAACTCGTAATTTTTTATACTATATGTGGTTTGAAGGAACGTTGATCAAGCGTCACCACCCTGTATAATATTAAAATAATTATAAATAATATGAAAACAGTGATCAGAGGCAACTTAAACTTGCTATGAGCGGTTTAGCAGGCAATTTCAACTTGTTACTTTTGTGGTACAGTGATTCTTAAAATTTCACTCTCATCATTTTTTCATAACGCGCCTAAAGAAGTACCAATAAATTTCAAATTTCGAATTTCTCATTAAATGTTTAGACATTTATTAATTTGTTTGCACTTTACTATGGCTATATTACATAATTCAATCTCAAAATGTACAGTTTACTCCATTACGTTGTTCTAAGACTTAAAGTAACGTTTAATAAATAGCAATAGGCTAATAGGTAATTGCGAGACTTGCAAGACTCTTGCGCAAGACCAAGACCAAGACCAAGACTGGGAGGCGCAATACCAAGACCAAGACCAAGACCAGATGTGTTGGCGCAAGACCAAGACCAAGACTGGCTAAGTCTCGTCTTGTTCTTGCATTTGGGCAACACTAGTCACCATTGCATCATCTATAAATGCAAAAAAATTCAATGTGTCTATTATACTAACGTGACTACTCTGTTGCATAATAACATTTTGTTTTTTCCTCTATCCAATAAAAAAAAAATAAAAGTGCGTGTGTACAAAGTACACATGTCAGAAGTAAAACTTCTTTGGCAAACTAACACCCACACACCCACGAGTTAGACAGAGTTAGAAATGTCACTGACTCGCGGTGGGCGAGATCTAACTAAGGCTAACTCTTCCCCGTCTCTGAGCGCCTGGTACTATGGACTTATTTTTTCGTTTCATCGAGTTTGAAATTCTAAAGAACTTTTACTTTAAAAATATTTCTTCTCTTTCCAAGACAATAAAAGATCAAGAGACCCATCATATTTTATCAAAAATTTACATGATTTACTACTGAATAAATATCATTAAATTAAATAATAATATTGTTATTTTATTTTTTTAAATATCATCATAATTGATAATATCCTATATGTTGTACCATATTTGACCAGACAGACAGACAAACCTGAAAACTATAGGTTAATACAATATAATATGGTAGTATAATATTATTTGTTGCTTTCTCTTGGAAATGAGATAGATTTTTTTCACAACACAATTTCTTCTTGTCTTCTTATGCCCCCTTTGTAGGAAATAAATAATTTTTATATCATATATTTAATGTTATTATAAATTAATAGTTGTTATATTTATATACATATAAGTTAGCCTACACTATCCAAAAATAATATTGATTTCTTTAGAGAAAACCCATTTACTAAGGTTGTGCTGACAAAATTATTACAGCTGAGTTTACAATTGGCCATCATATTTTTAAATATAGGTACTTAAGTAAAAGAGAGAAGTAAAAATTTCAAACAAAGTCCATTAAAAATTAATTGTATAAAGTAAATTGTGTAAATCAGAAAGTAAAAAGACTTTTGTATTATAAATGAAACTATCTTTTTGGATTTTGTCGCGGATTTATTATGATTTTTGATTCCCGACGTTTTGAATGCGGGAGAGACTCTCCCGCGACCATGATTGCTGTAAAGCATTCTAAACGTCGGGAACAAAAAATCAAAAACATTTATAATGTCAAGTATTCGCGTAAACCTAAGAAAGTACTAAGACTTTTGTATCTCATTAAAATATATAGGTATTCTAATATATAAAAATCTTGTGTCACAGAGTTTGTTGTCCAAAAAGGCTTGACCATTTTTTACAAGTCTGAGAATAGGTATTATAGGTTATGTTTAATAACCTAAGTGATAAGGGTGGCCCTCTCCAGATATTTTATTTTTAGACCAAATTATTATTTTTGATTTTTATAAATAACATATATGTAGGTATATTAAACTACAATTCTTGTTTAAATATGTACATTTATAATGAGGTTAAAATGAATAAGTGATATATTACAACAAACATCTAGATATTGTTAATTTATTAACTGATATAATGAAGTTCCAGTTACGAGAAGATGTAAATTATTTTGTCTATTATGTAGTATCTTATCATTAACAACCAATTATGAAGCTATGTTAGCAAACAACAATAATCAATGTTTTTACCACTATTCTACTACTTAGTTCATTAAAGTGATAAAAGTATTAAGAGTACGTCAACTATTTATACTGGTAACATAAACAAAAAAAAATTTCTTCCGTCCCGCGCTAACGCTTACATAAAAGTTTTTGAATAACCTAGAAGAATGTAGCAAGGCACATAAATATATCAGTGTACTTACTGGCCACACTTTGAAGTGCTAGGCTGATGATTATCATCCATCCTGCGTATAAAAGCATGGAAACTTCAAGAACTTTAAGTTTTACAACTTCGTAGTTCACAAAATAGTTTTAAGTTTTAAATCGCACTTTTCATATTAAACAAGGCACTAAAATTTTATATAAAATTCAACAATATAAAGGCACTATGAAATACGATATATCACTATTTATAAAGATTTAAAAAGTTAGGTAAACACTTTGCATTTAATAAATTCACAAAATCGTAAATGGACAGATATGGCGATAATGATAATATTATGTCAGCTGTCAGTTGTCAAAATACGTAACAAAATACGCGTTATACGTTCCATTCTACGATTGTATCAAGTATAATACAAGGAATGAGTTTCATGGAAACTATTCGCAGTAAACTAGAATAAACATCAATTTCAAAATTAAATAAAAATATTTACAGAAATAAAAATACCCAGAGGGGTATTTTTAAACAGTGAACTACAACGTTATAAGCAAGATGAAGAAGGAACGTTGTATTACATACCGTTCGCGAAATACAAGTTTTAGACTACGATTCAATAAAGTTTGCTATGTATGAATAAAAAAAGCTCTTTTTAAGGTTGTCCTAAACATTCTTCAACTTTCATGGTAATGATGTCCTGAAAATCAGAAATAAAATCTGTATATAATATTTGGCAATTTTTGAAATAAATTATCAAAACTTTTGTTATTAGGTCGAGATATTTTAAAACCGTCAGCTCTTTAGAAATTACATTTGATCCAAACCTTTGAAATTATGCGAATAGAATAGAAGATTGATACCGGAAGTGAAGACCAAGACCAAGTTCCTCCTCCTCCTTCTCCTCTGACCCTCAAAATTATAGTCATATCATTCTTTACATAATGTTGAGATTTATAATCTTTCTATAGTCCAATGCTTTAATACAACAATTTGGTTTTAGACTCATAAAAATCAGTGTAAGTCTGAGACTACGCGTTAGAATGTGTCCCGGCCTGCTAGTTACCAGTTTGAAGGAAAACTACAGTGGTATGTATCGTTTAGCAAAATAATTAATTGTAAAGTGATAAGGTATGTCCTGAATTCAAAAGATAACAAAGTATTAAATATTAATGTCACAATACAATATATTTTCATACATCATCGTTTCACTCCTATTAGATGCAATGAAATGGTTAAAAATGGACGTATTTCTATAGAATATTATATTAACTAACTAGCGACTCGCCCTCGCTTCGCTCGGGCTCTTCCCTAGACTTAGCACAGGCAAAGCCGCGGGTTCCGCTAGTTATGCATATAAACCTTCCTCTTGAATCACTCTATCTATTAAAAAAAACCGCATCAAAATCCGTTGCGTAGTTTTAAAGATTTAAGCGCACATAGGGATATAGGGATATAGGGACAGAAAAGGCGACTTTGTTTTATACTATGTAGTGAAGACTGAATCGTTACATATTTTATAATTTGCTTTCAATTTGGCTTTGATAATAGAATTAGAAACAATTTAATCAGTAAGAAAGACGAAGTCGTTCAACACAGCTGTAAGTAGATTACGTTGTTTATATTTAACTATAATATTATTTTATAAAATACAAAAAATACACATATTTTTAAAGGAAAATAAAATAATTTACTTAACTTTCATTTTTAAGTGCTGCGTAATGATTTCTCATAGATGGCGTTGTTAATGTTATTTTGATATAATATTTTACATAAATTTAAAAATATTACATTTATTAATTTAATTGATTTACAAAAGTTCTAAGTCGTTTTTTTTTCAATTTTTGTTTGGAACGGCTTATCTTGGTAGAATTTCTTTCTTCGCGACTACTAGGTTCAATGTAACTTTCCCAAAGTCTGTTTTAATTTTCTCTACTAACTGCAGCCGAGAAATAATTTTACTTTGGATTCAGTATAATGTGCTTTCTCTGCATTATTATATCCCACGCAGTACAGTACTATAGTACCACAGTCTATGAAAATTTCATACAGTCGGCCAACGAACATGTCTAGCCAGAGCAATCGTGCGGGGTTTGCGGGGTGAGAGAGGGGCGGTAGCGAGCCCAAGCTGCCATACACACTGGCTTGGGACGCATCGGCTAGGGTCGACGCTTTTAAGCTATTGCATAGCTTTTATCGCGGGCTTTGAGTGCCGCGACCGAATCAAGAAATTCCGTAACGAAAATAAAATCTAACACGCCCCGATTTCTCCGCCGTCTGTGGGCCGATTTTAATTTTTTTTCTTTTGTTCGGTAAGGTATAGCTCTGAGGGGGTCCCATTGTCATCATGTCAGGATCTGATGATGGGATCCTAGGGAAATCGAGAGAAACTCTCAAATTTTATAGGCATTTGTTACGTTTTTCATATATTGTCTAAAGCTGTTCAAGAATTTGTGATGATGTATATTTATATTGTATATTTTCTCAACGGTTAGGAGATGAAAGAAAATTCTTTTAATATTATACGTACTTATGAACCGATAGTTGTATATATATACCACCATATATATACCAGGATATTAGGTTGATCTGATAATAGAAGGTAAATCTTATTAACGTCTACGAGTTACGTGGAAAAATAGACGTGGACAAATCTCGATTGACTATTGTCGTTCACTCCAAAATTTCGCTGACTTATTGGAGCAGTAGTTTAGTTAGCCTACCTATATTATATTTAAACAAAATATCTAATTTCCACTAACAAATTAAAAATAAATTATTTTATAATAAAAATGAAAACCGACTTCAAAACGTTACGTTATTATCTACTAACTATAAGCTAACTCCCTGCCAAATTGAAAATTTGTAGCTCAAAAAATGAAGGAATTTCGTAAAAACTTTCATACAAACTAATGACAGCCCTTAGACCACCTTAAACCGACCCTGTCGCAAAATCTGTTCTAAGCGGACATCTACTAACTTTTAACTTCCACCCTGCCAAATTTAAAGTTTGTAGCACAAAAAATGAAGGAATTTCATACAAACTTGCGAGAGCCCTTAAACCACCTCAATCCGGCCCAATTGCAAAATAGTTCTTAATGGACATCTACAAACTATAAACAACGGAGAACTCAATAACTCATAAAAGCCTGTCTTCATAAAAGCGGGTGGACCTTTTTAAGGGAAATCAATAGTTGATACATTATCACTACATAGTATAAAACAAAGTCGCCTTTTCTGTCCCTATATCCCTATATCCCTATGTGCGCTTAAATCTTTAAAACTACGCAACGGATTTTGATGCGGTTTTTTTTAATAGATAGAGCGATTCAAGAGGAAGGTTTATATGCATAACTAGCGGATCCCGCGGCTTTGCCTGTGCTAAATCTAGGGAAGAGCCCGAGCGAAGCGAGGGCGAGTCGCTAGTAAGTAATATAATTAAGTCAATGATTTATTTTCAGTTTTATCATATAGATAAATTGATATAACTTTTACATTTACGAACCGATTAAAACTAAAACCGCACCCCAATTTGTTTAGCCATATTTGAGATTATGGCGCATAATCGCAGACATACAGACAAAAATTCTAAAAATTATTTAGGGTACTGTTGTTTAAGCACGTCAATTTAGACTAGATCAAATAATATGGTAGAAGGGGAATAATAAAAACACTTAAGATATTAAATATTTTATTTCATAATTTGGCATATTAGTTGTTACTACTTTGTTAAAATATAACCATTTTAAATACTAATATGTATTACTAAAAAGAATTTTGAATTTTCAATTTGCACAATGTAAATTTTGAGCATTAATTGAAATAGACTGTTGTTACTATAATAGTAAATTGCATTATTTGTGAACTAAAAATGAGATGAACTAGTCTAAATTAATAAAACAACAACAGTTTGTGAAGAAATGAAAGATCTTTATTTAGAAGAAACATTCCTTAGTACTATATTACAAGATATTTTATTTTAGGCATACAGAAAGTATAGTCTATGTCGTAAACTAAAATTAAGACGAACTTTGAATCAAATTAGGCCTTAAAATTTTTGTACTGATAATTAAACAATAAAAAACCGAATATAACGCCAACTTTCTATGACTATGCAACCTTTACATAGGACGGTAATTTGTATTTTAAATCGAGATATAAACTAATTTACAACTCAAATTAAAAATCCATTCTTCTATTGTTTAAATACTAAATTAATTCTTAAAAAATCATGTAATAGTCAATTTTGATCAGTCAGGATAACTTTAAACCGTTCAAAAATTTACAATTTTTCCAAAAAAGAAAGAATCAATGATTTTTAATCTATGTTATATGTAATATAGTTAAAGAATTCAATTATTTATTATATATTTTTATTTCTTCAAGATTTCTCCATGATAGACCAAAACTAGACTATTTTACATTGTCCTTAAGTGCATGCATTTATATATCATCATTTCTAAGTTATTATAATAATAATTTTGGCCTAATATTCAGTTTTGTCACTTACAATAAAGTATTTATATGTGATACGAGTCCCATTCTATTTTATTCTGGAATGATTTCTGTGGAATCTTAAGTTTAAATCTTACGTTCTGTTTAATTCCAGACCTTAACTTATAAAACTTATAACTAAAATAATGTATAATATAAACACACGAAACTATAAATAAATATATTCAAAAAATTAGTGAAGTTTCTATTCGAGAAGACGTTTAAATGAAAAGTATTTCTTATTTATTTTTTTGTTTTTGGAAACAGAAAATTTATTATAAAAGTGAATAAAAATTATTAAAAATACAGAATAATTAACAAAATTATTCCTACATGTTGCTTTAAAATTAAAATAACATGTGTCAAAAATATTATAATTAGACAATAATTAGATTTAATGAAATACAATCATAGATTAAAAAACATCAGAGACAATATTTGGTATATAAATAATAAAATTGATTTTATAACACAAAACGTTAATAGATAAGTTAATTAGAAGGTTAATATATTAACGTGATAAATTGTGTAATTTATAGCCAAGTTATTTCAAGTATTTAGTCAGCTTAGTTAAGTATGAGAATCTGTACTAAGGAATTCCTGAAGTTCATTTGAAAATTGCGAGTTGCTACTACTAGAGATATTGAATATACATTATTAATTATATTATATTGTTAATATTAATACCTTATATATAACTTTGAAATTGCAAACAAAGTGAAGGAAAAGCATTGAAAGTTGCTGTCTTTTAAATGTAAATAGTGATTTGTTTCAATAACTTAAATGTCAACTTTGAATATATAATATGATAAGATCTCTGTAATTTTTTCTATACAAAAATATTGTTCTGAGTCAAACTGTGTTTGATAATTTGGACTTATAATTAATTAAACCTGTAACAATGTTACTTTATTTTCTAGAACTTTCAAAAAATCTATTATTTTGTCAGATATCTTTAATAAAAAAAGGATACGTAATCTTAATTATTTTCCGAATGGACTATATTTTAAAACTGATTACTAAAAAAAATGTGCGTATAATAAATAAAAATAATATAAAAGACTCGCGTAGATTTCATTGCCGCGGATTTCGTATGGAACATGGTTGAACTGACAGCAAAAAAAAATATTTTAGGAGACTACGTTTTAAGCAGAGCGATGGAAAGATAGAACTCCAAACTGTATCATGTACATTTAATTTTTGGAGTTAGAAGGTTGCGCCTTTTCCTTCAGCGGAATCTGAAACCAAATAAAAAAATTTTTTAACATTTTTTAAAGCACATTATATTTATTACTACCATTAAATTTTTTATAATAAAAATCTTAAATTGTTAGTAATTTTATTAGACTGGTGTCTAGTATTTTGGCGACTTTCTTATTCAGGGAGCGTTTTGCTATACCTCGCAATCATATCTTACGACTTAATCGATCGTACACAAGTCGTATATTATAGTAATGTATGGGCAGGAAAGTAATAGTTTGTTTTTGTTCCGATGCATCAAAATATTTACGTGAAAATATTCCAATCAATGATTTCTAAAGATTTTACTTTATTTAATCTAGATACAAAGTGGTTTTGCTTACTGTAGCACGCTGATCCTCCATTCTGCCAGCTTGGGCCTTCATGAGACGATTCAAGAAGTCATTTTGAGAATCATCCTTTTCCTTTTTCTTCTCCTTATCTTCAGCGTTCTTTTGAACTGGAGCAGCCGACCGCTGTTCTTGTTCCAAGCGAGAATTCTAGAGTTACAAAACAATTTGTAAGTTGTACTTTCTTAGGTTTACGCGAATACTTGACATTATAAATGAAACTATCTTTTCGGATTTTGTCGCGGATTCTCTGTACTATCTACTTTGATATCAATTTGAATATTGTAAATTGTGGGTAGGCACTGTCTGTAACAAGTATATAACCCCCTGAGACGTCTAATACCTTAGTCTCTCCCGTGACCATGTGCGCTGTAAAGCATTCGAAACGTCGGGAACAAAAAATCATAATAAATCCGCGACAAAATCCGAAAAGATAGTTTCATTTACAATTTGTAAGTTACAAACGTACATTATTATCGCACCTCTAATATAAAAGTCGCAGTATAAACTACCTAAATAAATTCATTGTAAGATAAATTTAAAAGTTAAAAAAGAAACCAACACTTTTAAACTTTTAAATGAAAACAGTGACATAAGCGTCGGTGGCCTATTGTGCTTTGCATTCAAAGACACAAGAATAATAAATCCGATTACACAAAACATCGATGAAAATATCCTGTATTCAAGGTAACATCAAATGTATATTCTATTCATGACTTTATATTTACTGATTTTTCTTATAACGTCTCTTAGAAAGAATATTTCTTTATACTTAACAAGTTCTGCGTTCTAACTTATAGGCGCAGTAGTTAGTTACTTTAGAGTCTATTTTTGATGCATAATATACCTAACATTATTTATACTGTTTGTTCAACCGTTGGAAATTAAAATGTGTCTTAGAATGTTATAGATTCCGCTTCATAAAATACTGTTAGAAAAGCTAAGAGAAAACGTTGTTAAAACAATGTTCTTTATTTAAATGCTTTATAATGCAAAAAAATAAATAAACTAAATAGAAACCCATTAAGTAACTACATTAGTAAAAATGTTTTTTACTATTAATTAATGTTGGAATAGATTTTTACTTAAGAGACGCTAATTAACTTATTGCTCTTATTTACCTTAGTTTACCTTCGGGCTATTTAAATTTTAGCTGATCTCGTCATTGAACTAAGGGTTCCTTTTTTAGAATGTTTACGATTGTTTTTTATCACAAGCTTTTAGCGACATTTTCACATTAATTAAACAAATAATTCTGCGAAAACTTTTCAATGTAAAATAAATGATCGCTATTTTCTAAATTTGCTATTGAAAATGGCGACGATGGCTACCGTCTTGGCTTAGCAAAATCGTGTTATGAAAAAATTATAATTGATAATCTTGCTTCAAAATTTTATATATGATGTTGTGTTCTCCTATAATTGTAAGTACATATAGGTTAGGTTTTTGAAAATGTTCTAGTGTAAGTTTTTTTGTTTTAGAAATTCTTACTACAGTAAATAAACGTTTTAATTATTGTAGTAAGAATTTCTTAAGATATTTTATTCTAAGAGAGCTAAGCATTAGACGGCAAACCATTACATCTCAGGGGTCGTCCATAAATCACGTGATGTTTTTAAGCAACTTTTTAAACCCCCCCACCCCCATATGTGGTGAGGTTAAAGACTACCCCCCCTAGTCCCTAGTCAAAATCACGTGTATTTTTTTACAAAGTGTCTTTAAAAAAATCTAAATATTATCTTTAAATACAGGTTAACAGGTATAATCTAATGTGATTTTGTTAAATTAATATCGATATTTTTTGTAAGCAGCTAGACCAATTGGTTCATTGTTAAGCCTTCCATTCTTACTCATAGCGACTCTTCGTGCGTCTTGGGGGCATCATCTCTTTTCTCAGTAAAGCTTTAATTTCGTGATTTTTACTTACCTATTGTGGTACTTTTAATAGTGTCGTTTCATTCGACAATAGTTCCCTCACAAGTCTTTTCAGAGATGCATGTCGTAGGAACTTTTATAGGAGACTTGGCTTAATAGGAACGGTTAGCTGTTGTCGCGGCGCGCGGGAAAATCTTAGCAACGGCCTTAGAATAGTGTAATTATTCTAAGGCAACGGCGACTCAAGATAACGCATTTTCGGTCTAAAAATCGCGCCTTCAAAAAAAATTACGTGATAACTCACTACACCCCCCCTCCCTCCTAGTGATATTTCGTGATTTTTTTCGAACCTCCTCCCCCCCTTTCGAGCCCCACGTGATTAATGGACGACCCCTTACCTGTACACGTGCGAGGACTTCCAGGAATTCAGCTTCTGGCATTGTCCTCGTAGTACGTACAGTATGAACTCCTGGAAGAGCAGCTTGAGTGTTGACCGGGCGTAGCTCGGCGCGTTGGTCATCAAGTCTATCACTTTGCAGCGTAGATATGAGCGCGAGCATTTCGGCAGTTCCCTCTGGCGGACTGGAAATAGCCGAAATTATTTTAATAATCATATCTTAAAAATGGATTATAACGAATCTATAAATTTTATTAAAAAAAAGTGCATGTGTACAAAGTACACATGTCAGAAGTTAAACTTGAATTTAAATTAAGGCTAACTCTTCCCCGTCTCTGAGTGCCTGGTACTATGGACTTATTTTTTCGTTTCATCGAGCTTGAAATCACATCGATTCTAAAGAAGTTTCACTAGTAAAAAAAGCTAATTTTAATAACATTTTTTTACTAAGTATGACCATTTATTATAGGGAATCAAATACAGTATGATATAATATGCCATTAATGATATTAGAATACTGCTGGTTTTTTGGTTACGATTAAGGACTTTCTATGACACTTTCTATGCACATAAATGACAAATTACTCAGTCGTTCTCGTACGCATTGTTGATCGCAATTCATTTTTTTTCCTTCAAGCTGCGGAAATGACCGCTCTCCACTACAATGGGTAATTAGGCAAAGGAATATTCTTCTAGCAATTTCTACGTTTCTGATTATTCTTCTAGCAATTTCCACGTTTGGAAAAGTCAGTTTTTTCTGATTTTATTAGGTTATGTAACGTTGAGATATTTAAATCCGCTGATTGCTTTGCTACGTGTTATAAATATTGGCTTAAATGAAAACATTCTTTTTTGAGCTTATCTGCATTAGTCTTTGTGTTATTGAAATGATAAATTTCTGCCAATTCTTTCGAAAACTAAATCGACTATCAATTTCATGGTATGCTGCCGAACGTTTTTTTAAATGTGTATGTAATGTGTCAATTATGGGAATGAAAGTATCTACACGAAACTTTTCGATATGTGATGTGTGTGTGTGTGTGATAAAAAGTGATGCGTATGGTGCAAAATCTTTTTCTTTCAAATGTAGCTTTGTAGACAACATAAATTCACTAATCAGTTCTAAGCATCCCATATAATTTATTTAGTTACTCAGTATCAATTCGTTCAGTAATTCCTTGTGCTGTAAACTGTTCTCATTTTAGTTCGAATAAGTCACTATTTATATTTTGGAAAAACTCTGGCCCTTTTCGAATCCAAATATCAAGGACTTCTTCCGGTAAAATGTCGTCATAGTAAGTACCAGGGTCAGGAGACACGGATACATTCTCTAAGATTGCAGTTATTAATTTACAGTAGCTTCAAGTCGATGGTTCCTCCCTCCTGGTGGCATTCTGAGGTACTTCTGTCTTGCGGTGATGAGAATGAATAATCTCTCGGCTTATTTGTTTTTTCAACCGTAAAAAATTAAGTGAGCTTTGGAAGTTTTTCCGTTATTTTCTTTTGAGCTATAACTTTTTTCTTTTTCGTGAACCATTTAAATGTTATTTTCGATATAAAGAAATAATGTTTAAACGTACAAATGAAAACTTCTGTTTATTTAACTCAATTTTAAATATCAAACGAAACTAAATAACGCCACTCACTCCTATAGGACTGAAAGTTTAATACAAAATTCGGGGATTCCCCCAACTATAGACACATAAATGTAAGGCCTTGTTTAGACGGTGCAGCTTGACTTTGGAATCGAAGTGATTGCATGAGTGATCGCTAGATGGTGATTGATCATTAGTAATCCCACCGAAACGATTCGATGCAACTTGATTTTGCTGCAGCTATTTCTCACGATCCCACGCGAGTTTTTTTTTTCAATATTATTAAGGACGTAGGTAATATTGTTTAATTGCATAAGGATCATTGTTATTATAATGCAAAATATCTACTGTGTATATTGTTTTAAACAATTCTAACTATACCATACTAGTCATACAGAACTAACTAGTCCATACCTACTACTACTACCTAATAATTTCACTGTTCTTTAATTAGAGGCTAACATAATATTAACTAAGCAACATAGTTTACTATTTCAATTAATATAATATTTCATAAAATTTTGCGATTTAACGTCTAAAAAATCTTAATGTAAACAAAGTTCAGCGTAATAGTTCGCCTTTCAAGCCTCGTAGCTTACCACAGAACTAGATAGTGCTGTTGTAATATTGTCCCAACATATTTATTTCTATAAAAGTCTATTAATTAATCCCTGCAAAATGATGCAGATTTTAATAGAACTCCATTATAGAGTGACGTGTATTACGTCGCAAATTATTGTCTATAAAATGGAAACCAAAATAAATGTAATAAACGGGGTGGAAAATTGATGAGTGACTTGTTTACAGGTTAAATGTCAAAGGCTATTATGACCGCTTTACTAAACTTATGGGACAAAATTTACACATACAACGAAAACTTTTTTGTGAACCACTTAAATATGTTCTTTTGATTCGATATAATGAAGTAATGTTTAAACGAATAAATCAAAACTTCTATTTATCTTACTCAATTTGACAATTTGCCTGTCTATGATCGCATCTCGAGGAAATCACTGAACATTTTCTGATGGCATTTGGTTTGCTGATAGCTGTTTATTCAAGTATAACGTACAAGATATTCGTACTTTATACTACGGGAAAATATCACAACTTAGAGTAACTACTTAACCGTTAAAACAAAGCTAGGGAAGAACTCGAGCCAATAAATAGTTAATTTCATATTCGTTTACTTTATAAATAAAAATATATTAATGAATTGAATGAATTAACTTTAATTTAAGAAATTAAAAAAAATTAAGAAATTTATAACAACAATATAATAAATCATAATTTTCAACAGTTTGCTCAAAATTGTAAAAAATTACTTCCGGAAAACTGTGGGCATAAGTGGAAAACCTATAGGTCAAAAAAGCTTTGTTACACAAAAGAAACAATTTCTTTGACGGTAGCTTTCTAACACCTTTGAAACTACGCTTAAGAACGACTCGTTTAAAATCTCACGACAAGGTTATACGCAATTGAATATAAGTTCACATTTATTGAAGTAAACAATTAAAATAATAATTAAGAAAGCTATTATTAAGTATACATATAATTAATTCTAATTGAGGCAAAACTGTACATTATATATTTTTTGGAATATCTTATTTACATAGTCATTATACATCGATATGAATCTGCTTGCTTTAAGTTTAAATAATCTATAATCGTTATATTATAGATTATTTTAACTTTACCTGAAGTTATATATAGCTAAAATCTCTTTAATTTAAGACGTTTTTTGACAAATTATTTTACAACAAAAGGATATTAAGTATAGTAAATAAATTTAAATTACTACTAATATTATCATATACTTTAAGGGGTTTTGAAAGCAATATTATATAATATTTGATACACGAGTACCGACGATCTAGCCCGTTCGTTCGCTTTTTTACGCTTTACGTAATGTGTAAGTAATAACTGTACCAACTGTAGAGTGTGGCTTATCGGATATGTGAATTAAACAAAGGTTGAAGCAAGACTGTGTATGTTTTTCAGTAAGTTCATTTTTCTTAAAGACAAAAAACAAAATTTTTAGTTTAAAGCATTTAGCAAGCTCTACTATCCCATTTTGTTTGCACATTTAATACTCAATTGTCCAAAGTCAAAGGAAAAGGAAACCGTAACAAAACTTGCATAAAATGCAATACTTTTTTATATATTTAATTTTAAAGTGTATATTTCGGCTAATAAGCTTTTAAACTAAGAAACAATTTACGTTATTTTTCATTTTATATCACAAGTAAATATTTTCTGTGTACTTGAGCTATGTTATTCTTTTAAAATATACGTCGTGAATTTTATATCGTGTAACACTGAGTTGGAGTTTAAATATAGCTAAGCCGGCTCACCATCTTCTACAAACGTAGTAGCTGTTTCATACTTTAGAATACTTTTAAATTTAGTCAAAACATATTTCATTAATTAAAACAGTGAAGTATTTCTAAGACTAATATATGACATACACATAAGCTTTTAGTTTTGTTATATTCCATTTGCTCGTTGTAGCATGAGTTAATTAAAAGCGTATCTAAACATATATAGTTTTCAAGTAACTTTCATAAAATTCGTAAATAACTTAGTTTGCAAGAAACCAATTCAAATTTAATTTATATAATACTATTGGTAAAGTTAAATCATTATTGTTTGGTTATTACTAACTGTGTTTGATATTTACAAGAGTACATACATTGATTCTATTTAATTTGAACTTAAGAACCCTAATAGAAGACCTAATTATCCCGTATTGTTAAAAAAATAAAGGATAATGGAGCTGCATAGTTTTCCTAAACATAGTAACTGTGATGAGCAAGCAAATATTTTAGATTCACATTCCATCCGTTTGCAGCAAGTTTAATAACGTATTGGCCTAACATTAATTGCATAAATCAAATCCTATTGAAATATTGTATTGGTAAGTCGAAATTACATTCAATTCAACGAATATATCACTAGTTTTCAGCAATAAGCCGTGAAGCTTGAACGATCCGTCGGCTCACCAACTTCGAGCGTAAACAAGAAAAATCTACATAATATGTATATCCAAATCCCAAAATATTTGCTTTGTCAATTGTATCAGTTATCTTAAACAATGGGTTACAAATAAATTCCGTATTCTATTTAAATCATATTAAAATATAATTATAAAGGCAGTCATCGATGACTCGCCTATACCTACCGCGATAAGCAAGTCATCTTCATGTTCTTTATTTTGTGGCTTTCAGGCGTGCCATTTGGGTACAAATTACTTCGCCAATGTCGAGTAGAATGGAAAAGACACAGTGAAGATTGAGAATTGCTCGGTTTAGAAAGAGATGTTCACGCGATAAGCACCTACAGCGCCCGACAACTCGAAGTTGCTAATCTGTCAGGGCTGTCACACGCGTACGTATACAACGGTCAGTCGATCATCGTCGTATCGCAAGGTTTATAACTCCCATAACACTGTCACTATTATAATATATTCTGTGATATTAGGAATAATATTTATTTCCAGCTAATAATAAATTGTTTGTTTGATTTGGAATTTTCGCAACACTGAAGTTTAATAATAGGTGCGTTAGAGACGCGAGGTGCGTTATTTTAAAATCAAGTATGTTCTTATTTTTTTTACTTTGCTTACAACCCTGACGCTTGAGCTGTCGTGCAAGTAAATTCTGAACACAAAGGAATTGCGCTCTTGTGAGCGTTACAGTAAGTTGTGATTTCGAATGCACCAGGTGCCATAGAAATTTTGTAGGTATTTAAAACGGCGGCTTTCTTCGATATCAAAGGGGTGCAACTTCTGGTATATTATATATTCCGTGATATAGATAAGTCGACTGTCATTCAAATGAACAAAAATATTTCTAGCTTGCAGTAATGACGCCGTCGGCAATGATCCGTCGGCTCACGGACATTGAGCATGAATACGAGTATGAAGAATCCCTACCATCCTCAAATCTCAAACAATTCGCTTTCGAAATATAGATGTTGATTTAAATAATGGTTTAAGAATATGTTGATATAAATTTAGTATTCTGGGGCACTTTCTTTTCAATGAATCCGTAACTTTTATATTTTTAAATGTAATTTGTTACTGATTTTACGAGAACTTATCTCGTAGTCTTGTTTTAATCTATAATTAAAAATGGCCTAAGCTAGTCTTTAGAAAAAGACCTATATTAACACAAGGGTTTGAGATTGTTTTAATGCTTGCTTGCGAATATGTTACACACATTGCATTTATAATACCCAGATATAAATATGAAAAAAGACATCTTAATACTGACTAGTGGAACCCGCGGCTTCGACCGCGCTAAATCTAGGGAAGAGCCTAAGCGAAGCGAAAAAATGGTTATTATGAGTTATCCGTAAAAGATATACCATCGCGGACTTTTATGTAGAGCTTTTTAAGGTGTACAATACTGTAGTACATTATTTTGATCTATCTCGTAGAGTTTAGCCAGCGTTCCGCAAAAAATGAGTTTATTTACGAAATCACATTAAAAACCTCTAAAATTATCAGTGTTTCTCTAATATATTATGCATGTATTATACATATAAACTTTCCTCTTGGATCACTCTATCTATTTAAACCGCATCAAAATCCGTTGCATAGTTTTAAAGATACATAGCATAGCATACATAGGGATATAGGGACAGAGAAAGCGACTTTTTTATACTATGTAGTGATGATGATTGATAAAGGCGTTATGGCTGTTGGAACAAACTCACAATAGCTGGATTTTAGCGCAACCCAAAGTGAATTCGCGAGCGCTCTGACGCGCTCTTAGACATTTTGCGTGAAATTTTAAAATACAATTTTAAAATATTTTAAAAATTAAGTACCCTTTTTTAATGTTTTATTTAGCAAATACTAAGTACTAGAAATTATAAAACGTGATTATTATTGTAATGCGCTCTCTTGGATATCTGAGTGATGCGGGTTCAAATCCAGGTCTCGCACCTCTGATATTGTCATATGCGAATCATTTATAACTTGATAACTACTTGTTTTACGACGAAAGAAAACATCGCGAGGAAAACTGAATGTCTGAGCAAACCTAGCAAGTTTTCGAAAAAACGTGTGAAGTCCGCCAACCCGCGCTAAGCCAGCGCGGTGATTGAATATTGATATTGAAGTGAGGTCTGTGCCCAGCAGTGGGACGTTTAAAAATAGCTGATTCCAAAAAATATGTAAACTAATCACTGTATTTTAAATCAATGGCACGTTTATCTAGTATTTCAATATACCGAGTGTAACATTTAAATCGGTCAGTATGAGGAAGTCTGAAACCATAAGACACACGAAGATCTGTTGTTAGGTACTGTGTCATCCATATAGCAACAAGAAAAACTGTTATAAATGAAACTATCTTTTCGGATTTTGTCGCGGATTTATTATGATTTTTGGTTCCCGACGTTTCGAATGCTTTACAGCATAATCTACTTGGATATCTTTTTGAATATTTGTAAATTGTGGGTAGGCACTGTCTGTAACAAGTATATAACCCCCTGAGACGTCTAATACCTTAGTCTCTCCCGTGACCATGATTCCTGTAAAGCATTCGAAACGTCGGGAACCAAAAATCCAAATAAAACCTTGAGAATTAAGAACCTCCTCCATTTTTAAGACGGTTGAAAATGCAATAGATCGTTGCCTAAATGAGTTGAATGTTGATTAATAAAATAAAAAATAAAAAATATATATATATATATATAAAAGTTAAATCCGTTTTAGTAAATGATTTTGTTAAAACTAGAATTAACTAATGCTCAAAATTGAATAACGCGCTGCGTATGCAAGAAAGGATGTATCTATGACAAAGGTGTCTCTGCAAAAAAAATGGTTGCCTTTGAAACTCTAAATGCGTTTTCAATTCCAAATTAGTTTCTCTAGTGCTAGTTTTAACGAAAGCTCGGAGTGACAACTAGTTTTAGTTGAAAATCAAGTATATCAGTGGTAAATTCTAGTTTTGACTAGTTAATTCTATCTCTAACGAGCTCTCTAATTTAATATTTTAATATTGACTGCAGTCCTCTTAACCTGTTATTATGGAAGTGAATACTTTAAAACTTCACTTGCACTAATCGGTATCTACGAGTAATTTCAAATATAAGAACATATTCGCATAATGCAATTACATATAATAAAACAATAATCATGAAATAAATGAAACTCTCCTTTCGGAGTTTTTCGCGAATTAAATGTTAATAAAAAGGCTTTAAATAATAATTATATAATTTAAATAAAAGTGATACAATTTACAGTGAAAATAAAGCGCAGCCCGCTACACAAATATCTACACTTTTTAAGTATATTAACGAAGATATAAATGTAAAATCTCAATAAGATCAGTCGCAATAGACGCGCGGATATTTAAAAGTCAATCGCAAAACATTATTTGAAGCATTATTTGCCAAATATTGAATTATAATTATTGAAAACCACTTATAAAGAATTGAAAGTATAGAGAAATCATCATCGAAAATCAAAAATAATTACACTTTAACAAGTCTAAAAATACTTACTCAAGGAGCAGTTGGTTATAGAACTCCTGGCGAGCCATGAGCTCCTCTCTTAACTCCTCTAAGGAGTTAGTTCTCGATACACAACTAAAGTTGGAACCCATTCTTTAGAGAAACTTTACATACCATACAACAATACAACACAATATTAATCGCGAGCGTCGACGCGAAATGCAACCGTCCGCGATCTAGCTTGATGCAGGAATGCCAAAGGATCTAGGAGTTTCAACCCACCGTGTTGAAGCGCAAGTTGCGACTGATGGCGCACGTACCTGGCGAAGCCTACCGCCCACTCAACCTTCGAAACGCGGGCTGTGTAACGTTGTCATTTACTTATATATAATTTTTTTTATAAAGCGCCCCTGATAATTTTACTTTTTATATATAACGATTTATGAGTAAAAAATAATTACAGATCGATTCGCCACTATATATTTAGAATTTATATGATATATATATTTTTAGATATTAAATTATAATATTTGATAAAAAAATAAGTTAATAAGTTTTTTATTATATTATATAAAATAATTTCGTTTTAGATGTTTTAGAATGAAATTTGTGTAATATAAAAAAATAATAAAGAGAAATCAACGTGGCTGTTCATTTCAATTTTAATATCACGATATTTAATAAAAAAAATACATATATACGGGATTTCAACGAAGTCAACGGTCAACGACTTAAAATCCGCTCTTTCACTTGACGACTATTGTCTTAGCTAAGTATTTATAGATTTAGACACTTTCAAGTTATAACGAGAGCATATCAGATTTTTTCCATGACTTTTCTATACAATCTATCCTCCGTTTCAACTTTAATTATGACATTTTAAATGTACATAATGAAGATGTGGGACTTTTGAAAAGAATTTGACTGTGGAGTCTATTTATATAATATGTAGGTGTAGAAAATAATTATCTGTTCTGTAATTTCATCAGTAGAGCACAATTAAAATAATATTAGAACTTGCGACTGAGAAGGTAATTATCATGAAATAGTATATATTCTATATAATAGAAAGTGTTTGAGTGGGAAAAAGACAACGTTAATGCCAATTTTTTACTACAAATTATAAGAAACTTAGACATTTAATGAATATAGCCTTTCGTAGTTAACCTTAGAGTACCTTTTTTCGAAATCGTATACATCGGATATAAAAATGATTTTATTATTTGTTAGTTAGTGCGCGCTTTATTTAACTTTCATTTTAACTTTTTCACAAAACGCTAAACAAGGTTTCATGGAAGAGGATCGGAATGGGAACCCTGGAATATTGATTCAGAGAAAAACTGAAAATTGAAGCGCTACTTTTGTTTGCATTCCGTTTTGAATTTAAAATTAAATAATATTAATCGAGTGTCCATCGTTGCTAAATTAAAATAGCGTTCAAAAACGCTTTGTTTTATCTTCTATTATATTTTAGGTAATAATATGTTTAGAGAAACATCGAAATTACGATGTAAAATAAATATTTTTGTTAAACATATTTAGATGTCTTTGGTTTCAATGAATTGAAGCGAAAGGGTATAGGGTATTACGCATATTAAAACACCTGTTTATTTCTAGTCGTACCCACATATACGTACATGTAGTAGGTAAATATATAAGATGTATTTCTTAATTAACATTTGCCGATAGTATAACTAAATATGGAAAAAATCATTGACAATGAAAGTGACACAAGAGAGGGGTTTAATTATTGAAAAATGCGTACTCTTTATGTAATGTGTGTATAATAATATTAATGAAATATAATAAGATCTAGGTGATCTATATTTATAATTACTGCTTATTATGGCTGTAGAATTTTAACTCTTTCACTAAACAAGTCTTGTAATTGACTCCCAACAAAGGATGAAAATCGGGTGAACACACTATGCTCGCTCATTTTAAACATTATAGGTATCAATTTCTCATATTGTACAGTGTACACCTCGCAATTATCAAGGAAATAGGCCATAAGAAAGCTTTAAGCTATTAACAATAAAGTTCAAACAAAACAAAAATCGTGAAGGTATATAAGGTAATTCTTAATGTTCACCTTCATAATTACTGATTTACTTCAATTATTGTACTACTTTATGCTATCGGAATTATTTCGTTTATACGTCAAGTCAAAAAACTCGATTTGTACCGATTTACTTTGTTTAGAACAGCGTGTGGATAATTTTAACTTGCATATTCTACACAGTATGAGCTCGCGTAGCATTTTTCGTAGTTGAGCTACGAAGTCTGTAGCGTTACCTTCCAAGCAATTATTGTGCTTGTCGCTATTGAAATTGTTTAATTATTTAAAAAGCACTAACACTTTGCTGTGAACTTGATTTAAAATCAAAATATCATCACTTACATCGAATCAAAATGTTGGTGCGAATGAATTCATAGAAATAATTTACTCGTGGATGTATCGATCTTATACGAATCCCAGATTGAGCAGAACCGAAGTAGTTACTGAAGGATTCAAAAGATTTAAGCGAGTAAATAACATCAACAATAAAAATCATATCTTTCAGATAGTTTCAGTTTGTCGCGTTAATAGACTGTGGTAATTTTTTTTTAAAATTAGATTCACAAGTCTTGAATACTCATTCAATGTATAGAGAGTACATTCGACACTCTCACAGCGCCGTAGTTTCTACCGCGTAGATAGCTAGACTCGGCGTAATTGACCGCGGTGCCCTAAAATTCTAATACGATTAATTATATATGGGACATTAACCGATTCAACCATTCGTTTAGTATCGATTGATGCAAATTTTACTTAGGCTGCATGCAACATATACGATATTAATGTATAATAAATTAAATATAATGAATGATAAATTTATATCAATAACTAGCGACTCGCCCTCACTTCGCTCGGGCTCCGAGATTTAGCACAGGCAAAGTCGCGGGATCCGCTAGTTATGCCTATAAACCTTCCTCTTAAATCACTATGTATTAAAAAAAACCGCATCAAAATCCGTTGCGTAGTTTTAAAGATTTAAGCATACATAGGGATATAGGGACAGAGAAAGCGACTTTTTTTTATACTATGTAGTGAAGATTAATAAATTATTCAAATAAGATTAGTTATTTCCAAGTTTTCGTCAACAAATGAGAAAAACATGATCTACCTTTTACAGGTAATACATAACAAATAACGATGTTGAGACTTTTATAATACGAGGAGAGTTCATTAACAGTGAGAATAAGTAAGTTGTCGGTAACTTTTATTTTAATGTTATTTTATTTGTTACCTTTTGCTTGTAATACACTTTGAATATCTTTTTATAGGCTTAAAATTGTTTACTTAAAACACTTTAAATTCTGCTGAAATATCATTTCTGCTGGGACAATGGCTTAAATATTTTCTTTAAATAGAGGTATAGAAAATTACAAAGAGCAAGGTTAGGTGAATATGGATGGTTAAGTAGATCGATACTAGCATCTCGTATTACAGCCATAGCAACGGCGGACGTGTGATCTGCGGCATTATATAAGAAAAAAAACAATTTGTTTTACTTTGTTCGTCTGTCTGTGCTTCTTTCTAGAAGAGTTTTGGTGAGAGACATATGATATTTTTACAGGAGTTTTTTTACATTCGCACTATATACATCGTACATATATATCTGGTTTATGTACATCGTACATATACATGTATATTATAAATAATCTTTCTATTCCGTACTAACTGTTATCACATTTTTAAAACACTTTGGTGGCAGCATTTCTATTGTTACAGAATTACCGATAGCGCGATCAACAGGTAGCGAGACTAACTCTCCTGTTGAACACTCCTGTTGAATCAATGGAACAGCTGATGTTATTTCTACACTATAATAAATATGTATCTACTCACGTCTACTCTATGAACGCTAACAAAAAACAAGATTTTTATATATAAACTTATTCAAATACAAAATAAGAAAACAGTTATCATGTATACAAGGGTGGATATTGGAAACTGATTGCCACTATACATATTTGTATGCTAACAATTTTTCTGTGCAAATATAACGTAAGTCAAGAATCAATTGCTCAAGAATGGTGTTTTATTTCAGGAGGCATTAAGCTAGTGACTTACCCTCGCCTCGCTCGAGCGTTTCTACTTAATTAGTATAAATCAAAAAAATAATTATTATCAGTCCTTATATCAGTCCTTGACCCAGACAACTAGCTAGCGAGTATCGTCATAACCGAAATTCACTAAATCTGTTTTCTCGTATGCGGTCACAGAAATCAAAAAAACAAAAAATCTAAAAATAACAGATTCGGCCTTCGAATATTGACCATTTCTGTTACGTTTTTGAAAACATATTTGTCGTACAAATTCAACTCATGTTACAAATGTTATCATAAACTAAATAATAATCAGTGATAGTATTACAAATGTATTATGATCAAAATAATGTATAGTTCTAGAATAATTTTATCATATTATACTACACAAAACAGTTTTACCTCCCTTTACGAGTCGACATCTTAACTTCTATTGAGAAAACATGTGCTATTTTCAGACAAAAACTCCTCAACACTTTGAATATTACGTTGTTGTTGCATATATTAAATAGGACTGAAGACTGCCACAGTGAGTTCACAATGATTACGCGATATGATATTTAGTGATAATCTTTTAGATAAGATTGGTCACGTGGCTTTAGATCTTAGGTACTGTATATGGCTTTAGTTTTGTCTTTGTGCGATCGAATCTAAAAAGTTCAACAGTATTTTTCAGAATATTAATTCAAATATATTTACTATACTATATATGTACTAACTTGTATATTTAGAGCGTTCATATTACTAAATTTAACTGCAGTTATTAATCCTTTAACCGCCGTCGCCGTGATATTACGGGTCCGACAAATCATACACCACGCGCCACGCACGTAATATTACGAAATGCAGCTCTACTTAAAAAACTTTAAAATATAACTGACTTTGCTTATTAATTATGAATATGTAGCTGTTACTACTTTACTTTTGATAGTACTTAACACGAATTTTTAACTCATTATAGGAAATAATTGAAAATTTTCAGTGAACGATACATACAACATCCTACCTGTAACGCCAAAGCCGTGATTTTACGTAGAGTAGTGTTGTACCGCTTAGGAAGTTTATGTTGATGCTAAGTTAATAGAAAGCCTAAATTTACAAAATTGAATGATTAACTAAGCGTTTAATGCATTTTTTATATTTTTTTACAGTTAATTTATTCAAAACCAATAAGGTTAATTAAAATATTTTGTTATAATCAACAAAGAAATATAAATAAATTATTTATCTAGTAACGTCACTAGTGTAGATGATCCACGAACGCCATCACCGTGATTTTACGTGCGGCACAATGTCAACCAAATGACAATTAAATTCAATGACGTTCCGGTAGCGCCGTCCCCGTGATATTACGTACGCAGGGGAAGGGGGGGCAAGTCGGGGTACTTAACGTTTGAATTTCAATAAAAGTTAGAAAAGTCGTGTTTATATTATATTTTCTATTTTAATAATCATCTTTGGTTATCTGTCTTTCATAATTCAGTCTAATGAGAAACATATGTTACATAATTAAATAAAAATAAAACTAAAAGTAGAAAAAGTCAGATCTCCCCATCTTGCCCCTCCCTCGGGTAAGATGGGGTACCCTAAAGGGCAAGATGAGGTTAGCCAAAATCATTTAATTAATAATTTTTGCTGACAAAATTCGCATCTTCATCTTTGTCATCTACCCCAGCACAGCTACAGTGAGCCTATTTTCCGCACGCAGAACATGCAGCTCAGCCTACATTTGACTCCAAATAACAACCTTCACAATACAAACATGGTGTATTTTCTACTTCACTATTGCTACTGTTTATTGATGAGCTAATCCTCGATACTTTTTTTTTCACTTCACTTTTCACTCTTTTTTTTTTGTTAACCGCCGACCAAATCTCAGTCGCAATAGTAAAGTTATAGATAAATCCGGTGTGTTAGCCAGATCTATTCTTTACTGAGTGGGTGAGGACAATGCAGGATGGGTCTCAGATATTGTTATGTCATATCTCATCTATAATCACGTAACTCTTTCTCTTCATCATAGGAAAAAAACTAGTAATTTAGGACCTAACTGACCTAACCTAACCTTCATTTTAATTGCAGCTGATCTCAGCCATTTGCATCACAGACTCTACTGATCAATTTTTCTATTTGTTTTTCTTTTAGATAGATGTTTACTATCCTACAACAAAAAAATCATCGATAGTGTCTTACAAATCATTACACTTTAACTGACATAGCAAAATAATCTGTAAAAATATTTTAATGCGGGCAAGATGGGGTACCCATACCCCGTCTTGCCCTCTCATGCCCGATTGCATTAAAAATGTTACCTCTCAACACAATGGTCTCACACACACACATAAATAAGTGCTTACCTGCAAGCGTAATCGTTGATAAATATGACTAAATTTATTTATAATTTAAAATAATGTTATTTCCAGAGCTAACACGTTCCAAGTAATGTAAAAAAATGCTAAGGAAACCGCCAAAAATATATTTTTTCATTTGACAACTAAACAATGTAGTATTGTCATCCAGTGACTTTGCTAACTAATAACTGACATTCCGGCGCACTGTCAGGTGCAAAAAAGATTGAGATTGGTCAATTGGTTTCTTATTTAAGACGGGTACCCCGTCTTGCCCGCTACCCCGTCTTGCCCCCCCTTCCCCCACTTGTCATAAGTTGAGTGATAGTGTTGGGAAGCTGTCGATAATGTTAAGAGATGAAGTACTAATTATTAAACATTTTGCAATATTCGGAGTATTAATATTTTTGTTATATGAACAATAAAGATCCGATTAATGGTTATAGTACATATATTCTCATAATTGTTTTTTTGGTAATTAATTGTTTTTTACTAATTAAGAAATAAAACTTTGTAATTTTTTCTAATTATTTTTATTTTATTACTGGTACACCCTTGCTGAGATCGGATTCCCAATACACATGTTAGTATACATTTTAGCCTGGATGATGATAGATTTTATCATCATTCCAAATTTCATCAATCAATCTCAATCTGTTCTTGTTTTCTTGTGACGCGGTCAGACAAAAATACTAATATTTTTAGATTCGGCTTCTGTATAAATAATAACGTCTACTTTAATAACTTTTTCAAAAATATGTATAGATTCGACTCAGAGCTTTATTATATGTATAGAATATTATGATCGACTAAGTATCTTTCGAAAAATTATTCGTTTATAACATTTAGTCAGCCTCCATAATCAATCTCACCTGCACGCGGTACCCCTGTTAACGGACGAGGCTCTGACAACCGATTTGTGTCGGAATAACCACTTATACCTAGCAGGGCTACCTGTTAGTAAAAGCTTCAGCCCTGGGAGGTGTTCCTTGAAACTATCGCCCATTATTATTCCTACCTTAACTCGTATAATCTTTTATGTCCTTATCAGTCCGGTTTTCGCCTCTTTCACAGCACTGTTCGTGCGCTGCTGAACGTCACAGAGGACATTCGGTACGCTATGGATAATACCAGGCTTACTGCAATGGTACTTCTTGGCTTTAGTAGCGCATTGAACTCTGTTGACTTTGACATTCTTCTAGGCACTCTTCGCGCAGTTAGCATTTCTCCTGCGGCCATAGACTGGTTTCGCTCATATCTCTTCGGTTGCCGCCAGGGTGAAAGAACTAATGATACTTCATCGGTGTGATTGGACTTTACGGCTGGCGTTCCTGAAAGGCGGCGTTCTTTCACCACTTCTCTTGTCTGGTTTTTATCAATAACATTTCTGGCGCCATTTCTTCTCGTTACCATCTGTGTGCAGATGGTTTACAACTATATCGAAATTGTGAATTGAACGATTTACCTAATGCTATTCATACCTTAAATAGTTACTACCCATTTTCGACTACGCTGATGTATGCTTTTTGGATATGACTGAGGAGCTACTGAATAAACTTGAGCGTCTCAAAAATCTCGCCATACGCTTTATTTATGGTCTGCTGCGTAAGTATGATCATGTCTCCGATTTTCAAGCTTAACTAAAATGGCTCCCATTTCACCTTCGCCGTGATATGCACACCTTTACTTTTCTATTTAATATCCTTCATAATCACAACTTTTCTTCTTACCTTTGTTCTCGGTTTAATCTACTTCCGACTCCGACACGTTCCAGAAAGCCCTGCTTCACAGCGATGCTTGAGATACCGAGAAGTAACACTAAATTTTTACAAAACTCTTTCTCGGTACGTGCTGCAGTGTCATGAAACAAACTCCGTAAATTCCAACAGGCGAGCCCTTCTGCTGCATTTAAAAATAACATTAAAAATTATTTTCTAACTCAAACTTAGGCAATACACTTTCTTTTTGCATCATAATAATACGTATGTTTATGTACTTATAATAATATATGTATTTATATACTTATATGTGTATGTATGTTATTTAAATATGTAGATATATATATATAAAAATCCGGTTACAAGTGCATATGAACATCATACATTTAAAACATAATGCTCGTGCAGAAGATTAAAAAGAAAATCAAGAGAGTATATCAGCCCGTGTAATTTTAAAGAATACTTAGCACCTAATAAACAAATAAACTTTTGATTCAAATTTTGTAATTTGTATTTATTTTATTAGTATGTTTATCGATGCCTAAATTTTACAAATAATTAACAGATTTAGATTCGGCTTCTGTATTAATAAAAATCCAAAAAATATTAAATTACAGATTCGATTTAGACTTTAATTATAAGTATGTTACGAATATGGAAATATATCGATAAAATATTGTTCGCAACACTAAGCGAAGTTATACCTAAAGGTTGCTGGCGCTAGGTGCACGCCACGCGAACATAAGCTTGGCGGTTAAAGGGTTAAATATCGCAGGTAAAGGAGAGTTCTAGGAATGCTTGTTTGTATTTTGTAAGCTGAAAGCAGAGGATTATATAATAAAACTTTCGACGAAAAGTTATACATTAAATTCTATTCGGAAATAGTTTAATGAATTTTGAATAAGTTTTAATTGCTCTCTATATAATGGAAAATATTTACTTCGGAGTAAGAGCTTCGTAGGTGATACTGAACTATCGACATCATCCTATACTCATATTCGTGCAAGCTATGAAGGGCAGTAACTCAATTCGGCCACAGCCGCACTAGCCGCTAGCATGTAACACATTTTATAGAGTAGATAACTTCGCAACTTCAAAATCAAGTGTAAAGTGTCTCGTATCAGATATTTTCATGCATTAATATATATTTAGAATTAATAAAACTTTACTCGCCTGGCTTAAAGGTTTAGATTATGATGCGACAGAGGCAGTAATTACATGTGCTGTGTAATACCAGCTACACCCTACACACACACACAGTCAGTCACTCACTCACTCACTCTCTCTCTCTCTCACACACACACACACACACACACACACACACACACACACACACACACACACACACACACACACACACAACATTTCAGAACATTGTGTTATATGTTATCTTTTTAGTCTATTTTATTTGTTTTATATAAACTACTGTTGGCATATACATGTTATAAATAAAATGGGGAAGTCACTGACTCCTGCGATACAGTTTTTACTAGCGCAGGGGCTCAGGGGTTTCAATAGAATGTACTTGTAAAATATGTCAATAAACTTTTTTACTTTTGTTTAGGAATATAAGCGCAAATATATAATCAATCATTTGCTGGCGGATGGAATGAAGAAAAATGTTACTAAATACTAGTATACAACTGTTATACAAGAAATGAATAAAATATAAGTATTATATTAAAACTCCTTTATTTTTTAAAACAGCGTTTTACAACGTTTTCGACGTTCCGGTCAAAACATATATAAAAAAAGGCTAATAAAATCGTATATCGCATGAAATAGATTTTTTTGAAGTAAGTATAGTTTGATACGAAATAATTTATATACAGCACTGCAACCACCGTAAAAGCAAAATACATTTAGGTACTATATTGCCAGCGGAAGCGCTTGAAATAATTACAACTCACAACTCAGAACAAAGTTGTGTCGGCTAGGATATTGATTATTAGTAATGCAATTGAATAGGGTATTCGGACAGCTTTGAATCTACTGTGACTGATTTATTGACTGTTTATAAATAACTTTATTTATTTTAAGTGACGTACCTAACTTCGCTTCACTAGACTGTTTCTTTATGCCTTTTAATTTAAATAGAAAACTCAGACGAAGCTATAATTTAAAAAAAAAGATTTACGTATGATAATATAAAACTTATGTTAATAGTGCTACTCATTCAAATCAGTTCAGCCGCTCCCGTCTGACGCACTTGCAGACAATCGTATATGTAATAAGAGTGATAACATCTATTTATTGAACCTACTCGGTTCTTATAACAGACTTTGCTTTCATATATTTTTCATTTCCAACATCGCAAACAATTTTAAAGAAATCGTTTGCATCCGTTTGAGCTGAATAGGCAATAAATAGGTACATACGTACGAGTAACTCCCTACAATACAGCATGATAAAAAATCGAATGATGGAATCGGTTAACCTTCTCACTTAGTAACAACTAGCAAACTCGACCCGCTTCGCTGGGTGTAAGTTAAAATAAATTAAATAGTTTTTATAACTTTCTAATAAAATAAAAGTCAAATCCAGGGTCCAGCCGTTTCGAGATTAGGCGGAATAAACAGATAGATCAAAATTAAATATATAAATTATTATTTTTTTATGTAAGTAACGTAAATTATAAATACTTTAGAATGCAACAGATATTTCAATGTTATTTACATGATAACATTTATTTTGAATTTTGTTTTGTTTTTAAGTACGAGTTGTTTACTTATTCGTTCCGTTTATAACTGGAAGGGCGGTTCAGGGAAAAGAACTTAAGCCCTATAAGCCCTACACGTGCAAATGAGCGAGGCACGGCACTTTTGTTAATTGTAGTTTGCTGTTATATGCATTTCATCTTTGAGAGGAGGATTTATTTATGAGCATTTTGCGTAACGAATTTCAGGAAAGTAATATAATTTAAATAATGTATTTTTTGACAGCAGTAGCCCAGCGGTAACGCGTCGCTTGAATAACCGAGTGATGCGGGTTCAAATCCGGGTCTCACATCATTTTCATGTGCGAATAATTTATATCATTACCACTTGTCTTACGGTGAAGGAAAACATCGTGAGGAAACCTGCATGTCTGAGAAAACCTAACAAGTTTTCGAAAATACACAAAAATACACATACACACAGTTTTCGAAAGGCATGTGAAGTCCGCCAACTCGCACTAGGCCAGCGCGGTGGACTATGGCCTGATCCCCCTCGTACTGAGGGAGGCCCGTGCCCAGCAGTGGGACATTAAAAAGGGCTGATGATGATGATGATGATAAATGTATTTTTTTACAACTTATCTCAGTTGCATGTACGGAAGTTAAAAGGCTATTTATTAAAATTTTATTAATAAATATAAATTTTGTGAATTTAAACTGAACCATGTTTCAATTCAATACACTTTCAATCAATTTATCACATGTACAGTCACTAAGTTAGAGAAGTTAGTAATATACGGCATCGTGGTATCGCTGTCTCGACTTTAATTGTTTGTAAAGTTAGGAAGACTTTAATACTGATGGACTTGATTGACTTATATCTAGTATTAAATGAAGGCCTTATACCACGTGTCCAGTAGTAAAAACTTCGTTTTCCTTCACAGTAAGAGAAGTTATGATGGTCTTGTAAATGAAAATAATAGATGTGCAAAGCAGGATGTGAACCCACTCCACAAGGTGTCCGAAGCGAGTGCGTCACTACTGATCTATCTACTGATTTGTGTTCAAAAATAAACTGACAAACGTTAATGAACTTATTATTTCTTATTGTTAAGAGACAGGGGACTCTTAAGGCTGCTCTCTCGAAAAAATCAACATTTTCGAGATCTTTGAGATCACACTGCCTTTCAAATATAAATGCTAGAACTCTTATACTTTTTTACGTAGTTTTTCATTTCAGTCTGAACAAACATACCAAAGCAGAAACATGATTAGTTAAGTTTTGTAACACGAAAAAAATAATATAAAACACCATTATTTTATCTTATTTTTGCTTTCTTGTTTGGCTGAATATAACTTATTAACTTGAAACTTACATTGAAAAATATTTCAAAGTCAGTGCTAAAATTTCGCCAAAGTATAAATAAATATTATTTGAATCTTTCTCTCTAAATTTAAACAAATAGTTTTGGCGCTTACGGCTTTTACTTCCAAGCCACTGAGTCGCCCTGCGCGGGGCGAGGGACGCGTGGATGCCGTCACCGCCCATCAAACTCAGTGCCGCTCACGCATTACTGGACGACGGACCTACGTTCCTATTCCTACGCGTGAACTTGTTCCCGACTTGCATATCATATTTTGTGAATCAACAGAAAACCTACCTACCAGTGTTACAGTATTACATCATGCCAAGAAAAAAACGAAATGATTTGCGTGAACTTGCTGCCAAAATGAGAGAGGAGAAGGTAAGTGATGTTTATAACTCTAATTATTGTAATAGTCATATACCTATTACCTACCTGTTTTAATTTGAATTGAAATGAAATTATGTAAGGAGGTACCTATGTGAATGTTGGATGCTATTGCTTATTATTGCTTGATAAACGTTCCTTCAAACCACATATACTATAAAAAATTACGACTCGAATACAAGAAAACTAATTGAAAATATTCAAAAATGAAGCCACAGGAAATTATTTTAGTTTTAAAACCATCATATGTTCGCGCAAGCGAAGTTCGCTAAGGTCATGCACCCCTAGAAAGTGACGCGAAACTCAATAGTCATGTAATTTTGTGTAATTTTGATCATAGTAATAATATTATCATTCTCAATTACTATAGTTCGATAAAATGCTTAGGTTTATCAGAAAAGTATCTGTATAATTTATTTACAAAAAAAACTAATAAATTATATTTAATTTGTCTTTCAGAGAGAATTAAAAAAAGATTTTTAGCGACTACTTTACTTCTAATTGTTATAAACATGACATCATTAAATTATTTTAAAAACCCCATCACTATCAACATACGAATAATTATCTACATACTTTACGAGAGACAGGAAAATATGCGTGTAAGAAAGAAGTTCATTAGTTCTATTAGTGGTATTAACATTATGATACTTTTTCACCCACTTGCAGGTACAACTCCATTAGGTTACTCTTACTACCTAGCATTGCAGCGTAAGATGACCTACACATAGAATAGTTTGATGTGGCCTTCCTGTATGGTGAGTTATCTGAGGAGATATACATGGAGCTGCCAGAGGGAGTGGAAGCCGGACCTACAAAAGTATGTAAGTTAGTTAAATCCATATATGGACTCAATCTTCTAGATGTTGAAATAAGAAATTTTGTTCATTTTTATCTACTTATGGGTTCAAATCATCAGTTGGATCTCTTAATGATGTCAAAGTTTTTTAATTCTTTATGTTTATATGGATTATTATTAAGTAAAAGTAAAATTATTTTGTCTATGATATGAAGTGGTCTCAAACAAAATTTTAATATAAAGTTATTAAATTTTAACTCATTTATAGGTATGGAAATAAATAAAACTATGGAATATAATAATAAGTATAAATAAAAACATTATATTAAGTCAATAATAAATAAATTTAATTTGTCAGATGCTAGAAGTAGCAGTACTCCTGCTGACATAAAGTACATTTATGTAAGAATACAAGTAATGTGTCTGTTAATTTTCCATATAGAGAAGCAGTGGGAGCATTATTGTTTTTGACTTCTGTGTCAATTTTAATGTTGTAAGTAGGTATATAAATGATCCAGGTCCTTCACATGTAACTGCATTTAAAAGAATCCTTCGTTACTGAATAAATACAAAAGAAAAGTCTATTGTGTATAAAGGTAGTATAGATTTAGTCGGCTACTCTGATTCTGACTATGCTGGTGACTTAGATAGTAGGAATTCTAACACAGGCTATTTATTTTTAAGGAATGGGGGTCTAGTCACTTGGTGAAGCCGTAAACAAAACACTGTGGTGTGGCTTTATTCACTACTGAAGCCGAGTACATGGCTGCCAGTGAAGCCATAAAAGAAATATTAATATAGTAAATAATTTTTAATTAATATTGGGGAGCCCCAGGAATTTTTTAAAAACAAGATGCATATTGTAATACTTTATAATATTTATAGAAAATAAAAGGTTTTATTATTATAAATTTAAGGTGTCTTCGTAAACTAATTTAGTGAGTCTTCATAAATACTGTATTAATACTTCGTAAAAAATGTATTCTTTCTCTTGTGTCAGCTACTGTAATCTGTATAATATACTAGTGTGTTTAATAAAAACTTAAATTATCAAGAATTCTTATTTTTAACCTTTCTGAAATACTACTGCGATTCAATAACTTCAATATGTGTGAATAAAAAACTTGCTTATAAAGTCAAAAAACAGTTTCATTTTAATTAATTGGGTGAGTGTTCCGTTCCCTTTTTGCCTATTACCTTCAAAAACTACCTAGGTATTTTTAACCGACTTCCAAATAGGCGGAGGTGAACGGAATCTTCTTATTTACGTATGTTCACGAAGACGCCTGAACCGATTTGGATTTTTTTGGTTGCGAAGGGTTTACTACCCAGGTCCCATTTAAATTTTATCGAAATCCGTCGAGCGATTTTTTAAAAATTATCAATAAAAATTATAATTGACATATGACAATATTGTTTGAGGACTGAAATAAAATAAATTTTTGCAAAATTAAAAACAAAAAGCCAACGTCAGGTCACGTCACGGTGTTCCCAGGCGGTCACCCATCCAAGTATTGACCGCGCCCGACGTTGCTTAACTTCGGTGATCGGACCGGTGTGTTCAACTATTGATTGAAAGATAATTTACTGTGATAATATCTATATATATAAAAATGAATTGCTGTTCGTTAGTCTCACTAAAACTCGAGAACGGCTGAACGGATTTATCTTATCTTAGTCTTGAAATGTCCGTGGAGGTCTAGGGAAGGTTTAAAAGGCGAGAAAAAATCGAATAATTTGCGGGAAAACCCTAAAAACAGCCCTTTTCTATTTCCCATACAAACGTTTTCTAGAGTCAATTTGAACTTTATTGCTATTCAATAAAGTTCATATTAAATTATAATCACTCACTGTTGTCTAAGCAATTTAGTGCAGCAATTTAGTATATTATACATACGTTTTGTTTGTTTTGAAATTAATTTATACAAAAGTTAAGGTCTTTTATTTATCGATTGAGGCAGTACGAAGTCTGCCGGGTCAGCTAGTAAGTGATAAAAATTGTTTCTACATAATATTACTTTGAGTAGTACGTTTGTAGAATTTGAGGTTAGTTGCCGGTATGTATTATTTATTTACATCATAAAATAAGATAAATTTTTACATTATTATTTAATATGTAACAAATGTTCAAATAAATTAATAATAGATACAAATAATAATAATTTTATTTATGTAAAAATATTTTTTATGATATTTAAATAAACTTTATTTAACTAGATAATGCTTTATAATAAAACTTTCAATGTATTAAATACTCTTTTTTCTATTATTATTCGTGTCGTTTTTTATAATTGCATAAGTTGATGAAAAATGCTATGCAATAGCTTTACCGCGGCAGTCCCTGATTGCCACACATTTTTTTTTAAATAAATTGCTCGAATATGTTATTAAAAACATTTTTCTACAAATTACCTGCTTATTATGTCTACACTAATAATGGGAAAATATAAATTAAAAAAAAAGAAATCCGACTTTCGGTAGGTAAGCCACTCGCCGGCGGCCGACGTACCTTGTGGTCTAGCGGCCTGACATAAAATGCGCGCGTAAAAATGTAGCGGAGGGAAAGCGAGTGGCGCGGGGAATATGACAGGCTCCGCCCAGATCCTCAAGGCCGTTGGCTAGTACCGCAGCCTTAAGAGACAAGAGAGAGGGTTTAAATATCGATCTTATCTAAAACTGTACATGTTTTCTTGCCCTGAATTAATTAAAGAATAGATTTTACCTAGTAATTTGGTAGTATATAATATTTAAAATTTATTATTATTTGTCAACTTTTAATTCTGAATGCTAATATTTTTAAGTATTTGTATTTCAAATAGTACATATTCATATTGTTCGGCTTCAAAAATACAAAGGTAATTTATATGAGAATAATTTCAACAAAACTGTCAAGGAAAGTTTATCAAAAAATTGATATTTACTTACATTTTGATTCAAACATTAATAAATAAAACGTGAAGCAGAGGTACAAAAGTTGAAAGGCACGTTTTTTATATTGTAGTTTTACATAGTATAAAAATATTCGAGTAGTAAAGCTAATATTCCCAATATGAATGCTATATATTATAAAAAAGAGAAAAATTTAAAACCAGAGGCATCATTATAAAATATATAAAATCTTTCTAGAAGAAGCTATCAAGTTTATTGCACTATCGCTAATATTTTCACTTCATGAAGAACTTTTATATCATAAAGCAATACTGCTTTTACACGGAAATTATTATTAAGATTTTCGTATAATATTGCAGGGCAATTATATATGTTAATATATGTTAGGACATTATTGCGCAAATCGCCATCTAGTTCCGTGGTAAGCTACGAAGGAAGCTTGTGTTACGGATACCAGATAGTTGATATACTACATATATAAGTTTAAATACATACATATTATAAATATAAACACCCATGACTGGAGTACAAACATCCGAGTTTAACAAATGAATGCCCCCAGCGGGACTCGAACCCGCAACCTCTGGCGCAAGAAAGTAGGGCCACTACCAACTGCGCCAAATGTGTCGTCAAGTGATCGTCAATTCTCGCTAAGTGAATCAATAACGGGCACGTTTTAAACTATATTGTTGTACGCTTTTAAGCTAGTTTGATATTTGCGTTATTTTGTGTAAAATATATAATATAGACAGTGGTAGCCCAGTGGTAACGCGCTCGCTTGGATATCCGAGTGATGCGGGTTCAAATCCGAGTCTCGCACCTCTGATATTTTCATGTGCGAATCTTTTCTAACCTGATTACCACTTGTCTTACGGTGAAGGAAAACATCGTGAGGAAAACTGTATGTCTGAGACAACCTGAGAAATTTTCAAGAGATATGTGAAGTCCGCCAACCCGCACTTAGGCAGCGTGGTGGACTATGACCTGATCAACCTCGTACTGAAGGCAGACCCGTGCCCAGCAGTGGGACGTTAAAGGGACTGATTCCATTACCTATAATTTTATGAGACCTTCGATTCTTTTGCTCGGGTTAGTCCTTAAATACGCTATTATGATTAGTATAGACGAGTGACTCGCCCTCGTGTCGTTCTGGCTTGTCTCTAGACGCTGTGGGGAGAGGGTCGGCGATTCGTAAGTCGGCGGACCAGTCCGTAATTTTTTTTTATATTAGTATATTACTATCGCTAGTCGTCGAGTTGCGGACAACAGCCCGTCTTAACCATAACCATAACCATTACTATATTATTTAGTATTTGTGTAAATAGCTTTCCAATTACCGTTAATTCATAATTGCCAATTTTTTTAAGTATTACAATGGATATAGTATATCTATATCTAGTTGATCCTTAATAGACATAATAGACCTATGCCATCGCGGACTATCCTGTAGACTATATAAGATACACAGTTCCACCATACATCGTTTTGCACGCGTCGCATGCTTTCCGGCTCGCTATTGGTTCGTCAGTTCAAAATACCATCGCGCACACAAAAAAAATTAATTACGAAATTGTTTTGTATAAAAAATAGAGAAAAAATATTTTTGACGTATATTGTTTTGTAAAGAGAGAGTCTCATAATAATGCAGTTAATAATTAAAAAAAACATATTAAACGAATTAATATAATTTTTTGCAAGTAGATTAAACATTCTACAGTGAATCAAACATGTTTTAATAATTAATAGAATTCTATTTGATGACATTCTATCTAATATATTATTTTTCAATGTACCTACCCATAACCAATATACGTCGTGCGTGAAAGGCTTGTTTAAAAATAAAAGAATAGGCTTAGTAATTTTGTGTGCGAATGTACCCATGCGCAAACACACCCTCCACCACTTTCTTCCAGCGTTCTTTTTACGTGACGCGAACTGTAATTGGTAATCTTTTTAGGCCATATTCAAAACACAACTGACTCGTGGTCATGCAAATCCATCTATACATTAATAGTTACTTATTTTTTACCTTCGGATATCCAAGCGAGCGCGTTACCACTGGGCTACCACTATATATATATATATACGGAAGATAGAAGTAAGTCGTTCCTTTAATTTTCCATTTAAGTTTTGTTCTCGAGATTATATGCCATTTTCAATGTAATTGTCCGAAATGAAATAAAAAAAATACTTGATCAGCGAATCAGTGAAAGTTGTAAATCCAATATGGCGAACTATGATTTTTTATGCATCCCTCGATTATGAATAACCTCTTTTTAGGGTTTGCTACAAAAAAACTCACAAAATTAAAAAAAAAAACATGCTATTATTAAAGTGATCAAAAACAATATAATAACTTTTTACGTGCATGCATAAAACATACATATAATTCTTGTCTAAATCGAAAATTTTCAATATTTATTCTCCTTGGTAATAATTGGCAAAAATAATAATTTTTGGAACTTAATAATAACTTATCTACTTAATAGTTATTTTCCCTAGTTTATCTTTTAAATAAACGCTTACATCCTATTGCATATAAAATCGTTAACACTTACCACTTTGAATACATAGCATAAAAAACAGCAATTAAACACATGTCGAAAAACGCTTTTCTAAGTCGAGGACTGAAACTTCGCGCGAACTCCTGAATCAAATGATACTGACGATCCGTTTGAGCCGGCGTTGTATCTAGGTACGCCCACGGCCGTTTTCAATTTCTCAAACTAGCTAATTTTCATTTTGATATTTTTATTTAAATTAAAAGGCTCCTATACTAAAATAGATTTTAAACTCCAAATGTGAAAGAGAAAAAAGTGAGGGAAAAAATATAATAATACAAATAAACCTTTTCTTTACAAATAAATTTGCGGCGTTGGTTTATATGGGCGAAAATCGATCAAGCTAGGGCTATATCTGGGAAAATTCGCAAAACGTATATTGAAGGCCAAAAGTTTCTATTTTTATTCATACAACATTGATTAAACAATTTCTTATTTATTTATCATTTGAGGTAATTTATTTCGTGTTGCTCGACATCGTATCTAAGGATAGATACAGATAAGGATGATAAGAAAATTTTGTGTGTAGATTAGTTTTCACTTTTTAAGTGTAGTTTATTCTCGTATGAAAAAATCTATACAAAAATGATGAGCATTTTCCTCCAACGCGCAAAAGAAAGTGTAACATTAAAACTATATAGGTACATATTCATTACCATCAAAAGAGCCAATTAGTTTTATTTTTATTTTTGCCTGTCTATCTGAGAACACTGGTACACTAATAATATCAATAATCGTTCTAAAAACTTAGTACCTACTACGTCATGTACATGATCTTAAATTAAATTTAATAAGCTTTACTCGCTATCCAATACTGGAAAGTTTCCCGTACATTATATAAAATAAACCTTTACAGAAAAAAAATTTCATATTCGGGCTTTGTAAATTAATATGTACCTACGTTACATAAATAACTTATACGATATGATCTATACATATATTAAATTAACAAATACTAAATTCTAACTCAGTCTGTTAATTGAATATTTTTTGGAAATGATGATGATATTAGTATCATAATAGCTGATTATTCAGAGCTATATATTGGATACTCTACTGGAAAAAATCTCATTTCTGAGAAATCGATACTAACCATTGGAGTCGCTGGTGTAATGAAAGGTTTAAAATGAATGTTGCTAAGCGCAAATCTTGAGAATGGCTCGACCAATTCGGCCATTTTTTATGTTCCTTTAAAGTTCTGTGACCATGACTGCTATAAAGCATTCGAAACGCCGAAAACCAAAATAAAACCGCGACTAAATCCAGAAAGATATACCTATGAAAGTATTATATGGAAATAATAAAATATATAAAAATCGTTCTAAAAGCTCTCGTTATGTATAAATTGGAAACGTAAAGTGCATGTCAGATAGTTAACTATGGTCGACGATAGTTTTGCTCTAAAATCTGTTTATGACAGGCTTATTTAACATCTCCCAAAATTTTACCTCACGTCCGTAATGCTAATTTATCAGGAAAAATTAATATTGTAATAAAGGTAAAAGCTATATATATAAAAATGAATTACTGTTCGTTAGTCTCGCTAAAACTCAAGAACAGCTGGACCGATTTGGCTAATTTTGGTCTTGAATTATATTTGTGAAAGTCCAGAGAAGGATGAAAATGCTCGCAATTAAATAAAACAACTATTTTGTTTTTCCTTTGATCCCCGTCCCCATCGTTCAGAAATCAAATTGAAAGAATAGTTTAGAATTAATAACTAATTAGAATTATTATATCTAATATTTAACTACATATTTATACTCAGGAGGTAAAAAATAAACTTAATTTTAGTTATTTTAACTTTAAGTTAAGGCGAAGCGAGGGTGATTCGCTAGTCAATTATAAATAACATTGGTTTAATTACTAGACAACATCTATACATAGTAATTTATATTATATTAAGCGTAGGGATTTTGTAATGCAATCTATACTGCTTTTATTTCAATTTTCAGGCTACAAATACAATACACTGTCGAAATTCTGATTATTTATTTATGAAGTTGCGAAATTAAACTACAATTTAGTCGAGTAAATTAAGTAATATACTCGTGTCATGTATATATATGATAGGATATGTATAGGATGGTTTTAAAAGTCCAATGAATAAAAAAAAGTGCGTGTGTACAAAGTACACATGTCAGGAGTAAAACTTGAATTTAAATTAAGGCTAACTCTTCCCCGTCTCTGAGCGCCTGGTACTATGGACTTATTTTTTCGTTTCATCGAGTTTGAAATCACTACGATTCTAAAGAAGTTTCACTTCAAAAATGAATGATTTTCTACGAATATGGTTTCCACGAACGGAGCTTTTGACGAGGTTACATCACTGCGAACTTTCGATTCCCGTACTGCAGCTATATATTCATTTTTAGTTCATTATTAACTTTTCTTTGTTGTGAAAATCAGTGAAAACACTTCTTGGTAAAAAGAAATATCATATAACCATGAAGCATATTCATGTAGATAGATAACTTAGTATTAGTATTATAGGACTAGGGCTAAGGGTTTTTACCCCCCATAGCGCTAGACAGATAATAATTGACAAAAATTGGAACATTCAGAAAAATAATTTTGAGCTTGTTAAATTATTTCATAGAAGTATTCAGACACGTGATTTGTCTGCGATTATGAATAGAGTACAAATCTTATATATGTATGACCTACTTCTTCATACATAATCTAAAGCAGATTATCCGATTCTGATAAAACTTTAAATGAACGAATTTATTATAAGATCGCTTGCTTCTAAAATTTTTTGATCTACTTTTAATCACATATTAGGATAGGTCTTCTTTCTTCGATACAATTTTCATTATTTTTTACATAATCCTGCTAATTTCGCTTAAAACCTATTCCGAATAAAAATCATCTCAATTTAATAATATGTACATTTCATAACATTTCTGCGAATTTATAATTGTATTACGTTAGGGGCAGCTGATATTTAAATTTTAATCATATACTGGCTACATTTCATAATATGATATTTCATAATATACAAATAAGTTTGAGATTAGATACACCGTGACCTTGCATGCACTGACCCTGTAACTGAGCTCCCGTGTAGGAAATAACTGATATATATACAATATGCCTGGAATTCAATTGAGATATGTCTAAATGTCAAGTTAGGGTCAATCCTGACATATTAATTATATTGATTTGGACATGAAAAGCTTGTGACATATTAAAATACGAATATTGCAGTTGAACATCTAGGTTTAGCTTTAAAATTGTATGTACTTTTTACATATTCCTAAATATGACTTGTAAGGTATAACATCTATACTAATATTATAAAGCTGAAGAGTTTGTTTGTTTGGTTCAACACGCAAATCTCAGTAACTACAGGTCCGAATTAAAAAAATATTTTTGTGTTAGATAGTCCGTTTATCGAGGAAGGCTATAGGCTATATTACATCACGCTACATCCAATAGGAGCGGCGCATCAGCGCGAGCGAAGCCGCGTGACAGGCTATTAATAAATAATTGCTAAAACAATTAAATATTCGATCTACTACTGTACTATAATTATATCTCATAGGTTATTATTGAAGCAGTATTTTGGTATTCAACTAACATAAACGACGAGGCGCTTTAATTTGTGCGTGCACGTTACTGCTCTTCTGCAATTATGAATAGGTATGTAATTATCAATATGGAATTACATTAGATGAATCTATTGATGATTCGTACTCAGTTAGTATAAAATAGATAGAATATTAACATATTATAAGCTTTTACTATAATATTATAATATATCTTGAAATAAGTTATTTCACCCCAATCATTCCGCCGCGTCTTACAGGCGGCGCGTATGAATGGAACTATAGACAAAATAAGCCAATCAATGTTAGCTAATTTGGTGATCTTGATCGTCGATTGAGACGCAAAGGTTTGACAACCCAAAATTATTTAAAAACTTGTCTGATTTTACTTAAATAGAATGTAAATTTTATAAATGCATTCAAGTATCGTTGGTATATTAGTTTAAGATCCCAGAAAACGTTCAAAAAGCTTCTATTGCCAAATAAAAAAAAATTGTGAAGGAACGTTTGTGTACTAAAGGTTTGTGTACGCCTTGGGAATAATGTGATCGCCGCCAGGCTATTAATACATATAGAATTATTGTTAATTTACAATTTAATTTAAAAAAGAATGAGATTAAGATAAAAAAAAATATTAGTCCCGCTGAGTTTCTTTCGCTAGTTCTTCTCAGGTCAGAGGTTTCTACTTTCCGAACTGGTGGTAGACTCAAGACGTTCAGTAAGAAATTGTAACAATTTTTATGCTGAATAAAATATTTTGATTTGATTTGATTTAAGGTTGCGATCGTTAATTATGAGAGATAAATAAGTTAAGAAAAAAATTAAATGTTACTAATTTTTCCTTAAAATTTTTTACAATTTATAAGAAAACCTTTAAAAAAACAATAGCCAATATTTTTTCCCTTAACTCGAATATCAACTCAAGTGTTTGTGCATTGCAGTTTTGTATGTACAGATATTGTGATGTATTTTAATTGTAATATTTCAGTTATATTTTAAATATAATATGAACGACAACGAAGAACGGCTCAGTGAGTTTTTAAATGCTATCTGCATACCACTGTTTAAGTGATAACGTTTTATTCGGAAAATATATAAGTATAGTTAAGATAATGTAACGAATAAAAAATGCAACTTTTAGACGAAATTAAAGAAAATTACTAGATATATAACAATAATATAAAAATCCGATAATTTTGATAGCACCACAGACAATTAATAGCACAGAGTAGCTGTTTGATCTCACTCGTATTATCAATCTTATGTCCTTTGATATTGAGTGCTAAATGGAAAGTTGTACGATTGGACGACTATGACAATGCTTATAACCTTTCAAATTTCAAACAATTCAGATTGTTTACTTAATGAATAGAGAACATGGGTGGACACCAGATTTTAGTAAATGTTTATTAAAATTAATAGATATAGAATATTATTTATACTTTATTCGACGAAATGGGGTCGCTCTGTAGGCTTAGTTCTGTCTACATGTGCCCATAGTCGTATTAAAAATAATCTTCTTGTACACACATTTGTAACTCATTACTGTCATTTTAACAATAACGAAACTAATAAAAAACTATTGCCTTCACGCGGACTCGAGTCCATGCATAGTCGTGAGTGAAATAGAGTTTAAATAATAAAATAAGTTGTTAAAAAACTAATCTAACAATTAATACATCATGAATGACGACAAATTTGGCTCAGTTGGTAGTGACCCTGCTTTCTTCGCCAGCGGTCCCGGGTTCGAGTCCCGCTGGGGGCATTCATTTGTTGAGCACGAATGTTTGTACTCCAATCATGGGTGTTCATATTTATAATATGTATGTATTTAAAATTTATATATGTGTAGTATATCAACTATTTTTTATCCGTAACACAAGCCTCGTAGCTTACCACGGAGCTAGATGGCGCTGTTGTAATAATGTCCCAACATATATTTATTATTTATTTATTATCATATACAATAATAATTTATTATAATATAATTATTTATTTATTTTCTCCCACATGTACAATTGACACTTAAGTATACATTAAACTATGAGGGTAGTCGAAGAGAGTAGATATGGTTTAACCAATATAAAAAATCATGTAGTAAAATACCACATGTGCGAGACCTGGATTTAAACACGCTTCACTCGCTTTCCAAAGCTAACAAGCGCGTTAGCGCTGAGCTACCACTGCCTCTTGCTGCCCCTGAAATATGTTGGAGGGAAAATCGATACTCAATACTAATTGAGTTACATGCATAACATGTCTTCATGCAAATAGCTATCTCGCTATACTTTAGTTACTAAAATTACTTTGTTGATTTTAAAACATTTAATTGTGCATTGTTTTGAAATCACACAAAGTTTAAATGTTTAAACGTAAATCTTTCTGCTTAGTATGTAACAATATCAAGTTAAATTTTTTTTTTAAATATCCAAATACACGATTAGTCCTTTTTAGTACCTTTGTATTTAATAATATTAATTATAACTTCACTACTACTACTACTATAAGTAATCGATTTCTAAATTGCTTTTTAACCTATTCTGAAAAAGACATAGTACTTTTAAAATTTTCCCCAAGCGAGACACAAACCCAAGACCCCTGACATACCAAGTAGAAATCCTACAAACTGAGCCAACATCTATATGAGTACTAATAAACTAAGCGGAAATCGAACCTGCAGTACCCGGCGTAGACATTCCTACCATACCGTTGCACTTCCGTGTACAATGTATACCAATTATTTCATAAATATTCCAATACGATCCACCCCACTCGTTCCCTTTTGTTAATGACAAGCGTAAAGCTAATATTCTAGTCTTTTTTTGCCGACGTATATGCAAATATAAGTCACATACGTCTGTTATTAGGTTTAAAATTATTATGAGGATACCTTTACAAGGAGCTTTGAACCTTCTAACTAATTGATTTATCACAACGACCGAATTGCCCGCGGCAACGCTTCCGATGCGATTGAGCGGATTAAGGTTTAAAAGGATTTGAGTGAAACTGTTGACATTGAATTCTTGCAACGGCGCCATCACGGGGGAGTATAATCGAAATATTAAGAGCATTAGAGGCGTTTCATTTTTCTGTCTGGACGTGGCTTTCAATATATTAAAATGATCATATTTCATATAGACCTAATGTCTTAGCGACTTTCAGTGAAAGGTCCTTGTTTCTTTTCATTCTTGACCTTCTAATCTAATACTGTACTCGAATGTACGGTGATTTTTAGTGAAATTTGTATTTGGTCGAATTTTCAGCTACTTTGCAAATTTAATTACCATATATTTGAAAAATACTAATTTAACATAATATGCTTGATTGAATCTAGCCGAATATTGGGTTCGTAACAACTGAACATGATCCCACCCAACCCCGTCCTGGTTTCGAGGGTGGCAGTACATGCTAGCCACTAGACCATAGTATAAAGAGAACAACATAGTAGGGCATCTTCGGCCCAATCCGCGATATAATTACCTGTCATAGTTACCATACATTTAAGAATGTAAAACATTTTGTTTCTACATGTTTATGATTATTTTTATTAGGCCTGTAGTTACTTGCTTAACTGATATATCAGTAGAAAATAGTATTAAAAATGTTTGTTTGTTAGATTTATCTCGAAATGTATTTGTGTAAATAAATAAAATAAATCCTTTAATTTCTTGCGTTTACAAAAACATAAATATGCTATTAGTAACAATTAAAAAAAATTAAAAGTATATTAATAAAATCATATCACATCCTGCCCATCCACGGGCACCGCCCCCTTACTGCTGTGCCACACATAACGATTACTACGATTGTGCCACAGATTACAAATAATCGGAAAAAATCAATGTTAATATTTAAATAAGGTGTAATATGTTATTTAATCAGGAAGACAACAAAATAAACATTATGTAAAGTTTTACTTTCTTCTTATTATAATCATACAAATAAAACAACTAATCAGTTTAATTCCTTTTATTAACATGATTCGTCACAATCATCATTTATATTAGATTTAGATTTGTCCGATGAGGAGTCTTCAGTTATATTAATTATAAACTCTTGTGTGCATAAATTATCAAATGCAATGTCACGGTCCAAATCAGACATTATGATTCTCTTAGTTCTCTCCACCATACTTGATTTTTACGATAGTAATATTTATTTTCATATTAATAAATATAAAAATAAATATTATTTTATATTTAAAAAATAAGAGATATCGATTATTACGTTCTTTTGTCACTATAGCTTGTCAGTCGACGAGATGTCAAAAAACCATTAACAAAATGGACAAACTATAGCTATAAGTGATTTGTTTACCTTTTCTGTTCAGTAGGTAATCTGAACAAACACAACTCTGGAATCGATGAAGAATTTAGACACCCAAACACACAGCAATAAGTTCTTCTACGAATGTCACACATTTTTCATATAGTGAAAAACCGTGACGCGCGAAACATGTGCGGCGTCAGCTTAGACTGGCGCACTGATATACGGTTCGAGATATTTTTTGAGTGTGCGTGCGGCAACGTAAAGATACAATGACGCACACATACAAGCCGCGCGCGGTGCGTTTGTATGAAGATGCCGTACTATGTATTCTTTTACTATGACTAGACCCTCGACGCTTCAGTGTATATTACTAATTTATAATTGTAACTCTCTTTGGCAAGTACCTACCTAACAAAGATAATACCTCAGCGTATTGCAATTAGCGTTCTGTTAATTGAAGTTTTAAGTACTCTAGTTATAGTCCGTTAATTTGGTTTTATCCTCCATGGTTAATACATTATTAGTACATCTATTATTTTGCAGAAACGCTTATTTTCGAGGCGCAAAATAGAAATATCTATTTCCCAATCTTTTACATAATTCTAATTCATGGAATGAGAGTCTTATAAAATAGTTTGAGCTGTTAATGAAAATAAAATTTTGCTTTGAAATTTTTGCCATCATACTAAAAATTATGGACACATTAAATCCAAAACGAGTATATACAATATATGTATAGTATCTTGACAAAATTTACGTGTAAATACATTTACGCTTCAATTATTATTAGACAAAACGTATACATGCGAGGCGTTCATGGTAACGTGTTACTGAGGGACTTTAGTTTAAGTAGAGACTATGCCTGCAGCAAGGCGGGATGCGATCGATTGAAGGACAAAAGTTGTTCGATGACTTGATAAACTTTGACACGACAGGTGACCTATATTTAATATACTGTACTAAGATAATAGGTTTACAAGTCTTATCATTTCAGAATATTTATAGCTACTTAATAAAATTCTATCATATACTTAATAAGTATAGTAAAATTCTGACTTAGTTGAATCCGTAGATAAATATTGAAATTATAAATTAAAATGACGATACTTTTTTGCGTGAAAATTATTTCTAAGAAATCCATACCGTTAAAACGTAACTAGAGACGAACTCGAAGCGAGGGTGAATAGCTAGTAGGTAATACTATAAAAATATAATCAATCGAAAATATAAAACTTTTTCCGTTCCAGTCTAATAATTTACATAAAATATATTATAAAATAAGATTTCTTTGGATAACTTCTTCCAACTTTCCAAGACTTTCAAGACGAATATTTACTTAAGTAAGTATGTTTTGATAAATAAATATGTCACACAATTGTAAAGATATAAATTTCTTTTAAATATTATATCTTAAGGCAGGCAGTAGTAGGCCAGTGGTAACGCGCTCGCTTGTAAAACCGAGTGAGGCGGGTTCAAATCCCGGCTTTTGCACCTTTGATATTTTCATGAACCAAACCCGACTACCACTTGCCTTACAATGAAGAGAAACATCATGGGTACTTTCAAGTCTGAGTGGCTGGATATATACAACCATGAACGAATGTAGTTTATTCGTCCATGTATACAACATTATACCTATATCAAGGAATAAAACAATTTTCAGGGTTATTCAACAACAGGTGCGGTGCAAGTTGGTATCTGTTTATAATGTTTTAAACTATTTTGTCAGACTTTGAAATTATTACTAAGGGTTTAGTTTGTCTATCTCAAGTATCGATTCTCTACCGCAAGTACCTAGTAACCTGTAAAGCGTACAAAATATTGAACATCAAAAGTTTAAATAAAACCTAGTGAAAACCCAAAAATATATTATAATTTAAATACTCGTGTAAACAAACAAGACAGGTATGAAATGTTTATACATAGAAAATAAAATACAATGTACATATTATAATACTCAATATTGACGTCTATTTTGTTCGAACAACAACAACAAATACGAACATAATGTGTGTATTATGTAAAATGAAAAAATATGACAACATATTATGAAATAAAGACCTCCCATCCGTCGGTCTTTACGTCTGAACGCAATAAAATAAATATACTATATACACTAAATTAGATAAACTCAAAAGTACTGAAATGTTTTTCATACTATTTTCACCAATAGATGGAGTCATGAGATAAATTTAGGTGTATAATAATAATATTTAAGATTTTATTGCTAGTTGACTAAATTTGAAAAACATTAGCACCTATTTAACAAACAAAACATTTAAAAAAAACTATCATTTACATTAAATTTAAAATTACCTCGGAAACGCTGGGTGTTATACGAAAAAATCAACAGTACAGTACTGACAGTAATTACTATAATTTTATTTTCTTTAATTAAAAATGAATTTCTCGTATTAAAGTAGTACTTTGTGTTGAAGCGCAACTATAAAAAACGCCAAACAAGTTATTTATTTACATTCCAAGCAATAAACAAATACGGCAAAAAACTTGCATAGAGATAGATTCACGAATGTATTTTTGTGAAGATAATTTTGATGTAAGTATTTACACAACCGATGTCTAAATCTAAAGCTTTTAAAGCTGTTGAAGTTTGCAGAAACAGTATTTGTCAAGAGATTTTTGTACTAGTACTTTATGTACTATGATATTTGAGTTCAGTTGTTTTAGTATTCTGATATAAATTTTGTTTCAGTATCATATTTAATATAAAAAACAAAGATGCTTTTATTTTTCAAGTTCCCAAATGATTAATAACATGGTGTATCATATTATGAAAACAGTATCACAAGTGCGCATGAAACCTGGTTGTACTTCAAGTAAATTCGAAAGTAAATGTGTATCAGTATAGAAAGGGCTTATACAGAAAAATATTACATATATTTTAACAAAAAGCGATACATCTAGTTTACCTTTTAAAGATACTTCTGACAAGTTCAAGTATAATATATTCATTTATTTATTGAAAAAAAAATTGCATGAAAATGCTCTGAACATACTTTACTATGAACAAATTGACGTCACGCTTAAGCTGCATACGAGTATAACTGATGGCTTGATATCTATATGAAGCGCGTGAGGACCTAAAGTCAAGTTTAGCTATTGACACTTGTTTATATTTTGCAAATCTCACCTGAAAACCAGTTATATATATCAATTATTTGGTACTTACAATATGTACATGAAAACAAACGCATGTTATGAACAGAAGAGAAATAAATCTATTTAAGCTAATAATATGCATTTAATGCTTGTGTATACTGACATTTTGACATTGCGGAACTCCGATGAACAAAATTCATTGTTTGAGCAAATTCTTACGGTTTTTTTTGTTAAATCCTAATTCCATAGCAAACTTTACTTGTTTTTGAAGATATAATAAAAAAAAACTGTCGACAAGAAATATGTTAAAACATAAAATTTCTCAAATTACTCTACGAAAATATCAACAGCAACAATGGCGTTTTGCATGGCGTGACGTAACGCATTCTGATTGGTGTTTACTGTCACATTTTCGCTGAATTTATTTTGTAGAAATATAAATAATCCTTATCCTTATTTATTTTAATAAATAATATTGTTTTTTGTGATCTCTAAGTCATGATTAATCATTAGAAACTGGCGTCCATGCGATTTATTCTTAGTGGACACAACCCTATTACCTACAATTTTTATTTAGAGTTATAAGATATAAGATTTTATTACTTGTTGCTCCTAACAATTTATAACTGTCTTAAATTTTGGTGACTCTTATTAGTAATTTGATAAAATGTTTTTTATACTAAAGAGAGTGTACAAAAATACATAGTTCATTATATGCCTTCAAACTAAAGGAAAAAACTTGAGAGGTGTCAAGGGAAACCCGGATGGAACGAAGTTCCTTTCGATTAATAAGTGAAGGAATTATAATTATTTTTTAATAACCGGATGTCCGTCATCTTGGATTTAAAAATGGACCTTATTTTCGCTATCAGCACCCCGAGAAACCTCGAAAATGACACCCATGTCATTATTGAAAAAAAACCGGATGTCCGCCATCTTGGATTTGAAAATGGACCTCATTTTCGCAATCAGCACCCCGAGAACCCTCGAAAATGACACCCATGTAATTATTGAAAAAAAAACCGGATATCCGCCATCTTGGATTTGAAAATAGACCTCATTTTCGCAATCAGCACCCCGAGAACCCTCGAAAATGACACCCATGTAATTATTGAAAAAAAACCGGATGTCCGCCATCTTGGATTTAAAAATAGACCTCATTTTCGCAATCAGCACCCCGAGAAACCTCGAAATTGACACCCATTTCATTGTTGAAAAAAAAAAACTAAAATGTGTTAGGTTATTTTCTTACTATAGCAAAAAGTGTCGTGACAACTTTTCGTAAGAATTTTTTCCGTCTAGCCCCCTTTTACAACGCGCGATAAGGAACTTCGTTCCAAAAAACCTCGAGCTTTTTTATAAAATTTGTGCTTTATGCAAACCTTTCTAATGCACCTACAATTTACAAAGGTATTTAGTATTTCACAATACTCCTGCAATTTTCAATACCCAGAAGGCAGAAATGAAGGGAACCCGCCTCTACAATTTACCGCATAGGCGAGCGAAGGGGAATAAAGTCAAGTGGTTTTTCTAACTACGACAACTTGTCATGGAACAATATTAAATTATACTTTAAGACACTTTTGAATGATCTAATTTCATTACGTATCTTGTCATATTACATAGTCTAATATTTTAACATTAAATACAGACAAATATTAATATCTATTATAAACATATTTATTTGTATATAGGCAGCACCTTTATAAGCGTAGTATTAAATAATAACAGTAGGCTTTGTGTCACTCCGGCCCTCATCTATCGTAGGGTACTTTTCATCCAAATTCGTTCAACCGTTTCTGGGTAAAGAAGTATAATGTACATTGTACATTCACACTAAACTCACTCGTAATTATGACAGTACTGTTATATTGGAATATTCAATATATGAGATATTTAAGTAGAAACATATAAATAAATCACTATAGAAATTTCATTTTGAACCCAGAGATAATTGTAAAGCAGCAATTTTAATAACATGTAGTTCGTGTAAATAAAATTGCTAGATCTATGTTACTAAAGGTGACTAAAATATAACTATGCTTTAAAGCGAAGTGATGTTAATTAAAAAAGTTAATCCCTTGCACGTGTAGTTATATTAAACAAATATATTTATTATTTTGACTTATTACTTTTTGAAACGTGTATGTATTTTATTAGTTAATTTGATACAATACAAACGATTCACCCTGGTTTGTTCGGGTTCTTTTATTTAGTTTGGCCCTAGGTACTTTTTTAACGGTTAAGATGGAATAGAAAGTATTAACTATATAATACGTATAATATGTATTTGTATCCTTTAATTGGTTGATTCCATATACAAATCTTCACTCCCCTTAAGGGATGATTCCCGGGATAAAAACTATCCCTCCTAGGATGTAAACTACATCATAGCAAATGTCATTTATATCGGTTCATCGAAGTTTTGGTTTAACCATTACATCCTTTTATTCTTTTTATAATAGCCAATATACTTTACAGATCCCTAGTATTTATGTGGTCGCCTGTACTACGCCTTTCGTATTATTACTACTGACAATGCCTTGTCGGCGTAAACGATCTAAATATCCGACGGATTGAACTTTAATAAGTTAATAATAAAAACCTTTTTCAACAATCATATCACATACTAGATTTTCCTGCGGCTTCGCACGCGTTCTAAAGATCGGGTTTGATATATAAGTTTATATTTTAGTTATTTATTCGTATTCTTCCACCACATTTGATTACAATTTCATGAGAGTTCAAAAAAAACATTTTCCGCCATATTAGATCATCGCTTAGCCAACCATTCATTGTCATTCAAACTAAACGACTATGTAAATTTTCAGCATAATCGGTTGAGGATATGGTTGTTTTGCTTTAAAATTCAGATTCAAGATTTGATCCGAGCAAACAGATAAAATATTGCAAGCTTAATAAAATCTTACAATTGTACCTACTTAATAAAATTTTATATTATATTGAGCGATTCACCCTTGCTTCGCTTAGGCTAGTCCCGATACGTTTTACCGGTTAGTGTAGATTTCTGAGATTTTCTGCAGTAAAAAGTATCTTATATGTTAACCCGGATAGCCAGCTATCACAACCACATCAAAACCTGTCCAGTAGTATTCTGGTGATGCAGTTACAGACGGACAAAAATCTAAAATCTATATAAATAAAATAATAGAGGTCTGCAGTTGTGCGCGCATCACGGAAAAACTACTGGATAGATTTCAATGAAACTTTCTAAGTTTTATTTCTTAGACACTTGGCCCTTATCAAAAAAAAATATGATTGCGCTATCTTCATTTAATAAAAAGTTATTAAAGTTTCAAGAAACAACGATTTGTATATGCCCTGCGTGTTCAGTGATGTCTGTTTCCTTCTCGTGGAGTAGTGGGGCAAGCGGCGTAGCACTCATGCGGAAATCTTTATTAATATTTCAAGCAACGCGGACGAAGTCGCGGGTATCAGCTAGTATACATATATGCCTATTTTAATCAGATTTTCCATAAAATATTTAATGTACAGATTCGTCGTCGAATCATATTAAATGTATAAATAATGTTAATTAAGGCGTATTTAAGGTAAACAAAATAGCTTACTGTATTGTAGAAAGTAAACGTAAATGAATCACAAAGAGTCGTGTTATTAAATTATTTATGTCAGCGTAATGGTTGTAAGTACCGTAATAGCTGTACGCTACATGTATGGGGCGTTCATTATATAGTACGAATGAGGAGGCAACTCCTTGAAACTGTAAGGAGTTAATTTAGTGGTAAAACTGGAATAATGATTAGATTTACACAAACCTAAAAAACTCATAGAGTAGGAACGTAATATTTTAGTATTACAAACAATTTAAATAAATGAATAATCGCTGTAAAGCATTCGAAACGTCTGGAACCAAAAATCTAAATAAATCCACGACAAAATCCGAAGTTTAATTTATAATGTCCAATATTCGCGTAAATCAAAGAAAGTATTAGACGAGATTACTATTTATATTTAAGTTAGTTTAATATAAGCGAATGTAAATACAAGGAGAATTAACAATAATCAATTAATTAGTCGCTGAATTAATGTATAGATCAAGCATTATTCAATTAGTCGCTATGGCCGGGTAAATGTAAAGAGATTATTTGTTTTTCTAATACTTTTTACATTAAGCTCCCACCCTAGTACCCTAATAGGGAGCTTTGAGGGACGGTTTGAGAGGGGAAGCAAGTCGGAGAGAGACAACTAACATACCCTTTCACTCACTCCTTATTTTCTGACTCTCTATAAACAAAATGAATAATGTTATATGCATATGTTTGTATGTGTGTAAATATTAGAATGTATTGATACTTTAAAAAAAACTAAAATTTTCAATTACGTTTTACTCGGAATAACGAAGAATGAATTTGCATACGCAGAGATACAACTTTTACGAATATTACAGGTACTCTTTGTTAGTGAATAGATGCATCGTGAATAGATGCATCGTGTATTGAAATTTCTAACTTATTAGTCATGTTGCATTTACCTGAACTTCGGTACTAAAAATTGATTCAAGGAAAAATACGAGTTTCCATCTTTAAAAGGAAAGCATATTGTGAATACATAAATTATTTGTTGATTTTTGAACTGAACATCATTAGTGCTTCTAAGTATTACACCTTGTTGTATAGTATATGCAATGGATACCAATTTACTTATTGAGTGTTAAAATAACATTTTTCTAACTCAATTTTTCTTTATTACGGTTTTATACGGTTTTAACTCCCTTAGGATATTTATATAATAACTAGCGACATTAGGATAAAAATATTTAAAACTTTGAATGTGTTATTTATTTATATCTAATCAAAAGCCTAAAAAATAAGTTTCAAGCGTCTAGTTTTAAAAATGACATAATTTCAATACACGCTTTCTTGCCCTGTTACAACCCCTTTCGGGCTGTAAGGGGTTTTTCCGCTTTGAAAAGTAATTTATTTTCTTTTTAGGCTTTACACTATCTATGTGCCAAATTTCATTTTAATCGGTTCAGTAGTTTTGGCGTGAAAGCTCGAAAGACATTTACATTGACATTATTTAATACTTTCTTAGATTCACGCGTACACTTGACAATATAAGTGTAACATTCTTTTCTGAACTTTTTGCAGTCTAGTCATCAACCATGAGTTATTTATCGTCGCTGAGGAGACTTAAGATTATAACATATCAATGATTCGAAACGTCGGAAACAAAAATCAAAACAAATCCGCAAAAAAACATTTGTATGGAAAATAATAAAATATTAACGAATGTAATTTACTACACAATGTTCAATTATATCTCAATTTGTCAATTATGGAGAACGTTAGCAAGATTCACGTGAATCATGTTTATCCATAATGCCGTTTATCTATAACTAGCGACTCGCCCTCGCTTCGCTCGGGCTCTTCCCTAGATTTAGCACAGGCAAAGTCGCGGGATTCGCTAGTTATGCACTTCCTCTTGAATCACTCTATCTATTAAAAAAAAACCGCATCAAAATCCGTTGCGTAGTTTTAAAGATTTAAGCATACAAAGGGATATAGGGACAGAGAAAGCGACTTTGTTTTATACTATGTAGTGATGTTACGTAGGGACATTTCTATCTTAATTTATTAATCTTTTGGAGCAGACTGTAACCTGTTAACTTAATAATTACTCAAAAAAATATTATATAAAAGTTATTTACATTTTGTGAAAGTTTTGTGAGAATGATTCTCAGAAAATTTCGCAGTTACAATTTTGTAGGAAAACATTTTGTATTTTTTCGTGAATTGGTGTTTGCTAACTTTCAATATAGGTATATAGCGGATGTATATTGAGTCTTCGTATTTTATTTTGTAGATAAAAATTTGTTCCAGAGGAAGACTTCAACATATATTTAATAAAGAGTCCTTGAAAAAAAAATTCGTCCGTAAAACATCTGATCACCAACTATCTGATAAATTCCAGGTTAATTAATATCGATAGCAGCAATACGAGAACACTTTTCTGTTTGCAACAACATTTTTGGTTCTAGAATAAATTCTTACTATATCGATTTCCAAACAGGTTTTCTTTTTTATGTATGGTGAATATACATGAAATAGATTTCTCCGAGACTGCTTAACTGATTTTGCTACTTTAAGCTCTTTTATATTAAGGTTACGACGTGGTCACATACAATAGTTTTTGAAATATAAAAAACCATATAATATGAAGTGTGTTAACTGATATTTAGTCTCTTTTACCTACTTCTAACTATTTTAAGCTTGACAATTAACGATTTTTTTATATTTGATTATGATGGTATAGTTATTATCAAGCTGTCGTGAGACAAGGACAGTGTAATTCTTCAACGGCTACTATTACCTACTACTATTTTGTTTAGTATCTCATATAAATAAGGAAATTTAATTAAATAAGTAAATTTTATCATCATAATCTACCGATACGATTTATGACTTAGATTTTGTCGCCATATGCCAGAATTGAGAAATGTCGTTCTGTAAAAGTCATTCTCTTATTGATTTTTGAATAGTAAGTTATGTCGAATGAGGGGATGGGAGAGGTTATAACAAAAAATCACATTTGATGATTAACACGTAGGCTTGGCACTTGTAACAAAACTGGCAAAATTGGTGTTAGTTATTAATTATTATACATTAATAATAAATAAGAATACCAATAATATAAATTATAATAGGTATTAATGAGTCTCGAAACTGATGAAATGAGTACATGCGTTCTATCGGTCAGAATATCAAGCCTAATCAACTTGAAAGTATACCAAAGATAATCCTAACACTCCTTGTTGTTGTTTTAATTGACGTAAAATGTTCCACAGATAAAAAGACAGTGTTTTAATGAGGATCCGTACGATTTTTAGTTGAGAATACAGATTTATAAAGCTAAGAAATCCTTAACATACAGTGCAAAAATTTTTGTTCTACGACTAAAATTGACGAAGTTATAAGGAAATTACTAGCGAATTTTGCTGCGTGCCGCCGCTGTAGCTGTGACGTCATAGTAACGGATAGCCGTTGGCAACGGTAAGGCGCGCAGTGTGTTCGTAACTTTAATATCAAATCTAAGTGTCCCATTTGTGTCGAATTGACCTTTTTAACTATGTATTAATATTGTATAGTGCATAAATGTATAAACACTTGTATTAAAACGCTAGATTGACTATTTTTTACTTACCAAAGGGCCCAAAACTTCGTAGAAAATGGTTTTCCGTTGAAAAAAGAGATGATAAATCTCCACCCTCTGTCCAAACTACAAGACATTGTTGTGAAGATTATTTCGATGAACGCACCTACAACTTTACCCAATAAATGATATGTATAGTTATGTTGGTACTCAACTCAACTAAATAGTTGATACTAGTGATTCTCTCTCGCTTCGCTTGGGTTACTGCCTAGATTTAGCGCGAATGCAGCGTGAATTTCGCTAGTATTGATAAATTATAGCTTATGTGTTATTCTTATTTGCAAGCTATATTATTATAAAGTTTAATCAAAATCCATAGAATAGTTTTTGCGTGAAAGAGTAACAAACATACATCCATACATTCTTACAAACTTGCGCGTTTATACTATTAGTAGAATAAGTTGGTATCTACTATTACGTGTAGTGAAAGTGTACCTATGTATTCTCTTATTTTAAGCCAACCGTATTAATAAAACATAAACAATACTATTACACATACCTACTAATAAACATATGTTCCTACTATTTATTAGTTTTAGTGGATAAACCTACATACCTACACAGTGGCGGATACAAGATTACGTTTTGGGTTAGGCCTTGTTTTTTTAACGTTGGGAAATGCATTAACGCATACCACCAGGTGGTTATGTGGGACTCGCCAGCTTAAAATAATCCAGTCCTACCCACTAAAGTCTTATGGGGCGTCGCAGTATCGCATTTAACCACGACGGCCCGGCAGGTCTGCCAAGGTAGACCACACAGCCCAGCGGTTGCTCCACAGTCCGCTCTGCTATCAGAGAAGTACCAGGAGCAGGAGCATGACTCACAGCTTGCTGAAGTGGTCCCTTGCGTGAGCCGTGAAGCCTCAGTTTTTTTTCCTTTCGTTGGAAATGGAGAGACACCTCATGACAAAGAAGTGTCTCTCGTAAAGTCTCGAACGGCAGAGTGTTGAAGGAGTTAGCTGCATCCAATGAGACGGCTAAAAGCACGCTTCCCTCCTTCACTGCGGCCAGAGACCCAACCTTCAGGGCATTCAGGGCGTCCACGGTCGACCGACCCGCCTTTAACCCGAACTGAGCCTCTGAAAGACCCGGCCCCATCTCGAGATGCTGAGTGATACGGGCAGCAAGAATGTACTAAAAGAGCTTGCCCATCTTACTCATCATCACGATTGGCCTGTAAGAAGAAGGAGAGTACAGAGAACGACCCTCCTTGGGCAACAGACACAATTTCTCCTCCTTTCAAATCTGCGGGAACTGTCCAAGGGAAGACGTACATTGAACAGGTATTCCAGGGCGATGTACAGAACTCGCCCTGGAATACCGTTCAGTCCCGGAGCCCAGAGTCCTGGTCTGTATATCGAGGGGATATCCTCAATTACCTCAAGTAAAGGGGAGGAGTCATCTGCACTGTGTTAGACGACTCCAGAAAATAACCTACTACACTAACATGGCTTTTCTCACTGGTGAGCCCTATGCGTTTTTCTAAATAAAAAAAGGTCAAAACGGTACATATAGAATTTCGTTGCACTGTGTTAAATGAGAAGAAATGGTAAAATTCAGCTCTATTATATTATTATTTTATATAGCATATTATTATTTTATTATATTTCTGTTTTTCATGTTGGTCCGAAATTATAGTGCGCGAAGTGCGAGCGAATCCGTGGGTTCTGCTAGTGTATTATACATATAAACCTTTCCGTTAATAATTGTGTATCAAACGTCATAAGGTTTTCATTCATATTAAAAAAGTTTATATTGTCTAAAGCGCTAAGGTAAGATTTAAAATAATTTTATATGGTGGTTAATTGTTGTTGAATTTTTTAATTCTCCGCGCAATTTTCGTAATATTTTATTTCGTAAGAACCTTCTCCTGACAATAACAAGCACAACAAATAAAGAATTAGCGAAATCGGTCAAGCTGTTCACGCGTGATGACGTGACCAAGGGAAATAGGGATTCATTTTTATATATGTAGATTAAAAACTCTTCAAAATCTTCAAAATTACCGTCTTCAGTCGTTTCTTTAATAAGTAAATATGGTTATATTTGTAAAAATCGTAAACAAATATGTTAGTAACTAATAATTACACCTGACGGTTTGATAAATTTTATCTCTGAGGGATATGAAGGGAGGACCCTAGACTCAACAATAAGTATTTGAATTCACTTTTAGAAGGTGATTGAGCTTGCACAAAACCAGCTTCTATTTTATATGCACTCATATTAAGCTGTATATATACTTAAATATCACAACATAGCACTCTTAAAAACTTAAATTGCTAACACTCTTAAAAATAGTTGCCAACAGCGTCGCGCGGTACTCGGGCGGCGGGCCGCCTGTGTTCGATCCATCACAATGACGTCACACGCGCCCGCGTAATTTGAATTTGCCCGCAGAACGGCGTCATGTTTATTACTTAATATTTTCGTAAGTTTTGGTCCGATTTGGATAATTCAAAAAGATATATCATTCTTATGTCATAATTAATAACGTGGATACTAGTAATATGGCATTTGCTATTACTGTACTGATCCTCATTGTATGGAAAAAGAATAGTGTAATTTTTACTTTTTTCAAAACAATTTAAAAATCACTTACTTGCTTTTACTCCCGCTGCTTGCTGATCTTTGTAGTTTCTTCGGTCGATTTTCTTTATCTAGGGTAGCTCTTTGTTCGTCCATTCGATTTGACTGGCACCTCACTAGGAGTTCCATGAAGGTTTCCGTAGGGTTTTCGTCCTCGGATTCTGACCGCACCAAGCCACGCTCGTTTTCTTCTTCCTTCTTCTTAGCATCAGGAGTTATCTGTTTTTGTTGTAATTTTAATATATAGAATGTAAACGGTTATCGGAGTATGGGTTTGATTACCAACTTTGAATGCAGTATTAATGAAGTTTAGATGCTTTTGACGACCGTTTGGCTCAGTTGGTAGTGACCCTACTTTCTGCGCAAGCGGTCGCCGGTTCGAGTCTCGCTCTCTCGGATGTTTGTACTCCAGTCATGGGTGTTTATATCTATAATATGTATGTATTTAAAGTTTATATATATATGTAGTATATAAACTTTTTATGTATAAAATCTTAAAGCCAGCGATCGGAACCAGTGCAAAGAAATTTATCTTGTTTTGAAAAGGAATTTACAAATATCTCTAAACTGCAGACCCGATTTTGATATAACTTTTTATGTACAAAAGCCAAACTTAGCCAGAGATCGAAACTATTATATAATAAATTATTTCGTTTTGACCAAGAATTTTGTCATAAATCAAAAACTGCTGGCCCTTTTTTGATAAAACTTGTTGTAAAAAAAATTATAGCCATAGACAGAGTACATAGTAATTTGTCTTGTTTTCACAACGCACTTTGCCACAAATCAGAAATAGTTGACTTGATTTTAATAAACTTTCTATATACAAAGTCTTATAGTAAGATAAAGAAAATGGTGCATAGTAATTTATCATGTTTTCACAACGAAATTTGACAAAAATCAGAAATTGCTAGCCCGATTTTGATACAACTTTTTACGTACAAAATTTTATAGCCAGAGATATGAACAAGTGCATAGTCATTTTTGTTGCTTTCACAAATAATTTCGAAACAATTCAAAAACTGCTGGCCCGATTTTGATAAAACTTTTTATGTATAAAATCTTGTAGACAAGAACTAATGTATAGTAATTTATCTTGTTTAGACAAGTTTTTTTGTCGATCTTAAATTTTTTTATTTATAGACAGAGTATCTTGAAAAATTTACGTGTTTAACTTTTTTTACTTAAGAATTCTATTAGTATTAGAAATATAAAAAAAAATGAGTGACTGAGGACTTTCAATTTTGATAAACATATAGTATTTAAATTATATGATATAGGTACTTCATTATGTAAGAACAAAGACGAAGTTTTCTTTTGACATCTTTTAATATTTTTAAAAATAATTTATAACGTATGTAATATAATCTACCCTTTTTCTACACAATAGACCAAAATGAGTGACGTTGGCACCGTCCAGACTACACAACATCTACCCACGCGAGCTATTCATTACAGCTTCGATTTCTAGAGACAAATCATCTCTATTCAAGTCATTTAAACATAAAATACTTTCCATGTTACCGACAGTCGTTTTTCTTACACATATATTCTAGTGTCATTACTTTCTTAATACTAAAATACTATGAAAAAAAAAACAATTACATCTATACTAATATTAAAAAGAGGAAAGGTTTGTATGTAAGTATGTTTGTAACGATTTGGCTCAAAAAGTACTGAACCGATTATAAAATTATTACTGATTAATATAGGCTATTTTAATTGCAAGAAAAAAAACAAGGGTCTATCCTAAAACTACAATAACAGGAGAGGAGGAGTGCACGCTGCACAAAATATATGAAATACGTAGTCGCGCGGCTCAGGAATGTATTAAAGCTGGAGTCATTTTGGAAAATTTTCAACCCAGCGAGTGATCGAATGTAGTTTAGTAGCGATTATAAAAATCAACGCGGGCGAAGCCGCGCGTATTGTTAGTTTATCATAAAGCATAGTAAGTTGTTACAGACGAACATAGATCCTTATTTTTCGAAGCCGGTTAAAGAGATCTTAGTACTTTATATTACATGCTTTACTGTTTTAATAGTTTTTGTTCCCGAATACATTTTTTCTCAGTTTTAAGAAACTGTCATTAGTACTGACATTCACCAGTTTTTAATAAAGTTTCCGACAATATTTAAAGTTCTTTTTAAGATCGATAATATACTATATTTGTATTTATCTATATAATATTATAAAGAAAAATGAATATTTTCTAATGAACTCGTCAAACAATACAAGAGCGGAGAACCTTGTATCATTAAGATACCTTCTATGGGACTGGCATATCCGAGAAGGACAAAAGTCCCTTAAAAAATTAGAAATAAAAAAAAAGATACCTTCTAGTTAATGTGGAACTAGACTTAAAGCTTGTATGAAACTGTATGTTCTTTTACGGATAATAGAAGTATATAGGTCACCAGGTTATTGTAAAAGCCATGCTATTTATACTTTCTTAGATTTACGCGAATATTTGACATTATAAATGACACTCTCTTAGGATTTCTGACCATGATTGATGTACAGCATTCAAAAAGTCGGGAACCAAAAATCAAAATAAATCCGCGATAAAATCCGAAAAGATAGTTTTATTATTATTTCACCAGTAATATTGTATGTATCATGAGTAATTAATAAATATGTTGTAAATAGTATTTTCCATTTAATCTAGGATCCCGATATATGTGGTGGGTCTCTCATTGCTTTTCACGCAAAGTATTTTTTTTTAAACCATAAAATATAACAAATACGACTAAAAATTTTTTATTCCAGGCTATTTTAAATTAAAAAAAAAGTTTATTGCTTGGAGATGTTTTGTTATAACCAACCGATGTCATAAAATCTATACATATAAAAATTGCTTTATATGTTTATTCTAACTTAGTCGATTCTGTAAATTGAATATTTTTTGGAAGATCTTATTGAAGTATTTACATTATCAACGACAAAGGACGAAGTGTGAACGGCATTATAGTGAGGATTTGGCTTACTGTGCCGACCTCGACTGTGAACTGACTGAGAAAAAAAGTGTTTTATTTGATAATACTTTCTTAGGTTTACGCGAATATTTGACATTTTAAATGAAACTGAATAATTGTGGGTAGGCACTGTCTGTAACAACTATATAAACCTCTGAGACGTCTAATACCTTAGTCTCTCCCGTGATCATGTGCGCTGTAAAGCATTCGAAACGTCGGGAATTAAAAATCATAATAAATCCGCGACAAAATCGAAAAGATAGTTCCATTTATAATAACCTTGTGACTTATGCATAAGTAAATTTCCAAATACATTACCTGTATAAGGGATAACTGTTCCATACTCTGTCGTCTCACACGGAGGGCGTTAAAGGGCGTCCTGGGTCCAGGATTCGATTCTTGAGGGGGTGAAGGCGCTGCGTCCACGGGCAGCCCTAGGACTTTACATAGGTCCCCGATATTCATTTGCGCGGTTGCCATGCCTAGCACGTCACCGAGCTGTTGAAAATGATATTTATTTTAATACTTTCTTAGATTTACGCTGATATTTGACATTTTAATCGAAATAGCAATTTTATTCACATTTTTGGCGTCTTTCGAGACTATTCAGTCTCGTGACCATAATTACTATATAAAGCATTCAAAACTAACATTTTACTCAAAATTCAAAATTTAAAGTAAAATAGTAAACATTCCGGACAAGCAGTTTTATTTAAAATAAGGTTAATAGGAGTAATATAAGCAAAAAATATTATCATACTATAAACCATCGTTAGATTTCTAAGGACAACACAATAAATCTAGCTATTTTGATTTTCCATGGAAATGAAAGATTTTCCTTCAATATAAGGTATAAAAAATATTTCATAATATACAGATTCACTAAGTTACTGTTTTATTATAAGTTTAGGTAAATCTTGTTTTTAAAGATGATCATTCGGTTCTTTTTTATATTATAAATTTCTTAAGAGATGTAAAATGGAGATCACTTGCGCCAAATGTATATGTATGAAAGCTACAGTAATTTTTTACTATAAATAATGTGGTCGAGAAATGGCACTATATAGAGTATATATATATATATATATATATATATATATATATATATATATATATATATATATATATATATATATATATATGTATTTATTTATTTATTATATAGGTCGCTAACAGATCACACATAACACAACTTAAATACTAGACTAAATGATGCCCTAATTATAAGCAACACTACATTCTTTTGAGACAACAAGAGAAATTTTATTTATTAATACTTTAAATACAAAATTCTACAAAAGCGATCGCCTTTATTTTAATTTTAATAATTCTTTTCATCATCATCATCATCATCAGCCCTTTTTAACGTCCCACTCCTGGGCACGGGCCTCCCTCAGTACGAGGGGGATCAGGCCATAGTCCACCGCGCTGGCCTAGTGCGTGTTGGCGGACTTCACATGCCTTTCGAAAACTTGTTAGGTTTTCTCAGACATGCAGGTTTCCTCACGATGTTTTCCTTCACCGTAAGACAAGTGGTAATCATGATATAAATGATTCGCACATGAAAATATCAGAGGTGCGAGACCCGGATTTGAACCCGCATCACTCGGTTATCCAAGCGACGCGTTACCGCTGGGCTACCACTGTCAAATTTTAATTCTTAATTAAATTTAATAATAATTCTTAATTAAATTTAATTGTTTAAATCTAGAAAAACTTCCAAATGTGACGATTGAGCAAATTCGTGAATAACGGTTTAGAAATTACAGGTACGTGTGGTTACAGTTACGTGTAAATTATAGAAATTTTTACATGAAAATACGGCAGCCTAGAGCGCTTTTTGTCTAGATTTTTCATTTCCATGTAATACCACCGTAGTTTGTGTGTGTCCTTAGATGTTAGGATCTTTCAATTTCCTTCCGATATATGTATATTTTATAATATAATAAATATAATATCGTTATGCCGTTCATTATTGAGTTATTAATTAGTGAGGATCGGGCCTAACTGAAATTGACCCTTAACGAGCCCCATTTTAATTTAAAGGGTTTTAGTTCAATAGTTTTTAAATTATATATCTGTCGTAGGATAATTTCATAAACCGAGTTTTTGCAAAAACTATAGGGATATCGCGAAAATACTGATAATTAAACAATGTCTATGATATTTCTCTATGTTACTGATAAAGGGATAGGGTTTTTGCGAAAACACTAGTTGCTTCAATAACTTAGAACATACTTATCTCTGATTGGCTTGATTTTGGTTTATAGGCCAACTCTTATTGTGATTGGTTCCTTGTAAATTTTGATTTGTGATAAAAACACTCAAATTATCCTACGACATATCTTAACTAAAAATGTATACATATACTCACTTCCTTAGAAATATTATAATGTTCTTTCGCGTAGTACAATGCTTTTTCATGGTTCCCAAGGGCAGCGTGAGCGTTGCCTAGGGACCAACATGCCCTACCCTCCCCGACCCTATCCTGGAGTTTCCTGGCTGCAGATAGATGCCTTGCGTGGTACTCCTCTGCTATACGATATTCCCTGAGAAGGGTGTATGTGTTCCCTAGGGAATAACAGGCTTGGGCCTCGACTGCCGCGTCTCCCAACTCCTCGGCTAGGGCTAGTGTGCGTCTGTATGAGTAATTGTTTAGCATGAGTTTTTCTTTAGGTTAATATTTGTTTAAAAATAATAAATATATAATTAGATACAACATTAATTATCATAATAATGGTGTATTGCTTGATTTCACATTATAGTTTCCTGATATCATATGATCGAATAAAGCGAAAAGAAATATTGTGACATCTATACTAATATTATAAAAAGGCAGTTTGTTTGTTTCTTTGTTTTAAGGCACTAATCTCAGGATCTACTAATCCACATTTAAACTAGGCCCGACCCGGGAATCGAACCTAGGACTTCGGTTGTACAGCCATACGACAGCCAGTCTTTATAGGTATATTGTATAACTGTAAAAGTGAGCTGTCACTTAATTATTATTTTTTGCAAACTTTATTGAAATAATTAATAATAAATATTATAAAGAGGAAAGGTTTGTATATAAGTATGTTTGTAACGAATTGGCTCAAAAAGTACTGGACCGATTTTAAAAATTGTTTCACCATTTGAATACCACATTATTACTGATTAATATAGGCTATTTTAATTGCAAGAAAAATAAATAAGGATCCCTACTAAAACTACAATAACAGGAGAGGAGGAGGAGTGCACGCCGCACATAATATATGAAATAGGTAGCCGCGCGGCTCAGGAGTATATTAAAGTTGGAGTAATTTTGGAGAATTTTCAACCCAGCGAGTGATCGAATGAAGTTTAGTAGCGATTAAAAAATGAACGCGGGCAAAGCCGCGCGTATTGCTAGTTAATAATATAGATTCAGAGGCGTAATCTTTAGTTCTTAGATTTATTTCAGTCTGGGAACACATCACGAGAACAGGTACCATAGCACGGATTTTGATGTCGGTAATAGATCGTTACCCTTGTTGATATAGGATATATTTTACTGCGGAAAAATATCTCATGCCTGAAGAAATGTTTTGCCTAATTATTATATGAAAAAAAATAACATTGCCATTTTTTTTAATAAAAGCAAAAAAGAAAAAGAAATATTTTCTTGAAAACACAGGAGAAACAGCTGGTAATGTTAATAATTTTAATAACATTTTAGAAAGTCCATATCTGTACATTATATTATTTGGAATTAAAATAACGTATTATATGTATTGTATAGTATATAATAGCTGTGCTGTGAAATTATAAGCAATTTGCTTGAAACGATTTCCTTTATGGACTCTTGAAACTCATCACTCCCCCCCCCCCCATTTTTTTATTTTTTGTATAAATGTGTCTTCATTACTATATTAGTATAGATATATTTCTTCATTACTATATTAGTATACACATAAATAAATGAATATTATAATATAATATAGTGATGCACAAATTGGTATATATTAATAAGTAAGATATTAAAGTTTGGGTTTTGATATAAGAATAATTCTGTCAATAAGATATTTTTGGGACAATATTACATACAGCGCCATCTAATTCCGTAAGTTACGAGACTTGTTACGATATCAGGTAGTTGATACACAACACATATATAACTTTATATACATACATATTATATATAAACACCCATTACGCTAGTACAAGCATTCGTGCTCAACAAATAAATGAACCTAGCGGGACTCGAACCCGCGACAGTTGGCACAGCAAGTAGTGACCCACTACAAATAGAGCAAAACGTAACACTGTCGTCTAAATCTTTCCATTTTATATTATTAGATGTAAAGAAAAATGCAATATTACAAAATTATTATAAGGTAAAAAAACATTAGAATTTAAGCTATTTTCATACCTATAATATATTATACTATAAAATATTATGTAAAACCTGACAATTTCGTGTTTAATCGACTGAAGACGAGAGCGGAGTCGCAGGAAAATTTGGTTGAGTTTTATTATGAACATTGGTATAACGTAATAAAAAGAAAAAAAGTTAATATAAATATTTTGTACGCACAAAGCTTGTAAAGCTTAATTTTTTCTGTTGGGGAGTTTATTAAGGAATATACCATACGAAGGAAATAATAAAACGTAAATTTGAAAAATCGTGTATAAACGTGATTCTTATATCTTAAAACACTTTTATCCATTTATTTTGTGCACAAATATTATCAAAAAAGCGTCAAAGAAGATTAAGATTTTAAATTTCTATCGCCACAAAAACAAATATACTAGACTTTCGCTTTTGCTTAGATTTACACTATGAAGACAATATTTCTATACTAATATTAATATGTCTTTCCTTTCTAGTGTCTTTTACCTACTTACTGTTACATGACTCATTTTGAGACAAGTGCAAATATATTCATACATTTACTACAAATCGACCAAAGACGAGTCTTAATATTTCTTAAAATATTTAAACAAACCAATATACATATAAATTATAGTTTCCAATCGCTTTGATAATATCTTATATATTTTCGCATAGATAGGAACTCTATTTATGATGATAACTTGTGATTAGACTCGTTTACTATAAAAATAATTTTTATATAATAAATCAATATAATGAATATACATTATACATACATTATAGCCCCATTTCACTCATAAAAATAGCTTAATGACATAATTACAAAAACCTAGTTTTATATATAATTTATACATTCCTACTATAAAAGGAAAAAATATTTTTATTTCTAAAATGGTACAAGACTTTATAATATGATCAATATTGTTCTTTTTATTGCATCAATCTGAGTATGGGATTATCATTAAAATATTTGTCTCAAACCTCTAGGAACGTAAGTTCAATTCTCGTAAGTGAATATTACTATTACCATCATCAACAAACAAAGAAAAAGGGTTTGATCATATATCTTGATAGAGCATGTTAGTGTTATAAAACGCACTTCGCATTAAAACAGGTCATTCGTCGCACATGAAGGCGTATTAAAATCGCACGGCAGCTAAGTAGTTATAACATACATCAGATATATTTATACATTTACATTATACAAACATATTTATAAAAATATTAAATATGCATTTTTTGGAAAGAAAAACGTTATCAAAAGCAAAACCTTACGGAAATACAAAATTTTATACGATTCGTTACATCCGTTCTTGAGATACACGAATTAGAATATATATTTATACCAAAATTGTCCATTTAATAATATAATATTCTAGAAAAGTTAAATTAAAAACAGTTCTTTTACTTTTTAACCGACTTCAAAAAAGGAGGAGGTTATGTCGCAAAAGAGCGCTATAATGACACAAAACAACAATATACTCACTTATAATGTTCCGCGGCATTTTCAAACTGTCCGAGGAATATGTGTGAGTTTCCTAGATTACTATTAGCTCGTCTTTCTGCCGCTCTGTCCCCTACTTCTTGTGCTATTCTCAGTCTTTCTGTGTGGTATTTGATAGCTCGAGTGAAGTCTCCGAGAAGGTAACAGGTGTTACCGAGGTTCCCACACGCACGGCCCATTGCTTGCCGGTCGCCTAGACTTCTCATTAATTCGAGATTCTCTCTGTAAAAAAAGAAATGTCGAGTTATAACTTTGTATTGTCATACTATTTTTGAAGTGAAACTTCTTTAGAATCGTTGTGATTTCAAACTCGATGAAACGAAAAAATAAGTCCATAGTACCAGGTACTCAGAGACGCGGAAGAGTTAGCCTCCCACCGCGAGTCAGTGACATTTCTAACTCTGTCTAACTCGTGGGTGTGACCTTCGCGCCATCTCCCTCTCTCAACGAGCTTAGACGGGGTTATTTAGTATTAATATAAACGAGATTTAAAAATTAGTTTGCTAAAGAAGTTTTACTTCTGACATGTGTACTTTGTACACACGCACTTTTTTTATGTTGGGTCATTATTACATACAGCGCCATCTAGTTCCGTGGTAAGCTACTAAGGAAGCTTGTGTTACGGATACCAGATAGTTGATATACTACATATTATATAAGTTTTAAATACATACATATTATAAATATAAACACCCATGACTGGAGTACAAACATCCAAGTTTAACAAATTAATGCCCCCAGCGGGACTCGAACCCGCGACCCCTATCAACTGAGCCAAACGAGTCGACACGTTTGGCTCAGTTGGTAGTGAACCTACTTTCTGCGCCAGCGGTCGCGGGTTCGAGTCCCGTTGGGGACATTCATTTGTCGTAATTATTTTAACACCTAGGGGTTGCTTAAAGACCGCCTCCGGTACATTATCTTTTTAATATTTAGTTACTGTCTTTGGCGAAGCCACGGGTACAGCTAGTATATAATAATTTTTAAACTATCAGATATTGCAATATAGATAGGTTAAGATAGACTAAATCAAATTTAAAAGGTTATAGTTCGTAAAAGCAATTCGTAGAATAATAGATATTGCCTTGAGAGTATTTAAAATTTAAAACCGTAGCCTCTTCGCTGACCTCACCTAATTACGAGATAAGCTAAAATGGATGTCAAACTAATAAATATTGAGTGGCATTTCTTTGAAGTTCCAGAGTGGCTTTTAGCACACTAAAAGCATTTTTAGGAGAATATTTTAACTATCAAAAAGTCAGTGGTAGCCCAGCGGTAACGCGCACGCCTGGATAACCGAGTGATACGGGTTCAAATCCGGGTCTCGCACCTCTGATATTTTCATGTGCGAATCATTCCATCATGATTACCACTTGTCTTACTGTGAAGGAAAACATCGTGAGGAAACCTGCATGTGTGAGAAAACCTAGCAAGTTTTCGAATAACATGTGAAGTCCGCCAACACGCTCTAGGTCAGCGCGGTGGACCCATTTAAGGAACCGGTTTTTCTGTCTCGGTAGACAACTCTCAAAATATTGGATTAATCAATAAAATGCATGTTCAATAAATTGTAAACGGTAAGATTTCATAAAAGTTTACAGGAAATAAAAGATGCGAAATTATAATTTCTACAATAATAGTTTCAATAACTTTTGCTCTAAAGTACATAGTTTCTGAGATATAGGCCAAAAACTTTTCTTCTTTCTGGATCTGTCAGCATTTTGAGTTTTTATGGTCAGTAAGTGACCCTTAACATAAAAAAAAATATTGGATCGGAAATTTAGTGCGAGGTTGACCAAAATAACGGCTTTATTTACTGTACTATATAGATAGTTATTGAATTGTAAAAGTTGCCTGTTCTGATATTCTGATATAAAATAATAATTTTTATATAAAATAATTATTACGCGCTAATCTCTGGAACTACTGGTCCGAATTAAAAAAATAGTTTTGTGTTGGATAGGCCGTTTATCGAAGAAGGCTATAATACATCACGCTACGACTAATAGGAGCGGAGAATTAATGAAAAATGTTGCAAAAACGGGAGAAAAATATTTCTTTTGATTTTCAGCCTTTAGAACGCGAGTGGAGCCGCGGGAAAGGCTAGTAATATTATAAAACTTTAAAACGGTACTTATGGTTCGAAATTAATATTTCTTTTAGTATTGAATAGCCTAGTTATCGAAGAAGGCTAAAGCCAATATAACACAACATAAATAATATGTAAAATCTAAAAATGTAGTTTACAGTCTTTAGAACACGAAAAATCGATAGAGTTATTCGACCGGAAATTGGGTCTTAGTGTGAATGCTCTTATTGATTTCTGTACAAATTAACCGGCACTCTAGTGTGAATTGGGTACCATATGGGTCAAGTTCGAATACACTTATTCACTCAGTGATATTTCGTATATCGATTAAGTATAAACCATACTATGATATATTTATAATATGTATGTATTTAAACTTATATATGTTGTATATCAACTATCTGGTATCCGTAACACAAGCCTCGTAGCTTACAACGGAACTAGCTAGCGCTGTGTGAGATAATGTCCCAAAATATTTATTTATTTATTTGCGATCTATGCTAACTTTAGATTAGTTACAAAAGTACTTGTAAAGTGTATAACTAGCGCTTTAAGCTTTAAGGGTAGTAAGAGCAGAAGATTAAAAGTTCTGAAACTAATTTAAAATTCGCTGTTAAACTTACATTTTCTACTAATTACACTTTCTCCGTAGCTTTCATCATTATTGCCCGACTGCCGTGGAAAGAGGATACAATTATTCAGTGTTATTTTATGTATAATAGTTTATTTTTTTTTATTTTTTTTAATAACATAAATATAATCGATCTACATGAAATAATGTACTAAATACTTAGATACCTTAAAAATATATATAATCACTTATTAGACATATCCTAACATTCAATTAAATCAAAATAGTTCGACATTCTAAAAGGCAGGCATAGGCATACAATTCTTACTGCAAGTAAATATCCCTACAAAAAATACAACTAGTTCTAGAATATACCAGCTTATACTCACTCGTAATAAGCAACTGCTTGCATAAGGCACTCTCGGACCTCTTGAGGGAAGTGGCCTGGGTCATTCTGCCCCACCCTCCCCAACTGTTTCCCTTGAGCATGATACACATTACCCAGGTTATATAAAGCTCGGCCTTCACTCAAACGGTCTCCTAACGAACGCGATATTTCCAAGTGTCTCTTACAACACTGCACTGCTTCTGTGAATTTTCCCATCACTTTCAAAGTGTTGCCTAAGTTGCCTGAAGCTTTCGCCTCGCCGAGTTTGTCGTTCATTGTTCTGGAATTAAATGCATGTATGACAATTATAATATATATATATGACAGTGGTAGCCCAGCGGTAACGCGTCGCTTGGATAACCGAGTGATGCGGGTTCAAATCCGGGTCTCGCACCTCTGATATTTTCATATGCGAATCATTTCTATCATGATTACCACTTGTCTTACGGTGAAGGAAAACATCGTGAGGAAACCTGCATGTCTGAGAAAACCTAACAAGTTTTCGAAAGGCATGTGAAGTCCGCCAACTCGCACTAGGCCAGCGCGGTGGACTATGGCCTGATCCCCCTCGTACTGAGGGAGGCCCGTGCCCAGCAGTGGGACGTTAAAAAGGGCTGATAATGATGACAATTCTAAGAGGTAATATAAACCACGACTTGGTAACTTAATGATGTTTCATACGTATCACTACATAGTATAAAACAAAGTCGCTTCCCAGTTCCCCGCTGTCTGTCCCTATGTATGATTAGATCTTTAAAACTACGCAACGGATTTTGATGCGGTTTTTAATAGAGCGAAGCGTGGCTGAGTCGCTATAGTGTTTTTTTTTAACAAACGAGTACCGAAAATCTTGACTGCGTTGTTATTGGTCTACGTAATTAACACCGAGTCCGTTTAATACTTTCTTAGGTTTACGCAAATAAAAAAATAAATGAAACTATCTTTTCGGATTTTATCGCGGATTTATTTAGATTTTTGGTTTCCGACGTTTCGAATGCTTTACACCAATCATGGTCACGGGAGAGATTAAGGTATTTGACGTCTCAGGGATTTAAATACTTATTACAGACAATGCCTACCCACAATTTACAAATTTTGGCGCCATTTTGGATTGTTTGTCGCTCGCTTCGCTTTGCTGGGCGTAGGTTAAAATAAATTAAACGGTTTTTATAATTATCTAGTAAAATAATAGTAGCTTAAGTTATTCCTTATAACATTAGATATCTGCGAGAGAAAGTCCCGTCAAAATCGGTCCAGCCGTTTCAATAATTAGCCGGAACAAAGAGACAAACAGACATGCAGACAAAAATTATAAAGATTGATTTTTTGATGTAAGTACCGTAAATATACTTTCATATGCATTTAGTTAAAAGCTGTAAATTTAAAATTAAAAACAGACAGTTTTAATATTATGTACTAATTTCTTGTGTGTAATGATTTACACATCTCTAGGAATTAAATCCCGGTGCACGCGTATCTTGCTATTCTCTCGAACATCTTTTAATAGTTTGCTCTCCATATGTTCATACAAATGGATTCATTTGATGGTTTTATAAAGTTATTTTTTAAAGATTCATCTATTGTTAAACATGAAAAAAAAACAAACTTATGACCATGGTAACCTATACACACAGTCCTTACCCCAGAACGAAAAAACTGTGATTCATAGATATCGCTGTTGTCAAAATCCGTTTCTCTAACTGCCAGTTTCTATAACTCTATCTACCGATAGACCGGTAGATACTTTCATACGATTTTGACAGGTTGTAACTTTTAATGTGTCAAAATAGTATGAAAGTAACTACCAGTCATCGGTAGATAGAGTTATTGAAACTGGCAGTAAGTAATTAAACGAGAGATTAATGTCTGGTCTGCTAATGATTTAATTAATAAGAAAAGCTTACCTTGCCAAAGTTAAGTCGTGCTTATGATACTGCATTGCTTTATTATAGTCGCCTAGATAGAAGTAAGCGTTGCCCAATTGGCTATAAATCGCGCTGAGGGTTCGGAGGTCATCTGTACCAGCTTGTATGGCAGCTTGAAAGAACGCTACACCAGCTCTACAGTCACCTGCTTTACACAGACGTTCACCTTCCAAGGCCAGTTCTAGGCACATAGAACCTCCGTCACAGCTCTGAAATTATAAAAAATAATATTCAACCAAAATTATATTTAATTTTAAATAATTTCTGCCTAAAAGTAGGTGGTAGGTAGCACAGTGGTAGCTCGCTCGCTTGAGTTACCGAGTTCAAATCCTGGTCTTGCGCCTCTGATATGTTCATGTGATAATCAAAACATGATTACAACTAGTGTTACGGTGAATCAAAACATCTTGAGGAGACCTAGATGTCTGAGAGAACCTAACAAGTTTTCGAAAGACAGGTGCACTCCGCGAAACCACAGTTGGCCGACTCATAATAATCTATACTAATATTATAAAGCTGAAAAGTTTGTTTGTTTGTTTGGTTCAACGCGCTAATTTCAGGAACTACTGGTCCGAATTGAAAAAGTCTTTGTGTTGGATAGTCCGTTTATCGAGGAAAGCTATAGGCTATATTACATAACGCTACAACCAATAGGAGTGGACCGTCAATGAAAAATGTTGTAAAAACGGGAGAAAAGTATTTCTTTTGATTTTCAGCCTTTAGAACGCGAGCGAAGCCGCGGGAAAGGGTATACAATATAATATGCTGTTGTCCATTTCAAAATCAAGATCTGAGAATTGCAGTATTTCTATTTTGGCGTTTATCAATAATCACAGGCCACGACTGAATTAAGTAGGTTGAGAAGGTTAAGACTTAACACGAGAGCAAAGCGTAGCACGTTAACTTTTTTCATTTTAAACCTAGAACCATCAGCCAATATCATAAGTGCTATGTTCCCGTACATCTGTTCAGACACCAATGGTTTTTTTTTATTTTATCATTCTGTCTATAAAACAATGAACAAAATCCCTACAGTTCATCCGTTTTATTATACTTCCTAAAATAGGGTACCTTATTATTTCATACAGACCGGGAAATGTAATTATATCGCCCACTTGTTGCTGCCGTTATACGTATACAGACCGGTCTTTATTCATAGTGACCGGACTTCTCAAGTAGCCCGTAACATCTACATAGTCATATAAGTTCGTAATTTAAAGCTCTTTTATTTACAAACTGTGATAATATGAATAAATTCTTAAGTATACATAAGACAAAACAAAATAACCTTAATAGAATTAGTTCTCTCAATTAATCTATCAATTTGTAAACATAATCACTTCGAATCCCCTCGAAAATAAAGTCAAGGCAGGATAATACTGTCCTGGCACTGACTCCAAAATTAACTAAGTAATTAAAACTATTATTTTTTACTTTTTAGTTAAGTTTTGTATAGTTTTGAAGTCGATTTGTATTTATAGGTTAAAAATAATTTATTTTTAAAGTTTTCGTGGAAAGTAGATAATATAATATGTATTTAGTTTCAATGCAGTAAAAAACGTAAGCGTATTGCTATTTGATTACAGACAGTCAGAAATTCTGCCACAGCACCCTTATTGTTAACAGCCGTTAAGGAGTTCCATTGATCATCATATTCGACTACAACAATTAATTGACTTTAACGACGTTACGGTAGGTAACTCAAAAATCCAGATAGTCTATAAAAGATTCGACCGAGTACCGTTAATTTGCTCCTGAGACAACTCTTAGATGAAGAATTCCGTTACTTTATCATGGATCCCAAGATCAGAACCTAACCAAAGTCTCATTATATAAAGACTAGCGACTCACTATCGCTCCACTCGGATTCGACTCCATTTTTCAGAGATGACATATTTTTCCGCAGTATCCTATGTGTTAACTTTCAACAATTATCATCATACCTAATTTCATCTAATCAGTTAATAGTTTTCTCGTGATAGGCTCACAGACAGACAGACAATAATTATTCTAAAAACTACAAATTCGGTTTTTATGTCGATAATGACTATTAAAATAAGTATGAATTCGACTATGTTAGAATTTTATTATATTTACAGATGTATACAAGAATCCCGTGTTTCCATACGATAATAATCAAAATAATATAACGCGGTTAAAATAAGTTATACACCCTTATGCGTTTATGAAGAAAGAATTGGCACACTTTTCGCCATTTTAGAAAAATCCAGCAACAGTCAAAAATTTTCAAAAAATATTCAGTATAACAACAGCTTTTGTCGAATGATTGAAACTACGTATGTGGCCACAGACCACAACACAAAGTGAATCACTTATAGTGACTTCTTTATAAACTAATATGCATTAAGCCGAAGTATGACTAATAGGTAACTCTGACGATATTAAATTTGTTATGTACCTACAATCAGCAACATTATAATAAAAAAAAATCTTATTTCTAATTCGATGCAATCTAAAATAAATGAATAGAAAGTAAAAACAAGTGAATAAATATCAATAGAACTTTCTTTCATGTTTATCTCGTTGCCTAACTAAAAGTGATGTAGTGATTTTCCGCTGAGTTTCTTTCGTCAGGTCAGAGATTTCTTCTTTCCGAACTGGTAGTAGACTCATGTCGTGAAGAAATTGTAACAATGTTTATGCTGAATAAAATATTTTGATTGTTTTTTGACTTTGATAGTGTCAACTAAACATTGTCAGAATACGGGTAAAGATATTTGCAACCCCGTTTTGTCGAGGTGACCCATTTGTGGTATGTCAATAGAATTGAATTCCAATCAAGCTTTTCATTATAGAGCTTTGACGATACGTTTGCCGCAAATTGTAGTGACCCTACTTGCATGCGCCAGCGGTTGCGGGTTCGAGTCCCGCTGGGGCATTCATTTGTTAAAATCGGATGTTTGTACTCCAATCATGGGTGTTTATATATATTTATTAAAGAGCTATGTCAAAGATGAGATACCGCCTTTATTAAAAATATTTTTTTAATCCAGCCCCTTTTGTTACAGATATTATATAGAAATAATACATATCAATCTATTCATAAAACAAAATTCTAACTGAGCCGAACCTGTACGTTTAGTTAACTCTACCACAACGCGCGCTGATAGGTCAAATCAAATAGTTTGCGCTTCCCGGCTTCCTCTCACCTACTTCCGTTCATTTTCACGAAATCACTCCCACAGAATGTAGGGAAGCGGGAGGAGATTAAAAAATTACGTCTTTGATTACGTATCAATCCTAGACTCATAAAAAAGAACATTTCTAGTACCATTAAGATCGTTATTATGAAAAAGTGATTTCCACTTTTAAAGGAGGGAACACAAACATGACTTTGTATAGAAATATTTATGAGCCAGAACAATATGAGAGTGAAAGAGACCAATTGAAACCATACTAGTTTAGACCTATGTCTGTTTTTTATAAACTTTTGCACGTTTACTTACTCAGTTATAGGTATTTCGTTTCAACGCATAGTACCTATGGCGTTATGTTGACCCCCCTATCTGTCAAAATCATTTCCAAAAGTTGTTTTATTATATTGAGTGAAATTCGCGTAAAAAATAATCGAAAAATTTGTAAATATATACGAATGTAACTAAGAAAACATACTTAATATCACCCTTACTTTGAGGTAGGTTATTATAGGTAATGTAGCAGCACTGGAAAACATTGCTGCCAACATAACACCATAAATACTATTTGTTGAAACAAACTAACTTTACTTATGATAAAAAGAAAAAAACAAAGACTAAAAAATTGAACAACAACAATGTTATTGCATTTATACTCATACAGGGATTGTATAATCACTAACAATATTGTGTAAGACTAATAGAGTCGATAACGTTCAAGCATTTATAATTAATGTTGTTACATATTGTTATTTTACATAACACTTGTGAATAGCAAATGGCATATGATTCCTGCTTAAGTTGAAATTTTAATTTTGCGAGTCTTTAAAAATAAAACCTTATTTTATTATTATTTTTAGTAGCGCGTCAACCTCTTTTTGTTTGGCTTTGTCCGAAGATATATTTTGACAGTTAGTATGAAATAAATAGATATATAATATGTAAATACAGAAGTACATAAGTATGAAAAGATGTGTTAGGTTGTATTAAAACATGTTTTTTCCCTGGGAATGAGATAACCTTCTGCGTTAAAAGGTATCCTATAACACTCTCCAACCTTTCTTTTTACTTTAAAAGTAACCAATCATTATTTTTTATAATTTATCATGATTGTTTTAGAACAAATAATACCAATAGAAGCAAGTGTCATTTTCAATCTAAATATGTTGTCCTAAAAATGATAGCCAATTGAATCACTTGTTAGTCTAGTCTTTTTAAATTAAGATCAATGAACATCCTATGTTTCATAATTTAGAATGAATATATTTATTATTCAAAATTAAAAAACTTAAGAAATTGTTCAGAACTCTATAACTTAAAACAACTTTTGTCGAATCCACATATTATCAGAACATTTCACATGTTCTGATAATATGTGGATTCAACAAAAGTTTTAATTTTAGGTCTCAATAATAAAGAACTTTGTTCTTTCCAAAAAATATTTTTTATATATATAATTATATTGGGACCCCCTAACCAAATATACCATGCCAGGTGCTAAATCCTATATACTAAACTTGTGCCTGACTTTTTTATATTTAAATGGCAAAAATGGCCCTCTTCTTTTTCAGATAAAATAAAAGTAGCCTTAGTTACTCCTTATAACATTAGCTACCTGCGAGTGAAAGTACCGTTAAAAACAGGACTGCCGTTTTTGAAATTAGCCAGAACAAACAGACAGACAAAAATTTTAACATATGATTTTAATGTAAGTACCATTTATAATTTCAAGCTGTTATTTTATAATAAAAACAACCAATTAACCTTTTTAAATAAAACCAAAACTATATTATTACTATGTTAGAATATATATACAGACTATAGGTATATTGACTAAAATATATAACTAACTATTCATCAAAATATAATGAAAGAAACAAACAACATATAGTTTTATTTAAATGCATGCAAATGAAAGTAAGGAAACTGAATGCTTTGTAAGCCTCATGTTACATCTTATGTAATGTATGGAATACTAGTTATTCATTATTTATAATGACTTATTTATTCAGAAGTTATAAGCATTTTCTCTATGAATAATTATTTTACAAAGTGAAAGATGAAAATTAAAATATTCAAGTAGGAAATTATAAAAAGTTATTTGTTTTAGGTTCATTGGCTCGTTTGAGAATTTAGCAATATTTAAAAAAACAATGCATGAAATATAATTCATGTTTATTAAATTTGTTTATTATAAAGTATATAATAAATTATTCATTTACCTATACTTTATAACTGCCTTATTCTTATCACAAATAGGTAAGTTACGATAAGATGAAATTGTAGCAAAATGCAAAACTTTCCTTCAACTTACTTATATCTTTGTTTACAAAGTTAACTTGTGGCTAAATTGTTGGAATAATTAATTTATAATGTGTCTACCCTAATTTATAATAATGTTATACTGATAAGAAGTAATTAATAAATTCGAACACTCGCATATAGGCGCATAGAATGTGCAGGCAAGTATCGCCTTCCGTATTAGGGTTCCTATGAATGACTCATAATAATTACGTCCTGTACTATAAATGAGGGCAAATTTTTATTTAAAAGGTCAACAAAAGTAGTTGTAACATGTTACTCAAACTTTTGAAAATGTTCAAAACACAGAAATTAAATTATTAATAGTTTACGCTATGTACATACCTGGGCATCAGTTGAAAGATTTTCAGCGCTCGCGCTCACCGACATTTTACGTTAAATAACGGATTTTATAAATAAAACACAACGAAAATAAAAAAATAAAAGCGTTAGATATTCGTCAGATTCTCATAATTATCGTTTATTCGTATATTATTTAGTTATGGGCGTACACGATCGCCTCGTTTATCACAAAGTTTGTCGTAACGCTACGCACTGCACGGTACACAGACAATACAATACAGTTATGCTCGTTTTTTGTTTTGAGTTGTGACTCGATACTGTGCTGCCATATAACTCCAGTTACCGCATCGCGAACTAAATATTTAAATGAGATCTTTATTTTTTTAAAAGGCGGTTGATTCTTGTAATATTTTTAATCTGTAAAAACAAATAATGTTGTTTTACAATGAATATTATTATTCGAAAATATTGCTATAATAAATTTAGTAATTAATGATAGTGGCTTGTAATTATTTATGAATCATTTTTTTGTTTTTACATGGTTTGTTTTAAAATAATTTAGAATCTGACTATAAAATTGTAGTAACTACTGACATCTGTGGAAATTTACAGAATTACTTTGTAAACAATGTTCTAGTGCAGTCTAGGTGGCGCAACAAGCGTCCAGTATTATGAAAACGTAAGTAAAACCATGAAGTCTGCTCACGACTTAAGAAAAAATAGTTTAAATAATAACAATAGGCGGCATTACAAGTATCTATAATAAAAGTATAATATTATGCATTTACAACCAATATATTTGTATAATATTACAGCTTTAATTAAAATATCAGCAATCTCATGAAGGGTTTATAGTGTATATTCATAGATGGCGCTTTTACGTTTATTAGCGTAAAAATTTTAATATTATTGAATTTATTATATCTATTCAAGCAAACAAACCGAAAAATTAAAAAATAAACCGAAGAATAGTTAAACTAAACTAATTGAGTAGGTATTACATATCAGCACAAACATGTAGAAAATTAAAATTGTTAATATCGCTCGTGCATGAAAAAATGGGGTTCGATATTATTATTCAGAGTAAATGATTCCCATTGTTTTTAATATGTTCCAATGTTACCAACATTAGTTGGCGCCTATTCTGTAATTTAAAAGTTTTTAATATTTTCGTAATAAGCCACTAGATTTAAACGGGCTGCGTAATAATAATACAATAGCCACTTAATTTTTCTGTTTTTATTTACTTCATAACTTTTAAATATATTTTTTATTAATGTTGTATTATTATAATAATTATGTGCAGGTACGTTTAGTTAAGCATTCGACTTTATATAATTCATACAGTAGCTATAAACCAAAACAGATATAATACGCGATAGGTGAAACGTCTGGTCTACCCCCGGGCTAGGGGTTGTGGGGTAACTCGTTAGCTATGCAAATATCGCGCTCATCCGATCACCTCGTCCCTTCAATGATTATTCAATGGATAGACTAGCTGATTTTAAGTTCTCATTTTACGTAATTCTAAAATACAGAATTATGTATAGTAGAGTAAGATAATAAAATGAATGGGTAATAAATTCGTTTAAATAAAATAAAAAATAATAAATTTATCCAATTATGGTACTAGTAGGTATTATAAATGTGAAAATACCTTTGTCTGTCTGATTAAAAAAAATCAAGTAAATAATATAGTTTAATATAATAATGTGAAAATAGCTGTTAATTGTTATTGAGAAAAAGTTGGGGTGTTCAATATAAATTGTTGTAAATATTCCATTGGATTTCGTGTCCGAATATTTCGGATACTCTTCTAATAGTCGTGACCAAAAAGATTTCTGTGAAACTTAGATTGTATTGTAGAGACTTATAACATTATATTGAATTCGTGTGAGGGAGGTACTAAGAAGGGAGATAGCTAGAGATATTATATTTATGTAATTTTAATAATCTTATAATATTAGCCCAGTGGTTACACAAAGCGGGTTCAAATTCGAGTCCGACCTCTGATATTTTCATGTGCGAAATATTTTCAAAATGATGACCACTTGTCTTAAGGTGAAGGAAAACATCGCGAGGAAACTTGCATGATGTAATAAATAAGTTTTCGAAAGACATGTATAAGTCCACTAACACATACTTGACCAGTGCGGTGGACTATGGCTCGATCCCCTGGCCCCCTTGTATTGAAGGGGGCCTCCCTTCGTGCCCAGCAGTGGGACGTTAAAAAGGGTATTAGGGAATATTTACATACTACTTATATTAAGTACTGTTTTTTGATATTTGTCAAATACTAATAATTTTTTAATATTTAATAATTTTTTAATATTTAAAAATTTTAACTAAAATTTTTCGCATTAATGCAATACCTAAGTAAGAAGGTATGTAAATAATATACTGCATCGATTACCGAAAACAAAATCAACAGTTATCGATACCCTGCCTTGAACCGCGGCAAGCGAGCCCAATGAAGTCCAAACAATAATAATATTTATATCTATATAAGATTAGGGAGAAATCCCTGGATTCGACAGACAGAGTGACTTGCAAAGACACGGTGGTCCACAACAAATGCCGACCACTAGTTACATTTTTGGATATAGATTAGGTAGTGGTCAGAGAACACAGTATTAAATATTATATTTATTTGGTTTTAACATCAAAATATTTATCGTCTATATTTTTTACTATACCTATTACTACATAATATACAGTTCAGTATTCAGTATAATGTATGGATGGGAACCGTATAGAATATATTGATTTGGCCAGTAGGCAGTAGACTTAAGACTAGGTAGGTACACGATGAACTTAGATACATCCATCGGAAAACGCTTAATGCGTTTTACTGCCACCTTATATTATATTTTAAATAAATGGTATTTACTTACAAATAAAGTTATAAAACGACTAATGCTACCAGAAAAAAAATTCAGATCATTTATGGTTATATATCTGGCATATACGTGGCAAGTGTACTTTGTATTTGACTAAAATTAACTATTAAAATCGTTAATGTATAGACGTAATGACCTCTAAGTCTAATCCACTTACAATGCCATTTTTATACAAAAATGAGCCTATAAATGATGATTCTCTATTATTTTACAACTATTTGTATTTTGATACGCCTTCAAATACTAATCGTAGAGACATATTTTTATACTAAAAAGTAAAGTATTTTATGTATGTAGGTTAGTCTGTGGGTATATCGCTGGCGACATGAAAGGCCAGTATCAGCGGCGTGGTCTGAGGATGATATATGGAGAGGCTATGACGTGCTGCTTTGATACCACGTCAATATCTGTTAGTGGCTCGAGTGGACGCCATTCATGTAAAAAATTTAGATGTGGCATATAATAAAATACAGTAATTGATTTATTATTTTTGTTTGAGCAAATGCTTTATATTTACTAACATATTTTGTGAATTCATACATTTATATCAGTTCAAGTTAGTACTACAGAGTAGATTTAGTTGTAGTTTATAATTTATACCTCGTCTTATATAACGCCGAGGTTTCGAAGTAAGTAAGCAGAGGCTCAAAAAGCATTCCATAGAACACAAATATTACTGAAATGATGCTTGAATGTTATTAGATTGCAGAAAATTACGAATTTTGCCAAAGAATTGCTAGAATATTGTATTTTTTGTAACCCTTAACTGGTTTCGGGGGTCATTAATTACCCCACATGCACACATTTCTCATTATATCTTTCCTGTTTAAACACGTACACTCTTGCGCGTCTGTGTAATTTCAGTACGTTGTGTGGTGCGGCGGGTGACGGACTCGCGTCGCTCTACTGTTGCTGAAAGCCGAGGTATGTACACTGTTGGGGTCAAAAATAACCCCCGACACCAAAAGTGTAGGTTTTTTTTTAACAGCGGCAGGAAAGCTACAAACCTTAATATGCGTCTAAAAATGAAAAATATATAAAGAACATTGGAATTAATTAAGTTATACCTTTTGTGCAAGAAAGACAGAAAGAATTTTCAAATTTTTCGGCCTATCAAAAGAGGCGTATAGAAAATTTTATAAAAGAACACCAAGAGGACTGGAACTAAATGACCCTCTAATCAATATTCGCAAGAGAGGAAGGTGCTACTTATGTGATCGCAAAAAAAAACTTTAAGTGTACCTAAAAGTGTAGCAAATGCTTTCTTTTCATATGTAAAGAGCATACTCAAAGCAATCATATGTTATTTTAGGAGTAATTTTTGGACTTTTGTTTTGCTTTGTCATTTTTTAAATTTTTAATGATTTTAAAAGAAGTTCCTATTTTTTGTTATTTAGATTATATAAGAAAACTACGGGATAAAAGAAATTAAAGTTATGTTTACGTTTTTATATTATAAATGGTTCCTAAAGTAACAAGTACCTAATTAAGTACAAAAAATTAGATATATGTTAAATAAGTAAAAAAAATTGATTTATTATTGTATTGTACCTTTAAAACTAATTGATCTCTAGATTCAAAATTATATTTGTATTAATAAAACAGAAAATTATAAAAAAATGTTTTTTGTATTTTTTACAGTTTTTATTAATGTGGGGTCTTTTTTTACCCCTGATACCAATAACGTTACCAATTTTAGCGAAACCAGCTAAGGGGTAATATGCACGCATTAACTTTATTAATTTATAAAAATAGCGCATAGATGCTGAAGCAATTGATAATATTTTTATTGTAATGACATAACAATGAAAAAAAGATGTTTTAAAATATTAGATACGCTTACATTTACCTCATCTACTCGTATCAAAGCGTAAGTTTTGAATCGATCAGTTCGAGGCCAGAGGTCGACATTCCAATGCGAGGGGGTTAAAGAAAACCCTGTGGCCTTTCCCGCGTTGCTAGCGGGGACACACATGACGCCAAGTACAATTGAGAAGTAAATTGCAATTAGGATGAGATCTGACTTGGATTGACAAACATGCCAAGCTAGAACTTATTTAGTAGATACTCTTAATTTGACTAAAAAAAAGCTTTTGACCAACAGTTAAGCACCTATCTTTCGAAAGTACGCAGTCGAATGTTCTTCTTGTAGCCACTGAAGACTTCTATCTATCTTTCCATCATCTTAACATCAGATTGGCATGGGCAGATAGGATGAAATTTTTGTACTGTCATCCCAATTCAACATATTTACAACGTTAATAGATACGATGGTTTGAATTCATTGACTTTTAAGATTCGGTTACTTTGTTACAAGTAAAGCTAATAATTGTATGATAATAAAGATTCATTGAGATTATAAAACTGCACCAGCCTTATTACATAAGTCATAAGTGTAATAATGCTGTACTACCAGGCCCATTGAAGCCCTCTGAGCGCCCTAGATCTCTTAGTTATGTTAAAAGTGATATAAAAATTTTATCCATAGATTTTGAGAAAAGTAGAAACATCTACTTTTTTCGAAATTTATGAATTTTTTTTCCTAAAATGTTTTGGCTATTTTAGCAAGATAATCGTGAGTCTATATGCAATTAAAGTGTAAATACTACTTTGATGACAAATTTACATATTATCTATCAATTGACGGAAAACGTACAGTGAATAACTTTTTAATTCAATTGCATACCTACTTAGATCTGCCACAAAGTTTTAATAAGCTCGAGCAGGCCAAAAGCTTACAATAAAGATCATTTTCCCAATTAGAGGTTTAAAAATATACAGCCACATTTTTAAAATGGTGTACTCACATCACTCGCCATAAATGATGGAAAATAGATACAATTCACACTGTCCAAATACGATCAATTTCAACCATAGAACAAATGTACACATCGCACTACACTCCACATTCATAAATGTAAGAGTAAGCTGATTAGTTACGAATTACGATGCGGCACACGACTCTGGCAACACAATAGCGACACGTGCCCACAATAAACGTTTCCTTCCTAAACGCCTACTTTTTAAATATATTATAACCGCCTGGATAGTTTCGAGGGTTCCCTTGATTGAGTTAAATCGCTGCGGGATTTTTTGCTGAATGTCTATTTTATAATGGATTTCATCGAGAGCCACGGTTTCCGTGATTAGTAAAAGAAGGGAAAAATTTCATTGAATGAGATTTTAAAAACTTCTAGTTAGTATGTAATAATAGATGATAGATAATGTTGTATTATTTATTTATAATTAATAACGTCAAAAATAATATTCTACTAAATAGAAAATTAAAATAAATTAATTAATTAATAAATAATTTACTGATTAATTAATTAATTAATAAACAAATAAGAAATGACGGTAAATTATCGTTATTTTCTATTTATTTATTAAACATCTTTACATTCATAAAATCAATACCTACGATTAGAAACTCCACTATTTTTTTCTATCTCTTGGAGACAGAACGGTGTCAACGATCGATGCAATAAAACATGTACAGTAAAAGATTAGTTGATTCTAACCCTATAGACGAATCCGCTTCAAAGGATTCAAAAAGAAATCTCCATAAGGACAAAAAGGGATTTATTTTTATTTTCAGACATGCGGGCGGTGTTTGCAATTGCAAATATCGTGAGGGGAAGCGGCTGGATTATACCTAATAATATGTAGTTTTGCGATGTAGCTCAGTAGACGATTTGTCATACGACAAATCATCTACTGAGCTACTGATATATGTATTACAAAATATGTTGGGAAATTTTTTACAACAGCGCCATCTAGTTCCGTGGTAAGCTACGAGGCTTGTATTACCAGATACCAGATACCAGATAGTTGATATACTACACATATAAATTTTAAATACATACATAATATAAATATTAACACCCATGACTGGAGAACAAACATTTGTGCTCAACAAATGAATGCCCCCAGCGGGACTCGAACCCGCGACCGCTGGCGCAGAAAGCAGGGTCACTGCCAACTGAGCCAAACGTATCGTCAAAAGATACACAATATGTATTACAAACATTTTCAAAAGGGATTTTGCTCGGACTTAGTTCACAATTACTGATAAATTACACCGAGAAGACTATTCATAAAGAGCCAGTAGCCTTTCTAAATAATTCCTATTTGTGGAGCCTTTCTAATTAATTTCTATAATTCGTGTTTGTAAAAATTGTACGAAAACCATTATATACAGTGGTATCGGAAATTAGCCAAAACAATCATAAAGTATAAACAGCTGCATCGGTCTTTCAAATTTAATATATTATAGTAATTATTAATTAGGTATAAGAAACAAAATATTAGTATAGTATTGGTTTAAAGAAATGAGTTTTAGCCCGGCTATTACCTAACGATCTTATGAACCTTTGATCACCCTGTTGCAATTGAGTAATTTAAGTAAATGGAATAGTAATAAAAATTGTTCTAGAACCCTGTGGTCTAAGTATATAAGCTTTGGTCAATCAGGAGTCATTCAAAGGTCGCTACGTCTTCATCATCTTCACAGCGCTACGTAATTATATATTATGTTGCATGCGTCATTGTGCTCGACCCCTGTTGTGAAGGGCTGAGTAGTCTTGAGACTTTGAATCTTCAAACTTTATATTGTACAATTTTATTTATTTAGGTGCTCCTAAACGGACAAGATTTTTCTGCAATATGTGGCTGCAATGTAGTGGCCGGCAATATTGCAAGCAATACTAGCAATATTGTAGGACTGTCCCGGCCATATCGGCAATCATGTTTGGTATGGCCGCGTATGGCCGGTATTACCGGACTATCGCTTAGCGATCGATTTTCGTCGATATTGCGACCATTCCTATTGTTGTTTTGGTCGCTTTCGATTGTAATGGCATAGTGTGTCCTTTTCTACGCGGCTGAAGTTTGCTGTGAGTGACGCCGTGATTAATTGCTATATTCTGTTCTATTAGAAGCACCTTACAAGCAATGTAAGACTTTCTGCTACTCTGCCAAATTGTATTTCATATATAACATGTATGTATGTGAGACAACTTATTACTAATAACATGACTTAAACAGTAATAGTTATTAAGTGTCCATTTGCTCTGTACATATAACTAAATACAGTTCGTGTCACGTAAAAAGAACGCTGGAAGAAAGTGGTGGGGGGTGTGTTTGCGCATGGGTACATTCGCACACGTAATTACTAAGTCTATTCTTTTATTTTTAAACTAGCCTTTCGCTCGCGACGTATATTGGTTATTGGCAGGTACATTGAAAAATATATTAGATAGAATGTATAACATAGAATTCTATTAATTAATAAAATATGTTTCATTCAGTGTAGAATGTTTACTCTACTTAGAAAAAACTTAATTAATTCATTTAATATATTTTTTAAAATTATAAACTGCATTATTATCGAACTATCTCTAGAGATAGTTCAAAAATATTTTTTCTATATTTTTTATATATTATGTATAAAACAATTTCGTAATTAATTACTTTTGTGTGCGCGATGGTATTTTGAACTGACGGACCAATAACGAGCCGGAAAGCATGCGGCGCGTGCTTCTACGTCCCACACCCCGCGTCTTACCACCAAATCACTACATAGTATAAAACAAAGTCGCCTTTTCTGTCCCTATATCCCTATATCCCTATGTGCGCTTAAATCTTTAAAACTACGCAACGGATTTTGATGCGGTTTTTTTAATAGATAGAGTGATTCAAGAGGAAGGTTTATATGCATAACTAGCAGATCCCGCGGCTTTACCTGTGCTAAATCTAGGGAAGAGCCCGAGCGAAGCGAGGGCGAGTCGCTAGTTGGCCTATAAATCGTCTCTGCGCAACTTGACAGCCAGCGTTCTTTTTACATGACGCGAATTATAAGTATATTTATAGTTTCCTCTATTGTTAATAGGTATATGTATTTATAAATGGTATTATAAAAAAATCATTAAGTTGATGATTTTTGTCAATTAGTTTCAGCTTAGTTTAAAATTTCATAATAATAATGAAGTCCGAAGTTATTTGTTCATTTATTCAAATCCACTTAATAATTATAGTTTCATGTAATATGCATAATGGTCGTGTAATAAATAAAATATAACTTAAGGTAACCTATTAAAACATTAATGTAGAAAGTTAAGATACGATCTCATTATATTATATACTAGCATTTTCCGCGGTTTCGCACGCGTTCTAAAGACCGAAATCCAAATTCTTTTTGAGTCGCGCGTTATGATACTTCGCAGAACTAACGCCCGCCCTTCCCGTTTTTGCAACATTTTTTATTGATGCTCCGTTTCTATAAGTCTTAGCGCGATGTAATATAGCCTTCCTCGATAGACGGACTATCCAACCCAAAAAGAATTTTTCGATTCAGACCAGTAGTTCTTGAGATTTGTGCGTTCAACCAAACAAACAAACTCTTCAGCTTTATAATATTAGTATAGATTATCATCGTTGACATTACTTAGAAAAAATATCAATAAAACTCTTAAAATATCAAAACTGACTGTTCCCCTACAAATGACAGCGAGCCGTGATTGCACAGACCTAATTCGATAAATAGGGCCCCAACCCTCGTCGGTAATGTTTAACTGAATTTATTACTTGATTGCACCGCTTGTACGCACTTGTTCCTCATAATTGTGCTGTTTTGACATTTTGAATGGATGTAAAACCACCATTTGTAATTGCTTTAATGTTATTGATATTGAAGATCGTTCACCGTACTGATTATTATCTATACACTAGCGACTCGCCCTCGCTTCGTACGGGCTCTTCCCTAGATTTAGCATAGGCAAAGCCGCGGGATCTGCTAGTTATGCATATAAACCTTCCTCTAGAATCTATTAAAAAACCGCATCAAAATCCGTTGCGTAGTTTTAAAGATTTAAGCGTACATAGGGATATAGGGACAGAGAAAGCGACTTTGTTTTATACTATGTAGTGATATATAATTATAGTTGATACTTGATATATCTATACATACATAATAGTCGCTGTTTGTCTCTGTGAGCGCATCGCGAGAACACGACATGACAGATTTTGAAGAAATTTGGTATGATGACAGTAGGTTATCTTTGTATATACCTATAGAATACTTTTTCTACAAGAAATATTATATACTATGTTATATACATATACTTTAAGAAAATTCTGACTGTTAAAACGTACCTATAAATAGTAATATAAAAGTTTACTATAAATTTGTAAAAAACACATAATACCTAATAAAAAAAAACACAAAAAAAAAACAGTGTCGGACCACGTCATAGAATGTAAGCATGTATCGCTAGTTTTAAGTTTTTAAAAATGTAAAACGCCAAACAAATAACAGAAAAACAAATATATAAAAGGCACGGGCGCCTAACGCCTGTGGATGAGTACATTTAAAAAAATAATAATAATATAGCCGAGAAAATAAACGGGAAAAATAATAGTAATACTAATAATAGTAATTATAGGTACAAATAAGTGTACGTAACGTACCAAGCGGAGCTATGGTGAGTCCCTATCCTTCTATATGGGACACTGTGCAGAGATAGACAGCATGTACATATCTACGTACTCGTATGTATGGTATTAACTAATTATATTATATAGTAACTAATTATAATATAACTAATTATAATATAACTAATTATAATATATAGGAAAAGAAAAAGTGATTTAGTTTTACTATCAAGCATTTGAACTGATGTTGGTTTTGGAAATCTATTATTTTATCTATTTATCTTCGTAATAACTAAGAATCGTAGTATATTTCTGATAAGATTTTTCTACACATACAACTTTCAATACCTACCTATATTAGTATACAGTGCCTTTACTTTGTAATATACAGGTAGTGGGGTAGTCATATATAATAGTAGGTAGTAGTCAACTTCGTGTCTCCCGACATTGTTTTTGTAAGGTGTTTGTACTTTATTTTGAATCACAGTTTTAAATACTATATATTCTTATTTAAAGAAATATAACCTAGAGGCAGGTATCGACTAGTCCGCCTGTTAGTCTGTCTTATTCTACCGACTAGTTGGCTAGGTTATAAAGTTATAAGGCTATCTAGCTAAAGACGTAGTCGGCCCATCTCTTATAAATAAGCAAAAGCAAGACAGTTTAGTACTATTTTTTTCACAAACTCTAACCACTAGAGAAACCGATTCTCTTTTTTTTCAGTACTCGTAGCTATTGACTTGATTACGATCGAATTTTGACCATTTAGTCAATTCTTTTTATTATAATTATCCATGCATGTATAATAAATAAAAACAAACAAACATTTCGCATTTTATTATTTCTATAGACTCATCAATATAAATTGAACGTAAATTGTCAGATTTTACATATTAGAAAGCAGAAGATCTGCTCGATCGTTAATCCAGCCAATAAATAAAATCTGAGATTAACGATACAACCAGTTACCGTTTAACAGCGTGTTATTCAAAAAGGACATACGGAAAGCTCCTTCATACTTATTACTATTTATTGTTATTAGTCGGTGGCGACTCGATGGCCTATTGTTAAAGCACGAGATATATCTTATCAACAGTCTCCATATAATGGAGCAAGATTCTTGGTTGCGTTAAAGTAGCTCAGTACTATTTGCAAGGTGTACAGTGTTTGGTTACTAGGTACGTTAAGGAGCTTATATAATAATAAAGCATGGATAAATCTATACTAATATTATAAAGCTGAAGAGTTTGTTTGTTTGTTTGGTTGATTGAACGCGCTAATCTCAGGAATTACTGGTCCGAAATGAAACATTCTTTTTGTGTTCAATAGTCCGTTTATCGAGGAAGGCTATAGGCTATATTACATCTCGATACGACCAATAAAAAAAAATCGCGGGAAAGGCTAATCTGTATATAAAAAGCTAAGCATTGTGTTTATTCAAATTTTTTATAATATAATAAAATCTATATAAAAACTAGAGGTGTATGTTAAGAACGCTGTTGTAAATTAATATTGGTCATATTTACGACTTTGTATGGCAACTTATAATATAAGTAACTTGAAATGGTTATAAGCACATATGAATGATACTTTCAAAGGTTTTCGCGAATATTTTTCATTATAAATGAAACTATATTTTGAAATTTCAGATTTTATCGCGAATTTATTTAGATTTTTAATTCCCGACGTTTCGAATGCTTTATAGCATTCATGGTCACGGGAGATCCTCTTTTCCGTATATCTCCATATGAATAATTAAGTTGTTCTATCCTAGATATACTTGTACTTAGTGAAAAACAGTCTAGTGTAATTTAAAGCAAAGACTTTTTAGCCAATATGTTCTAATAATTGAAATATAATAATTTATTCTCCAAATTGTAGATTTTATATATGTATAGCATATTTTCCAGCAATTAAAGCTTGAGACGTATCGTGTGGATAAAATATTCTAGTCACGAGCGGTCCGTTCAGATACTGAAATAAACAGCGAGAAAAACGGTGCGGGTCGTACCGTCGGTCGGTAGGGGTTGCGAGGATTAAAGGGAGGTGAAATTAGGGTTGTCACTGCAAGAAAAATATATATAAGCATTTTTTTATAGTACCTACAGTTCAACACTGAAGATATTATTGTGATTAATTTTAGTAAGATGCGCAAGCAAAGCTGCCATCAAAAGTTGAGAAGGAAGGTTAATCTAAAAAAAACAGTATTTTAAAATGGTTTTTATTTGACATGAGATATTGTCTATTATTCATAGTCATACTTGCATACGACTCAGTAATAAAACAATTTTTTTATGAAATAAAAACAAATAGGTTGGCTTTAAAAGTTACAGACAGATTTAGACATTAATATATCTATTATGTACTACGAAATGTTTAACATAACGCCTATAGTTTCTATTAATTTCTTATTCAATAAAAATAATAGCATTAACATTATCTAAGTAGGTACATTAATAATTTCAATAAACGGCACTCCACTTTGTCACAGGTTTTATCACAGAGAGAAAAAAAAATAGAAATTAACGATCAATTAATATTTGTAATCAATTATTTAGGTCCCATATAAGTATTATTCAATTCAGTTCAATAATATTTTTATAAGTTTTTATTATTACTTAGTTTTAGAAGCCCTAGAGGGGGTGTTAGATTAGATTACCTGCCCCCACTTGCAAACAGTTCGTTACGCTTCAAGACGGTAAGACGTAACGAACTCGACGCCTTGCAGCTCCCATCAATATTTGCTCTCCTATCGCGATACATCTCAGGTCTTTAGATATTATTTTGTAAGCTTAATAAAATGTATTTTACATTACCTATTTTCCTTTAAAATAAAAGAAAATATGAGAATAAAAATATACAACACTAGCTGACCCGTGCCCACTTCATTAGGCATAATTTTAATAATCCTTTTTAATACATAGTGTTTTTAAGTTAGACATATGCTGTCGTTGACTTTTTTGTAGGCATTTTCAAGCTCCACATCTTTTCTCTAGAACTCAAAAACATATCTTTCATAGTTAAGGCAGCGTTCGTAGTAACGCTTTCATTCGACCGTTTTTTCTCCGATTCACTTTGCAAAACGGACGTAAAAGCCTTTTTATTTTTCGGTGTTTTATATGTAGCCTATGACACTCAGCAATAATGTGGCTTTCTATTGGTGAAAGAATTTTTAAAATCGGTTCAGTAGATCCCGAGATTACCCCTTACAATTTAACAAATAAACAAACTTTACTTCTTTATAATATTAGTATAGATATAGATAACAAGAAATAAGATTAAGAATAAATGAATTGGCATATTATATGACATAGACGTAGAGAATGAACTAAGAAATACATGAAATTGGTAAAGAGAGGAATCGAATTTGCGATCAATATCCGTGTTTTAGTCGTATTTGAATTTTAATGGTGTATGAAAAAATATATAATTATTTAATACTATAATATAATACTACTTATAATTATAATAATATGTAAAATGGTGCATATTTATATAATATAAGACCGCCGCATGTTAATTTTATCTCTGTCGCTTATCCGCCATTTCTAGCTGACGTTATCAAATCAATATTTTAAGTATAGTATTTAAGTAATCACCATTATAACGGAAAGAGAAACATTTCAAGTTGACTACGGCTTAGTTCCCTCCAAAACAGAATAAGCTTGAATACTGTGATGCGTCCTCCCGTTCTGAGGGACACGCGACAATTATAGAACTCAGTAAATCCTATCATAATTATAGGCTTTTGTCGGCGGTACTATTCTGTATGCAACTAATAACCTACCCCTTTGAAGACTGGATGTAAATTTACATATACATAGTAAATACCTAATATATAATATTTAATAAGATTAATAAGTGTATGTTTTTCTTGTTAGTATAATAAAGGCTGATGCTAGTCGTCTGCTAGTTGGACGAGTAAAATAATTTAGTCGTCCAACAATTGTTGGGTGACTAAATTATTTTAAAGGCTGTTGCTAGTCATCCGATAATCGTATTAATAAAAAATATATAATTCGTCCGACTATTGTCGGTTTGTACGAATATCTATCACTTCTTTGATTTCTAATATAAAATATGCGATTTTTATGTGCAGGATATACCTATTCCAAAAATTAAAAAAAAATAACCCTAACCTACCGAGCTGATAATTTATTATTTAGATCCCACCCACTTTTAATAAGTCCAAGAGTTTTTATATGTAAAAGAGCTGGCTCTACAGAGTCGTCCTATGAAATTTACGTTACTAACACTCCCTGAGAGTATGCACCTACATCAAAACAATGTACAAGAAAATGGTATTTTGTAAAAAGTACTATAGAAACGTCCGCAATTGCATTCACGAGTATGTTAAAACTTAAAAAACAAATTGATTTCTCTTTGAGCCATTTAAGAAGCAAAAAAGTCTCAGTCGCGATATATCAAACACCAATTGTCGGACGAATAATATTTAATTTATTCGTCCGCTTATCGGATGAATAGACACTTCGTATAAATAAAACTAAGAACTAAGTTTTGTTCAAAAGGAGCTTATTTTTGAAAGCTCTTATAGCAGTTTTTTTTTATTTTTAATAACAGCCATGTTATATTTGATTAAATTTATTATTATTTATTAGGAACACATGCAATCTAAGAAAAGCTAAGGAAAACGAAATGATTTTAATTAATAATTGGTGCACATATTATATTAGATAACAACATTGATCTAAGTTCGACCCAGAAAAGACATCTATAAGTTATTAGGAGATAAATGATTAGGAGAACTGGTCCCAAATAAAGATGAGAAAAGGCCAGAACAAGTAAGTATTGGATACAAATGAAATAGTATATCTACATATGTACGATTCAAGTATATTACCAGTTTCATTTAAGCAAAATAAGAAAAAGGGCACGTTGAAAAATCAAGCTGCACCAAGATAATGATAGTTGATAACAAGCATATTACCGCATATTACTCTAAGGTGTACAGTAAAAGTACAGATGTGATATTTTAGAGCTATAAGAGGTAGAATATCTTATAAACGAAAAGCTCTTCTGACCGATTCAAAAAACAAAGCAAATCAATAATTTTATAATAATACTAGCGACTCGCCCTCGCTTCGCTCGGGCTCTTCCCTAGATTTAACACAGGCAAAGCCGCGGGATCCTCTAGTTATGCATATAAACCTTCCTCTTGAATCATTCTATCTATTAAAAAAACAGCATCAAAATCCGTCGCGTAGTTTTAAAGATTTAAACATACATAGGGATATAGGGACAGAGGAAGCGACTTTGTTTTATACAATGTAGTGAAGTTAGAATTTTTAGTGTTGTATTGTTATGTTATAATAGACTCAAACTTTAATACTTAAATTGTTGTTAAACAAACATAAATTACTGAATTGCTGGGTATATTGAGAAAATTTAAGGGTTTTCAAACAGCTATGGCATGGATATGAAATATAATATGTATATGGAGCATGTATGCGTCGTACATAGCGCCACCCTATGCGTGGGTGTGCATAAATTTGAATAATCATATATTGGTAATGAGATGTCATCGACGTGTTGAAGCCCGTCGCCCGCATCGCAATCATACTACGTAAATTGCAATCAAATATTGTTACAGTAGCAAAATCCTACAAGATAATGCATATAGAATAAAAATGAATAATATTATTTTCACATTTATTACAACATTACATTAGCGGTGTTATTTCAATTTCTGATAATGATATTTGGTTCTTTAAAACATTCTGCATATGGGGAGAGAAGATTTACACATATCTTGTGATTCATTTTTATATTATCCAATAATATTAAGCAAGACGACCAAAGAAACGACGCATGTTTAGTTGAAAAAATCTGATATTTTCATGTGCGAATCATTTGTAAAATGATTACCATCTTACAGTGAAAGAAAACATCGTGAGGAAACCTAGTAGTCTAAAAGAACCTAGAAAGTTTTTGAAAGGCATGTGCAATCCGACAACCCAATATGCTAGCGTCGTACCTTTTGCATTGAAGGAAGGTTCATGCCTAGTAATGAAACGTTAGACAGGGCTGAGAGACGTAGAACAAATGCATCGTCCAATACATTTCTTTATTTCTCATACCTCACCTTTAATTTTACAAAAACCTAATTTTACAAAACAATAACATAAAATTACAATTTTTGAAAGATTTATTGTTGAAATTGGTTAATTTGCCACCCTCGTTACACGAAAAATAATAACGAAAAATTCTTAAGAATCGCTAGTAAATAATTTGCCATATGTAAATAATTAACAATAATGTACCTGCTTACACTTGGTAACCTTTTTATAATTTTTATTCTATTCTTCATATCATTTTCTATAAATTGACGTAAAATTGATAAAAAAACATATAGCTGCAATTTATATTCGCAAATTAATTATATAAAAAATATTTACAGGTAATTTCGGCCATATTTTTATAAACAACCTGTCGCTAATCCTTTGAATACTTCCTCAACATTCATTTAAAATTAATTTAATCAAAAAAACACGTACCTGGTTAATCGAGCAGTGGGATCTTAGACCATCGGATACTTCAACAAGGTGTGTATCTAATTGCGCCTAAAGCTTTAATACAAATGTTGAGCTAAAATTACATCATAATCAGTCGTATATGATCGTAAAAATCTATATGGATTAGAAGTTAAATGCGCTTAAACCAAGAACTGCACTTAATTTTTAATTTAAACATCTAAGTATGTACCTTTCCGTTTCAGTCGAATCGCTTTGAAAGCTCTCGCGTCGATAAAAGCTATCGTATTATCAAATCAGTGCTACCAATATAAAGAGATTAGGTTTACAGATGTAGATTATATTGTATAACATGTAGAATTTAAATTAATAACGTTGCTCAATACGAAACTTAATTACAAAAAGCGTCTGTGTTAAGTAAAAAGATAACAGCAAGAATAAATTTACAATAAAGAAAACATTACAAGCGATAAACGTTTCTCGGAGAATCAGATATTTCTGCTCAAACAGTACATGCGTTATGGCTTATCTAGAACTATCAGTTCCCACGTAACAGTGATATGTGTTTAACATCTTAATTTAAAACAAGCGACTCGCCCTTTCTTCGCTCGCAAAGTCGGCTTTATTTGACCCTGATACATTTTTCTGGTTAGTATGGAATAGACAAAGTAGATAGATTTATATTATGTAAATATACACACTTTATATACATGTGTAGGTATTTAATTGTAAACAATATTAGTACAGTATTTAAATTGGGATTTATGCCTGATTTCTTAACATTTATGATTCTTAACATTTATGATAAGCGCTCTCTAAATATCTGAGCTGATGCAAAAATAATGTTTCAAATCAAATTTGTAGCTCCTGAGATTAGCGCATTCAAAGAATAAACAAACTCTGCCTTTTATAACATTACTAGCATTTCCTGCGGCTCCGCCCGCGTTCTAAAGACCGGTAAAAATTTAGATTTCACTACCGTGTGACGTTTTATAGCCGGTTTGTAACGGTTAGTTGACATTTCTCAGAAATGAGATATTTTCCCGCAATAAAAAGTATCCTGTATATTGACCTGACTCGCTATCATTGTACTAAATTTCATCCAAATCCGTCCAGTGGTTTTCGCGTAATGCGGTCACAGACAGACAGACTGACAAAAATTCTAAAAACAATAGATTTAGCCTCTTTATCGATAATAATGTCTATTTCAATTAGATTTTCCAAAAAATATTTAATGACAAATATAATACAGATTTGATTTAGTTAGAATTTTATTATATGATAAATAGATAATAATTATAGGTGTGATAGTCATTTTTGTTTCTCCTTATTTCATGTAGCTTTGTAGACTCTGATTGAAGTAGTAACTTTGATTCTTTTTAGTGTAAAAAATAAACAGACTGGCTTAAACTCTGGACTTGTTATGGATTTAGTGCGTTGTCATTGCATTTTAGTAAAATAATTAAAAAAAATATTAAACTATTTTTGAATCTAGGTAATAAGTAATTGTTAACTCTCGCTTTCAATATTTTAAGCCAAATAATAATGATTCGTCATTTTTGATAATATTATGCGATGAAAATTTTTAGGATATTTTCGGTAAGTTATTGAAAGCTCTATGTAACAAGAAAAGCTTGATTTCAACAGACAGACTGGCAAATATTTAAAAATCAGATGATTCAACTTTTAAGTTCCACTTTAAAGTATATCAAACTAAACAATTATATAATATTAAGACTAGCTTTTAATAATGTATATTATATATTCTGTGATAATGTATTTTAAAATTAAAGTATTATTAAGTTACTTCTTAATCAATAAAGATACATGAGAATATTCTTTTTTTACGACTTAATTATTATTTATGATTTCATATACCTACATGTAAATCGGGGGAAGACAGTGGTAGCCCAGCGGTAACGCATTCGCTTAGATAACCGAGTGATGCGGGTTCAAATCCGATTCTCGCACCCCTGATATTTTCATGTGCGAATCATTTTAGAACACCGTGAAGAAACCTGCATGTCTGAGGAAACGTAGCAAATTTTCGAAAGATATGTGAAGTCCGCCAACACACAGTAGGCCAGCGCGGTGGACTATGGCCTGATGCCACGTACTGAGGGAGGCCCGTGCCCAGCAGTGGGACGTTAAAAAGGGCTGATGATGATGAAACCGGGGGAAAGCACTTTTACTACACCAACTACAAAAAGTATAAGTACTAGATTAAAGTGACTTCTTAGATTAATTAGCTATATTATATCTTACTAAGACGTGCTGATTATACAAAAATTAAAAAGTAATCGAACACAATTTAGATAACCGTTCATACTAAACTTTACACATCTTAAGACATTGCACATGAACTTCATTAAATTTTACCAGTAAATTGGTTTAAGAGCAAACATATAACTCAAGCTGAATCATCAGCGAGCAGGAAGCTGTACCCGAAATGATTAAACTCGGTGCAGAGAATGCGCCTGGCTGTTTACACACGGCACGATTTATTCGCCGGCCGCTATAAATAATAACGCGCCAACCGTCGACAGATATATGAAGCCCTGTATTTATTACGGTTTGTTGGTTGTACGGACAGAAACACCATATGTAGTGAACTGAAATCTTATATAATAGGTATTAAAAAATATTTATAATTTTTTGATATAAGCATTGCACTATTGTTTTAAGTTTGAAGAACCTTTATTTCTGAGGAAAAGCATATTTTGATCAAACGCATTCGTTACAAATACTTCTGTAAAAATATTTGATTTCTATTGTCAATTCCTACCACAAACCCTATTAAGAACCTTCGTTATAATAATATTTTAAAATCATAGTGTTCTATAAGACGTAAGAAGCTTTTTTCGCAAATCCATTTTGGCACATTACATTATTCCGCCTCTACATTGATTAAGGTATCCTTAATAATTTTCAATCAATATTAGCGTTAAGTTGCAGTCGGACGGTACGCAATCGTCAACAGTGTTAGTCGCGGTTTTTTCGCGCGGCAGCTCTAAAACCCTTTACTTTAATACTTAGATATTTAGTAGTACAAATAAATTTTGTGGTAATGAAAGCGAGTTTTTTACCATTCAGACGTCCACGCCCTGAGTTATGTTTGTAGGGTTATTCGATCTCATATTCATAATCAAATTTTGATTTACAGCTTGGCGAGCTATTAAATTCTTTAACCGGTGTCCGCCCGTTTCGGAGGTCCGTATACGTCACAATGCGTTTAATTGAAAAACGATGTTCGATTTGACTGATGGTAGGTTCTTTAGGACATTCGATTATTATCTGTACAATATACATATAGTAAAATTCTGAGATAAACTGTACAATTCAATATTAGAAAATCTTAGAAAATGTTAGAAAACCTTAGAAAATCTTAGTAAAATAGTGTTTATTAGCGATCTAGAGACTGAATCTATGTAGTGCTTAAAGCTTTGTCGGTCTGTCTGTGACTGCATCCCAAGAAAACACTGGACGGATTGTGATGAAATTTGGTATGTTAATAGCTGGTTATTTGGGTCAACTTATATTTACTAGGATAAGTTTTATTGCAGGAAAATTTCTCAAAGTAATCTATAGTAACATTTACCTCGCATCTATGAACGAAAGCGAGCAGAGTAAGTGTTAGTTTAGTTATCTATATAAAGAGCGTTGCATAGCAAAAAATTGTTTTAACTGTAGGTTTCATTTTATTGCGAATTAGGTCTTATTACGAATTTGACATCGAAACTGTATTCATTTAGATCCCACAATTGACTACATCTAAGTTTCCATCTCTACTTAACTAAAGTTTTACACATTATTTCATTATACATACATATATTTATTTCAAGAACGCTGAATTATTATGTTTTATATATTTACATTTACATAACACTATTTAATTTTTCTTAAGTTATATGACATTTTTAAAATAAATAACTTGACACACTTTTTTTAATATATTTTAATATAAATCTTATAAATATGTCTAAAAACCATATGAATGTAGTTTCTTGGATAGCTATAGTTTCCTCTATATAAATGTCAGATTGCAAGTAAATCATACTTATTGGTAACGAAGCATGTCGGTGCGACGCGTGCGCTGACCGCTGACTACAAAACATCGTAAGAAAGGGAATAAAATATTGACTATAGTTATATATAGATACCTTGAAATATAAGCAATGTAAAAAATTTTGTTTAAATTTTATTAATTTTAAGAATTACTGACATTATTCTTTTTCTTTTTTTTTTTACTTAATTAGGCTTAAAATGTTACGAAAGCTTAAGTAAATGCGATATTATATAAACTTATATCTTATTAATAACTAAATCGAAATGAATATTGTGAGGTAAAAACCTCGCTTTATGCAATATTTTGCAACTTTATATGAGAGCTTTATATAGTTTGCAATAAAATTTTTTTATGATATTTAAAATTCGTTTGAAAACATCCTTTTGTGTCTTGTACTTGATATTAGATTAGAAGGATTTATAATATATTTACAAAGTTAGTTATAGTTTAATGTGGTTTAACTCTAACGAATACTTATATAAAAAAATATAGGACTACCCTACTGAACATAAAAACTCTCTCCGGCCCAATAATCAAAGGCAGCGAAATTATTAGACGGAATGCCTTGTAATTTTCGATTTTCGTTATTCCGCACACATCTATTATGCGATCATTCGGTCACTCTTGAAGAATGAACGAGCCGCGTGAGAGCGATTTGTTGACACGCGACGCCTTTTCACCTCACTGACTCTTAATACGTACTTCGTTTCATTAACTCTACACTCCAAATTGAACTTTATTACTTGACAATAAGAATATACTAATAACTTCACATTCACTAGTTCATTAATTAATAGAGAATAACGTTTACGGGAATTTTAACTGTATTTAGTAAGTTTAAGGTCCATATTACTATCCTTAATTTGTGTTAGATGAAGCTATAAAAAGATTTGTTTAATTTGGCTAAACGTTGGGGATGTATTGCAAATTCACTACGCATTACACTTCGTGAGATAATTTGGACAAATTGTCATTGAATAATTCATTCATCGTAGCAAAAATAAATGTATAGATAATCTAACCAGCTCCACTTCGGTTCATCCCTATACGTACATTTTGACGATTACTATTTATTTTTCTCAGAGATGAGATAGGTACTTATAACTCAGAAAAGTTGTACATTTGTCATCTTTTCTTGTCCCGCTACTTCATACGTCTATAAATATCATATTTTAAAAATATCATAAAAACAATTGCCTATGTTGTTATATTTATCTATTAATATATATGATTTCTTATATGATTTCTCTAATATTATAACGTTAATTTTCATTAAAAGATACTTTTTTTTAAATTAATTTTCTTAAAAATCAAATCTCCATTCATTTTTTAATGTCCCAATAACCATTTTACTTGTTGTTACGAATAATAATTAGCTTTATTAACACTTGCTGAACTAAGCAATTAAATTGAATCAAACTTATTCATGAATCACAAAAGGAAAAAATATTTTTATAGAATAATGGTTGTCCCAAAATTATATCATTTCGTTACTCAGGGTTAGTTATAGATAATAAATTTAATTACTTAATTAAATCTAAAATGTACACATTTTCTGAGTATGATCTTTATGTTCTTCTTCAGAATAGAAGAAACAAAAATTATAAAATCTATAGATTCCTCGGTAAACTGCCAAATAAATATGCGGTAACGCGCTTACTTGTATAAAGGGGTGATGCGGGTTCAAGTCCGAGTGCCGCACCTCTTATATTTTCATGTGAGAATCATTTCTAACATGATTACCTTTTGTCTCACGGTGAAGGTAAACATTAAGAAACCTCCATGTCTGAGAAAGCCTTGCAAGTTTTCAAATGAATGTTAAGTCCGCCAAGCAGAACTTTGGCAGTGTTGTGGACTATAACCTAAACTCCCACTTATTTTTTAGGCAGGTATGTGCCCAGCAATGAGTCTCTAAAACGGGTAGCAGCTGAATGGGCCGACACGCCCCGTATAGTAGGTACCACTGTCTCACAGAAGACCGGCGTGAAGTGGCAGCTATGCTGTCGCGTTTCGTCCGGTAAGTGAGAGTCCGGGAGGCCCACTCCCCATCCCTCCTACCTCCCTCTTCCCTCCTCCTCCCTCTTCCCTCCCTCCTCCCTCCCTGCAGTGTTGCAGATGTCCATGAGCGGAGGTGATCATTTCCCATCAGGCGAGCCTGCGGCCCGTTTGCCCCCTTTGTACCATAAAAAAAATACGACCTGTAAAATGTATCGATAATAGTAATAAGATTCTTTAAAATATATTTGATGTTCCTACAAATTCCACTCATTTTTTTAGTATATAATGTTATATAAATGATGGAGTTTTGAGATAACATAAAAAGATCCTCCTCCTTTTTTCAGTGAGTTGATAAAAAACACGACAAATTAAAACTTAAATTAAAAAAATCACGTATATAGTTCGTAAACTTACTTTAAAAACTGCTTTAACTTTGCCCATTTATATTTATACACGTAAATACATAAATACGGCCTTTAAATGTCACATTTGACAATAAACATGTTCTATTAAACATCGAACATGTTGTGAGTGCATAAATATTCGCCTTTACCCTAACCGTTGTGCCACCGCGTCCCTTGGGAAGGCATATTAAAAACAATAACATCGACAATTGCAAACTACTAGCTATACTAACAAGTCCCGGGAGAGTTGAATCCGTTTTCGCACAAGCTTTCGTTACCGATCGCACCCTTATTTAGAAGGCGTCAATAAAACTTGTCAAACTGTAATCTTGTTACAACTGCGTGTGGTACAGTTGTAGCCAATCCTTTAGTACGTGGAATACTAGCAGTCTTTTTACCAATGTCGAAAAGAAAGAGGCAGGTTTTTTTAACCTACATCACAAAGAAGGAGTTCGGTTGTCTTTTGTTCTTATTAATTTGATTTAAAATTCATGGCACTTTTCAGCCATAAAGACATAATTATATAAAAAATATTTATTTTACATATAATATATTATAATACGTACATTTCTTAGCTAAGAGTAGAACAATATATTGATTATGAAGTTACAAAGCCTTTTTACATTTTATACTTTTTGTGAATTTTTGACTTTTAATTTGAAATAAATTTAGTAGTTTTTTTTGGATTTAGATTTGTGGCGATTTTTATTTTTATTTTTACAGCAAATATCGACGTGAAAATATCTGATAGTAATATCATTTTAAGTACAGTTCGATCTTTGACCTGAATTTTAGACTGAAACTGTAATTTATGTTTTTTTAAACTGTCCAAATTAAAACTACCCCCGTTAGCGAGCAATGCTATGTAAGCAAAGTATGCGGGTGGGGGGTGAAACAGTAATCGCATCCCTGCGTGCGCAGTCCATATAATCTTGTTGTCCTAATAGCCTTAGCCGCACAAAGGGCTGATCAAACGCGGCAATTTAACGCGCCAAATGTCATGTCTGCGAAAAGAATCGTAATGTGTAACTTACTCTAAAAAAGGTAAAGCTACACAAAAAACCTTTGTAATCATTTATTTTTACCTCATGCCTTTGTTTTTTACAGCAGAAAGAAATTACATGTTGGCTTTCCCTGATGGTGTCCTACCAGTTACCAGTATCAAGATTTATTTATACAATACACTAGATAGGAATAAACAGCTTGTGTGTGAATCAGATTCAGTAAAACAAACAAAAGCTTTCTACAAAAAATACTATAAAAATATTATTTAGTTCTAAAAAAATCTAAAAACTGTAGATTTGGCCTCTATAACGATAATAATGGCTATTGTTCTATTTTATAATTTCAATAAGAATTTCCAAAATTTTTATGTACACATTCGACTTAGAATGTTTTAAGGTAACACCTCTTCTTTAAATTGGTCAAAAATCTATCAAGTTAAGGTAGAATTATAGATGAAAATCCTTAAAAAATGTAGGTCCTTAACTGTATCCCACCAGTCGATTGTGACACTCGTGGGGATTAAACACTGATATCTTCTTCTTCAGCCACTTTTTTTTAACGTCCCACTGCTGGGCACGGGCCTCCCTCATTTCGAGGGGGATCAGGCCATAGTCCACCGCGCTGGCCTAGTGCGAGTTGGATTGGATTTTACATATCTTTTGAAAACTTTCTAGGTTTTCTCAGACATGCAGGTTTCCTCACGATGTTTTCCTTCACCGTAAGACAAGTGTAATCATGATAGAAATGATTCGCACATGAAAATATCAGTGGTGCGAGACCCGGAATTGAACCCGCATCAATCGGTTATCCAAGCGGGCGCGTTAACGCTGGGCTAACTAACTAATAAAACTTATATAAAAGTATTAAATTCTTTTTTATTACTGTGTCTCAAAGTATCAGAATGAGTAATGCAAGTCAAAAGAGAAACATTTTATTTTATTACCCATTGCCTTGCCTTCCATTGTTCCGAGTTTCCGTCGCGAATTAGAAGCTACTGTAAAACTTTTAACTGTTATACCTTATATTATACTAACAACTTATCCTAGATTCGCTTGGGTGTATCCCTAGGTACGTTTTATATAGAAAGTAATAATTAATTATTGCCAATGTACCTTAGAAGAAAGATGTATAGGTATTATTGCAGAATATTAATTTACTATTGTATATGCTTTCAACTTTTTTATAATCTTTATAATTATTTAGTACTTTATTAAGTTAAATGGTATAATTGAAGATTCACACATCTAGATAAGTTTTTCGGATCTTACTGGAAATTCGCTATCTTTGCTTTATTATAATTCATCAGCGTGCCTCTACTTTCTGGTAGATTTAATGTACTCGTATGTATTTTTAATATAAATCTAATGAATTTGCTTCCTTAATAAAAAAAATATTTTCATTTTATAGCCTACTTATTGAAATCGTCTAAAGATGTGAGTTATGTGTAAATGAACTGTGTAATCTAAGTCGAAGGCAAAAGATCGTTATAAAGCTAATAAATTGTTTTACAAAAATTGTAACAAAATAAGTTATGGAGATAAAACGAACTAAGCTACTATACTTCATGTATGATGTATCGTTTATATTTAGAGATTCACGTTTCTGAGCTGATTTTTACAAAAAAATCACCTGTAAAAAAATTATCTACGCTTTTTTTTAATTATTACCTTTTAATTTAAAATAGATCATTCCAATCCACAGATAAATTATGGCCAGATGGTACTAGGAAATACACTTAGTTTGCCAGCATCTAGTCTTATTTAGAATGCCTAGGCGTTTCCATTTGGCAGATATAATCATAATTTGAGCATCGAAATCTACAAAAAAGGTCATTTAAAGGTCTAGTACGTTTTTAAGCTTTTTTCGAAAGGGTGATTTAAAATGAGCTTTAAGCTTATTTTGAGAAGTAGCAAAAATAAAAGTAAATACAAACTGCAAGGAACATTTTTCGGCAAATTCGCCCCAAATCATCGAAGATGGACAAACGCGTTGATTGTTAATGCGGGGCGAGGAGACCCTAGCAGAGCTTCCCTGTAAGATGTAACTCGATTTACGTCCCGGTACAAACTATACTGTTATGTGGGAGTTTCGTCTTTTGTTCACTTGTTTATTTTTGTGGAAAAGTAACCTTTTTGTGTTTGTTTAAATCCAGAATTTTGAAAAACTTTTCACGATAGATGTAGATATATTTTATAGCAAGATTATTTAGCCTTCTATGGTAAAACTCACAAAGAAGATGATTTTTATCTATTCCGTGGTAAAACTAGACAGTTTGTACTCGATTAACTTAGTTCTGCACATATGAGGTCACAAGGTCTAATACAGTAGTATACGAATTATCTCGTCCAACAAAAGTGAACATAGTGTGGGTTGGGTATAGGAATAGTATTTTAATTCTTTTTTTACGACATATTTTAGTTAAGAAATCTTAAATAATAATGTTGCTTACACATGACATTAAGCCTGTATTTATTTATATTTTGTGCAAGTTTTTATCTTTACCTTATCCTAATTTTAATTATGATTTTATAGCCCTCTTTTTTGGTTGTAAATTGTAAGGAAGTCTTGTTTAATACAAGATTTGTTTAACTTATTTCAGTAATAGATACGCTAACGGTAACTACTGTAAATTGTTACAAAGAATTATCTGTTTTTACACGGTAACAATGCTTAATAAAAAATAAATAAATTTACGGTTTAGGCAATTGGAGTTTACGGTAAAGTTAGTTAATTTAGATGGAGGTTGCATCTATATTTCTCGTTTTGTTGGGGATTTCCCTATTTTTCTGGCTAAAACCACACAATCCCGACATTTGCTAAATCATAGAGCTTACTTAAATTTTAAATTATTTTACTACTTATACCATTTTCTTGTATCTAAATCGAAATGAAATAGTAAAAATCCTAAAAATGCAGATATAACTGTGAAATTTGTGTTTAAAATGTTCTATTTTCCCGTTGAATTAACATTTTAAATTCAACGCTGTAGCGACAACAATGAGAGACTTCGAATGCACAAAGCTCGCTAACAAAATTATTCGCTCGTAAAAATGGCGGGAGGGCGTCAACGTAATTAGAATTTCAAATTTTTGCAATGAAAAATCGATCCTTCCGGCCAATCCCGTCGTTTCCGTAGCTCCTCGAATGCTGTTAATATACGAAATGGAACGCTTTCAATAATACTCTGCGATGTAATCGACAGGGAATTTTGCAAACTACTTGCAAATATTCCAATTAGAGATTTTAATGCGACAAGATGGAGTAGATTGGGTATAAGGTTCAATCTCAATTATGTAATTGTACATACTAGCATATATACTAGTAGATAAAATACAAATTAAATATTTTTTGGAAAATCTTATAGTAATAGTATATAGTAGTACCTAGTATCTTATAATAATAGTAATTATTTGTAGGTCGAATTTATAGTTTTTAGGACTTTTGTCTATTACTAATTACATCCGGTAAAATCTAACCTAACCTAACCTAACCTAACTTTCTTAGGTTTACGCGAATATTTGACATTATAAATGACACTTACTTTTCGGATTTTGTCGCGGATTTATTTAGATTTTTGGTTCCCGATATTTCGAATGTTTTACAGCAATCATGGTCACGGGAGAAAATCCGAAAAGATAATTTCATTTATAGACTACTATTAATACTAGAGTTAATGAAATCCATACTACGATAATTATCTTCTACTTTCAATCATGGTTTTTAGCACCTAGCTCAAATAGTATTTTTTGTAACTATAACTAAAATTAATTAATTTTGCCTTATTTTGTTATTTCTAGGTACTGATTCTTTTAAGTCATTCCAACTTTAATACAAAGTATGGCAAAACCATAATAGTAACTTTACTTGAACAATACATGTATTTTAAATATTTACACTGCAATCAATACGAACGACGAGACCAAATTAAATTGAGTCGACGATTGCTCGTAATGAGCGCGTCCAAGGTAGGCGACCTGCGGAAGTGGGAGGCACTGAGCCCCGGCTAGCCAACAATTTTAGGGTTTGGAAACTGAATAGAATATACATTTCTTCATTTCATCACATTTTTCATCAGATTTTTTGGGTTAAATACTTTCTAATTTTACTTTCAATGATTGCTTGAAAAAATGCAGGCATTTGTTGCAAATTTTGTTTTATAAAAATAGTGCTACAGTTTTTATAATTATTATAGTAAAGTATACATGTATAATAAAATTCTAAACGAGTCGGTTTTGTACAAAATATTTTTTTTATCTTATTAAAATAGTCATTATTATTATTAGATTCATTTAGGGGCTAATTCTATTGTTTTTTTAGTTTTTTTCTGTGAATGCATCGATATAGCCATAGATTTTGATAGGTATTGCTTATCGGGATTAACATAAAGGATATATTTTAATAGTCACTAGGCTATATATAGAAATCAATTGCCGTTCGTTAGTATCGCTAAAAATCAAAATCAGTTGTATCGATTTGAATAATTCTTTTTTGTTATAGTAGAGGTGTGGTTTAGGGGTAGTATTAAAAATGTAGGAAATATCCCAAAATGACAGCTGCAAAATGGAAAACTTCTGAACTGCTTATTTTGTATGGGAATCACTAACCATAAACCGTTTTCAGGACGAACCCTAACGAAGTGAGGCTGAGTCGCTAGTTAGTAGTAAAATCAGTAAAATCACGCAACTCGCAAGGCACAATTTTAATTTAAAAATAGCGCTTTAACTTTAAACGATTTATTTAAATAAATAACAATAAAAGTAATTTATCAAATGAACTTTTCATTTTTTAAAGAATTACCCAATTCTTTTACGAATTGCTTGGAAATATTTTTTGGTTACCATTTTTATTTAAAATTTTAGGTATTATGTAATACAGTTACATTAGTTGACAAACATTTAATAGGTAGGTACCTACTTTTATACATATAATTCAAAATAAGTACCCTAAATCTAACTAGGTAAATACTGACAGTTTTTTCACAATTCTCCACAACAGTTAACCAAAACAATAATTTCGACTATAGATAGTATAGTATATTCATAGTTTGGGACTCGAAACTCATCAAACACTTCAAAAAGTAGCAAAATCGTCAAGACTCCAAAGCCTAAAAATGCGACCTAAATACCTTTGTGACATGACCCCAAATCCAAAATTATAGTCTCCAGTGAAGAACCATCGTGACAAGCCCCGTAATCATCGCTCGCACTAATCCCGAAAATACAGCACTTATTGCGCGTTGCTTGCAGGCGTTCTGTGTAGGGGAGCGCTGGGAGAATTGGACCATGCTGGTTTTTCGTAAGTAATAAGTAAGTTTCGTAGTAATAATAATGTTAAGTATAAGATCCTATTGTTTTAAGGAATAGCAGCATAGAACATACTATGTATAATTTTCTTAATTTCATTAACTTTACTTTTTTTCTCATTGTCAGAAATAATATCTTAGTGAGGTACGTATTAATTCAATTACCATTTCTTATCTTTGACATATTTACTGGGCACTTTATTTTAAAAGTTGCACAAATTGAAAGACGATCGACGAGCGCAAGACTAGATATAATTATTGAATGAAATTTAACTAATGTCTATAGAAGCCTTGGAGTCAATATTCGATATTATTGAAAAAGGCTTGTACGGAGTGATGGGAAATCGAGCGTATGAAAACTTAAATTCTTGGCTAAAATTACAAGCAGGTAGTAATATATAATTAATTAAACTTAGGTACTTAAAATATTGATGTATTACACACCCGATATTTTACAAAGTGCTAAAACGAGTTACAATCTAAATTAAAAATTCCCTTATCAAATAAATGGACTTAAGAATATATCGTTTCGATTTGAATAAAATATCACAAATCCTTGATTTTAATTAATATTTTTAATACTTACTAAGCCTAACTACCATTTTTTGAATTGCTTATCAATTTTTTTTAATATTAAATTTGTCTGTAGATACATCTTGCAACACTTTTCACTACAAAAACGTTGAACGTGAACGTTTATTTTATACAAATAAAAAATATAATTTGTTCTATCCCTACTATAATATTATAAATGTGAATGTAAGTTTGTTTGTTACGCTTTCACGCGAAAACTACTCAACCGATCATCATGAAACTTTGTACACATATTCTTGGAGGTATTAGAAGAAACATAGGATACTTTTTATTAAAAAAAATATTTTTTACGAAAAATTAAAAAATCGTTTTTATTAACAATGGGTTCTGAAATAGCTAGAGTAATTTTGAAGAAACTTTCAGGCATCCTACAGATCAACCCAATGAGGTTGATTAGCAATTATAAAAATGAACGCGGGCGAAGCCGTGGGTAAAGCTAGTACTTTATATTAAAATATAGATTTTTTTTTTCGTAACCTTTAAACCATGTCGTAGTTACGCTGTGTTGTAGTGCCTATCTAGTAAATGACTAGCTTTACAACAAGCTCGTTTTTCTGACACATGTCTTAAATAATAATTTATAGTAGCACGTTGCTACTTTTGTTATGCTTGTGGTCGCTCGTATTTCAAAATAACTTTATTTGTTCAAATGAACATTCTTATCTTCATCTTGTTTATCTTTTAAATTGTAGGTACTTATTATAATTACAAATAAAAAAATAAGAATAGTATGCTTTAAAAAACGATATTCTTTTCGCTTAATAAAGACATTCAATAATAATAGACACATTCTCTCACTCTCTCCAGTCTCCACTCGGCAGAAGAAATTTCTCTCTTTTCTTTTTCGATGTGCATCCTATATATAACACGGATAACCAGCTATCATTATACAACATTTAAACCAAATTTGTCCAGTGGTTTTCTCGTAATGCGGTCACAGACAGACAGACAAAAATTCTAAAAACTTAGGCCTCAGTATCAATAATACTGATATAACTATTTCAATAAGATTGTTCTATATAATATGAATATAAAAAAATAGCTGAGAGCGAAATCGATATTATTTCAAACCAAGAAAAAAATGTATAAAAAATAGTAAAAAAGGCCATATAAACAAACGTCATCTGATATGCAACAAAAATATTTGGCGATTCGCAAACAATTATAACAGTCTATAGCTAAACTATAGAGCAGTATCAAAGCTCTGACATAAAAAATACTAAAGAATTGAAATCCGACACGCGAAACTGTGATCATTTTAACGTGCGTAATGTCTTTTAGTAGTTTCTAGGCAGGGCTTATGCAGGCCCGCCCTTGCGGCTAGCCAATGGCGAGGCCGCTAAGCTGAGGCCCGAGGTACCGCCTCACACGTATTAAACTTAGTTAAGAGATGACTTGAGTGCCGAGTGGTCGTTGTGTGATGGTGTGTCCCCATGGCATATTTGACAGTTGAACGGGAAAACCGTTCGTGATTATTTCTTAGTGTTTGTGCTTGTGAAAAATGAAGGTGAGTGATTTTCCCGGTATTTATATATAGTGGTATATATATAGGTTAGGGGTGCTTATAAAGTTGTTAAGCTCCAACTAATATTTTGTAGAGCCGCAAATAAGATTGTGATATAAATAAAAATTGTGTACATTAAATGCTTAAATACAATATTTTGTTATGATTATTTTAGTCAAGAAACAAATGAATGTAATAATAATCTCTACAATGATATAAAAAAAACCTAACCATCACTCCTTTATAAACAATTTTGTTAAAAGATTAGTAAGTATCTAGGTACCTACAATTTTTTCCTTTGATTTTGTACACGTGGCTCACTTTTTTAGGCTAAAATTAATTAACTTAAGTTTTAATAAAAATTATATGAATAAAATAATATAGCTAAAAATAAATTCATTCTTATAATAGGTTTAGGGGGACGATAGTTTATCATTAAATGGTGTGATGAAACAAAAATAACAAATAGAAATGTTTAAAATTATTAATAATACGATATTATTTGGTAGAGTCACTCATAGCATACATGACATATACGTAAAGTTTTGCCTTATTTTGCTTCATTAGTACATTTTTACTCACGCTTTATATTTTAGTTTTTAGTTGACCCGGTGAACTCTGTTCCGCCAGAATACAAATTACTGGTTATTGATATCTGACAAAATTTATAATTATCATATTTTCAACCATACTTAACGAGACATAATTACGTTTAGCTGTCATTTGCGCTTGTTATTCCATGTCAGATGCCTTTTTCTTATACATACCACGTTTAATAGTTACTTCCTATTTTCATTGACGTTTTATGTTACGTCGCACGGGAACGCGGTCGAACGGGATAAAATGTATCCTATGTCCGTCTCCTGGCTCTAAACTAACCCAACCTAAGTATCCCACCAACCAAATTTTCAGCCAAATCGGTTCAGCCGTTCTTGAGTTATAAATAGTGTAACTAACACGACTTTCTTTTATATGTACCTATAAGATTACAAGAGTTGACGCTTTGTTAGATTTACAATAGGCCATTTGTCGAAATGAGCATGTGAAATAAAGTTATTTAAGAGTAAAAGGGTAAATTAACTTATTCCATGCATTTAGCTATTGCCCGTCGGTAAGTTAATAGGTAGTAGGTATGGTACCTATGAATTTTTAATGTTTTATTTAAGATACCTATTGAGTTTTAATTTTATGAAGTTTAATAAGTAGTTTTTGTTAAGATCAATTTTTTATATATTTTATTGTAAATACAATCGTACCTATACATATAATATAATGTTATGCAGGGAATGTTCAACCGGTTTATGCAAACTTAAAAAGCATTCCAACTTTTTACACCATATTCGAATGGTAGTATATTATAAGCTACAAATTATACGATACTTGTCAATTTTTATCAAAATATTACATATATTGAATTTAAAATATGTATTCATGATCAACTAAATAATATTAAGTGGACAGTAGGTAGGTACCTACTATCAGACCTGTTAAAATGTAATAAAAGACGTTATACATTTTTTATTTCCTAGTACAATCATAGAAACGATGCATAATAATAAACGTTAAATATTAAACAAAGCGTTATTTTAAAATTGAAATATTACATCTTATAAATTTAGCTTTAAATTTGTCATTTTCTAGTTGACCAACGGCCTGTGAATAAAAGGCCTAATATTTAAAATATGCCCACAACATCAGTCATAGATTAAAACAAACAAATGTCAAAATAGATATATGTGTATGGTCATAAATTTCGAATAGTTTTAATTTTTCTCAATCAAATATTCTTTGAAGTTACATAAACTTAGAATTAGACTTAGGTACCAATTCATATAACATAATAATTTAATGTTCAAATTTTATTACCTACGTTAGTAGTTGTTCATTTCGATATACCTACCCTATACCTATACATGTCTCAGAAATATTTTAATATTTTCTAGTAGTAATTACCAAATTTAATCCAAATCAGTCCAGGGGTTATCACGTGATACAGTCACAGACAGAGAATAGGACGAAAATTATAAAAAGTACGGCTACTTCGACATCTGTATTCGATAATCATGACTTATGGACAATATATACGCTTATATAACAGGATCCCAAAAAACATTCAAAAAGCTTCTATTGCCAAATTTAAAATAATTGTGAAGGAACGTTTTTGTACTAAAGGATATTATTAGATAAACGATTTTTTAGAAAGCAGTACAACGCCTTGGGAATGATGTGATCGTACTTAAGAATTATTGTTAATTTGTAATTTAATGTAAAAAAGAGAGATTAAGATAAAAAAAAAAACATTGTCCCGCTGAGTTTCTTTCGCCAGTTCTTCTCAGGTCACAGGTTTTCCGAACTGGTAGTAGACTCATGACGTTCAGTAAGAAGTTGTAACAATTTTTATGCTGAATAAAATATTTTGATTTGATTTGATTTGACTATTTAAATAGGATTATTTTAAAACTATTCCATGTACCTAACAGATTGGGCACATAATCTTATTATATGTATTGATTTAAACAAAATATTTCAGTATATAATAAATGGATATTTACATACTATAAATTTCAATCGAAATCTTTTTTCATTTAAAACAAAAACTGATAATCAATTTAACTTTATGTTAAAATAAATAAACTCAATCATAAAAGCGAGCTGATATACTCGTATGTACCTATACATCATCAATGCTATGTATTTACTGAGTTTAGGTATCCTTAATATTCTTAATATATATTTTCTAGAAATCTTTTTCTGCTGTTATTCTGGTATTTAAACATTAGGTATTGAATCTAAGTGTTTTTCTAGATCTTAAGCATCTATATACCCTATACATTTAAAGGATAGGCTTAAAGCTTTAAGCATTTTAAAAGTAATTATAAGACCAATTACAACAAACATAAAGTAAATATTGCTTAATAAATACCGATTTTTTCCAATAAATCACTTGTAAAAAGTTCGATGTAACACATGTGATAACTATAGCCACTATATCACAACGTCTTAATCAGATGTTGACAAATTATTCATGTAAAAATCAAATAAATCATACCATATTTTAAAATTATATATTTAAAATGCCTACTAGAAATTAATAAAAATGATTTTTCATTATTTATCGATATTTCAACAATATTGGGACTTACCGTGGGAATCTGCTATTCAAATAAACATTATGATTTATAGGTGTATCTACCTACTAATAAAACCTCCTTTGAAGGTTTGGTAGAGAATGATAATGATTCATCATATTATTATCTTCCTAAATTACGCGATACCTTAAAAATAATTTGATCTTGTATTCTATTTACAAAAGCTTCAAAAAAGTTCAAAAGACATGCGGTTGAAGTAAAACTTCTTTAGCGCTGTAGCAGATACTGCATAAAAATAAAACATAGCAATGTTAATATATAGCTTAAATATGATTATTAATAATAAATATTCATTTTAATACTAAATTCTTAATTAATAACATTATAAAATTATAAATTATGAATATATTTTATTAATTTATTGACTTTTTCTTCTGCGACACTTGTTTATCAGAAAGGGCAGGCAAAGTCTGGGGCTGGGATTTAGGTCGATTAGTCCTATCCTAGTCACGTCTAAAAAGTTTCACTTCAAAAACCTATTTTAGTCTTTAAGTTAGACAATAAGTAAAATTTTGTGATTATGTCTAACTAGCTGACCCGGCGAACTCTGTTCCGCCAGAATACAAATAACTGATTATTGATTTCTGTCAAAATTTATAAAAATCATACTTAACCATAGACAAATTAACGTTTAGCTGTCATTTTCGTTATTCCATGTCAGATGCTGACGTTTAATGTCACGTCACATGGGAACGCGGTTGAACGGGATAAAAAGTATCCTATGTCCTTCTCCTGGCTCTAAGCTACCTCCCCACCAATTTTCAGCTAAATCGGTTTAGCCGTTCTTGAGTTATAAATGGTGTAACTAACACGACTTTCTTTTATATATATAGATTGTAAGTCCCACACAAACCTACAGTCAAGTATAGGAACTACTTTGTACGTAGAAAGGGATGATTTGCTCACTCTATGTATATTTACGGTTTCGATTTTCTGTATAAAACTGAGATACTGACTATATATATATATATATATATATAATACATTTAGCCTCCTTATCCATAATTAAGCCTTCATTCTTCAAGCCTTTGTGTCTGTCAAAAACGAATATATTTCTAATATTTGTCTTATAAAAGATATTATTTTTATGGTTAACGATGTTAGATATTTTTTGTAAATGGCTTAATTTTAAAGGTATTTTACTATGCATTTCGTATAACAAAGCCTACACTGTTCGTTCATTTGTTTTTATATTTAGCATATTTTATGAATTTGAGATTTTTCCTGTGTCTAATATGCAAGATTTACATTACGTTTGTATATAGTAATTGTATTTAAAACTCGTGCAAGTACTTAAAAGATAGCACGCAAACTAAGCCAGATCGCACTTTATTTACTTGTAGTCAGAAATTAATTTATATATTTTAAAGTAGGTAAATAGATATATATTAATAACACATCTTTATTACATTCGTCTTTTAACAAGTCCATGTTTTTGTGTTTCGAGAAGAAAATTTAAACAAGTGCTAATCTTATAACTCTAACCGTTTAAGGAGACATTTTAAATTACTCGCAAATCATCTAAGTCTCAAAGGCACGAGTATAATCAGTTGAAAAGAATATTAAGTAGCTTATCGGAGTCCGTTACTGGTCTGATTAGAATTTACATATCGTGCCTCCGGAATTACATTATAGGGTACGTGTCCTTTGATGTTTGATCTCGGGAAGGTTCGTATAATTAGATACACATATATATGTATCAGACAGACAATCAACATACAAGCTTTAGAAGCCTCAGTCTAGATGACCTAGATAGGTAGTTTTTTACTGTGTAACGCTTGCTTGTTAACGTAGAAAGCCTGCGTGTCTTTAGGGTCATAATAACTTAAATAATTTAAAGGCTTTTTTTAATATCATAGCACTTATTTAGAATGCTTAAGTCATATTTTATCTTTAACTAGCCTGTCCCGCGGCTTCGCGCGCGTTCTAAATGCTGGAAACCAAATACCTCCCGTTTTTGCTACATTTTTCATTGATGCTCCTATTGGTCGTAGCATGATGTAATATATTATAGCCTTCCTCGATAAACGGACTATCCAACACAAAAAAATAATTTTTCAATTCGGACCAGTAGTTCCTGAGATTAGCACGTTTAACTAAACAAAAAAACTCTTCAGCTTTTAGTGTTAGTATGGATATAACACTCAAATAATGCATGTGCATATGACTCTACCTAGTAGTTCTCACTCTATATTTCTGAGTCTTTATAGATATAGTAAATTTATTAAAATATTGACAAAGAAAAAAACGTTTTGCATCTAATAAGCTGTCTGCATATGTTTTACTGGAAACAATCATAATATTTCAGCCGATTTACGCAAAGCCTAAATGAATAATGAATACACCTAAAATTCCTCATGAATCAATTCATCAATAAAAGTGAATACCGTTTAAAAATCCGTTTGATAGTTTTTAAAATTATTTCGTTCAGACTGACAGACAGACGGGGCGAGAGACCTTATTTTATAAAAATATTATGATATATGGTCTAATTAAACATCTTATAGCAATTATAGTCAACAGTATAGGTACGACACCTAGCGTTGCTTTAGACTCTACTCCCTATATTAATAAATATTTACACAGTCTGTTATTATGTAAGTGAAGTTGATAAGAATATTCAAAAACAGGCTTCAACCAGTGACTTACAATAAAAGTATGATCAAACATAATAGAGGACATGCGAGTATAATCCGTACACCAAAATCCTATTAAATTCATATCGCGATAAATCGTTAGCTTGTCGTCGGCGGCGATTCGTTACGTTCCGTTTTACCAAATTATTCGATGCGTCGAGAAATATTACGTCGGCTGCTTTATAGGCTAATATGTTATTTAAAGCGAGCGAGGAGCCCTGGGGCGCTGCCACCGGCTCAATGCGGATATTAATGATCGGAATGTATCAAGCATTACCGCAAATGTAAGGGGTAGGGTTCGTATCACTCGAGAATTGGGCCCACCCGCTTTGGTTTAGTGCGATGGTAAAGATCTAAGTTGCGAAGTAAAATATAGTTTTATAGACTAGCGACTCGCCCCGGATTTGTCTCTACGTACATTTTAACGGTTAGTATATATACTACACGGTATGGTATCTCGCAGAACTAACGCTCTTCCCGTTTTTGCAACATTTTTCATTGATGCTCCGCTCCTATTGGTCGTAGCATGATGTAATATAGCCTATAGCCTTTCTCGATAAACGGACTATTCAACACAAAAATATTTTTTCAAATCGAACCAGTAGTTCCTGAGATTAGCGCGTTCAACCAAACAAACAAACAAACTCTTGAGCTTTATAATATTAGTATAGATATTAACTGGGATAACCTACTATCGTAATACCACATTTAATGAACATTTGTCCTACGGTTTCTTCGTCACAGATAGGCAGATACGTTCACAAGAATTCTATAACCTATAGACTTAACCTCTGTATCTATAAAACTAACTATTTCGATAAGTTTTTATTCAGATTTTTATATGTAGATGAATATAGGTCGTGTTAACGCAAAAAGCAGTATAGCCTTGTGGTTTGCGATCGCTTTAAAAACAAAGTGAAGCGGGTTCAAATCAAGGGTTTTACATCACTTTAATGTGAATAACACTCGTGAGTCAAAATATCGGAAGGAAACTTGCATGTCTGAGTGAACCTAATAAGTTTTTTAAGTTCTGCAATTCGCATTTGGCCTGCGTGGACATTAGCCAGGGCGTAGGACTATGGCCTGATCCCTCTCATTTCGAAGGGGGGTCAATGCCCAGCAGCAGGACGTTGAAAAGGGCTTAAGAAAATAAAAAATATATAGATAGTTATCGAGTGAGAAATAAATAATTGTTGTATTTTACAAGCGATATTCGATATTCGTCATCATTGTTAATTACCGTAGTGTTGCAACCACTTACTTTAAATATGTATGTTCACTCATGTATCATTGGAAGGACAAAGTGAAATGATTTAGCAAAATTGTATTAAAGAATACGTCACTTTTTCGAGTGCGAAGATGAGCCACTTTAAAATTTTTGTTAATTTTTGATCATTTAAAAATATACAGTATGAAGAACATGTGTATGTCAAGTTTTTAAAGCACATGCAATTTTTATTTTCTAAACTTTATAACTAAACTTTTGGAATATCTTATAGAATTATGTCTATCTGTCTTTATACATGTATGTGACTACATAACGAGAAAACCACCGGAGAGAATTTGATAATATTTGTTATGATAATAGCTGGTCTACATAAGCTTATTTTCATGGGAAAACAGCACGTCTTAGAAATCAGTACATATAAATAAAATTGAAGTGCCAGTTCGTAATTTCAAATTAACAGCTTTTCACTAAATGCAAATGAAAGTATATACACGGTGCTTACATCAAAAAATCTATTTTTTTTTAATTTTTTGTCTGTCCCTCTGTCTGTCTGTTTGTACCGGCTTTTCTCTGAAACGGTTCGACTGATTTTTACGGGACTTTCACTTGCAGATTGCTAATGTTATAAGGAGTTTAGAAATTATAAACACCGTTTTTTATTGTAACTAACGGCTAGCGAAACGGGCTAGGTTTGCTTGTTTATAATAGCTATAATTAATCATTAAAACATATCGATAGGAACTAACCCAAGGGTAAGTCACTTGTAAAATTATAAATATAGTTAATTGTAAAATCTTAACTTCATATATTATTTCAGATCCCTATTCAGTATTATGTCATTCTGTAAGCCTGGAAAACTGATTTTCTTAGAAACACTGCGTTACAATATTGCTGTTTACATTTTCAAGAAGTGCGCCTACATTTACTTTGAAGACCAGAAGTGTAAGCTTCATATTCTGTCCCTTTTTTTAATGTTCCGCTACAGAGCACTAAGGGAAGGTCTTACTCATAAGAAAGCATTCAGAATTTTGTTATTGGACAACACTGTACAGTCTAGTTATAAATTATTATTAAGAAGGTTTTTATAACACATAGTTTTTACTTTTTATATTATTTTCTGATCATTTTTTGTATCCAGTTTAGCTCTGTTATGAAAACGATGAAACAGCTGGAACAAATACGACATCTAAAAACAGTTGAGAGTAATTTGCAGAACTAAAGTAAAAAGTACTAAGAATAAAGTCGTATATTGTAAATAATACATTATCATATAGAAGTAATTAACTACAAATTATGAGTTCAAGATATACGTTCGTGCCTTGTAGCGATTAATATTAATTATAAAATGAGAGCAACTTTTTAATAAAAATTCAAATTCTACACATAAATATGAAACGCGAAATAACGTTTTTTTTTATCAAATATTTATGTGGTTTGTCGGCAAATACTTAAATCGATTTTATTGTTTTTTTATTGACTTACATTTTGTATTAGCTTTGCTGTTGGGGTTTGCTTGGACTTGACATGATATTGAGAAGTGGTAAAATATATTAATGGTATAAAAAGTTAAATACTTTCTTTGGCTAATAAAATCCTAGGATATCCGCCAAAGAACTAAAGTCATCACGCCTAGAGTTAGCACGCTAAAGTGGCAGTGGGCTAGTCATGTCTCCAGGCGTAGTGATGGCCAAAGGAGTCGAAACATGTTAGAGTAGAGACCACGTTTAGTCAAGCGTAGTGTAGGCAAGATGGACCGACGATTTAAAAAAGGTGGCAGGTACGAGATGAATGCAGGCTATCCAAGATCGGGATGGTTGGCGCTCTTTGGGGGGCTTTCGTCCAGCAGTGGACGGCGATAAGCTAAAAAAAATCTAAAGTTAGGTATTGATGATATCTAAGCTATTTAAGATGCAAATTAAAGGCTTATTTAAACTGACACTTTGCAAAACATTGTTTTTGTAATGTTTTTCTTAAGCTATAGAAAATTAATGGTTTCTGTTCACTTTAAGTTAGTTTAAGTGTTTTCTGTAGTTTAATATAGAGATTTAGAGTTCTGACGCACAAACTAATCCTTAGAGATAAACCTAATCGGAGTCATCTAGACATCTAAAGACCATTCGAACATCTATATTGGTGATTTCATAAAAAATCAAATTATCTCGATATCAAATGCTACCGAAGAACTTTAAAATAAGGTCAGGAAGAGTTGACAGGGGACTGACGAGACTTGGATCACTATTTATTGAATAAACAAGGAGAACCGCGGCTTTATGCCGAGATGACGGTGGACTTCTTAAATTTGGAGTTGCTTAGAAAAATGGTTCATATTATAATTTAACATAAGTTACTACGAAAAACACTAAATAACGTATGCACGTGACTTGTTTTTTGTAGCTGAAGCAAAATAGTCGTACGTGAAAAATTATTACTGCCGTCCATCATTCATAATTACGTTCTGGGTAGTTTACATTATTAAAATTTATTCTTATACCCAACACTATAACTGAATGAGTATGCTTTTTGTATTTTTGCTTTAGAGTTTTTGCTCTTCTGAAATACGAGAATTCAAGTAGTTTAATGTTTCTCTCATCGAATTTATCCCAATGAAGCTCTTCTTAAAATCGATTAATTTCTTTTCTGATTCCAATATATCCTTGCTCATTTTTGGAGGCAAAGAAAAAAATACTACTCCCAATTCTCGAGATCGGTTGGATCAAATAGATCGACGAACTATCGATTTTATATATATCACATATATAAAGTTAATTATAAAACAAATAAGGCTATTATGTAAATATAATATAATCTGAAAAGACTGGGCAAATATGAAATCTAAAGTCTTGAATATTTACTATGATAAATTTTTTAGTGTTACCGGAAAAAGAATATAAGTATACATACTGAAAATGTTCACTTATAATACATAGAAATTGTTATTTCTATATATTATATTATGTTATTTTTATTCATAGATGCACGATCTCGGGACAGATCTAAGCGTGGGCGTACACTAGTGTACTCGCCTATAAACTACTATTTACAAAACAAACTTTTGCATCTGATTTACTTTATATTTCCGTATTCATTAGACAGTGTAGTCGATACTAGAGGTGTTCGAACAATTAATATGGAACTTGTTTTACTAAAAGTTACCTACATTTGAATGCTCTAAGCTGCATTAAGCCATAATAGTCAAGGTATTTAACTAAAATTGTGGGAAAAGTGACCAAAGAGATGTAAATATATTTATTTAATTATATAGATATTAAGTATCGAGATTATGTTAAGTATCAAAGATTAAGACATTAACGACGATAAGTTATCTCAACTTAAAATATAGGATGGTTAAAAAAATCTCAAAGAACAACTCATTTAAAATAACGCTTCTGTATTAAATATACTATCGTTTCACCCTTACTTCACGTGCGTAACTAGGTGTCGTTTGTGTTTATAATATACTAGCGACTCGCCCTCGCTTCGCTCGGGCTCTTCCCTAGATTTAGCACAGGTAAAGCCGCGGGATCTGCTAGTTATGCATATAAACCTTCCTCTTGAATCACTCTATCTATTAAAAAAAACCGCATCAAAATCCGTTGCGTAGTTTTAAAGATTTAAGCGCACATAGGGATATAGGGACAGAAAAGGCGACTTTGTTTTATACTATGTAGTGATAATCAGTTCAATTTTTCGGCAAATTTTATTACTTATAGCCTATTTATTTTTTCAAGCTTTTGTTACCAGTATATTAAATTTAATCAAAATCAGTCTAGGCCGTTTTAGCATCTATGACTAACCCGTACAAGTATACACACAAATGTATCTACATACAAATTTTCGCATTAATGATAGTACCTACATAGATTATATTTTAAAAATAAAAACCCACTTACGTGTGTAAACAAGTGAAAGTTAAACAAAAGATAAAAAAACACATTAATTGCCTCACAAGCAGGTACAAGGTGCCGTATTGACATTCGGCGAAGCCTTTGACAACGTCCTTATTAATTATTCTTTCATCGAGTTAAGAATATTTATGATTCCTAATTTATTATAATGGACACGTTACAAAATTTCGCTTGTTTAAGACTAGGCAAGGAGCAGAGGTGACATCTGTTTTAAATTTTATCTATACTAATATTATAAAGAAGTAAAGTTTGTTTATTTCTTAAATTGTAAGGGGTAATCTCGGGATCTACTGAACCGATTTTAAAAATTCTTTCACCAATAGAAAGCCACATTATTGCTGAGTGTCATAGGCTATATAAAACACCGAAAAATAAAAAGGCGAAAAACGGTCGAATGAAAGCGTTTCTACGAACGCTGCCTTAACTATGAAAGATATATTTTTGAGTTCTAGAGAAAAGATGTGGAGCTTGAAAATGCCTACAAAAAAGTCAACGACAGCATATGTCTAACTTAAAAACACTATGTACTAAAAAGGATTATTAAAATTATGCCCAACGAAGTGGGCACGGGTCAGCTATAGTTGAGTATAAAAATATTCTGTCACAATTAAAATTTGTGTTACGACACCTCATTGTAAACATATTTTTAACTATATATAATTTAAATATAAACTTTCCTGCGCAAATATAGCTTTTTAAAGCTTATAATTACATACGAAATACACGTATTTTTCATTTATAAGATTATGCCATAGATTGCCATCCTAAACACTATTATAAATTATAGTTAGCAAAGCTTTTAACAAAGCAACAACTTTACAAGTCGTAAATCATTTCTTATGTTGAAAATAAAATATATATTTAAGTTACATACATAATTTCTTGTTTAGGCTAATATTAGCTTCACTATTACTAAAATTTTTATTCTATACCTTAATTTATATATTTAATATATGAATAAATATTGTGTTACAGTTTGGTTGATATCTTGAAAATTAAAATATACAAGTACATTTTGAAAAAAAAATGTTATTTATGTCTACGGAACCATATTTAATAACACATTCTTTAGGTTTTCGACATCAATTCGACTGTCGACGAATTCTAATCAATTGTCTCGGCGATAAGGATACAATAAAAACTTTGAAAGCTTGCTGTTAAAATACAATTTCTATAAGTTATTTTTTTAGTTATTTTTTAAACGTTCTCGACTATATCGCTTTTGTGTTTCATTAAAGCACATAAAAAAGGTTCGTAGCATAGATTTACATACACTAACGTCCCGCTCGAAACAGACATTGACACCGCTTCTGTTCTTACTTGTGGGGATAAAAATCCTTTCAAACGGTATTTTTGTACAAAATTATTTATAAACTGTGCAGTTTTAAATAAAATATTGCAAGTCTATGTTATACTTGCGATTTTTTAAATGAAACTGGCTTAAAATTAAGTAGACCGTATTCCATGTTGAGGATATATTTTACATTTGTACATTACATTATATAAAATTGCCATATATAAAAATATAAACGTTAGCTAAATACACAACAAAGATCTTAAAATGCATAAGAAATATAGTTTCTACTATATTTATTATGTAAAATAATTGTTAAAATATATTTTCCGCTTTTAATTCAATGTAGAAAATGCTAAAAGTTCCATAGAAATAGGTCCAGCAGTAAGGCGTAAGTTACACAAATACTCCACGGAGCTATTTTATTCTTAGCATAGATTATAAGTAAATATATGCCGGATATAATTAAAATTTTATAACTTGATTCAAATATTGTCTTATCTGGGCTTGTGTTTATTAGTTTTGATAAGATCATTAATGTGTGGGACGACTTCATATCATATGAATAATGCAATATTACGTGCTAGCTTACAAGCGGCGCCCGGTTTTGTTTGACTTTAATATAAAAACATAATATTTTTTACCGTTTCCATTAATATGTATATGGTGATTGATCTACATCTACGAAAGTTAAGACTTTCTCGTCATCTCAAGCCTATTTACTTTTTATATTTGTTTTTATTACGAAAATTTAAAAGGCTATATTATTTAAAAATATGCTTAAGTGTCGTTATAATTGACATATTAATATTTCAGTTAAATATAATATTAGAAACTTAATGACACGTACAAATGTTTAATAAATCTTTTATTCGCTAATAACTGATTCTGAGAACAATTTTATAAGTTATTTAAAAAATGGTTTATATCTTTTAAAATAATATCATTGATTACATCAAAATTTAATTTCTTTTTTCGTCAAAGGTATTTAAAAAATAAATACTTGTTTTAATGATTTATTCATCGCTGTGCAATAAAAATAAAACTAAACGATTTCTCTAAATATCTCTACAAAAGTACCATATATTGGTAATCGATTTGCAAATAGTGTAGAAGTATTAAAAAGCTATAACTTTTCTTAATTAATTTTGTGAACTTTTTTTGCCAAGTTTTTGGGTAAATTTTATCAAATTAAATATTATAATGATCTTCACCGATACTTGCGAATCGACTTTGTCCGCGTTATATACTAGTTTCATGAATAGTTAAAATGATAAGCCTACAAGAAAAACATCGCCTTTGATGGCATTTCACTGCCGGCTTCTCATATTTAGCGAACTTTGATATGTTGCGACTGATTTATTTCCGTGGATCTGATAGTCGGCGGCCTCAATTGAAAGAAAGGAAAGAAATTAACATTTTCTAAGATTTACGTAAATGAGTGATGTAAATTATTTTTTTATATAATATATCAATTTTATATATTTGTTTTTGATATCGAATTCGATATATACTTTTTTGTGGACACTGACCGAGTCTGCGAGCATGGTTGTTGTAAATAAAGCACTTCATTCAAGAGACTTCAAGAATGAAAAAATCTGAATAAAATAAAACCGCGAAAATATTTGAAAAAATAGTTTTACAACTTACAAGATATTACTGAAAATTCAATTTCTCTTAAAAATATGTTATTAAAAAACTAATATATATGAATGTAGGGCAAATATGTAAAGCAAAGAAGATAATTCAGACAGACAAATATTATTATATAGATATAAACCGATATTTTAGGGTTCACACCCACCACGCATAAAATTCAGATACATAGTTATCAGTACTCTTTTTAGATATGAAAGCACTTTGATAAATCATAAACTACCTATCATGGTGTATAAATATCTAATAATAAACTATCAAGAGGCATCACGACTATAGCCATGTTAAATAATTTTATTGTACTGTAAAGTCAAAGTATAAAGCGATCTTAAGACGGATTGACGGACAGACATGACTAATCGTTTATCAAAATTAAAATTCGATTGCATTTGCACAATTGAAATAAATAATAAAATCTAACGAGTACTATAGGTATTGGTTAACAAAATATGATTTCGTCACAGAAGATCGTTCATGATGTCATATACTACGTTGCTTTGTATTGTTGTATTTATATAAAAAATAAAGGAAACATCTGATGATGGTAGCTTGCTAAATTGCTTTCAAAATTCTATTTAATATTTTTTTTGACCATATGATAATAATGTACTCCCCACCGATTACGGCCACGGCGGCCATTCTCATTGAGGCAATCCATCTGCGCAGGAGATATTATAGTGCAGACGTAAGTGACTCTATTCGTGTCACTATCATACTCCGGAGGGACTACTACTCGTTTAGGACCAGAGGGAGTCAGGAGGACCGACGGCTTTCCGTGCTCTCAGAGGCAGGGGGTAAAACACCGCTAACTTCCCAACTAAACAGAAAGACTCAATAACTAAACTTGGTCCGACCCAGGGCTCGAACCCAAGACTTTCGGACTGACCGAGGCAGTTTGATCATACGAGTATAACTTACTATTAAAAGTATTTAAAGGTAATGCAACAATATAAACGTGCCACAGCAACGCAGCCGGCTCTTTTTATAAAAATAGTAAAAGTCATTTTGTTTAGTAGCCATAATAGACGAGCTTTAGTGTATTTAATATAAAAAAATATATTATAAAAATTTTAAATTTTGAAATATCCACGACGGTTAAAAAGTAATTGAAACAGAATAAAATAATATCAAAAGCCCGGACTTAAAAATAAATATAACGTGAGATAATAATATACGCTAGCATGAAATGTACTAGTTTTGCAGTTTGATTATATAATTATCGGAGATTTTTTTGTGCTAGGCGCGAGGACTGTATTCCCTAATGGGTAGGCCGTGCCTTTACAGTGGGGATCTTTAGAAGTTGATGATGATATTTAATTTTATTTACAATAAAATTGTAAATAGTGATGGCAAATCAAATAAAATTATCTAACTACACATCTAAGAACATGCACCAATCAAATCCAAAGTCATCGCTGAAAACTACATCAAAATAGAACTAGTAGTTTTGAAGAAAAATGGCAACGTTGAATTGCACAAATAATGTTTGCTGCGCTTCCAGATGAGTTGTCATCGTAACACTTATCTAAGAACCTGCATAAATCTAACCTGAACCTATAACTGAAAACTGCATCAAAATCAGACTAGTAGTTTTGAAGGAAAATGGCAACATGAATTTGCAGAAGCAAACAAACACGACTTGTACAGTAATAATTAAGTGTATACTTGCTTTGTACATATAGTTAAGTTTATTTGTAATTTCCTTTATTGTAAATAAATTTTGCCACTATTAAAACAAACACCCCAATCGCATTATATACCGTCTCTGTTTCGTAGTGGGTAAAAATAAAAAACCAGACTGCATAACTGATTGACTGCTAACTGCTAACTAAAAAGATGAAAACAAGTTGACAAAGGAATATAGTGTTATGAAGTCGCATACATACTCGTTTCATACTTGTCGCGAGATGTACAAGTGATAGCGAGACAAAACAGTTCATTGTCATTATTTGTGAATTAATACTGATTACAGATAAACTTCTACATCTGACCGGCTTGAATATATTTGTTTTCATACAAACTTTTCGACGACACGTTTTCGTGGGTTCGAATTCCGTTGGGGGCATTCATTTCATATTAAATAACTTTTAAATACATACATAATATTATAAATATATGTATAGTAGATGTACTATAACAGCGTCATCTAGCTCCGTGTTAAGCTACTAGCCTTGTGTTAAATATACCAGATAGTTTATCGACTAGTTGTAATAACACATACATATTTATATATTTAGATAACTTTTCTAAAACCTAGATTAAACTAAAACCCTTTAACCCTTTTTAACGTTCTACTGCTGTGCATGGGCCTACCTTCAACGCGAAGGAAATCAGACCATAATTTAGCACACTAGCAATAGCGTGCAGATTGGCAGACTATACGTGTCTTTCAAAAACTTGCCATTCTTCTTCACTGTATGACGGCTGATAATCATGTTGATTCGATGATGATTTTGATGGATTTTAGAAGGTAGAATAGGCTATTCTAGTCGGTAAGCCCCAAATACCACCTTTTCCAACCAAAAAAAGGCTAACAATAGCTTAAGTTTTGAATGAATGAATAATAAAAACCCCAAACATACAAACTTCCCCTATAAATGTAATAGCAGCCCGAATACATATTATTATATATATATATTATAACATATTGTCTACATATAAGCTAAAGATCGATACATTTCAAAAGCATTAGAAGGCATGATGGTGGTATATGGATAGTGTAGGAATGCGATCGGATATATATTTTTAATGCGTAAACATTTAACACCTCAAGTGCTGGAATGATAAATCGGTTGGCGGTCACCGCGCATTATGCGCCTGTCCTAAACTCCACAGCCATTAATATTTCATCAAACAGACCCATCTAATATTAATAGAGGTCGATACTGACGTACGTACAAAGAGTACGAACAAAAAATCCCTCTGTTGATGCCAAAGGACTGAAAACATATATTTCACTCCGACTTCCTTTACAATTTTTTATGTACTATCATTCATAATTTAATAACATTAAGGTGTATTTATTATAAATCAGTTGTCATCTATCTTCATCATTTAAATAAGGTGGGATATGTGTGTAATGATATTTTTTCATATATTTGTATCAAAATAAACTTTTTCTTGTATATTTTTGGACATTCTTTGACAAGATTTATTAAAAAAACTTAATGTTTCGATAGTAATTATAAATTAGATTTATAGGTTATTTTATAATGTATTTTTTTAATTGCAAATATATAAATTACAAGCGACTCATCCTCATTTCGGTCGAGTTCGTACCAAGGAAAGGTTTAAAAGGAAAGGCTTTTTGATTTTACCTGTTTTCTTTTGTCTTTTCTATTTTGTAACTTATACTTAAACAACTCTTAAAACAATCCCAACGAAACTAAACAAGAATTATTTAATTTTAATAAGTTATTGCTCCCGAAGGGGTGGAAATATTGCCAGAAAGTTGTAATGGGACCCTCCGCTTCTAATGTAATATAATGCATTAATATTGTATAATTTTGTGGTTAAATACTGTCTCCGTGAATATTACTCTATGAGATACTTAGATTTTTCTTAGTATCTTCTGAGATCATGAGAGCTGTAGAAGGATCTTTAGAAACCAAAAACCAAAGAAGAAAAAAGATATTTAAATTACCCTCTTTTTATCTCTAGATATATAAAAAAAGTTCTGAAATATCTATTTAAACTTTTATAAAGTTACTAACTGTTTACATAATAAACAAAAACTTAACTAAATTATTAATCTTATGTTTACATCGACGCTTATATACTTATTTTAAATGCGCTCTCACGTTCAAAGCTAAGCTGATATGATTGCGGCCATCAAATGTTATAAAATGGCCCCATAGGTTAAAGCGGGTTATATTGTAATTATTATTAATAATTATAGATATCGATATCTCAATAAAATATTTTTATCTATCTCTTCTATTAACTAGAATACGTTTCATGACGATTTCATTTATATTGCGTCATATTGGTATGTAAAATTTTAAATTGAACTTGTTTTAAATTATCTTTGAAATATTTTAAACGCTAATAGCCTTTATATATTATAAGTTTTTGCCTTTTTATTTAATGTAAATGACATACACTCGTCTAACTCGATTTTTCTGAAAACTGACATTGTCTATGGATCATTATTTTTTAACTAAATTTGTATACATTATTTCTGTTCTTTTATAAAATAATATTAGATAGCAGATATAGACCGAATAGATATAAATTGAATACCTCTGCCTTTGTTGAAATACATCGACAATAATTGTTATAGTTTGTTTGTTTGTTTCTACTCCATTCATGCAGCCAAAAAATTAAATAGATCTGATTCACCTCATTTCACTTTGCATAGATAGTTAATATTTTTGGAAGGTAATCCTTTCTAAAATCTTCCTTTAAGTTCAATTAAGCTTCGGCAAAGATAATATTTCTACTTAGAGTGAACAGAGGAAGATCTGCCGTTGGGACGTCATGGTTGAGTGCGACCGATCCTGCGACGCCCCATTAAGATCGGGGAGGTTCTATTGCGCTTTAGTGTAGTAGTATTGGCTCTTCTAGCCAGTGAGTTTCACATAACCGCCTGTAAATAGGCATACGTAAATGCATTAACCAAAAAAAAAATGGCTGGCTTACTAAGAATAAGTAAATATTTAATAATTTTTATTTAATACAATTCCCATTTGTCGATTAAAAAACATTCCTTCCTGTCATTTCACTTCCTCACTTATTTATGAACATATTTATAATTTTAATATACTAGATTATTAAATTTCCAATGGACTTCGAGCGTATTGTTAAAAAGGTGTTATTCGTTTGAAACAGGCTATAAATCAGTGGGGCTCGATATGAGGCGACAAAAGCCTCTCTGAGGCATGATTTAGGGTCTCCACTGAGCAATATACGTATTATATTCAAAAGATATTAGTAGAGTGCGGTAGCGGGTATCGAATTTTATTTATTTAGAAAAGTATTTAATATCAAAACGTCAAGGTAATGTAGAGCAGGAGTTTAGTTTTCTAGGGAAATCAGTAGTTAGTATATTAGAATATGTTGGGATATCATTTTCATACATATTTCATTTTAAATTAAATTTCTGTTCTTAAACATTAAGTCATTTAAAATTTAATTGAACTAGTTTTATGTACACGTCATTTAACCCGTTATTCATATCTCGGCTAATGGCGGCGAGTAGAGCCTGAAATAATAAAATTACAGCGCACAAAACATTTCTCTGAGAATCTGTTGTTAGACGAAATATTTTGCACGTCTTTAATAATACTACAAATTACAATGAATCTTTCCCAAAATTAACTAGAGTTATTAGTAGATTAAGAACTCGTAGTACCTAATTTGTTACAAGCTTAATCGGGCCCTACATTACTAGTATCATCATTTAAAAGGTACATATAGAAATGTCATCGTGTAGGAGAGACTTTTCGTAATCGTAATGCATTATCACCCATTATTTATCACGTACAAAGTACAAAAGATTCATTTTTATTATAAAATTACTATTAGACTTACTTATACTCTCGTAAATGGGTTCGAGTACGACACAATGCGAGGGGATATATCATCCGTCGGCGCACTGTCGGTGACTTTGTCGATACTCTGACTCAATAATCCATGTAAGAACTTATTTCGTAGGGATTAAACGTGTCCCGTGTGTAATTTATCAATTTACGCCTTTGCTCGCTTTTATTATGTTTTAAAAATAGTAAGTTTTATATATAACGGCATATAACGGGTCAAGCGAGCGCTCGGCCTTTGAAAGTGGCCGGTATTGTACGTTATGATACCTACAGCTTGATTTATTAGAGGAACGATTTTATTACGTTTGATGATTTGTTTAATAATATTGGTCTATCAGTTTTTGCGTACACAAAAAAGAACTTTAAGATCTTAACATAAAAAATGATTTTGAGTTGCAATTCAAAATGCTCACTTTGTGCAAGTTATTAAGGATACATCTTATTACAATAATTCACATATATACTACACATAAATGTCAAATTTATAATTTTATTTCAAGTTTTAATATATGTATATATTTTTTATAAAATTTTTAAGCTTTGTTTATCAATATTAAATCGATTCTTAATAACAATATCGTTTTCACTATGTCTTCTTCAACTGACGTTGCGTAAAAGAAAGTTAATATATCTAAATGTATGACTAATCTTTCTCACGCAGAAATAAAATCTGCTGCTTATAGAATAGCTTACTTATGGAGTAGTACTGATCTATATAATATATATTTTTAAATCTTCTTACAACAAATAGGTACTGTGTTAACTTAAGACAAACATAATTAAACTTTAATCTATTTATTTTAATATATAAAATAAAATTTAAAATAATAACTTCCATATTATAAAAATTCTTTCAAAATCGGTTAGCATTCTAATTACTTAGTTATACGTGGCTCGGCCATAGTTAAGCGAGTCGGAATGAACGCCGGTATAAAACGGTTTATTGATAACTATAAAGACAAAAACAATATTGTCTGTCCGTCCGTAATTTATTAAAGCACCCATTAAACATTCGAAACGGATATAAATTTCGGTGTCAGACAATAAAAATGTAAGCGAACATACATTGTATGCTTTTAATAATTTGTAACATACCCGTAAGTTCGCAAGTTAAAGGTAAGAAAGATATACATTGCGATTTTTTAAAAACAAATTATGTTTTAATTTAATATGATATATTATAGCAATTTTGTTTATTTTTCTAACTCCTACTCATTTGAAGGTTCTTAGAATCACAGTGATTTGGGTAACATTTTTGCGCGAGCATCGAACTTGTTGACCTAAGCTCAATAAATTCCGCCTTACTTTATAAATACAAGTCACATAAAACTGACTATAATAGCCTTATATTATGTTTATATATAAATAATTAGTATTTGACAAATTTACGCCCATCAATATAATTCAAATAGCTTAGTTGTAAAATAATGTAGGTCGGTCTAAAGCAGACGGGACGCGTGTGAAAAACAAACTTACACTTTTGGCCTTCTGACATCTTTATTATCGTCGCGACGACTTCGAAATATTAATAAACTTGAAGCCGTCAATCAAATATCTACCTAATTTCCATACGAATTGAATTTAATATTATATGACAAGGTTATTGTGTACACAGATTGCGCGAGAGTCACTTGTGTCAATTTCAGGACAAGAACGTATGTTGTTTTTACTATATCTGAACCTTATTCCGAAGACATAGAGCCTATAATAATGAATGTTTAGTAGGTATTGATACTAAAGGCTCGTACGATCAAACATGTCCATTAAAATTATTTGGGAAATTCGCTTAAGTATGAGCAAACAACGGTGTTTAGTCGGAAAGTTGAAAGAACGAATTCATTATAGCTTTATAGGTTTATATCTATAAATTATTTTAAATTCCGTCACCCACTTGTCTTAGAAATATGTTTGCATTAATAAAATATGTAACGTTTCAAAATGTGCGATTATTATTTAATATTTATGATTTCCTTATCATCGTGTTAGACTTCAAAGGCTTTAACTTAAAAGCCATAAACTTTGAATTGAAAATAGATTATTATTTTATGAAATTTATGTTGTCAAATAGATCTATGTCATTAATTTTGTAATCATTTGGAGTATAAATGTTTTTAATTATTTAAATCGTGTCTCGGAGAGCGCGTAAAGCCGTCGGTCTTGATAACTCTCGTTGGTCGTAGAGTCGTCCTATTGGAGTATGAGAGTGATAGGAATAGAGAGTGAACTTGTGTCTGCCCTTTAATATCTCTTAATAAAATATACCTTATCATTAACTCGTATTATCATGTTATTTCATTGGGATATATATAGCTTTACTATCTCTGGGACCAATTAATATCGTTTCAATATGTCAAGTTTCGTTTTTCGTGTACAATATATAAAGTGCTATTTTCTATTGACTTATGGATATAATATATCGCTATTATGTTAGGGTACTGACCAAGGTGCCGACCAGTCTTAATAAGAATAGATTCGTATTAATTATATGGATATTTATCCTGATTCATCATCATCATCCCTTTTTTTTTAACGTCCCACTGCTGGGCACGGGGCTCCCCCAGTACGAGGGGAATCAGGCCATAGTCCACCGCGCTGGCCTAGTGCGTGTTGGCGGACTTCACATGTCTTTCGAAAACCTGATAGGTTTTCTCAGACATGCAGGTTTCTTTACGATGTTTTCCTTCATAGTAAGACAAGTGGTAATCATGATAGAAATGATTCGCACATGAAAATATCAGAGATGGGAGACCCGGATTCGAACCCGCATTACTCGGTTATCCAAGCGAACGCGTTACCGCTGAGTTACCACTGACCAGACGTAGTTTTAGGTTAAATATGAAGATGAATCTACATATACTGTTTGGTCACTATACTGTGACCGTCCAAAGCGACCACCAGGCTGGGATTACCTTGTGTCTATCAGCGGGGCGTAGACTCGATTGTGTTGAGAGCTTTAGAAGACAATGGGAGGTATTTACGTGTTCGGAGCAGGTGGGGCCGCACGAGTGGCGTCCCGCGGCTTGCCGTGTATCGATATCGATAAACCTATATTCTAACTTGTACTTTGTACCATAAATACTTGTATTTGTCGGTGATGGCACAGTTTATTTACAATTGCTTTTAATTATTATGGTATGCACAATAGACTTGTAGATGTCATATTGTTTTTAAAAATAATAGAGAGTGAAGTATCTAATTACTTTAATTATATACTAGCATTTCCCGCGGCTTCGCATGCGTTCTAAAGACCGGAAACCAAATTCTTTCTGAGTCGCACGGTATGGTACCTCGCAGAACTAACGCCCGCCCTTCCCGTTATTGCAACATTTTTCCTTGATGCTCCGCTCTTATCGGTCGTAGCGTGATGTAATAATATAGTCTATAGCCTTCCTCAATAAACGGACTATCCAACACAAAAATAATTTTTCAATTCGGATCAGTAGTTTCTGAGATTAGCGCGTTCAACTAAACAAACAAACTCTTCAGCTTTATAATATTAGTATAGACTATAGAATACTTATCTAACAAGAAATAGAAATAGCAAAAAAATATTTAATTTAATTCTTCATCTACAAGATTTATTTTTAAGCCCTGCTTCATAAAATAATATCGATATGTTGTTTCGACATCACGAAATATCTTTTGGTTATCGGCAATTCACACCTGCCGTCAAATGGCGTATTTTAAAAATTCAAATATGAAAATTAGTGATAATTTGAGAGAAATAATACTTTAGCTAAAAAATAAATATAACATCCATCCGTATCATAATAATCAATTATTTATATAATCTATATATAAGCCTTGTTGTAAACAACAACAACATAATAATAATAAATATGTTGGGACATTATTAGACATAGCGCCATCTAGTTCCGTGGTAAGCTACGAAGCTTGTGTTACGGATACCAGATAGTTGATATACTACATAATATATAAGTTTAAATACCTACATATTATTAATATAAGCACACATGACTAGAGTAGAAACATCTGAGTTTAACAAATTAATGCCCCAGCGGGACTCGAACCCGCGACCGCCGGCGCAAGAAAGTAGGGTCACTACAAACTGCGCCAAGCGTGTTTACATATAAATTAGTAGTTTCCAGCTCTCTGTATAGAGTATAAAAATAAATAGTAACTTTCTCTGGTATGTAGAGTTTACTAGGTATTGTAATTTTTATTGTTTTTTAGGACTATAATACATATATGTATTAGGACTATGATATATGTAATTCTAATCTCCGTGTAAATTCACTAAGGAAATAGTGCAAAGCTAGAGTAATAATGCCAAGCTTTATTATTCATTATATAATATAGTAAACAAAATATCTATACCAAGTGTATAAGCATCTTGCCTCATTTGATTATGCGATGAGATGAAGAGATCAACAGTGAATTAATAGAAGAGAGATCGAGATTTTAGACGATATAAAATAAAACATTTGAATTAATCCGCTGTAGTTCGGTTCAAAAATGTAATCGAGTACCTACCGATAAAGATCGTGAATTTGATTAAAATTAAAATAGTACTTCCATAAGTAATAAAAGACGTTACAGAATGTGGTTTTTTGGTAACAAGTAAAATAAATCACGATTATTATATAATAACATTCTATGTTACACGAAGAATAACGTTAAACGAAGTTAGCAAGGCGGAAAAACAGTAAATTAATTTTCAATAATCTAACATCTAATTGATAATAACTAAAATATGAGTATTATTTGAAGCGGCACGGCAAATAATTGGGACGAACCGAGTCAGACCGCAGACTTGAACAAGTTTTAATTAGTTTAGAATTTTGTTTGAAAACGCTATGAATATTAAAAGCTTGCCGACCGTTTAATTTACTACTTTGGAGTTCGGCCCGAAGCAATTAAAGACGAAAAACAGAACTAGCATCGTGTTATTAATACTGGCGCCTTCGGCTCTTAAGAAAAAGAAATTTGGAATTTATACGTCAATAAGATTTTGTTGGGCATTATCGTAAAATGTGTAGTATTTAATAGTTGGCAAGACGCGCCGCCCCTATTAGTACGTAAGTTATATGACAGTCCGAACGACCGACTCTAGCGCTCTCCCAGTGACCCTCTAGAAACGAAGACAATTACATTTTTTATCATTGCTAAATGTACCATATTATTAAAAAGTTAATAATCTACCGTTTTAGTTTTAGATTATTGTTACTGCTTATTTTGATTATGGTTATACTTGTGACTTTTCGTTATCGGTATTCGAATTGATAGTACTCAATTCTAATTAACTAACAAAGTCTTTTTGTATTTTGGATATTCCATTGTATACATTGGCAGACTAATCTGCGCTCAACTGGCACGTTTTAAGAATAAGAAAATTGAGAACGTAATCGTACATATTTATTTTATTTTAAACTTTTCTGAATAATTTACATAAAATAGTTTTAAACTTACAAAGCACATTAAATATGTTACTTATTTTGTTAATTACTAACATTACACACCTATTCTATGAAATACAGCTTACGAGTGAGTGGCCTATATTAGACATCAACGCGCACGCATACTTTAAAAGAAAAGTATTTTAAAATAATTTATAATGAACGCTTTTGTCTCCTACTTAATATTTGTTTGTCAAGTTTTTAGAATATAATGTTAAACAAGCTCCACATTTTGTGCAGTAAAGTTGTTTACTGCTGATGTTTCAATGTAATTAACGACTCTTTAAATTATCTTTATGGCTAAAGTTAAAGTTAAGAATGATAAGTTGTTTTATCCAAATTTGTACAAGAACAAATTTACTGTTTATGGTTGTCATACAAGAAATATAACTTAAGTTAAGGAAAAAATCTTAAATACATTTTAAACTTAGTAGATACTTGTATAAACAAATATTTTATAATAATAAAATTTTTTTGAATAGCCAAAATAATGAAGTAACTAGCAATAATTAATGTTCATCGCAATAAAAGAAACGAATAATATGATCAAACTAAATCTCTTATTATAATTTTAATAAAATCTTCTTGTTAAATCATTTATATATCTTATTTATTTTTTAATTTATTTTTAAATAGAAATACCTATATTTTTTGAAATCTAAACATTATTAAAATATTATTGACTTATGAAAGCTTGTAAAAATAAATGTTTGATATTAACGCTCATCTTTAAAAAGTTACAAGTAACTTTTAATAAGTGACATAGTGTCAGTTAATTTTAATAGCCTCCAAATTTATTTCACATAGTATTCAAGTTTTGTAGCTGTAACCACTTTTACTATAATGTCCGGTGCTTATAAAGCAAAGATAGGGATATAAGTAGAATTAACCAAAGGAAATACAAAGTAAAATAGGATACAGCCAAAGCTCGTTCTATTTGCGAAATTCCCTTCCAACTGAAGCTCTGTGTAGATACTATATGTATATGAGACGACTTTATGTAACATTTGTAAAGTATATAATATTAGTTTAATTTAAATATATATTCGTATATATTACTAGCGATTCGCCCTCGCTTCGCTTGGGCTTTTTCCTAGATTTAGCACAGGCAAAGCCGCGGGATCCGCTAGTTATGCATATAAACCTTCCTCTTGAATCACTCTATCTATTAAAAAAACCGCATCAAAATCCGTTGCGTAGTTTTAAGGATTTAAGCGTACAAAGGGATATAGGGACAGAGAAAGCGACTTTGTTTTATACCTACTATGTAGTGATGTATAGAGTTTCTATGTATTTTTATTTAAATATTAAGGCGTACAATAAATGTATAAATTAATAATTAAAATTATTAATATAGAAAATATTTAGACGAAGTTGGCTAGAAAACCATTAAAAGGAGAAAACTTAAGGTTTTTGTTTCCAATATCAATAAATAGCGTAATAAGTGGGATCGCGCCGGGGGGCGGCATGTAGCGCCCGATGCAAGTAATTACCCTATCTCTCCACCGCCGTTTATTGGCTGTTTATTGCTTAATATCGAAAGATATCCGAGTCTATTCCAAAAATCTAATGACCCGACGTCTCGCCGACAGACAACTCTCAACGATTAAGCTCATGTCTATGATATTTTATGTCCATCGATGGTGTTTGGCGCCCTAACTTCATTTTAATACATTTTATAATCTTATGGGAAGACGGTAATGGGTTTTGTGAATCGGAAACGTATGTTATGAGTGTTGCTTATTATGATCGATACAAATTGGGTGATTAATCTGGATGGACTGGGGTTTATTGAATGTTTTTTAGTTAGAATGTAGTTAATTTGATATTAACATTTAATGGTATGTAGAAAAAGTACTGGTTGGGTAGGATTGTGATAGGTGGCGCTATCTACGAGCTATCTTGTATAGTACTTGAGTTTAGACAGTTAGTAAGTTAGTTTTAGCTTTTCTATTTTACACTTTTTTGAATATATATGTATTTGAAAATATTTTTGCAAAGATAATAAACTATTAGTACTATTCTATCATGGTAGTTATACCCTATTCTAAAACCATTATTAAGTGAAATGAAAGTACTGTAATTATTATATTTATTTTTATTATAATTTTTTGGACATATTAAGTTAGTATCAATGCCGGTCAATGTAAAATGTGCTTATAACCGTTTTTTATGTCATAATATGGAATGGACTTAAATTATAAATTATAAGGGTCATATCAATAAATTGTTGATATATTTAAGTTGACGAATGTTTGATCGGACTTAATAAGTAATTTTCACTTTTTCTAACCAGTTAAAGATAAAGTGTAAAATGAAAAAAATCTAGTATGTAGGTAATTACTTTTTACTTTAACAGATAGCTCATAGTTGAAATGTCTATTAATAACACACTTATTTTACAAAATGGCTTAACACATTTAAATATACAACTAATTTATATAAATCTTTCGATAACCTTATAATGAGAATATTTACGAGGTTTTTTGGTACATAATCAGCTTCCTCTCAAATCTTTACTCTTTGAAACTTGACATTTTGTGCGAGAAAGTTGTAATATCTTAAATATAGCAGTGATATGTTTTCAAATGATCAGAATATTAGATAAAAACATTAAGATAACATAAATTAATTAACCGCATTTCCTGTCCACTTTAATACTAGTCTGGACTCATCTTGCTCGAGTGAAACCCCTTATTTCAACGTGTCACTTGAAAAACGATTATTTAAAAATTAGATTTGATTAGTATAGATTCCAATAAATAAAATATATTCTGACGGTAAAAAGTAATCTATTTTGACGACATGTTTGGCTCAGTTGGTGACCTTACATTCTGCCGCAGCGGTCGGGGGTTCAAGTCCCGCTGGGGGCACTCTTTTATTGAGGAATGTTTGTACTACAGTCATGGATGTTTATATTTATAATATACTAGCATTTTCCGCGGCTTGACACGCGTTCTAAAGACCGGAAAGCAAATTTTTTCTGAGCCGCCTCACAGAACTAACTCCCGTCCTTGCTGTTTTTGCAACATTTTTCATTCATGCTCCGCTCCTATCGCTCGTAGCGTGATGTAATAAAGCCTATAGAAATATATATTATCGATACAAACCACATTTTGATGAAATATGGTATTATGATAGTTGGTTAACTGTGTCATATATATCACATACTTACTTATACTTTAGCCCTTTTTAACGTCCCACTGTTGGGCACGGGCCTCCCTCAGTACGAGGGGGATCAGGCTATAGTCCACCGCGCTGGCCTTGTGCGTGGTGATGGACTTCACATGTTTTTCGAAAAATTGCTTTTCTCAGACATGCAGGTTTCCTCACGATGTTTTCGTTCACCAAAAGACAAGTGGTAATCATGATAGAAATGATTCGCACATGATATCATAGGTGCGACTACCACTTGACTACTACTTACTACTTGACTACCACTGCTTTTTAAGTAAATCTAAGTACACTATATAAATATATACATAAAATTCATTCGTAAATATTGCTTTTTAAGAATCCTGTAATCTTTTTAAAATGCATACGTAATTACTAATTAGATAATAATTACGGTGCACTCAATAGCTACTAACCTTGCGCCTGACGCCAGCCTTATGAAGCATCTGCATACACGTGTCTGTATAATCTAACGCTATTTCCTTTACAAGCTTTTATCAAACTTGTTTTATTTATATCTATATTTTTCTGTTTAATGATCTCAATTCATTTTTCACGTTCACTTTTGATTTTTTAATAAACTAGTGAGTTACACTCGGTCTACTCGGGTTCGCCCCTAGTAACGTTTTGACGTTGTTAAGAGCCTATTAAACTATTCAGTATTACGGCAGTCTAATTAGAACTGTCATATGACAAACACGCTATTATACCGCTCGAAAAACCGTATGCAAACTCTAGGGCTACAACTCTAAGGCTACGTTCGCACAGACAGACAGCTTGCTTAGCGCCTAGAGCCTAACGAATCACCTAGCTAGTAGCTTACTAAAACGAACGTTCTAAAATGTTCGCAACCGGCCGCACTGCGCGCTTTGCGCCTAGTTAGTTGCTAAGCACGTATCTAAGTAAACAAACATGTTCGTTTTTTGACACTAGACGCGAGGCATTTTATTCAAGAAATAATGGATGAAATATAAATTGCATCAATTTTTAAGAGAGAACAGGCGGCAAATAAACTAGGCTCTAGGCGCTAAGCAAGCTGTCTGTCTGTCGCGACGTACGGTGACGTTGTGGGCCGTCGCGGTGTCATAGGAAGACAAGGACTGACTAACTAGCTTACTCTTATTACACTACGCTAAATCTTAGTAAGACTGTCTTGATACTGACTCTGAGTTATATAATAAGTTCTTTAGTATAGATATCATAGATATGTCATATTCATATTATGTCCTATTAAAGAGTATCCAATACGTTAGAGTATTGGAGTAACCAGCTATCATCACACCACATTTAATTATAATATGTTCAGTGGTTTTCTCTTGATAATGATCTCATGATAAAGTCACAGACAGACAGACATAAAAACTAAAAATTTAGTTTTGGCCTCTGTATCTATATAGTAATAATTTCAATAATATTTTCAAAAAATATTTAATGTAGACTAAGTTACAATTATATCATAAGTACGTAATAAATTATTAAAATCTAGAACTTTTTGTTATAATTTCAAAAACCATAAAATTTAATCCTTCATAATATTCTCTGATTTGAGGCAATTAACCTTAAATATTTTATATTTTCATATTTCGTGTTATATATCACAAGTAGGTAGGTATGTACATAAGCATTGTTCTCATGCTTTACCATAATGTCGTTATCAACATCGTATTTTATTATAGGCAATTTATTTATTTATTATTTCTCGAATAAATTAATACAAAATTACTGGTATACGAATTGTTCATGTATAGTACTAGTAGTATCCTTTGGCTTTATCTGTAATTTTTTTTATATATTTTTCAAAAGATATACTTATTGTAACTTATTAAAACTTGGCCATAATTTTTCTTTTGCCTTCTCTTCTTTTTATTAATACTTCAGCCATAGAACCATCAGGCTAGATAAAAACCTAATTTAAATAAGTAGACAATAATAAAAAACGTACGTATCTGGTACATACTATACATGAGAGTATATCTATATATCTATATATCTATATATCTATATATCTATATATCTATATCTATATCTATATATCTATATATCTATATCTATATATATATATAACTAAAAATGAATGTTGGTAAGTAAGCTCATAACTCGACAATGGTTGGACTAAGTTGGATATTTTTTTTGTATGTTCCTTAAGGCCTTTATAATAAAAAATAAATTAAAACAAATCAAAGTTTGTAAAAAACTTATACCAAAGTACTTAGTACCTAGGGATGAACCCGAGCGAAGCGATGGTGAGTCATTAGTTATTAATATATAATATTGTATTTTCACAGTGCTTAACACACTAAATTGTCATCACACCTTTCATAAAAAACTATCCAAGGGTTTTCTCGTGATGAGGTCATGTTAATGACGGCAAAAACTGTCTGTCAATGCAGACAGACAGACTGACAAAAAATATAAAAACTGTACAACCAGCCTCTGTATCAATAATAATGATTCTTTCAATAAGATTTTACAAAAATATGTTTTGTACAGATTCTACTCAAATAGAATTTGATTTTAATATGAATATATTTAACGAACTTTTTTGAGCACGCTATATATTTACTGAACATCAAACGCTAGTAATCATTTGAAGTATCTAATAACAATAAATATATGTAATATCTTTTTTTAAATATAGGTACGTTACATAAAAACTACTGTATCATCGATATTCAACATAACCGATATTAAGAAAAAAAAAATTCTGGTAAATCTTAAGAAAACCAAGGTGAGAAAGCTAGTTAAGTAATAGAACATGGAGTACAAACAGTTGGATCTAACTATACATGACGCCAGCAAACACTGACGTCATCACGACACGCCCAGCCCCGCCTGCCGTATACCCCAACACATGTCAAATAAAAATATATCCTATAGCCTTACAATAAAGTACATTTTCAATAAAACATAGCATGAAGGTTTATTCGCCATGGGGAAATAAACGGTGTTATCGAACAGTACAGAGAGCTTTTCTTTGAGAAAGATTTCAAGGGTGGATGAAGCTATTTCGTTACTTGCAATGGAAAAATGTTTCTGATATCCAAGTATTAAGGTACATTTTGCCTCAAACTATATTTAAGATTTTGTCACAAATCGCATAAGATAGGGTAGGACTGTAAATATTCACATAAACTATACATGTAGGTAATAATATTCTTTAATGCTGTGTACTGAAAACAGCAGCTTGTGATTGATTATTTCATGGGTGAGCAAGCTTTTGTTATTTTGGGACATTCTTTGGTTTTTACTATGAAACTCCGTTATCAAAAGGAACTAGTTTTAATTTTAATTAGCCTATGTTATCCGACCAAGATTCTAACATTACCACGCACATCGAAATCGGTTTAGGCGTTTAGAAGTTATGGTGGAATAAAAAAAATCACAAACGTACATACATACATGAACTCTGAAAACGTAACATTCCTTTTTTGGGCTGTCGTGTAAAAAATACACATTTCGATATACTTATTATTACTCTAATTCAGACACCCCGAACAAAACAAATAAGAATTATTAAGCTGTTTTTGAATTTAGCGAAAAATAAGAACAGTTATTGGTGTTATTTAACATATAATGATATAACCGATTCATCCTTGCTTCTCTCGCATTCATCCCAAGGTTTTACGGTTATGGTAGTTACGGTTCTGAAATTTTTGATTTTCATTTTTTTCCTCCCCTCTATGATTTTTACTTAAAAATCATCCCTGGAACATATTATTGTCCATTCTTCAAAACGATCTTGCCGTTTTTAAGTTTTGGAAAGACTAACGAACAGTAAAAGATTTTTATATCTATACTAATATTATAAAGCTTTGTTTGTTTTTTTATTTGTTTGTTTGTTTGTTTCTTTGTTTAGTTGAACGCGCTAATATCAGGAACTACTGGTCTGAATTGGAAATTTTTTTTGTTGGATAATCCGTTTATTGAGGAAGGTTATAGGCTATATTGCATCACGCTACGACCCATAGGAGCGGAGCAGTAATGAAAAATGTTGCAAAAACGGGAAGGGCGGGCGTTAGTTCTGCGAGGTGCCATACCCGGTCTTTAGATCGCGTGCGAAGCCGCGGGAAATGTTAGTATGGAATGAATTTCATATCTTAATTGACTGACTGCAATAGAGATTAAATTATGGTTTTCGACATTGAACTTATTTTATAAAGGTCTCTACTTTTATTTTCTGTTAAATTTAGAAAGATAAAAACATAATTTTATAATTTATGTACAAGTATGAATTTTGTATAGTTACATACATATAGTAAAGTCGGAATAAACACAGCCTTACATAGTATATTAGACCAGAAAACGTACTCCTTATCTCTTAATTATACCTTACTTAATATTTCATTTATATAACAAATATCTGTGTATTTGAATGTATTATAATTTAATTACAAAAACGCTTTAGTGATAAAATAGTAATACTAGCACTAAAACATAATATGTGGAAGTTTTAAGTCTGTTTGTAGGTGCTTAACAAAAAAACCATTATTTATATTTATTAAGGTATATTGCTTCATAATAAATCCGATCTGGACATAATATGGAATTCAACTTTGGTCAACAATATGTTGCGACATTTACACACAGCACTACCTAGTTCCATGGTGAAGGTACGAGCCTTGTGTTATGGATACCAGATGGTATATACTACACATATATAAGTATAAATACATACATATTATAAATATAAACATGATGAATGCAACACAAATGAATGCCGCCAGCGGGACTCGAACCCGCGAATGCTGGCGCAAGTAGAGTGACTACAAACTATAGCATATATAGCAAATACAACACTATGTGCCTTCAAAGAACTCAAAACTGTATTCTAAGGGCACTTAAATGTAGTACCTAAAAATCCCAACCATACTGGACTAAATAAAATACTCAGCGAACTCTAAGGACCGCTTGTCAATTCATCCAAACCCGTTATCCAGAATTTGCAGTTAAATCTAATTAGAAGACTTAAGAGATCCGATGTGCTATCTTACTGAGGGGAGATAGAGCTGACTCTACCGCTAAACTCCAACCTCTCTGAACTCACCTTATTACAGTCATGACGACTGATCGCAGGTCTTCATTGAAACATTTCACTTAATTTTTCAATTATAATTCGTTGATATTTATCGTTCAACTCTCTAAAATGGTTAATATTTTTAATTGAATGTCTACTATCATACAGATGAGGATCGATTAAGGAATAAATTACAATTTTTTATAGCAATCCGTCAAAAGTCCTTTAAAATATTGTTAAAACTTGAGCACTTATTTATAGATTTTAAGCTAAGTTCAAATGTTTCATGATACACGACTATACGTATGACGACACGTTTGGCGCAGTTTGTAGTGATCCTACTTTCTTACGCCAGCGGGTACGAGTTCGAGTCCCGCTGGGGGCATTCATTCGTTGAACTCGGATGTTTGTAGTCCAGTCATGGGTGTTTATATTTATAATATGTATGTATTTAAACTTATATATGTAGTATATCAACTATCTGGTATCCGTTACACAAGCTTCTTTCGTAGCTTACCAAGAAATTAGATGGCGCTATGTGTACTAATGTCCCAACATATTTTTATATTTTATAGCACTATCTCATCTTTGAAGTTTTTAAGGTAAATAATAACTCTTTTTGTTAAAACTAAGCAAAGCACATCATAAAAAAGATGAACTGAGAAAATGTAAATCCTAAAGTCTAATTTGCCTTTATTTGTGACATCGGCAGTTAAATTTTACATGATAAAAGCCTTAATAGTATTCTATAATGTCAGAGTTTGACAAAGGTGAGATAACACAATGGACACCGTTTTAACTAAATTCTTAGAAACGCTACAATTGTGGGCAACTATTAGTAAGATCGCTACCAGATATTATTTATATGAACCAAGTTAAGTCAAAAGAAGTATAAGTGACGGAGCCCAAAACTATAAAGATATATTTCCTGTTATAGTTAAACTTAAATTTTGTAATGAATTTTATATTTAAGAATTTTATCACATTGTCATATTCAAATTTGCGTTTATAATATTATTTAAGAAGCTAAAAGAAACCATTTATAAAGTCTTACGATATATAAATCCAGGTGTTATATCGAACCTATGAATGAGTGATGGTGACCCGTCAAAGAAAAAACTCGGTACCGTCGGCTGAATGGTGTGAAACTCTCTCCATTATCCTGCGGCGACTCCCGCTGGGCACCGCTTTACACCGAGCCCCCCCTCGCTGATACACATAATTCATTTAACATCCTTTTGTTCACTTCATTTTTAAACTTTGATCTCAAAAGATTCGTCTTCTCGAGCAAAACAAACTTTGATTCTATAAATATTTTCCGTCGATCATCCGCGGATGGCTCTCTGAATATCAAACAGAACATCGATTTCGGAGATTGACTACTGTTATGGTAATTCGAAGAAAACTGCCTCTCGTTTATGGGGTATTGTTGGGAAAATACATTTGTGATGTGAACGAAATTACAACACGCATTTTCACTGTAAAGCTATAATCGTATATGTTAAACAGTGAGTGTTGGAAAAAAAAGATCGCTTTAAAACTATTGAATACGCACCCACTATAGTTAATCTTCGAAAAACATTTATCATGTTCAACCGATAAAAATGCCATAGAGATCAGTCTCTCACAAAGAGATACAAGCTCTTCGTACCTGATATGAGACCGAAAGTCAATTATATTCAAATACAAATCGGATTTGCAAACGTAAGCCCGGAACAATGACTAGAGAGTCGAGTGCCAGAGCCACCTTTGCGAGCGGCATGGTGACAATGTGTTCGCGGGGGGTAGCATCACACCGCCCCACTTATTATCCGCCGATTTGCAGATTATAAAGTCACCTTTGTTACCAACTATCATAATTTACTTCGATCGAGAAACGATTGACCGATACTTGCAATTTGAACTAAATTACTCTCGACAAATTTATTGTAGCAGCTGATTATATCGAAACTCTAACTGGTTTCGTTATTCTTGTCAGTTGGAATAGATCTGAGTCACATAAATTGTAGATAGATAATTTGCATATTATTTATTTTTTAACTTTGCAACATTTATATTTTATTCTTATTGTTATGAAAAATAAATTCGAAAACTATATAAATCAAACAAACTGGATCTTACAGTTATTTAATATATCATAGCATTCTTAATAGATATAAATATTATTTTTAAACTGAAATTTATACTCTGTCTGTCTGTCTTTAACCGCATTACGAAAAAAACAACATACCTATATATTAATCAGAATCATACAACAACTTCGAGTGGACTAGTAATACATTTTTTCAAAACTCAAACTAAACTCAAAAGCTTTTAAAAGCTCAAACACGCGTACTAAACGTATTTAATATTACTAAGCTTATTTTAGTGTGTCTAATCATATTATAGTGAAGCGTTGCAATTTTATAGGTAACGAAATGTAGTAGAATTGACATCTGTAATAAACTACGTGTATTCTCTTGGAGTGCTGTCACGCCCGGCAAATCATCGTACAAAGGGCGTTTCGTGACGCTACTCGTAGTGCTCCATTGTAAACCGTCATTAGATATCGATGAAGCTTTCGCATTGTGACTGAGCCATCATTTTCAGATGTCAAGATATTGTAAACGATCTGCCATATGTTTGCGGTTTTTAAGCGAGATTATTATTTATGATTCTGTGCGCATTGCATTGGTACGTTGCCTCTGTCGATTGATGTCGGATTTGTTGGGAACTTAATAATTATTCATATTTCTTGAATCAAAATGTTTTAGCTTAATAGCTACGTTATAATTTAAATAACACACATATGTATATACCTACATATATTTCATACATGATATATAGATAACTATAAAAATGGAACAAACTTTAATATTAATAGCAATTAAAGTAAAAAAATACGTGTGCTTTTTTCATTTTTCCTCATACAAATTGAAAGTTCATTCATTCACATCTCAAACCTCAACTCCAAAAAATAATGGACACCACAACAAAATAATCAGCGGGACTTAAGCCAATATTTGAACAGTCTAACCAAAAAATATCCCACATTTGCATAATTTCAAACAAACGAGAACAAAGAAGCCCTTCTAAATGACGCGTTAAATACTGCAACAACATCATTATACGTGTAGGTTTGGGCGCGTCAGAAAACTTATAAAAACCGAAGTCAGCTGAAGCGAGAATGCCACCGGGGCGCCTTTTGAATGTCCTCTAAGAAATTTGTTACGAAGTTTGACGGGTGACACTCGCTTTGTTCAGTGGGCTGTACATATGTGCGGTGGGTTATTACTATGAATTTGTTTTGGGGTCTTCGAGCGACTAAGCGTTAATGTTGCCAGTTTTATTTGTTATTATTCGACGCCGCGCCGGGTGCTACGAGTCAGTATTGAGTGGAAATTTATAGGGATGTATTGTCTGATACCCCTTGAAATGTGACTTATGTGTAAACTGGGTAACGGTAACTTTTTGCTCATATATTTTACTATAAACTACGATTTTTTTACGTTTGAGGTCTTATTGACACCAATAGTAGAATATTCAAAGTTAAATTAGTTCACACAACGTAAATATATAATGACTAAAACAATTGAAAATGTAAACAGCTTTTAATTTTTTTCATTATTACCTATTTACCTTTATACGTTCCAAATGCTATAATTATAACAGACAGAAAAGTAAAATAAAACCGCGAAAAACCGAATGGTATAGGTATGTAAGGCATTTGTATAAATCTTAGAGTATAACCTTTATTCTCATTATCCAATATTAGCTTTTAATATGTAGAGTCCTACTGTGACAATTTTCTTCGTATTATATCAGAGTGAACGACCTCACAGACGACTCTGTTGGAGACTGGGATTACTATGGGATAAAATAGAATATCAAGTACTTACAAAATTTGTTTTATGTATACCATACAACAATATTTGTACTCATGAAATCACATTGGCCTTTACCACTTTGTACTTAATTTATTGTAATATTTTTTATAACACTATACAGATTAAGCTTTTACAAGTAGAAACGAACGGTGTACTATTATTTAATTAGACTGTTCATGTTATAGCAGAGTTTGGTGGGAGAGCTAATTAATACATTTTAATTATAATTTTATGCATGCGTTAAGTTAAACTAAGCGTAAATCGCTTTTGGCTTGGATATATAAAGAAGTATACATCTTCATAGAGTCCAAGTGCGTAATTGCGTGCATCTCTACCACATATCTCATATTCAGACTGCAAATATGACAACATTTTGAATTTAAAATACAATACACATATTTCACAAAAATAATTCAATTTGAAATCATAAACACGATTTTAAAATTCAGTACAATTGAAAGTGCTTAAACCAATACACTGTTCTATTTGAGTCACGTACAAAATATTTGATTAAATGAATTTGTTTGATTATCCCAGGACTTGGGGAGGGGTATTATGCAACGCCTATTAGATTACGATCGTCACACCCCCCGCGAACGAGACACAACACATGTCGAATTCGCAATGATTTTAAATGTACGGTGTTATTATTTTATTACATCGCTTCAAAGTATTGTTTTGGTTGGCTTCTGTTCATTTGCGATTGAATTTTGGAATTTTAATGAGTTGCTAGTTTTTTTTCATTTTGTTAAGACATTATTACACACAGCGCTATCTAGTTCCATGGTAAGCTACGAAGCTTGTGTTACGGATATCAGATAGTTGATATAATACATATATAAGTTTAAATACATACATATTATAAATATAAACACCCATGACTGGAGTACAAACATCCGAGTTTAACAAATGATTGCCCCAATCGGGACTCGAACCCGCGACCCGAACCTGGCGTAAGAAAGTAGGGTCACTACAAACTGCGCCAAACGTGTCGTCAAAAGTTTCTAGATTTTTAGTAACACGCAATGTTTCATTTGTACTAGTATTTAGTTATAGGAGTACGATTTTTATTTAACCTTTTATATTTTAAATATTTCTGAGAAAAAAAGGTGATTTAATATTTTATATCGTTCGAACAGTTTCTCAGAATTTTAAGGTTAAAAGTCCTTAAATGTTACAATTTTCCATAAAATGTACTATGTATATAACTATACTAACTTACGCAATCTAAACGAAATCACACCTAACACAGTTTATTTTATTCACTATCGTTTGTTAAATAGCAATGTTCTTACTATAGTATACTCGTATATATTACATAGTAATTGTGACATAGATTGTTTTTTTTTGTATTTGTATAGAATACAGACAGAATCTATCAAAATTTCAAACTGCCTTAAACATATTGATAAATGAATTCAAATAAATTTAAGAATGACTTATTTTCATGTGACTTTACAACAAATAAGACTCGTCATAAGTTCCCTAAGGCAGTTAGTACTAATTCCTAACTGTGGTAGCCCAGTGGTAATGCACTCGCTTGGATAATCGAGTGATGCGGGTTAAAAACCGGGTCTCGCACCGCTAATTTTCATGTAAGAATTATTCACAACATGATTAACACTTGTCTTACTTTGAAGTAAAACATCGTGAGGAAAACAGTATATCTGAGAGAACCTAGCCAGTTTTCGAAAGACATACTCAGGCCGCTAACTCGCACTAGGCCAGCGACCAGCGTGGTGGATATATATACTATAGGCTGATACCCCTCATATTGAAGGGAGGCCTGTTAAAAAGGCTAAATACATAATATTCTTAGAATAAAAAATTTAACAAGGATGAAAGCGCTTCGAATAACTATAACTATTTTTACTTATGTAAATGCCTACTTTGTTGTATACATTTTCGCTTTTTTAATCTTATTAATAATCAACTGCCCATAATGCTTATTTTTCATATAACAATACAATATCTTACATTATCCACCAAACTCTCCCTCCCTCCTTCTTCACTTACCCATCCTACGTCATAGGTGACTGATCTATGCCCAACTGGCAGGCTTTAAAACTATCATGAAAATTGATTTGAATAGAACTGTATAAAAGCTCCATAATATCGGACTTCATTAGTATCCGACTTTAACAAGTAATATAAATTAAATTACCATTGGAGATATGGAGACCTTAAAAGACTGAAAAACTAGCAAACAAACAAAAATTTCGATTTTGAACGTATTCAAAACTTTTAAATATCAAGGTAAAGCAAAGTGATGTATTTTAAGTTTAATCTGCTTATAATCTCTATCTTATCTTTTCTTTAAAATGAAAGAAAATATGATGACAGATGTTTTAAAAATACAAAAAATGTTTTAATTACATCGATTAAATTTAAGATATATATATATATATATATATATATATATATATACATAATATACATAAATATTAATTAATAAAAAATCTGATTATTTTGTACCTAAAAAAATTGCAATATATTGGGATTAGTAATATTTAATAATATCAGCGAGTCCCTTCCACTTCGCTCTAGCAAACCAAAAACATGAATTTACCGTATTTTTTTCTTAATAAAAAGTAACATACGTGCCAGACTATAATCTATCTCTGTGCCAAATTTAATCCAAACTCGTTCAGCCGCTTTGGCGTCATTAGTTATTATTAGCTAATGAGGGTGTATATATTTATGCTAGGGTGGGATTACGATATCAGTAATTTTAATTGATAAATAATGTGTACTACAAATACTATATACAATTTGTAGCTTTTTAAATTACTTTTTAATACTAAAACGTTTAATTATTTGAAGGAGATTAGTATTTAGAAGAACATACCTAAATCTGAAGTTCATAAACGTCAGCTTTGCTTAAAATTGCCTTGTAGAAATATTTTAAACTACACGTATATGGAAGCCTCATAATCTATAAATAATATTGACATTAAATATTCTGTAATGAGAAAAAAATTGTTTGTTATTGAAATAATTAACTTAACCCTTATTCATTAGATATTATTTTTTATTTAGTACAGTTAATAAACTACGGGTGAGTTCCGTCGTACTGACGTACTAACGGGATATTATTACAATAATCGATTTTAAATCGTAAAATTAAAATCAACAATTTAGAAATATTTTACTGCATACTTATTTCCAAATAATATACTAGCATTTCCCGCGACTTCGCACGCGTTCTAATGACCCGAAACCAAATTCTTTCTGAGTCGCGCGGTATGGTACCTCGCAGAACTAACACCCGCCTTTCCCGTTTTTGCAACATTTTTCATTTATGATCCTCTCCTATTTATCGTAGCGTGAAGTAATATAGCCTACCTAGCCTTCCTCGATAAAAGGACTACCTAACACAAAAAGTAAATATTATATATTATCTAATAATGACATTTTTTTATTTATATTTTTAAATTTGAACTAATGTAATTTAATTATCCATAAATTAAATTAATTGATTGACATTGTTTTACATCACTACATAGTATAAATTGACATAAAAGTTATTTATTATTATTATTTTTATTTAAATTAATGTTAAAGAACATATTTCCAAGTTTTTTTTTTGCATTTTTGTTTTGTTTTGTGTTATCATTTTATTTCTGTTTCCTGTTTCGTATATGTGTTATGTATATTATCTGTAAAATACTATGTTTTCTATGGACTTTTTTGTCTGAAATAAACGTTAAAAAAAAAAAAAAAGAATTTTTCAATTCAGACCAGTAGTTCCTGAGAATTGTGCGTTCAACCAAACAAACAAACAAACAAACTCTTCAGCTTTATAATATTACTATAGATTATTACAATAATGTATTAATAATAAGCTTTTCTATTTGAAAAAACAGACGGAGCATCGTACTTGCTGTGCTTGCGGCGAGCCTATTGCCGACCGTTTCCTATTAGAAGTGGGTGGAGGAGCATGGCATACTGGGTGCCTGCGGTGTTGCGTGTGCGCAGTGCAGCTAGACCGACACCCGTCCTGCTTCCTCAGGGATAGGCAGGTGTACTGCAAGCAAGACTACGCGAAGTAAGTAGTAATTTAACCTTTATTGCTATGCTACTATTCGTCAAAATATTTCCGTTTCCGAATATAGTCGTGACAGGAGAGCTGGCTCATTTTTCGCCCAAAGAATCGGCATTGCCATTCAGCGGGGGAATGCGGCCAGCATTCTTGCCACTATTCCACGCGGACACGACTTGTACAGTAATAATTAAGTGTATATTTGCTTTGTACATATAGTTAAGTTTACTTGTAATTTCCTTTATTGTAAATATAATGTAATAATTAAAATAAATGTTATCATTAGTACTGTTGTTATATGATTATTGACTGCGCCAATATTGAAGTAAACCAATATTTATACTTATAACTGCATTTTGAATGTAATATACAATTTGTTTAACATAAACTAAATTATACACAATTATGGCTTCTTCATTGGTATTTTGTAATTGATTATAATTGAACAGCTTAAATTACAAATAAATTGTAACGATCAACTTGTTAGGTAATTGATAAAAATAGTTGGTAACGATACTTGGAATGTAAATAAATTCCTTAACAACTCAATCGTTATCGTGAAGGCCGGACACGCGAAACTGATGCGCGTAAACGATCAAAAATCTAAAGTTACATCGTTAACGGCTAGCGTTTACTACGTCCAATTAACCTTTATATGGGAAGTATGAAGATTGAATCAGATGGATTTTTCGGCGTTTGTGGTACTTGAAGTATAATTAAACTATACTCTATATTATTTTATTCACCGAATATCATAAACGTAGATAGGTCAAAGGTAATATGATGTGTATAAAGCTTAAAATTATCAAGTCATGATACCGTGTCATGTAGAGATGGTCATTGGGTCGGCTGGTATGTGGTAGACGTCTGTGACCCCTGCACCACGCTGTGTGGCCGTGATACTGCATTATAGCAAATCGAACCATTCATGCAATGGATATGTATTCTTTGCTTTCTATTACAAGTATCAATATGAGATAGCATCGTCAATTGAATTTAAATTATTGTTAAAATTGTGCGATATCTTCGCGGTTCCGACTGTGTAGAATGTAAGTATGTTATTCGCTCTGTGCGCGACTTCAGCGCCATGGTACGTTTGAACTACAGGGGGCTATTGTAATATATTTTACTAAGTATTGAATGGCTGTCAGTAATAATAATATCGAATGATAAATAAAAAAATGCTTTTTTAATTAAAGGGAATATTTATAATAAATATTTGTTAATGTAAAGTGTTCTTGTGCATTAAAAAATAAAATGTAAGTATAGTTAATACCGAAAAAGTAGCATAGAAGTTAGCACACATAAAGGTAGGTTAACTGAAATCAGACTGAAATCAAATAAAAAGAAAATAGATAAAGTTTTTTTTAAAATTAAAATTATAAGAAAACTTGAATAAACATTCAATTATTTTTTATTAATAGCAAATTTAGATTAAACGAAATTACCAAAATATTTTATGTTTCAAAATTCTACAAATTAAAAGTGCTGATTGTTTTTGAGTACAAAAAAAATAGATTATGTTTGCTAACTAAAATTAACATATTACAATTCAATAATAAAGCTGGGAAAAATTGTTAATCGATAAAATTTATCATTTTTATTTTTAGATTTTAATATTTAATATTTAAAATTTATGATCATTGGTATGGATAATCTTTTTGTTTAATATAATAAGTGGCAAAGAGTAAATGAATCTTAAATAATTAATGAAAAGTTTATAATAAAAAAATTCAATCTTATTTTTTAATATATAATTATGCTAAATTTAAAAATGTTTAAAAAAAATTTTTTTTTAATTAATAATAATATTTCCTAGCATTTTCTAAACTTACTATTTTTTTAAGTTTTACTCCTTTCAAGATTTTTATTATTACGGATAGTAAGGTTATGATTCTACTTACTTTTGTCTCCTAACAGCGGCTATCCATTTTTTCCTCTGATTTATTTTCCAACTTGCTGTTGGAAATTTATAAAAATGACAAGCACTTTTTCTACCTGTATTCTTACAACTTACAACACAACAACTTTTGTGACTCATTTTATGTTATTTTATTTAAATAAATTTTAAATAACAATTCACTTGTATATTTAGCTAACTCGAAACATAAAAACAGCCCCCCGTAGTATCGGATATAGCCACGGGTAGCGCTGACGGTAAATCAGTTTCTCCCCACCACCGGCTTCGCACAGAGCGAATAGATCTGACATTATACTGTGTTCAGTGAAACTTAACAATTATTTTTTGGTGCGACTCAAACTTGAAAACTTTACGATAGTTAGAATAAATAGACTAATCTAATTAGATTTTTTAAGTATAAGATCATGTAATTATCTTATTAAAAATTTAACCCTTTACGAAATGAATACATCTTTTATGAAACATTAGTTTCGTATACGCGTATTGTAACATCCTTCAAGGCAGCTCTCAACTGGCTCTATCAAAATCGAAGTCATATGGAAATAAAAGCAACAGGTGCGTGAGAATTCTCTATCATATCAAAAAAAGAGGGCGATGTCCTAAGAGTGGTTTTATTGAAAATCTCCACACGAGTGTACACAACAAAGCGTCGACGGGAATGTTAGCGTAAAAAATACCTGCGGCATGACTTGCAACAATAACGTTTTCATTTGTCATTTATTTTGATTGTGATAAGTCGATGTGACGTGGAACGATATATTTTAATCGGAACGGGGTCGGATATGTAGGAGCGACCACCCCGTTCGATATGGCTCCTTTTGGCGATCGATTGGGAAGATAGGAATTTTATTGTTCCTAATCATGATTCCATTTAAATTTAAAAAAAGATTATGCTTGTTTAAGAGAATTTATTGCTTAATAAAAGACATGTTATACACCACTATATTGTATTAATATTATGCTAGCTGAACTGGGAAACATGGTTCAGCAATGTAAAATGGGGGCTGAGGGCAGAAGGGTAAAAATACTTTACCTATTCTCATTTTTTTTGATACAAAAAAACATAAAAATCCATCGAGACGTTTCGAAGAAGTACGACCAAAAACACCATGACACGATATATTTTATTAGAAGAAATAATCCTAGAACAAGATATGAGGAAGTTGATTTCGCCGTAGCTGTTTCTCTTCACTCGCCGAAGTACAAAATCTCAATCCCACAAAACTATGAAATAACGTAATTGACCAACTCTATTCTATGGAAAGCTTATTTCATTGAAACCAAATGATTTGAAGAATGACTAGTATAGATATAACACTCGCACCGATAGGTCAGCGCGTGTCATACCGCAGTCTTCACGATACTCGAGGATCACTGGATCCTTGACATTAAGTACCGCTTGAGTAACTATTTATATTTTATTTACCATACTATAATTACGGCCTTTGTTGTTCGAAGGCTTACTCGACCGCGGCGAATGCTCACGTCATTTTTTACGGTTTATAACGCCAGTATGAAATATTAATATTTTTTGCTATCAAAATCACATTTTGTACTGCCGCCTTATAAGGTGCGCTCTGTCAAACGACAAAGAGTTATTTATGACGAACTTTGTTAGCGTTTAACACCTATTTTAAGAGATATAACGAAGCGGCAGAAGACATAGTCGTTGGTGTGAAATGAATGTTTATTCATAAGACTTAGAGAGTGACAGTCTTAAATTTTGACAAATGAGAGCCCCAATATTATCTTGGGAACATAAACAGTTGAGCAAATAAGCCATAAATTACAGGTCTAGTTTATTGATGCTGATAGAAACCCGTTCAAGGTACTTTGATTGGACCCATCTTTTATGGCTTATACAGTGTTTTGCTCATTATAATTCTAATTGGGGGCAAGTTAATTATTACGAATTCGTTTCTCATCTTGTAAATTGCTATGTACTTAGTGTTTTTTTTTTAATTTTATTTATGACAAATAAATCGCTATTTCTAATCTATGTCGGTATTTAAAAAAATAACGTTAATTATGTAAAAAAAATATCATAAATTGCTATGAAAATATGTTATATTACAAACTATTAAATACCTACTAAAATAAGATAATAATTTAATGCAAATAATTATTGTATGAGATGTCTATGTATAGACAAATAATAGACTAAGAACTTATTGTACACTAGCGTCACATCCACGTTCTACTCGGGTTCGTCCCTACTTACATATACGTTAGTATGCATTTCTCAAAGGTATTAAAATCTATCCAGTGGTTTCCTTATGATGAGTAAGAAATTAGAAAGAAAAAATTAAAAGTGCGTGTGTACAAAGTACACATGTCAGAAGTAAAACTTCTTTGGCAAACTCATTTTTAAATCTCGTTTGTATTTATACTAAATAACCCCGTCTAAGCTCGTTGAGAGAGGGAGATGGCGCGAAGGTCACACCCACGAGTTAGACAGAGTTAGAAATGTCACTGACTCGCGGTGGCCGAGATCTAACTAAGGCTAACTCTTCCCCGTCTCTGAGCACCTGGTACTATGGACTTATTTTTTCGTTTCATCGACTTTGAAATCACAACGATTCTAAAGAAGTTTCACTTCAAAAAAGAGAACAGAAATTCAAAAAACTATAGATTCGGCGTATCTTTATATCGTAGATAAGAATAGATATCGAAAATTCCCTCCAAAAAATTATTTTATCTTAACTTACTTTACACATCATATAATTATATAATTAACATAATTTATATAAAAGGTTGCACTCAAGTTCTTTACATTAATTGTAATATATGTGCTGTAATTTTTATATTAATCACCGCAATTTATACTTTTGCTTTAGTTTTCAAGAAGCCTTAAACTGCTATTGAGTAAGAAGATTTGTGTTTACGTTTAAAATAGTATCAAATATTAAACTAAGCAAAATATCTTGCAGCCTTCGCTAGAACCTAAGATAGACGAGGAAGATTGAGGGAGATTGAGTGAGATTAAGAGAGAATGAGAAAGATTGAGAGAGATTGGTAGATAAAAGAAACAAAGCAAAGTGCCCAAATTCAATCGTAATCCCAGATTTTAACTGACTGATGGTACTTGCTTGACTTAAAAAGGTCCCATTTCCATAATCGCTTAAATAATCAACATCGTTAACTGCACAGGGATATAAATATCGTGGTGCATAACGAGTGTTGGCTGTAAATCGGTGGTCGCCGGCGGCTACTACTGTAATTGCTTTCTGATATACCAAATGTTATTGTTTATTTAGCGCGCCTTTTTGTAAGGTAGCGCCTACCCGCCTCGCTGTCCACCCGCCTTTGTTTAACAGATCCGTTTTTAATTGGAATCCTTACTTCTATTAATGGGTTCGATGAATAACTTATATATAAGTTTAGTAGATTTTGTTATTAATTTTGTTTTTGGGATGATTGTTTGTTGTATTTCCATATCTTATTTTGAGATCAAAATTAGGTATATATGTACAAGTAGGTATATCAGAACGCAGTCATATATCATGTAGCTATGTATATTTAGTATCCAAAATGTAAAATTTGATAGATTATGTAGAATTATAGCACTTTATTTACATGAATAATGTTAATTTTAATAAGTTGCCCAATCAGTTAATAATAGGTTTTCTTTCTTATAGTATTACTCACTAAAAGTAAAGATATAAATCAATACATAGATTATGTTGTGGCAATAACACAGTATCGTCTAGTTCCATGATAAGATGGATACCAGCGGGTTAATACACTATATCACTTTAAATTAACATTTGTGTTCATCACATAAATGAATGCCTCCAGCGGGACTCGAACCCGAACCCGGGACTGCTATAATAATAAGTAGGTATCACTAAAAACTGATCCAAACGTGTCGCAAACAAACAAACATCAATATCTCTAATTAATAACACATGAACACTTTGATCTATATTTTTACGCCGACCATATAGTTCCTATCGGTCGAATACAATAAAACGACTAAACTACAGGAAATCTGTTCTGATATACACAGAGTGCCAACACCTGGAGAAAATAGATATCTTTTGAATAAGCTAATGCAATTTAATTACAACGAAAAGGCCTTATGCATTACAAATGATTACAAATGAAAGGGTTATAACCGTTATAAATTAAATCAGTCATTGAAATTTACTATAACGTCTACATTTAGTTAAAACAAAACAAAACACAAGTATATGTAAAAAGCTGTAATAATTTACAATTACGAAAATACCATACATATTAATTATAAATATTTCATATTTTAAATTTATTATATAATACCAATAGAAACACCATGTACATCAATCAAACCCAAAGGTCAAGAGAACAAAAACTGAATAAATTCATTGACTAATAAAAAACATAGCTTTTAATTGCTCTACATTTGCACATTAGAGCTGAGTAAAGTGAAGTATTCCAATAAGGCAAAGTTCTATTACAAAGGGGGTATGAAAGATACACGCAATGTTTCGCCCACACTCGGTCCAAATGCAAGCACCATGTCTTATGTAAATGGGTCTTGTCGCTCTCAGTTTAATTAATCTTTAGTCGCATAAATAAGCCCGCGTAATCGATTCACCCTGAATAATAAACAATGCGGCGCCGGCGCAATCATATCGCGAATGTGTATTGGATTTCTTTCTTCTTAGTATTGTCTTCTGTTACCTCCATCCCTACTAATATTATAAATGTGAATGTAAGTTTGTTTGTTACGCTTTCACGTGAAAACTACTCAACCGATCATCATGAAACTTTGTACACATATTCTTGGAGGTATTAGAGTGACATAGGATACTTTTTATTAAAAAAAACATATTTTGTACGAAAAGTTAAAAAATTGTTTTTTAAAACAATTTTTTAACTTTTCGTACAAAAATTAACAAAGGGTTCTGAAATAGCTAGAGTAATTTTGAAGAAACTTTCAGGCATCCTACAGATCAACCCAACGAGGTTGATTAGTAATTAAAAAAATGAACGCGGGCGAAGCCGCGGGTAAAGCTAGTACTTCATAATAGCCTCCCAGTTAAACTCAGTTCAGTTTAATTTCGAAATCGGATTGCTATTGCAAGTATATATAAAAAATTATAAGTTGGTTTTTAGCTTTTTTTCGCTGAAAATTAGGGATTAGTGAAACTCTAAATCTAATTATAAAATCTGTATCACAGACTACTGAGTACTCTACTATGACTGCAATGTGCAGTGACAATCCAGCCTGGCAAAAAGCCAAGTAAACGCAAGTAGGTGACCTATTTTAGGGGGTACCATAAGAATTCCTATCCCCATATAAACCCTTCTGTGATAGCTGAATGATGATCCTGCAACGACACATTAAGACGAAGAAGGTTCCGTCGGATTTAAGTGGGTGGGATTTGACGACAAGTTTGGCGCAGTTCGTAGTGACCCTACTTTCTTACGCCAGCGGTCGCGGGTTCGAGTCCCGCTGGAGACATTCATTTGTTAAACTCGGATATTCGTACTCCAGTCATGGGTGTTATTATTTATAATATATATGTATTTAAACTTATATATGTAGTATATCAGCTATCTAGTATCTGTAACACAAGCTTCGTAGCTTACCACGGAACTAGATGGCGCTGTGTGTAATAATGTCCCAACATATTTTATTATTACATACATTATTATCCACATAACGTATGCGGGTATGCCTAAATGTAACTCCGAATGTAAAATAGATTACTGTTTGCCACCTAAGAACGCACACAAACAAAGGTTTTGATAGTCATAAAACCGTCTTATTCCGTAATTAAAGTCGTAATAAAAATTTAAAAATGTAAATTATACATTATTTTTTAAACCTCGTTTTTGACTTAATTAATTACGTGTACTATAAATAAAATTAATTTGATAACTTCGATTTATCGTTTATCCACAGAATCAGTGGATTTATGTTTTAAGTAATATTTTGTGTGCACAAATGAAGGCGATTTCTTATAATTAAAGGGGCTTCATCGAAGGAGTGTATTATATTATTAAATAAAATATAAAATAAAATAATAAATGAAGTGATATCAAAACTAAATTTAATATTTTAATTAAAATGCATAATATATAAAAAAATAAAATACTTATTGAATCAAACATTACAACGCAAACTTGCCGCAAGGGCCCTATATATTATTACATTAAAAATAGATTTTAATTTTAAACTACTTATATCATTATTACATAGGATTATATAAAAAACTAGCGTTTCCCGCGGCTCCGCCCGCGTTCTATAGGCTGAAAACCAAAAAAAATATTTTTTTCCGTTTTTTCAACCTTTTTTCATTGATGCTCCGCTCCTATTAGTCGTAGGCCGTAGCGAGATGTAATAGCTATATCCTTTAGCCTTCTTCGATAAACGGACAATCCAATACAAATATCATGTCAATCCTTGTAAGTAGATGCGAGTATCAGTCATATATATCATTATAGGTAGTATTATTATAAAAGTTAATGTGTACTCCGGAAGTACACATTAACTTTTATAATAATATGTAAATTCGTATATTGTATACAAACCTAATGCCTTATTAATAAAATATAATATCTAAAACCTAGAATATTTAGATAGTTTTGTTACTAATAAGGCTAAAACATTGAAAAACTATAACAAATTACACGTATTTCTAGTATAATCATTAATTAACATTCCGTAGCTCTTACAGTTGTAAGTCGTTCGATCGTTGACAAAATCCAGAGCAGAGCCTCGGGCGCATCGTAAATCTCACTCGTTGATTGCCTTTACTCCTCTTTACCACCCCCCCCCCCATCGGTACCCCATACCAATACCATTCACTGCGACCTTTCCCGCGTGACATGATTTAAGTTATTTGTTTTAGAAACACCAACCGAAGATTCATTGGAATATTATGCATCTTGTTTTAACAATTCCGTAGGCAGTTTAGGTCGGTCCTTCATAGGCGACACCGCGATATACATACGATATTCGCTCGTGAGACTTATGGGTAGTAACGCTGTACTATCTCGCTACGAAAGACGGTTAAAGAAAGTGGTAGCTCAGTGGTAACGCACTCGCTTAGATAACTGAGTGGTGCGGCTTCAAATCCGGGTTACGCACTTCTGATATTTTCATGAGCGAATCTTTTGTAACACTATTTTTCTTATGATGAAGGAAAACATATTGAGTATACCTGTATGTCTAAGATAACCTAGAAAGTTTTGCGAAAGACATGTGAAGCCCGCCAACCAGCGTGGTGGACTATGGCCTTATCATCGTGGACAGCAGTGGGACGTTACAAGGATCTGAATACATATTTTAATATTATTATCTCGCTAAGTGCTCATATATATCAGGTGGTCGACCAGCCTTATATATTGTCTTTACATTTCGAGAGACACGTTAGTTGCCGCGGGCCTCGAACGGGCACAAGTGCGCTAACAACGCACTATGTGACTGATAGCTTTATATAGCCAGCTTAATTGCTTTTCTGTTATTGAGTTATTGCAGGCGAGCTTGTCTTTTTATTAATTGTTTTCTTACCACATTACGTTATCTGTTTATTTTTGTACGTCAGTCTGAACGTTGATGAATCGCTGAGTAAGTTCAAGCCAAGGTGATGTGATGTATATTCGTAATTTTTAACGAGATTCGTTTAAAAACTAGTTGTTTTCTTTATGCAACGTTTAAAAATTACTTTTTTTTAAATATTTTATTGTAAAATCTACAAGGTTATGTCCTTCTTGAATAAAAATCGCTTGTCCTCCTTTGGATTGGCGTGCCTGCGTGCCAATGCTTAACTGAGCTTTTTTTACTTGAGGTCATGCTTTAACAAAACATTAAAATCCGTATAACCGTTCCAGCATAAAGAAGTAAAAAAACAAACACATATTAAAAATAATACATGAAAAGTAACTGAAATTCAACATACAGACATAAAATATTGTTAGTTTCCTTATAAAATATATTTTCTCGTATGGCAACTCCAACAGCCATAGACCCCATAGATTAGAAAGCACCTGGACCACCCTAAGCACGGCATACATAGTCAAAGAGCGCTGTTTATCGCACCGCTACGAGACATCTTCATTACTGGCGAGTGTTAAAACTTGTTAATCTGTCACTACGTAATTACTATGCAGGGCGTTAATTGATTCAGCCGGCGACAAAATGTTAATAAGCCGTGATAACAGGAGCGGGGAAACGCGAACAGTTTTGAAATGCAAATGCGTTAGGTGGATAAGTATGGGACCAATTAATATGTTACACAGGATTTTGCACTCTATCGATATTTAGATCTCATGTGAAATCAATACAAATCAAAATAATTTATTCAGCATAAAAATTTTTACAATTTCTTACTGAACGTCATGAGTCTACCACAAGTTCGGAATGAAGAAACCTCTGATTTGAGAAGAGCTGGTGAAAGAAACTCAACGGGACAAAACTTTGTTTTATCTAAATCTCACTCTTTTTTAAATTAACAATAATTCTATATGTTGAAATAGCCTGGCGGCGATCACCAACATATATTTTTTAACATGGAAACAGCTTACCGTGATAGATATAACGTAAACACTGCCCCCTGGCGAAAGAAGGACAAACTATAGTGTATTTCTTTAGCTATATAAATTTAAAACCAATAAATCAATAAAACCAACCGATGCTTCAGAACCTGTGTGATGTGCACTAAATAAAGATTACAGTTATACGTTATAAATCCTTCGATTGGAAATAAAAGTGTAAAAAGACAGTATTACGACTGCTTCGTTTGATATTCATTTAAAAGTTGCCAAATCTAATTTATTTATTACATTTTTCATTTGGTGTATACATTATAAGTATATTCGATAATTATAAATATTATTTATTAAGTTTTTATTGAAAACTAGTTTTAGCCGGCGGTTCTACGCATACTGTAATGTATACTTTATACCTATTGTTATCATACTGTGAAAACTGACGATTCAAAGCTGCTTGAAAATATACACTTTTGATTTTATATTTTTGCCACATTTTATCACAGTCTGTTTAGTAGTTCAAGATAAAGGAATAAGACTTACTCTCAAAAATAATAGGATTTTTTATGAAACGGAACATTAATATTAGCATCCTATCCTTACATCCTATCCAACCTTTGAAAAAGTTCAAGGTTATTTTAATTTTAATAACTGATATTCAATTTATTAAAAAAAAACCATTGTAACCAACACTGGTTTAATAGAAAATATGATAAGTAACACGCACTATAACTTTAAAACTTTTAAAGCTCGAACTTATAATCTAAGAAAGCCCTTTAATTAAAACGGCGCAGGCCCCTCGTATCATACACATAATATATCTCCCGAGTCCTAACAAATTCACCGCAAAATTTATTCCAAACCCGATCACATTTAAATCAAAGAAAGAGCAATATATACTTGCATTTTAAAATTCAACTCCCTTTATTTATTAGAACCACTAAAATTATCTCCTCTGAATACTAAGCATCGGTAGCTGATCGAAAACATCGAGATAAAGATTCGTCTCAATAAGCAAAGTGCTTCTGTAAAAAAAGTGAGAAACAAAAGTTTAATGTTCCGAATCGACTGATATGATAGCGTGTTAATGGTGTTGCGTATACTTAATTAATTTAAATAAAGTAATACGGTCTCGCGAAAGGTAATCGCTCGATAAGCCGTTACTTATGTGGGGCGGTGTTTGAAAGGACTTATTTTTATCGTATTTTAGTTCTTGCTGAACTGTATCATTAAAGATGTAATCGTTCGAGAGGTTTTAAATTTTAACCCAATACATTCAATTTTAGGTTTATGACGATAATTTAAATTATGCTGGTGGTTTCGGGTCGGATTATGCAGATTTTTTGTGGAAGTTTTGGGTTCTATTCTCGTATGATGTTACTGACTCTACTTAGTGTATATTACTTATTTTGCTGTAGTGTTATGTAGTAAGAACATTGTAACTCCATTAGCCTTTAGCATTATTATTATTTACTAGCTGATACCCGCGTCTTCATCCGCGTTGCTTGAAATATTAACAAAGTTTTCCGCATGCACTACGCCGCTTGCCCCACTACTCCGCGAGAAGGAAACATACATCACGGAACACGCAGTGCATATACAAATCGTTGTTTCTTGAAAATTTAATAACTTTTTTTGATAAGGGCCAAGTGTCTAAGAAATAAAACTTAGAAAGTTTCATTGAAATCTATCCAGTAGTTTTTCCGTGATGCGCGCACAACTGCAGACCTCTATCATTTTATTTATATAGATAGCCTATACGAAGAAGAGCCGCGGCCAAAAGCGAGTCAATAGGTTATAGATTTCTATAGCCCTTTTTACAAGCTTTAACCAAATCAAAGCTCATACTGCTCCGTGAGTGCAATATGCTTAGAAATACGAATAAGTAGAAACATTTTTACCTAATATGTTATTATATGGATATTTAATACTATTCAATGATGGTTGGGCGATTTGTGGACATTTCTTTACTATTTTGAATAACTTAAAATACTTATATCTTATTAGTCAATAATTGTTCCAGTTACTAAGATTTAAAAATTATTTTTAATAGGCTTAAATCTGTACCACCCCAAGATGCGTTCACCTTGTTTGGTGAAGGGGTTCATTAGTGTTACGACAAGGGAGGTTCCTTTGGGTTTTAGTGGGTAGTTCTAGCTTTGCCGGTGAGTTCCAAATAACCATCTGTTTATATGCAGGTGGTATGCTTGAATGCACTTTTTTAATGAAAAAAGGCATAATCTCGTAGTCAAACGTCTGTTGACGACACGTTTGGCTCAGTTGGCAGTGACCCTACTTTCTGCGCCAGCGGTCGCGGGTTCGAGTCCCGCTGTGAGCATTCATTTGTTGAGCACGAATGTTTGTTATTTAGTCATGGGTGTTAATATTTATATTATATATCGATACCTTAGTTCGCAAATCGGCTAACTCCTTTTCAATATTTTTTTCAAAGACTACGAAAATCAAGGAATACAATAATACTTATTATAAATTCAGAACCAGATTTTGTAGAATAACTATATATTCTTAATTAATCTAAAAAAAAACATTTTGTACGGGTTTGTAACACTTATTATTGAAATAATAACGATTTTTGTGGTCCCTTAAAAAGTTCACGTTAACGGAGTTAGCCGATTTGCGAATTAAGGTATCGATATGTATTTAAAATTTATATGTACTTACTTACCACGGAACTAGATGGCGGTGTTGTAAAAAATGACCCAATATATTTATTACTACTATTTATTTATTAATAATATTAGTGATACCTATATAATACGAGTAGCTCTATGGCATGGGATTACAAGAGATTATATCAAAACATTCAGTTTGCCACAATTGCACATCAACCTACTAAAATGTAAATGTCGTAATAAAGACTTCTTCATGGTTCGTTTCTCAGTTACTTTTACATCTAATGTCTTAGTTATGTGCCTCAGCCTTGTATATACAAGCACGTTACAAGTGAGCACGTGTAGTATTAAAATATACTGGTTAATTAAAATGTTAAAAAATTTATTTGTTAGATAACCGCTTAATAGTTTGTATCAATAATGAAATTGATTATGATTCAATTACCTCAAGCATTCAGATGCAAGATATGTAGATTTAGGTATTTGATTTAAATTTCTTATAATTTGAATATTTTTAAGATAACTGTTACGAAAAGCAGTAGTTGATGGTTGGTTCGCGTTCGCTACGTAGGCATATAACGGGTTGAAGCTCGGGAATCTTTAACTTGAGGTTTTTAAGTGTGAATCATTTTAAATATGATTACCACTTGTTAATACAGTCATTCAGAAGAAGTATGTGAAGAAAACCTAGCCAGTTTTCAAAGACATGTTCATTCGTTAACCTATTCTTATTCATATACGAAGAGGCCAGTGCCAAAGAGTGGAATGTGATGTATAAATAGGTGAATCGTTACATCGAATATTTGTTGAAAAGTCTTATTGAAATAGCCATTATTATCGATACAGAGGATAAATGTATAGTTTTTAGAATTTTTATTTGTCTGTCTATCTCACAAGCATAATGAGAAACAAGGATAGCATAATGAGAAACGCACTGGGCTAATCTTGATGAGATTTGATATGAAGTTAGCTAACAGCTGATTATCCGATCAACATAATATAGAACCAACACCTTTTTACAGCAAAATAAAGTCTTTATTGAAAAACAAACTACATTGGTACAATCTTACACAGCCCTAGCTCCTGAACTAGAAACCTGTGTTTCAGGAGCTAGAATAAAATAAAAAGAATGAGTAAAGGTAAGGGAATCTATCTTATCCCTGAGAAATCTTCACTAACGGTTAAAACGGTTCGACTAAACGCCTGAACAGACGTGAAACTCGTTTTTGTAAAAACTCTATTTGTCTAATTATATAGAAAAGTTATCTTTGTTATTTAATTTCTTATATTTTTGTTCATAAATGATTCACTTTTTAGTACACAGAGAAACAAAAACCTACCAAATATATAAAATTTAAATAACTTCCTATCATATCAATCTCTTTAATATATTTAATTAAAATTCAATTTATGAAGTGTGTGAGATTTAACTCGGCATTTTAATTGCTTAATTTAATGCACATGTTTTAGAAACACACATTGCCTTAGAAAAGCTTGTTTAAAATGCTATCAACTTTAATATGTAGGTATTTATGTATGTATTTATGTATGTATTTATGTATGTATGTATGTATGTATGTATGTATGTATGTATGTATGTTGTATGTATGTATGTATGTATGTATGTATGTATGTATGTGTGTACGTATTTATGTATATTGTATATATATGTATATATCACCTGACAAAGTTCCTCAACTGGATGAATAATAATAATCATTAACTGTTTATTTACAATAATATCGAGTAAAGATCTTTTCTGGTTCAGATAAATTAAGGTCTATCGATAAGTATTTGGACTTTAAAAAGAATCTACGCTACTTTAGAATCGAAAGAGTCTTACGTCCGGTGAATATTCGAAGACTATCTGATAGTACTTAAGTTGGTTATGTCTTATAAATGAAACTATCTTTTCGGATTTTATCGCGGATTTATTATGATTTTTGGTTCCCGACGTTTCGAATGCTTTAAAGCAATCATGTTCACGGGAGAGACTAAAGTATTTGACGTCTCAGGGGTTTATATAGTTGTTACAGAGAGCCCACAATTTACAAAAATTCAAAATGGCATCAAAGTACCTTATAAAATTAAACATTTTAATTCTAAACATTTAAAATTTTGAATTATATTATAAATATGGCAATATTATTAACTTTTTAGCTACTATAATTATAATTATTACAATTTTTTATATTTGTTAAAATAATATTATTTAGTGTTGCTATTATTAAAATAGTGTAGACTTTCATTTTTTTAAATTAATTCTTCATGAAGAATGTCTTCATTCATTCGACCGGATCGGTCGGCATAAATAGGAAATAAATTACACTTCTTTCTTTGAGTGAGAGAGAATGAATTTTAGTGTGACGAAATAATTTAGTTGATATTACACGAAGCTATCGTTTTACTTAGTAGAAGCAAACAAAGTTTTATTTACAAAAACTTATGTTCCCGCTATTATTTTTTCAGATACTATTAATGGGTCAATATTTTTATTTTATCTAGAACTAGAACGCCGCGAAATTTATGTCTGCAATGCGAAAGTACTTAATGTATGTTGCGTGTGAAATAAACTGCTGCGAATTGAAATGTTATCTTTATAAAACATCTGCTCAAACTGCATATTTATGCATAATATGTACCTTAGAAAAAAAAATTATGGTTTTTTCTTTGGCTAGTAGGAAATTATAAAAAAATTGTATGATACATATTCAAAACATTATAAACTACATAATGTAATGTTTCCTTTAGCGCGCATTCTCTATTTTCCCTCAGGAGTTTTGGAGCGAAATGTTCCAAGTGCTGCCGAGGTATCTCCTCATCAGACTGGGTGCGGAAGGCAAGAGAGCAGGTGTATCACCTGGCTTGCTTCGCGTGCGATGCCTGCGGCCGCCAACTGTCCACTGGAGAGCAGTTCGCTTTACACGAGGACCGAGTCCTCTGCAAGCCTCATTACTTGGAAACTCTTGATGGCGGCTCTATTTCATCTGATGGTAACATTATTTTCTTAAACTTGAAATTATTTTATTTAAACATTAATGCTTTCAACACATAAAATTACGTTTTCAGTACTTAATTACTATAAAATTATAATAATACTAGCATTTCCCGCGGCTTCTCACGCGTTCTAAAGACTGGGAACCAAATTCTTTTTGAGTCGCGCGGTATGATACCTCGCAGAACTAACGTCCGCCATCCCGTTTTTGCAACATTATTCTTTGATGCTCCTATTAGTCGTAGCGTAATATAATATAGCCTATAGCCTTCCTCGATAAACGGACTATTCAATACAAAAATAATTGTTAAAATCGAACCAGTAGTTCCTGAGATTAGCGCAAATAAACAAACAAACAAACTCTTCAGCTTTATAATATTAGTATAGATTGGCTTCATTTTCAGATGGTTGCGATTCAGAAGGCTACCACAAGAGCAAGGCGAAACGCGTCAGAACCACCTTCACTGAGGAACAGCTGCAAGTTCTTCAGGCAAACTTTCAGCTAGATTCCAACCCTGACGGCCAAGATCTTGAGAGGATTGCACAGGTCACCGGTCTTAGCAAGAGAGTCACACAGGTGTGGTTCCAGAACAGCCGGGCTCGTCAAAAGAAGCATCAGCATACTGGCAAAGGCAAACAAAGTCAAGGTAAGAATCAAAAAGGTTAACGTTTTAAATATTTATTTTACAAACTGCTATGTGCCTTGCGAAGTTCAGTAGCTTCTGCGAATTTAAATGCTATAACTGATGTCTGTTGCACTGTTTTACGTGTCCTGGTTGTCCACAGCGTTGTCCCGTGAAACGGACCCGGTGGGGTTTGGCCGGCCTATCAATCTTCATCTTACATATTCCTTCCAGAACAAGCCGCCCTTTGTGCCGATAGGTAATACATTATAATATTTTTTATAATGGTTCTTTTCATTTATTCTTAAAGCTTAATCTTTTTATTACAATTAGTAGTACCATACGAGAATCAAACCCGAGATATGTACATTGGCACTACGTAAAGTAAATCCATATTAATTGCTACGATTGTAGCTACATATAAGTAGTAATAGTCGAAGATAATGTTAGTTTATAGATATGTTGCTTATCTTTCTTTCACATAGCAGTGGATGAAAGTATTTTATTACCACAGAATTAATAATAAGCTGGAAATTTACAAGATAAAATATAGCTAATGTTTTATTTCTATGCACAGTGATATTCATGGGAAATTATTCTATAGAAAAAATCTTTGAAACGTGTATATTGATTGGAATAAAATAATAAATGCTATTATATACTATGATTTGGTTAACACAAAGATTATTGTTAGGAACGATTTACCTTCGTTTCGCTCGCGTGTTTCCCTACTTATATTCTAAATTACAACTTTTTTAGATATAAAAATACAAAATTTGTTAATTTTCTTCCAGATGGCACTTCTTTCACGGATTCCTCAATGGATGAGCTTTCCGAAGACTCTTCGATTCACTGTATGCAGAGTGAAGTATAAACGAACCTTGCCCTTACATCTTGCCTTTAGATAAGCCCTTTTATAAACTCTCGTATACCTCTTGTAGATATTCTTCATTATATTATCTAGTTTATTATAGTAAATAGATTTTGTCGTTATAAATAATATATTTTAAGTAATTTCCACAGTTTATAGCAATTTATTAAACTTGGTTGAACTTCAATTGCTTAAATCCTACCGTAAAGTGGATTCATGAATATCGCACACATCTTCCAAAGTAACTCTTAAAGTAGTACAATAATCATAATAGTTACATACATAATATGTATATAAGTGCAATTAAATGAACTAGTGGTAAATATATTTTGCAAATATTTATTATTTTAATAACTTTGCATAAATGAAAAAAGTGAAAAAAGTTGTTTTTGAATGGACCACCTTTTTATCTTAATTGCATTTTAAAACGATTTCTGTACAACCTGACATGACTCAAACCTACCTGTAATTTATTTATAATTTTATAAAAAAAATAATAAATTTATTTAAAATACGAAATTATCTCTAATATTGTAAAAAGTTGTATTTATTTATTTATTTTAATAACTGTGATACGTTCGTTCAAACGTTTTAGTACGAGCCCTTAGCTTTGAACTAGCAATATTAATGTCGCTCTAGAATCTTAATATACATAGTGCCAAAATAATATATTTGATTAGATAACATGTAATGTTTAATTAAAATATACGTATTAATGAAAATTTATTCATTAAATATAAAAATAAGGAAATACTAAGTTTAAATCATTAGGAGCAAGAAAGAGACCCCTTGCTAAGTTGTCTCTTACTAACACCATTTAGTCCATTGCTGGACACTGGTTTTCATATAATCATACATTGTTGATGATCAAACGATAGACCACCATACTGGCCAAGGGCATCTTAGCAGACTGCACATGCCATTTAAAAACTTGTTGGGTCTATTAGATAAACAGTTTTCCAAACGTAAGGTACTCATTAGAAGAGATTTATCCATGAGATTATCAAAAGTTCCAGACCCGGGATTTGAACCCGCTTCACTTGGTTAGGTACGCGATTAATGCGTAAGCACTGTGCAAAGAACAACTTCTGAAGGATAGGAGATTATGAGCAAGCAATGCTATATCTGCCACGATTGATGTTTTATTTTCTTAAGACATTCGAATGTTAACGAAGCTACGAGTAGGTCTTGTTTCGCTTAAACATTTATAATTTCCTAATGAATGTAATTTTGCCAATTATCATTAGTTAAGTATTGTCATTTGTTCCTTCGAGCATTTTATATAAAGTTATATTACGTTTTTAGTATACCTATTATAATCATATTGTATATCAGATTTATAATATTATTAGTAGAAACAAAATTGTAGTATTGTGTAGATTTAAATTCATCAATAAAACTCAATGAAGTAAGAACCTATGATAAGCATAAATTATCTTAAAATAACTATTATCATTCAGTGGTTCATAACTCACTGAACCCTACTCTTAACTGTGAAATTTTAAGTCTCATTTTAATAATTTATATAATAATAATACTTAATTACAATAAGCTTACAGATTCTTTGTAATAATCACTCTATCAGGTTTCAGAAGCACATCGATACGTGTATATATGAAAATATCTTGTAAAACTTTGTAGTTTTTATGTCTATTTACTGAAATTACTGTATTTATGTTATCTCCATAGAAACTCTGTATATTATGTAGGAATACTTCTTGGGTATTACAATTGATGTCAATTTACTTGGGCATATGTTAGTGTTACTAAATGTATATTTTTACCATCGACTCTAAGGATTTATATTTCTCTCATCTTTCCATTTCAAAAATAAAATATTAGAAACCTATTTGACCTAGATTTTAAATGTGAAAACTGCGTATATATTCTCTGTTAGAAGTAAACAGTAACTGTTAAATTAGTATTTGTGAAATATATCGAAAAATAATAGGTATTAGTTTTACGAATTGTATCTTGATAAGTTAAAATAAATATTTTTAAGTCTTCTAATGCAATTTAGAACATCCTATTATTAAAATATCAGTGAATTATACTATCAGTGAATTGTGTAAGTTTCACCAACTTTTAAACTGTCTTAGTAAACCAAAAAAAATTATGGAAATAATGTTTTCTGATCACTGAGCTTACTTCTATATGTCATTGTCTTATATTTTTAACCGACTTTAAAGAAGGAGGAGGTTATTTACTTTCCATTGATACCGATCATAAAATCAGAGAGTTTTTTGGTAGATCAAGTTATCAAATCAAAACATTCATTTTTCGAATAGACTTTCACAAGCTCTTTTGAATCGTAATTTTTACATTATAAAATATAGAATTTAAATTAAATGTCAGTAAGTCAATTGTAAGTCCGTGAGGAAGCTACCACCGGCTCGGAAGGCTGTTCCGCTGGGAAGAAACGCTATCGCTTTTGTAAATATATCTGTAGTATAATATATTAGTGTAAATTTTAAATCTCATATATTATGGTGTAAACCATTATCTTCATCTTGTCATTTAATAGAAATAATTATTGATAAGACGAGTACTAGGTACTTCTTTTATCCTGTACAAATGATTAATTATAAAATGTTGGTTAAAAAGTTGTTTTATTTTCATCATTGACATCGAAATCATTATATTAAATTTGATATATGTCATAATTATATGTCAACTTATGTATTATTAGCTTAAAATATACTTAACTTATATTAATAAAGCTATAAAAATCTTAGCACTATTAATTTTAAGGGGTAATTTGCTTTAGTAATAATAAAATGTTTAAGAACTTCGAACTTATAACTCTAAGTATGATTCTAAAGCAATTTAAATAACGTAGAAAGATAAATCTAAAGAAAATGACAATTTAAAAATGTTAAACACTAGTAAAGTAAAAATATTATTGAATTTTAAATATTTATATACACTATTGCATATTTCCCAACCTATTAAAATCTGATTGCTCAATCGTCACATAGAAATTATTCTTAAAATAAAATCATAAGCAAATAAAAACAATTGTATGAACAAAATAATTCAATTATTTCTACCTTTATATGTATACTGTCAGGTTGTAATTTAGATGGGAAAGATCTACCTGACGATTACGAATCTTAAGCCTAAAATAAAGATGTATTCTACGAAGATTCTACAGTTTGTCCATAGTGCTGACCAGCAACACCATTTCTTGGTGTAATTGCATGAGAAGGTCCCTCATCTGTCGAGGAGAGTCCAAGATATCTATACTTTGGGTATATGGATTGTATCTGACGCCGAAGTCACGAGGAATTGTTTGAGCAAATTTGCTGAAAACAATTGCAAAAAAATGAGTAACCAACTAATAGTGAACCAATAAAAAATATTTCCATGATACGAATATACGATAATATGAATATGAATTAATTAATTGAATTAGGCTAAACATAATATTTTTAATTTTGTGACTTTTGGACTGTAATATTTAACTGGTTTATTTCTAAACTGGAATATGTTTTTTTTTTCAGTTTAAGTTACATGCTTAATAAAAAGTATGGTACTTACATCAACTTGTCTTTGGCACTTTCAAAACTGTTTGCGACGAAGTACACCGGTTGGTACTCGGTTATAGGATACTTTTGGGTTCCAGTGATTTCTGGTTCGAAGTCCCTTAACTGAGGCTTGTCTGAGAGACAGTACTGTAGTTCACCAAATGAAGATAATAACCCAGCACCGAACGCCTTTAGTTTACCCTCTTGTCGGCACAAGCCAAACTCAACGGTGAACCAGAAACACTAGAAATTGAAAGAAAAAGCAATAAGTAAATTCAGTAAGAAAACCAATAAATTAAAAATTGCCTTTGAAAGTCAAACCAAAACTTACTGTCGCCAACTTTTCAATAAAATCATCAGGAGCTCCTAACGATGCAAGTCCAATTTCTTGTGAAAACTGAGCAAATGCGGGATCAGCAAACAGCGGTGCATGTCCTAATAGCTCGTGGCATACATCTGGTTCGGGGGTGTATAGAGGGCGGGAGTGGTGTCTAATGTACTGCGTGCTGTGGAAGACTCGGAAGGCGAGACCAGCGAGGAAATCTCGGGAAGATAACAACCCTGCTACTGGCCGAAGGGTAAATCCTGTACAATCTATAACGAGATATTTTTATTAATAATCTTTTTAACCAATAGAAACGCAATAAAATATTATGTCTAAAATAAGGTACCTTTAAGGAAATTAGAAACGTCTTCAAGTTGTGGGATATTATCCTCCCTATATCCACAATTTTCAATTAAAAGTGGGAAAACATGATTATGTTCTTTACAAGCATGAGTGGGATACAATTCGGTGAGCTTTCGGAACACAATGCCCCAAGTAGCGATCTCTTCTTTAGTATAATCAACATGTGGCAACGGTTGGCCGTGCTTGTAATTGTATGCAATATCTGCAAAGTATTTCCTTCTAGCTCTGTATTCGGCATCAGTAAAGCCAGGGTGGTCGGAATCAAGCTCCGATCCATATGAGAGGATCTGGTTCGCGAACCTATCTAAATCACGAATACGGCGTGGGAACCATGGTACCGCAGCTGTAAGAAAACACAAGTAACTTTACCATAAACAGGTCATTAAATTAAAAATAACTAACTTTGAACAAGTTAGAACGTTTGAGAAAACGTTTATTTAAACAACTTTTAGGAATGCCCCTTATCTCTAAAGTTCTAATTTAATATTCTAATGCATGGAATATAAAGCGATTCTCACACTCGGTTTTATAGGCATATTGAATTAACTGCTCTTTCTTGTAGATGTTATAATTATCGGATGTATTAGATATTGACTTACATCGGTTGTCTTTATAGTCCCTTGAAATGATGTTTAGGTATCCAGTGTTATTTTTCAGATCTGCCAAGACTGCTCCGAAGTCTCCTGAGCCGTGTTCACATTCTACCATAAATTCATATCCAGGTCTTCTCGCAGAAGAACGTGACTCAATATGACTGAGATTCACTCCATGTGTGGAAAATATGCTCAAGAACTTTGCCAAGGCGCCAGCTTCATCAGGAGTTTCCGGAGAAAATAAAAGCCAAGTAGATTTGTTAGAGTCGCGGCCTTCGGCGATGTAGTTACCACCATGCATAAGTTTTGGCTGCGACAAATTAACAAATAAAGTTATTTTTACAAAATTAGTTCAGTAATAATAATAAAAATAGAAAAATCTATTGGGATCTTAATGTATTAATTAAACTAATATGCTTAAAAATATAACCCGTATAATGAACGATACGCATATAACGTTCAAACCTTACAACTGTGATTTTAATCAGGATATCGAAGAAGATCTCAATACAATCTGCCGGCAGCTGAAGATTCTAATCGTAACTGGTTAACTAATACGGCAAAAGACAGCGTAAACAAATTTAAATTAGAAATTTTGAATATTTTATAAGACCTTTTAGATCCTTACCGACTCTCCCTTATGAGAATCGTAGTAAATAACATATTAATGTGTAAAATAAAAATATTAATTAAAATATCATTGATTTTTTTAATTAACAGACCATATTGTTTGGAAAATCTATTGTTATTTTGATTAACTATTGTATTCTCATGAATTTTGGTTCTGTGTTTGTTTATATTTTCTATGAAATTGTATTTATTATTAAAAATCTTCAAAAACATGATTATACCTAAAAAATAACTTAAATCATTTTGAGGCACGTGTTGTCTTGACTTAAAAAAAATTATAAAAATTTTGCCCAGTGTTCTTTCATCAAAAGGAAGCTTTTTAGGGGGCGCCGTAAGAAATTTAATTTTTAACGACCACCCTACTGTATGTATGTGTAAATTATTATGTATTTTACAGCGCACAGTATACACTTATGTGTTTTAAGATGAATTTCGACTACTGATAACAAATATCGAACAGTTAAAACGGGAGATAACCTCCCAGCGGTCAAGTCGTTGGCCGATGAATAAATGAACCAAAACAATGGCGTCATATCTCTTAGATAAAGTTACAAGCGTCAGCTTTTAGAAGTTAATAAAGAAATTTAACCTTGAAGTTTTTTTTTTATTGTATACAAATATCGTCACGGCGCGTCCCACTTTTTAAGAAACCACCAAATTATCATGAGCCTTACTTTGAACATATAAGTTTTATAAATCAAATACAATATATATTTTTTATTGCTATAGTGAAATTATAATGTAATATATAAAACTCTTGTGCCACAGTGTTGTATCGAACTCCTCTGAAACGTCTTGACCGATATTTATGATTTTCTTTGTGTACATTTGATAGTAGGTGGTCCTATCCAGATTTTTTATTTTTTTTAAATACTTATTTCCTAAATTTTCAATATTCTACCACCAATCTATATGAACGCGGGCGGAGCTGCGGGCATTGATAATAATATATAATTATGATAATAATGTAATAATAATAGCATCCATTGTAAAGTAAGCGCTTCTAGATGGTTGCTATTTATATATGTAAATATATAAATTACTAGATCATCGAGTAAACGTTCTTCTGCCATATAAAAAGAAAGGAGACTAGGGTTAAACCTAACAAATATACAAAAAGACCACAAACACTGTGGCAACAGAGATTTTTATGTATTAGATGTATGTACCTATCATTATAATATGATTGTTTGATTGCACTTAAAAATATTACATAGGCTAAAGTTATTTTTTTCTTAGCCTTCAAAAGTAGTAGATGAGTAGGTAGCCTATTAGTTTAAAGCCACATGAAGCTACTAGTTTTTATATACCTAAATCAAATAATCTTGATATAACAAGGTATGTATTAAATATGACATATAAAGTCAACGAGAATTAATTAATTATTGAATTGCCATATCCACTGATTGGAATTTGATATTTGCATGTATGTGTTACCTTACAAATTACAGCGCTAGCACATTTCGTACAAGAGCGACTTTTCCGCATTCTTCTTTTTTTTAATCTAAGATCGATAAGTTCTACTTAGAACAAGTACATTCTACATCTATAAATAAGAGTTATTCATCCTGGATTTAGCGGAACTAGCAATTTGTACCAATACCACTCGTCATTCTAAATCAAAACTAAAATGAACGTTTAGGAACGTCTTTTTTATCGCTATTTCTTTGGCGATTAGAGAATTCGAGAGTAGATTATTATAAAATGTTGTTGACTGTTGTAACGCTACACGCTAACGCAACAGCGAACAAATGATTTATATTTTAATTAAATCAGTTTGCTATAATATATCTCATTTCATTCGTCTATTACAGTCATCACTACCTAGTATAAAACAAAGTCTTCCCGCCGTCTGTCTGTCCCTATGTATACTTAGATCTATTAAACTACGCAACGGATTTTGATGCGGTTTTTTTAATACATAGAGTGATTTAAGGTGTATATTAAACTAGAGTAACCCGCGGTTTCGCTCGCGTTAGATCTAGTTAGTAATCTTTAAAATGTAAAAGTTGAAACCAATGTCCTTTTTACTAATACTTAGTTCAGAAGTAAACTACTAGTATATAAACCTAAGGACAACTACGCAACAGCAAAATTTCATTTGGTATTTCGCTTACATTTGCTTCCAAGGCTACGATTGTAAATACTCCACGGCTGGTCAATTGACATTCCTTCATACATTTTGGCGTTCCTTTTTAAAAAGCGAATACAAGCCTCACTCACAACCTTGAATTTATCAGTAAAAAATACTAGAACGACGTGTTTTTTAAGTTCAGTATTAAATTACTACTTGGGATAAAACTTCGCTCTATATAGTCGTATACGAGTATAGTAGTATGTAGGTTCGTTTGTAAATATTATGGCTTAGGTAGTCACTAATTACTATTTATGAAACATAGAAACATGATAATTTAAAGAAATCTATTTAATATATAATTTTATCTACTTCTCGATTTCTTGTGTTTTTGTTATTCTTTTATTCTGAGGAGGTCGGTTAGATGAAATTTATTTATTATTTTAAATTAAATATATTTTATTATTTTTAAATGACAACAACTGGTGAAATTTAAGAGCTTAAAGCCTTAATGTAGTTCGTGTTGGTATCTTTACATCTAACGACGTTTATTTATGACAAGAAACTAAATAATTACACACTAACTAAAATAATGATAAAACTAAAACAAATAAATTTTACTAGTCATTTCATTAAGATAGTAACGATATAATAATTAAAAATTATAATACAAAAGACAAAATCGCTTTAAGTACTAATTTATTGGAAAACATCGATTATTACAGTAAATATAAATTGTAAACAATCGCATCAATAATAATAACAATATACCTTATCAGCTGGTGACGTGGACTGGATTTCTTCGTGAACCGGAGATACCACCTCCATTATTCTAAATATTCTAGAATATATTATATTAATGCACTATATTTGTATACGTTGTGTCTGACCGAAGTCGTAGAGTTAACAGAAACAATAGTGACTGCTAGCTAGCGCTTTTATGTATATACTGACGTTGGCGACACGGGGTGAGACGCAGGGCGGATAAGGCAATTCTGTAAGATTTTGGTGCACTATAATATGAGAAACTTATAAAAAACTTATAAATATGCTTCTACTCCATTAATGGGTGTTTAATGCTTAATATTTATATAATAATTTAGCCAGCACTAGGCCAGCGCGGTGGATTGCCTGAGGCCACGTACTGAGGGAGACCCGTGCCCAGCAGTGGGACGTTAAAAAGGGCTGAAGATGATGAAGATGATATTTATAATACATATGTATTTAAAATAATATATATTGTGCATCAATTATCTGGTATCCATAGCACAATTCTCGTAGCTTACCCTAGAAATAAACGGTGCTGTGTTTTAATGTCCCAACATATTTATATGAAAGAATGATTGCACATTGAAGAAGCCATAAATTCATTTATGGTATTTTAAGGGGGAATTTTTAGTATTCCCATTCTCCATCCACCTTAAAAATACAATTAATTATGCCATATCCATATAAAGCTAACTACGTCAGAGTAAATATAAAGCTGTCGATGCAATATAATAATAAATTGCGTTTACAGTTTTTACCGCGTATTACCAAGGTTAGGGCAAATAATAAAAAACATTTACAAAAACACCAGTTCTATTGCTACGTTATAGAAGATTATTAACCGTAATATATCACAATTTTAAAGTACTTAAGATATTTAAAATTTAATTAATCAAATTTTCTAACTTATACATCTAGAAAAATAATGAATATTGTAAGCACTATAAATTAATTAAACCAAATCTACCCACCTGAGTTGACTAACTCTCACTTACCAATGCAACACTATATGTTATAAAAAAAAGTATTCCGCTGCGTCTGTATGTCGTCTGTCTGTTCGCGATTAACTCAAAAACTACTGCATTGACTTTCATGCTTGTTACAGACAGTGCCTACCCCTTTTTTTTACAAGTATTCTTCATAGTTAGTTAGTCTATCATTTTGAATATTTGTAAAAAAAAAAGACTTTCATGCTGTTAAAGAGTAGTTTCAGTATATAACTAGCGAAACCCGCGGCTTCACTCGCGCTAAATCTAGAGACGAACCCGAGCGAGGCGAGGATAGGTCGCTAGTATGAAATAAAAATAAACGCTCTGTACTCTTTAATAGAAGTTAAAGAAAGGAATGCAAAACCTCTTAAAAAAATTAAAAATGTAACATTAAATTTAATAAATTCAATAGATATAAGCCAATTTAAATAAAAATATGCTGATTATGAAATTTGAAAGAGCACTTTAATACAGTTTCAAGTTTCAGGGTCATCGCAACTCACGTTACTTTAAAACGCAATTTATATACTTAGTAATTATTGTTATTTTAATGTAATCGTATAATTCGTCATTAGTTAAAATAACATGTGATTAAAGATGTTATTGATTACGCAAATTCTTTATGTAATGTTTACGACCAAGCAATACTTAGGTTATTTTTTTCGTATACTTTCGAAAGATCAATTTCTTTCTATTACTATAGAATTATTAAATATTTATTAATACTTAAACATATTTGTACTAGCACTTTTTGTGCTTTGTATAGTACATATATGTGGTTAAATAACGAAGAGTAGTTTATCAAGAAATTCTCAAAATGAAAGAAATTAACTCACACTTCGCTCCTTAGAGGGGCTACCTGCGCCTTGAATTATATAGGTAAGTGGAATTTATAACAATATGAAAATATATAAAATTATATTAAGTTTATTTACTAGACTTGTATTACACAGTGTGTAATAAAAACTAAGAAATGTTTATTATTTTTTAAGTTAGATCCGTTCATTCGTCTTAAATAGGCAAAGGCTTATGCCTCATATATTTTAAGTAGTATATCAATAAAATTGGTATCCCTTTATTGGCATTTTCAGCTGTTCTAAGGTCTGAAATGGTGAAGATGAAGTATTTTTACACAATTTAAAAAAAACTAAACTAAGTAAAATATAAAGCAGAAATTTTTACGGTAGGTAAATACTTTGTCAAATAGTTTATGATTAAATTGAAAGTTCGTAAATAAAACTATAAATAATAAATAGAATTTTGCTTTGAAATCGGCTCGCAAGCAATTTTTTATTCTTATTTTAAGCCAAGTTTTAAAATAAATTCATTATTAAGAGTAGGTACATTTTTACTTGGAATCAGGAAAACTACAGTAACTATCAACCATAAACATGTCACCGACTTATGATTTTTAAGAAAGGCAATATAATTAATAAAATAAAGTGTAATGGTTCAACTAAAGCAAGTATCAGTCCGCTTGAAATCGGTAGAAAATATGTAGAAAACATCTAAAACTATGAAGATGGTGTCAGCTCGCAAGTAAGTTTTAATATGATAACACTTCAAGTCCTTTATTTACATAAATTGGTAGCTTTAATCTAGACTAATATCATAAAGCAGAAGAGTTTGTTTGTTTGTTTAGTTGAACGCGCTAATCTCAAGAACTACTGGTCCGATTTAAAAAAATATTTTTGTGTTGGATAGTCCGTTTATCGAGGAAGGCTATAGGCCATATTACATCACGCTATCAATAGGAGCGGAGCATCAATGAAAAATGTTGCAAAAACGGGAGAAAAATTATTTATTTTGATTTTCAGCCTTTAGAACACGTAGTAGTACAGTCAGTAAAATATAATTGGGTACTTTTTAGTATGTATTCATATTTAGAAGAATCTTTTTTAGTAAGAAATAATAAGTAAAGATATTAAATTATATAAGATATGAATATTAACAAATAAAAACAACACTCTGTGTAAAAACCCAATTAAAAAACGAGAATAACGAAACGACGCAAAAACAGTATTTACCTATTATGCATTGAGAGAGACAAGTTTTATATTTATGTGTACGTAGATTGTAAATTTTGGATATGTACTATGTCCTTCAAACAGTAATAGGTACATCTTTAAATTACGATCAAAAATTATTAGCATAATGCTTTTAAATAGTAATACAATTCTAAGTCAAATCTGTACATTCAATATTTTTTATCAAATCTTATTGAAATTGTCATTATTGAAGTGAAACTTCTTTAGAATCGTTGTGATTTCAAACTCGATGAAACGAAAAAATAAGTCCATAGTACCAGGCGCTCAGAGACGGGGAAGAGTTAGCCTTAGTTAGATCTCGCCCACCGCGAGTCAGTGACATTTCTTCATTTAAAAATTAGTTTGCCAAAGAAGTTCTACTTCTGACATGTGTACTTTGTACACACGCACTTTTAATTTTATTATATAGATACTAGCGACTCGCTTTGCTTGGGTTCGTCCCTACCGCGAGTTCCGCTAGTTAAAATAAATAAAATTTCTACCTCTCCTTTTTTGAACTCGGTTCTAAAGTAGCCTAAGTTACGCCTTAGCTATCTGTTAGTGAAAGTCGCGCCAAAATCGGTCCAGCCTTTTCAGAGATTACCGGAACAGACAGACAGACAGACAAAAAATTTAAAAATTGGTTATTTGTTGCTATTATCGTATATATTTTCGTATGCACTTAGTAAAAAGCTGTTAATTTGAAATTAAAAACAGACACTCCAATTTTATTTATATGTATAGACTATTATTGTTTATTATACAGTGGCTCAAACTACAGACTACATCAGACACTTTCTGTTAGATTTATAAAAGCAGAACGTGAACTGGCATCTGCTCACCCATTTGGTTACGGACCGCAAGTTCTACGAATCTAGTCAAAAGTAGTAGTACTAGTAGCCTGGTTGCTCTTCAAAAGAAAACGGATGATAAGTCAAAAAATGACCTCAAGTAGTTGCTAACAAAGCTAAAGATGATAAAGAAGGCACGAAAGTTAAGAGACTGTACGTAGCCGTTACGTCAGATAGAGGTCAGTAAAAATATGTAAATTATCTTCATCTTGGCGTATTTATTTTATCGCAGAAGCGAAAATTTCGTTTATAAGCTATGTATGGCATACATTTCAAATCCATTCATTTTCGTATCTATTTTTTCTATTTCTATCACGCTTTGTATTGTTTATACTCCTTAGTTGTTAAAAATAAAATTATAGTTTTTTTTTTTAATTATCTCTCAGTATTTTTTTATTTACACGATATTCAAAATAAAATATACAATAATCCTGTAGTCTTAACAGTTGTCATTTGAAGTTTGGCGCGATTTAATTAGATTTTGGTTCCTAACGTTGAAAATGTCAAGTATTCGCGATACTTAGTGTATATTATATATTCTGTGACTTAGTACTTATCAGTTGTTAAACAATGTATGTATATTGTATAGTACAAAGTTACACGCGCTTTCTCACTAGCTACGACTATGTTCCACGTGGGCTCGGGGCTCGAGAACGTCCTATCAGTAAAGCAATAATATTCAGTAAAATATAATACTGGTATCTTTCGATATTGACCCGAAGGTTAGACGTACGTCTTCTTATGAGCATACTGTGTTGGCGTGCAAATACATATTTAATGTCCAAAGTCGAAGAAAAATTTAATATTTTATAGTTTCTTCACCCTATCGTGTTTGTTTTTTTATATTAACTTCTTTGCGTAAGAATGCTCTAATTATATTATTATTGTTGTTAAAATTATTTAATTATTAGGTCATCTTTAGGGTGAAACAAAGGTCGTTCTAATTATACATAATAATACCCATAATTTCTTCATTTCGATAGTCTTTTTAAAACTTTTTTCTATACATACAATACTCGTATAATAAAATTCTAACTTAGTCTTGAATATTTTTTTGCAAATATTATTGAAAGAGTCATTATTATCGATACAGATATCGAATCTATAGTTTTTAGTTTTTTAGTCTATCTTTCTGTGACCGCATCACGAGATCACTGGAGAGATTTTGATTGAAAATTGTTATGATGGTATTGATAGCTGGTTATTAGGATCAACGTATGAAATACTTTTAACTACGGGAAAATATCTAATTTCTGAGAAACATATACTAACTTATGTGTTGTGAGTTTTCTACATTTACTTTGCACCGCCAATCTATTTGCCGGTTTAATTCATAACAATTGTCATGAACATAATCAAACGTCGTTAATTTTATTAACTTTTCTTAAATTTTCTAATTTTCCGCGCATTATTCTTATTTTTTTTAAACTTTTACATACTTTGAATGTCTTATTTATTTATATCTAATCAAAAGCCTAAAAATAAGTTTCAAGCTTCTAGCTTTAAAAATGACGCAATTTCCATACAAACTTTCATTTCCTATTTCAACCCCTAACAGACTTTTTGTCGCGTTGAAAAGTAGCCTATGTCCTTTCTTAGGCTTTATACTATGTGGGTACCAAATTTCATCTAAATTGGTTCAGTAGTTTGAGGGTGAAAGCGCGACAGACAGACAGACATAGTTACTTTCGCATTTATAATATTAGTTTGGATAAATACGTAATACTACGCTTATTATAAAAATGATATTTTACTTCAAGCTACAGTTGTCTATATATATAATGCTTATGTAACATTAATCACTGAACGTATGTAAATATGTCATGGACACAAAATATAGAGCAAATGAAGACGTAGAAGTAAACCAGAGGTCTTGGGTTAAAAAATTATACGATTGGCATAATTATATACTTATAGATTATATTTATCATACAATTTGTGTTGCTGATAACCATATATACTAATATCATAAATTATATGAAGGTAAACATGTTTTTTTCATGTGCGAATCTTTTCTAACATGATTACCACTTATCTTACGGTGAAGGAAAACATCGTGAGGAAACCTGCGTGTGTGAGGAAACCTAGCAAGTTTTCGAAAGACTATGGCCTGATCCCCCTATTCTTGAAGGAAGGCCCGTGCATGTTTTTAAGATTTTCACGCTTAAGAAGCTCAACAAATTTCGATAAAATTTGGCAAGGGCATAAATTACCTCATTGGGACATAAGCGAAGCGAAGCGATAATAGAGACGACACGGATAGAAGCTGTTAATAGTAATTTAAATTTGCTTGGTTATTAAACGTATCAAAAAGTCTTATTTAAAAAGAAAGTCGACATATAAAATATATAAAAATTAAAAAATTTGGTTATAGGTAGGTATATCGTGAATATAATGAAAAAAAAACAGATTTTTTAATTTCTTGTGCCAGTTTCGTTTCCAGGTTGTTTAGGTATCTATAGTCATCCCTAATACTAATAAGAATTTGACAAAATGTCGTTCTACGAAAAACGAAAATAGGATATTGAAGTAAATTAATAAATTAAAAGAATCAAATCAATAATAAATACATATTTTTATATTTATATACATTTTATTGCTTCAAACTTGACATAAGTAATGTTTGTAAACAAAAAAGTAAATCGAAACGTTTCCTCAAGTTCATGACTCATGAGTAATACCTAATACTCGTATTTGTACATGGGAATTTCCTTCCCTACCGTAATATTATATTAAATTTCATCAGAACGATTTGTGTGTTTGCTTTTTAACAAGTTCATGGATTTTATATATAAAAAGAAATAAATATATTTAAAATTCAATCTTACATCTTTATAGAATGTCGTATTTTAATTATTAGGTAGCCTAACTATGAAGAAAGATAATTCAGCCCTGTTTAACGTCTGGGCTCTGGCCTCTCTTTACAACAAGGGAGATCAGGCCATAGTCCACAAAACTGATTAAATGCGCGTTGGCGGACTTCACATGTCTTTCGAAAACATGCTATGTTCTCTCAGAGATGCAGGCTTACTCACGATGTTTTCCTTCACCGTAGAGCAAGTAGTGTTAGAAATAATTCGCACATGTAAATAGGTAGGTGCGAGACCCGAGGTTTGAACCCGCTTTACTCGGTTTCACAAGCGAGCGCGTTACCACTGGGCTACCACTGCCAGATGAAGGATATCAGATTCTAATGCCACTATCCAGATTCTTCAAAAGAATATTCAAAAGTTAGTTACCCTGCCCTGTGTAAGCAATACAAAAACATATCTCTAGTGTATAATCAAAATAATCTATTTAAAAACGATTGAAAGTATAAAATCTCGTAACATAATACATAACATATGTAAGTACTTTCATACTAGAAATGTTAAGTTTTATCACTCATGCATATCTGATTAGAAATGCATTTTATAATGTCGTGATTTGAAATGTTCTACAGTATACTTATTATATACAAAGATATTAATTATAACAAACATTGAATTTTAAGAGAAAATTATCATATTATCTGTGTACTAGTGACTCGCCCTCGTTTCGCTCGGGCTCCCTCCCTTGACGATAGGATAGGTAGGAGAGTCTTATAAATTCAAGATGGCCGCCGCTACAAAATGGCGGATAATTTATGTTTTATCAATCCCATCAATATGGGTATCAAATGAAAGTGCTCAAGCAGTAGAATACAATGTACTATATAAAATTAAAATCCAAGATGGCGGCCTCTACAAAATGGCGGTTAACTTAGGTTTTATCAATCCCATCAACATGGGTATCAAATGAAAGGTCTCAACAAGTAGAATACAATTTACTATGCAAAATTGAAATCTAAGATGGCCGCCGTTACCAAATGGCTGATAACAATTTTTTATCAATCCCACCAATATGGGTATCAAATAAAAGGGCTTGACAAGAAGAATACAGTGCAATATACAACCTCAATATTTAAGATGGGCGCAGCCACTAAATGGCGTATAATAATAAGATTTAAATTTAGAAATTGAATCTGTAATTTTTTAGTTTTGTATCTGATTAATCCAGCCTGAATCCACCACCCAAGTCAAGATTTTGTATCGTGTTGAGGACTGTGTGGCGTTAGGGTGGCTAAAAATGATACGTCGTTAGCGGTACACCACCTAAGTTAAGGTGAAAGGTTAAAACGCGCCGAGAACTGTATGGCATTAGGGTGGATAAAAATGATATGTTGTTAGCGTTTTCCCCTCAAGACTCAGGCGCATCTTGTTGTACACAGCCTTGCCCCTTTATTGGACCTCTGGGGGGGGTCGACCGTTAAAATGTCCATTACTCGTGGGAACAAAATGGTAAAAAAAATATAAATAAAAACTAAAAACTAGAAAATAAAAATAGGTAAAAAAACTTTTTAAGTTAAACGGTTTTATGTTAAACATACATTGCAATGTTTAAGATAAATGTACTAAAAACCAAAAAATAATAAAATAGATACAGTCGTGGGAATTATAAACATATGCATAGACTAGACTAAAATAAAACCGTGGGGCACGTCAATTGTCTACAAATTATCGACTTAATGTGCGATAGAAGAATCGATTGACGTGCCCCACGGTTTTATTTTAGTCTAGTCTATGCATATGTTTATAATTCCCACGACTGTATCTATTTTATTATTTTTTGGTTTTTAGTACATTTATCTTAAACATTGCAATGTATGTTTAACATAAAACCGTTTAACATAAAACCGTTTAGCTTAAAAAGTTTTTTACCTATTTTTATTTACTAATAAGTCTCGTAGGTCATAAAAAAAGTTTAGCTTGTATAAGATGGATTTACAATTTTACTTTTATTGCAAAGATAAAGTGTAGTAAAACTTTTATTAAATATAACGTATGAGTTACGTAAGTTAGTTTGTTAGATACTTAAAATTTAATTTGTTAGACATATACGAGTACACTGTGTTAGAGTGAGATAGCAAATTACTTTTTATCTTGAAAAAATATAGGTACTTTGGATTTTCTTAAGATAGGTAAAGTGAATGTTATAGAAATTAAATATTGGTAATTTGATGTAGCATTTTATTTAATTTTAAACATAAGCATTACACGTGATTATAATAATATTAATTAATTTCCAGACCTTTCGTTTTTTCAGTATACATGTATCAGAGATTAGTTATTTACCCGCAGTTAAAAAATGTCCTAGACAGCCTATTATAATCATGTCCAATACTTTCGACAGCCAAACATAAGAAAAAAGTGTGTGTGTACAAAGTACACATGTCAGAAGTAAAACTTGAATTTAAATTAAGGCTAACTCTTCCCCGTCTCTGAGCGCCTGGTACTATGGACTTATTTTTTCGTTTCATCGAGTTTGAAATCACATCGATTCTAAAGAAGTTTCAATTAAAAAACTATATATTTATTTGCCTTCGTTTCGATGATAATGGCTATTTCAACATTGCTGATCATATCTTATTTTGAATACTAACTTTTATCACTTATCACTAGTTGTCACTGATGCACTACTTCTATTGATCATTCCTGATATTTCGGTAATGCTACAAGCTTGGAGCTACAAGCATGGAGCTTATCTATACTAATATTATAAAGCTGAAGAGTTTGTTTGTTTGTTTGAACGCGCTAATCTCAGGAACTACTGGTCTGAATTAAAAAAAACTTTTTGTGTTGGATAGTCCGTTTATCGAGAAAGGCTATAGGCTACATAACATTACGCTACGACCAATAGAAGCGGAGCATCAATGAAAAATGTTGCAAAAACAGGATTTTTTAGCCTTTAGAAGTGTTTTAAAACAAGTGTAATCATGACAAATGAATATACCGTATATCATCACAAGAATATTATCAGTGACGATGTAAATTTAAAGAATTAAGTATATCAATTAGAATACAATTAATATTTTTAATTAGATGAAATAAATTATTATTATAAACTTTACTGTCTTCCAAAATATTTTCTAAAGTCGAAAATGTGTTCTCAGTGAGACTCTTCCAGATATTTGTCATATGCAGCCTGATCCATGAGGTTCTGAACTTCGTTGGGTGATGAAAGCTTTACTTTGAAAAGCCATCCTTCTTCAAAACAAGATTTGTTGATGAGAGACGGCGTTGATTCTACTACATAGTTCTTAGCTGTTACCTGAAAAATTAATGTTGTTTCAACCATTTACAAATTATACGTAGTGATCAGTAATTACGAAATTTGTGTTAATTTTAGTCATGAATTGAAGTTAATTGATTGTAAAAAAGTTAATATTGTATTTTTTGATATACAATATATTGATATAATGCAACACTACACAAACATTAAACTTAGGATTTAAGCCTAAAGAGTAAAGAATTACGAAAGCCGAATGGTTGTAAATTTGAACCAGCAGATGCTGAACCCAGCATTGTATGTAGTATTTCATATTTGTTTAATCTAATATAGTTTTCTTACCTATCACTTATTTTTACATACAAGTTTGAGATGGAGAGTTTGGGAAAAACAATTGCGCCAAAAGAAACAGCCAACAGCTTACTGTCAAAGCAACGCCTATATTAATATATTGCCTATTTTAATATATTATACTATCATTTAAATATTATCTCAATAAATATTTTGTTTTCTAAATATACCTTTGAAGTTTGATATCATTTCATAATTCATCACATGCAAAAAAAATTTGAGCCTGATAAATAAATGCAGCAAAATTTATACAAGATGAGTAAAAAATCATGAATAAAGAATCAGTAGGAGTCATATTTTAACAATTGAATATCGGAACCCGCAGCTTCACTCGCACTAAAAGTACAAAAAATATTTTTGGTTTTTTGTATGTATAGTCAAGATAGTTACTGCGAGCGTACCTTAGGAGACAGACATATAGATACTATTACAAATTTTTCTGTAGACGTTGTTAAGACCTATAATTTTCTAATACATTGTTTTGATGTAACTCTTAAGTTTAAGCGAAATTTAGCCATTTAAATTATAGCCATACTCATATACTAAAAACCGCCAGTTCAAAACTTGTTACAACTTTATATCTTTTCAAATAAATTAGATTCGGTAGTTTCACCTTGCCGTGGTGGGGGGGGGGGGATGCTCAGTAGTGTCTGGCAACCCGGTTGGACGTTAAGCCAAACACCGCGTAAGGAGGCCAACTTCGGCCCCAAGCTGTATGGTCTGCTTCGGAAGACCTAAATCGTTGTTAAATGCGTAAACGATCCTGCGTCGCCCCATGAAGACGGAAAATAAGTGAGCGTTACATAACCACCTGATTATTTTGACGACACGTTTGGCTCAGTTAGCAGTGACCTTACTTTCTGCGCCAGCGGTCGCGGGTTCGAGTCCCGCTGGGGGCATTCATTTGTTGAGCACGAATATTTGTTCTCCAGTCATGGGTGTTAATATTTATATTATGTATGTATTTAGCATTTATATGTGTATTATATCAACTATCTGGTATCTGTAATACAAGCCTCGTAGCTTACCGCGGAACTAGATGGCGCTGTTGTAAAAATATCCTTACATTTATTATTATTATTATTGTACAAGTGTTATGCTTAAGTGCATTTCAAGAGATGTAGGTCCCTCTTTGTTTGAGTACTTTTGCATATTGCCCCTTGCAATAAATACGCTTTATTGAATAAATCACTTAAGGAAGAATATTTCATCATCATCATCATCATCATCATCAGCCCTTTTTAACGTCCCCGTGCCCAGCAGTGGGACGGACGATCCTCCCTCAGTACGAGGGTGGATTAGGCCTTAGTCCACCGCGCTGGCTTTTCCAAAAAACTTGCTAGGTTTTTCTAAGACACGATGTTTTCTTTCACCGTAAGACAAGTGGTAATCACGATTAGAAAAGATTCGCACATGAAAATATCAGAGGTTCGAGACCCGGATTTGAACCCGCATCACTCAGCTATTCAAGCGAGCGCGTCACCGCTGGACTACCACTGCCTTAGAATATTTACGAAATATGAATTATGAATACTTACAGTTCCTGATACAGGAGAGTATATCTCACTTGCCGCTTTGACGCTCTCAAGAGCGCCACACTCGTCGCCCACGGCGACCGTTCGGCCCACGTCGGGCAACTGTACGAATACCACTTCACCTAAGGCATCCTGAAAATATATAAATATGATATGTAAATATATTTAATATTTACATAAGTTAATCTACAGCGGGTCTCAATAACTTATCTATCAGTAGTTTTCTTAATAGATACGTATGTAATATAATATCGTTACAAAATATTATCTTCAAATTACGATTTTCAGCAAAAAGGATCACAGATATTTTAGTTAAAAAGATAATATAAAGATATATTTAAAAAAACTTATTCTTAGATCAGTACAATTAAAAAAACTCAAGAAATTTTTTTTTTTTTGATAATTAGAGATTTTTTAGGAAGATGCGTTCAAACTATAGAAGAATAATGTATTAAGATTCACGAGCTAGCTTTACTGATACCTATCAGCTACGGAGGTTTTGATACATGTAAATAACACTTTCAGCAGCTTTTCATTTAATGCATATTAAAGTCTAATATATAAAGAGATACGGTACTAAAATTTTTGTCTGTCTGTCTGTCTGTTCATTCCGGCTAATCTCTGAAACGGCTAGACCGATTTTGATGGGACTTTTAGTCGCAGATAGCTTAAATTGTATGTATATGGTAGTCAATGTAGACCCGTGACCATGATTGCTGTAAAGCATTCGAAACGTCGGGGACCAAAAATCATAATAAATCCGCGACAAAACCCGAAAAGATAGTTTCATTTATAGTTTATAACTTATTATAATCAAGGTTTACCTGCGCATAATTGGATATCCCTATAGTTCCGACTCCAGATTCTACTGACACCCACTCGTGTTTCTTAGTATAATACCGTGCTAGAAAGACAAAATATATCTTGAAAAACTAGTAATACAAATAAATAAATAATATTATTCAAAACGAATATTTATTAAAGTTTTAATAATTGCGCAAGCTAAACTTTTAAGCTTTCCTTCGCGAAGCTTTTTTATTTATAATTCGCATGTGAATAAGCTCACTACAGTATGACGCTACGCTTAGTTACTCTAATCTAATAAATATATGAAAACTGTTTTAAAATTTAGTAATGGTCAAAATTAAATATGTTAAGTTATAAAGTAACTATATTAAAAACAAGTTTAACAACCCTCTATACTTTCAAAGTTCACCATCTTTCCTCTAACACACTTTTTGTTATACATACTAGCACTTCCCACCGTTTCGCATGCGTTTTAAGAGCGGGAAACCAAATTCTTTCTGAGTCGCACGGTATGGTACCTCGAAGAACTAACGCCCGCCCTTCCCGTTTTTGTAACATTTTTCATTAATGCTCCGCTCATATTGGTCGCAGCGTATAGCCATCCTCGATAAACAGACTATCCAACACAAGAAGAATTTTTCAATTCGGACCATTACTTCCCGAGATTAGCTCAAACAAACAAACAAACAAACAAACAAACAAACAAACAAACAAACAAACAAACAAACAAACAAACAAACAAACAAACTCTTCAGCTTTGTAATATTAGTATAGATTTCATATATGTACATATTTGATCTAATCAGATTGACCTTAGAATATGGATATGGTAAAATAGTAGCCATAAAACTTCACTCATAAAAAAAGTATAATCGAAACTATTACTCTATCATATGTACTCATACTTCTAATGCTTTAAATGAGACCTATAATTGAAAACTCTTTTGAGGTTATACGTTCAAAAGCTTACTGCTTTTGTTCTAAAAAAAAAGAAAATTGATACTACAAAATTATTGCCATTTAGGCACAAACAAATTGTTATAAATAACAAATCTTAACAAAAGACTATCTTGACTAATTTGTTAACAAACAGCAGCAAAAACAAATTCTAAAATACGCAAATAGAAAATAAAAATTTTAAATTAAATTAGAAGAGGCCTAATTTTTAATATCTAAAACACTTACAAATTAACTATTAATACATTTAAATAGCAAACGAGCTTTCAAAATAAAAGCTTCAACGAATTCAACAACAAACATTGTTTTAACTTTTACCATCACTTCGCTAACCGCATCCTTATATATCTTAATATATATATTTCTTGTGTGCGTGTGTATGTGACTGAACTCCTCCTAAACGACTGGACCGATTTTGATGAAATTTTTAGTGTGTGTTCGTGGAGATTCGAGAATGGTTTAGATTCAGAATTTGGTCCACTACAAAATGTATTTTTTAAATTAATTAGTTATTTATACATTTGCACAATAAATGACATATTCATTAATAAATAAGTCGATGCTAGGCAACGTTGTTTTGCGCATGCATACTAAAACATTTCACCGGGAGCAAAAGTTTTAAAAAAATCAATGTATACAGGACAACGTCTGTTGGGTCCGCTAGTATATATATATATATATAAAAGCTCTTCAAATTATGTAATTTACACATAAAATATGCAACACCATTTACCTTTGTTCTCTGTGCTGTAGAAAGCTCTTCGACGGCATTGTGGTAGACTGGAACGGCTTAGCCTGGTCGCATAATGTATTATATTGCAAAGAACCATGATTCTATCGGGATCTATCAAATCAAATCAAAATATTTTATTGAGCATATCAAAATTATTACAATTTCTTACTGAACGTCATGACTCTACTATATTCTGCAAATTTAATAATATTATTAATTTGCATTAGAAATTTAATTAGAGAATTAGTCGGCAGTATGCTACTAAGTAGTTTGTAATAGCGAGGGATCGTGAACATAATATACCCACATATAAATTAACACATTACCCTCTTTTTGAGGTCGCCGCAGTCAGATAACACACAGGTATTATTCGTGAAATTTATTTATAAAAAAAAATTCGGCCAAGTGCGAGTCAGACTCGCGCACCGAGGGTTCCGTACTAACCTGTACGGAACGGTGTATGAGTAAAGGGGTAATAAGTTTAAAATTATTAAAAATATTTTTATTATATGATGTAACTAAAAATTTATGCTTTTCGCAATTTTTCCTTTATCTGTGTTATAAGACGTTGCTTCGTACCAAATTTCAAGATTCTGAGTTCACGGGAAGTACCCTGTAGGTTTTGATTCCCTTGCGAGTGTCGAAAATTTGCGGCATAAACGGGAGTATCTTTTGATCGCGTTGACTTAGAAGTTTGATTTTTTCACAGCTCCAAGAGACCATAGACTTGAGTATTTGATATGAATTTCAGCTTGATACCTCCACGCGTTCCTGAGAAAAAAGGTCTTGACAGACAGACAGACAGACGGACAACAAAGTGATCCTATAAGGGTTCCGTTTTTACCTTTTGAGGTACGGAACCCTAAAAACAATTTAATTGGATATGTAACCCATAAATTGTAGATTTTCTATACTGCCGTTCTACGTTATCTAACACATAGTCAATGATAAGAATTAACCAATAGCCAAAGTTAAGTTTCTGCTCGGCCAAGGAATTGAACAGAGGTTACCGGCCTTGAGCCCTCACCGAGTCATACCACACTTAACTTATCAAATTAAATAAGTCATTTATATTCAAAATATTAGTTTGTCACAATAATCTATACATATAAATAAAATTGAAGTGTCTCTCTTTAATTTCAAATTAACAGCTTTGCTAAATGCATATGAATATATACGATACTAGCCACAAAAAAAAACTATTTTTAAAGTTTTTGACTGTCTGTCTGCCCGTTTGTTCCGGCTAATCTCAGAAACGCCTGGACCGATTTTGTCGGGACTTTTATTCGCAGATAGCTAATGTTATAAGGAGTAACTTGACTACTTTTATTTTAGAAATTTTATTAACTAGCGTTACGTCGCACGCACTAAATATAGGGGTCGAACCCGAGGTAAGCGAGGCTGCGTCGATAATATATTTAGACCAATGATTTTGATATTTTAAAATTCTTATGGATTAGGCAAATATAAAATGAGCACACGTCAATCTATCATCACGTCGTCGCGTGACTCTTAACAATATTACAACTCTTTAAAAGAATGACTACTACATCTGGAATTCGTTCGTTGCTTTAACTTCGTTGTAACTAGTAGATATACGTAAGATAAATGTGGCGAGTTTTCACATAGAAGACAAAATCTATACATCCGTAAGTATAAAAAAAATCTATCTGTGAATTGAATATTTTTTTTAAATCTTATCGAAACAGACATTATTATCAATACAAATAAATAATCTTAAGCTTTCAGATCTTCAATCTGTAAGTATATGGCTGTAACCGCATCACGTGATAAGTACTGGACCAGTTATGATGAAATTTGCTATGCTGATAGCTTATTACCCGGGTCAAGATATAGGATACTTTTTACTACGAGAAAATATTACATATCTGAGAAATCTACGATACGGTGGATCACTATTATCTACCTACTGATCTGATTTACCTATTTATTTAAAATAAAATAAAATAAAAAACAAAATAGCCTTCAATACTGAAATAAATTGACATTTTACATTCTCACCTTTTTCATTAATAAATTACCTAGATCCATTTTTATACTAATTCACAACATTTGACATTTATTTACCTACAACCTATTTATTTACCTACAAGTAAATAGATTACCTAGTATAATGATATACACCTGAAACAGAACCCGCTGGACAGAAGTAAAATTAGTTGAGTAATCCACATTTTAGGATATTATTATATTTATGTTATACCGCAAAGTAAGAGTTCCCACAATACTTAGGTAATTTCACTAGTCTTACCGTCCCTAGTTACTTATACAATTAGTACATAGAGTATTCCAGTAATATATAATGATGGATATTATATATTAATGAATTATATATATTTTCCCACAGTAAAAGTTCTAAATGTTAACCCGGAAAGTCTGCTATCATCGTACGAAAATTTCATCAGTAATAGAGAGTCGGCTGATTTTTTAACGATCGCGATATTTGAATAAGATTTCATTGTGCCAAATAATGACTAAGTAATTCTATATGATTTTCCAAAATGTATACAGTTTTTATTATTTGTATGTAGATATAAACATTTTGTTAATGCTACTCTTACAATTACAAAATATTTTAGACCTACAATAATTATTTATTTAAAGCATAATTAATATGTAATAGATAAAGCGTTTACATTATTAGAAACATATATCAAAACAACTGCGAAAAAGATTCATTATTGTTAAATCTTAGTAATTAAAGTAATTAATGATTATTAGGTAAAAATTGATAACTTACTTAGATAGCGTCCGGATGTAAGCGATGTCGGGTGCGCAGTGAGCACTCGCCTGCCTCTTATCATAAACCACTATATTCCATCTTAAAGTTTTACAAAGAAAATAACCAATCAATTAATATTATTATTAGTCTTTTTAGTCTTGGTAGGTAGTAGCGGTAGCCCTGTGGTAAGGCGCTCGTTTGAATAACCGTGATGCGGGTTCGAATTCGGGCCTCGCACCTCTGACATTTTCATGTGCGAATCATTTCTAACATGATTACCCAGGTCTGTTCGTAAAGAAACCGGCGAGTATCAGAGAATCTAGCATCGAAGGACATGTGAAGTCCGCCAACCCGCAGTATGGCCTGATACCCCACGTATTGAAGGGAGGCCTGTACCTAGCAATGGCACGTTAAAAAAGGGCTGAATATTAATAAATCAAATCCAATCAAAATATTTTATTCAGCATAAAAATTGTTACAATTTCTTAGGTAGGTACTGAACGTAATGAGTCTACTACCAGTTCGGAAAGCAGTAACCTCTGACCTGAGAAGAACTGGCGAAAGAAACTCAGCGGGACTAATATTATTTTTTATCTCTTTTTTTAAATTTAATTGCAAATTAACAACAGTTCTATATGTTGAAATAGCCTGGCGGCGATCACATCATTCCCAAGGCGTACCTACTGTCTAAATAATCGTTATTCGAATAATAGCCTTTAGTACACAAACGTTCCTTCACATTTTTTTTTAATTTTGCAATAGAAGCTTTTTTAACGTTTTCTGGGACCCTATAAAAATAAAAATAATTTATTAATTTTATCAACTTTATATATAGATTTCTACGTCACAGAGTAATAATAACTGTTTATCAAGTAGGCATTATTTAAACTATATTTGATTTATATTTACATGATGTTATTGATTACGATTAATATAACAATTATTGCTCAATAATGTTGCCCTTGTCGATGAAACCCAATTAGGTACTTTATATAAACATAATGCGTATTATGTTATATACATTTTATCAGTATATTTTTTATTAATTACACGACAGAAAAAATATATTTTCATATTTAATGGAACTTTTTTCCTAAAATTCCAATTATTGTTTATAAATATTTTGTATTATTTACGATATGTCTAATTTAAGGTGGCTCTGGGTTTTAAATTACTTTTTACAAACTTCTAACTATAATGATTTTTATAATAGAAAAAAACAAAAATAAAAAAAATTCATATTTTATTAATAAAAACACCTGTCTAACATTTACTCTGTACATAAGTACCTACGTTATAATGATTTACTTTTAAGTTTAATGAGTTATTTGAATTATTTATCGATATTTTAAACATCCCTATTTGTAAAATATAGTCATTTAATGAGTTTATTTCTTCATCAGAAAGACATTATCTCGATAATGTGCAGCGAGTCCGTGGGGGGCGCGGTAATGTCTCTAACCTAACGACACTACACTCGTGATTCGTGCGTCATAGCAAAATATAAATAAGTTACTCTACAAAACTACAATGCATGTTATTATCATTGATATTGAGGGTAATAATATTAAAATTATCCATCAATTTAGCTTTATCGCTTACTCAAATTCTTACCGCTCAATTTATTAAAACAGTATTTCATCATCAGTCGCTGAGTTTTTTTATTCGATCGTTTTATAATTCTCTTTATTTTAATAGCACGCCCAGTCCACTTCGCTGGGCGCAAGTTAAAATAAATTAACCGGTTTTTATAATTTTCTAATAACATAAAAGTAGCCTATGTTCTAGAACTTATAACATTAGCTATATGCAAGTGAAGGTCCCGTCAAAATCTGTCCAACCGTTTCAGAGACCCGCCAGAACAAACAGACAGACAGACAAAAATTTTAAAAAATATTTTTAATTGTAAGTACCATATAAACTTTCTTATATAAGTATTTAGTGAAAAGCTGTTAATTTGAAATTAAAAACAGACACTTCAATTTTATTTATCTACTGATTGTATTAATTTTCAATAAAATACTAATTCATATTATTTTACGTAAGTAAGAGAGTATTCTGATAATTTCTCGTACCTAATGTAATCAAATGTAAATATAAGAAGCAATTGCGTCGACATTTTAAATTAAAATGTTAAATAAAAAATATTTATAAGTGAATATTTACTTCGTAAACAAAGTTAAATTAAACGGCAAAAGAAGAATAAATTTTTATTTAAAACTTTCATCACAATAAAAACACAAAACTAATCCTACATCTTTTTTATCAATGTGAAAATTATATAAAAAACTAATTTAAAATTAAAATGTTTATTACAAATAAAAACAAAATATTGTAAATATGGAATAGAATCTGAATAATCTAGATCGATTATTATTAACTTAGTATGTATAACATACGTAGAAGTACCTACGTACTGTAAAAAAAAATTGATATAAAAAGAATTCATTACATTGTATATCTCAAATAACACAAATGACACGGCTCTAGCCAAAATGCAGTTACTATGCTTTAGTATTTAACCGACAATATTAAATTATTATAAAACACATTTCGATTTCAATACCTTAATTTGCAAGCCGGCTAACTCCGTTTTAGTGCAATTATAGAGCTTCTCAAAAAGGTTATTTTTTCAAGACTTTGAATTCGGAAAAGTTTAAATTTAGGAATATATAAGATAAGTATATCATATATAGATATTAAATAAAACTTTTGTTCCGAATTCATAATAATTATTATTAAGCTACTTGTGGACTTTGGTAGCCATTGAAATATTTACTGAGACGGAGTTATTCGACTTGCAAATGAAGTTATGGTTGTTAAAAAAATACAAACACATAATATAACTCAAAAATATACAAATACATATTAATAATGTAAACAATAAAATTGGGTGATTAATTAATAATCGAAATTTTAAAACTTTTTCTTTTAAAAAGCATTTCGATTAGTAACTCTAAGTATATGCTACTGTCGCTACTGTGATTCAGGAAATGTCAAATTACAGCCATAGATGAGTAATAAAGTTACAAGTGCAGTCACATTTCCATTTGAAATTGACAACAAAGCACGTGTAAAATTCAAAACATCTTGTAATAATAAAACAACTACGAGTACACGAAGCTTAAAAACATTATACAATATAATATAAAATTAAAACACACAAATAGAAATAATGAGTTAAGATACCATCAAGTGGCTACAATAACTACAATATAAACTTGTAAAAAAAGAAAAATGTCGCTATGACAGCGTAACGCTTCAAGCATTAAAGCGCTTTATCGTAAATAACATGGTGTTACCATAGAGGTACTGAATATAGCGCTGAAAGCGCTGTAAGTGGCCAGGACGCCACCTACCACACCTACGACGATGATCTCCCAACAGACAAGCTTCACCCATCCGGCCACCTCACTGAAAATACAACATTATAGAACTAAAATTACTTTGAAAGTAAAAACCTTTTAAAAAAGGCGATATCTTTATTAAATTATAATTTAATATCAAATCAAATCAAAATATTTTATTCAGCATAAAAATTGTTACAATTTCTTACTGAACGTCATGAGTCTACCACCAGTTCGGAAAGAAGAAACCTCTGACCTGAGAAGAACTGGCGAAAGAAACTCAGCGGGACTAATTTTTTTTTTAATCTTAATCTCACTCTTTTTAAATTAAATTGTAAATTAACAATAATTCTATATGTTGAAATAGAATGGCGGCGATAATATCATTCCCAAGGCGTACTGTCTTCTAAAAAATCGTTAATCGAATATTAGCCTTTAGGTACACAATTAACGTTCCTTGACAATTTTTATAAATTTGGCAATAGAAGCTTTTTGAACGTTCACTGGGATCCTGTTGATCTGAATATCTTAATACATACCTACTATACTATGCATACTATAATACTAAGTTATGTTAAGTTTATCTATTTTTAAATAGAAGACTTTACAGACAAACAAAAACACTTACACAGGCTCTTGCCCTTCCCTAGGGGCTTGATTGACGAGGCTCAAGTAGCAATATGAAGGCAGCACGAAAGTGAGCAAGGCTATGGTTGTACCACCGATCAGTGCCAAGATGGTGTAGAAGCGAGGCACACTCTCACCTATGAAGAGGATGGCCACCATGATGGACAGGCGGATTAAGGTACGGTAGCCGATTTCATCTGAAACGGCAAATTTATGATTAATGTGAGCTTTTATATTAAAAATATAGAATAAAAGAACCAGATTTGTGCATATTTATTACTCCTTCATGCTGAAACTGCTGAACGGACATTAAATAAGTAATAAAACGTGATTACTAATCAACCAAACAATGGCGTTATTTATATAAGATACAAAGGGCATGAAGAGATGTCCAACAACAAACGAGCATGCTTTTCAGCTCATTTTAAACTTTTCAGCTTATTTTCGTCCAACTGCTTGGTATGGGCTTCCATTCAATACCAGGTAGATCAGGCCATAGTGCGGGATGCAGACTACACCAGTCTTTCGAAAACTCGCTAGGTTCTCTCAGACAGGTTTCCTCACGGTATTTTCCCTCACCATAAGACGAAAAAACACCATACAACATCGTGAAGAGAGTGCATGTTGAAAAGTAATAATGGTGAAAATATTACTTTTCGGGTATATAATTGGTACGAGACTCGGTACTTAAGCCCACTTTACTCGTTTTCCCAAGTGAGCCCGTACCACCATATACTAATTAGTAACTGAAAATAAATCACAGAAGTTCTTTAGACATAATTTAAGGAGAACACAATAAAAGAAAAATTTAAAACACTTAAGTAGGTCCCCGTTCCTCAATCCAGCTCTGATGTTAATTATGACTAAAACTTTACCTCTTTTGATTTTATACAGCTCCTCCAGCTCCTGGCTGACAGGATTGATGAGGATGATGAAAGCACAGATCAGGTGTACTACCATCAGAACGTTACCGACGAGACTGAGGGGCGTGGGTGAGAGGGATACGATGAAATTAGACCCAATAGACTCTCCGTATACTGCATACCCCGTGATTGCGATAATGAGGTAAAGGATAAGGATTCCTAGAAAAATTGAACTATGTAGTAAAGAGTAACTTAATAATATGTATTGGAACTCATACCCGGAATCCATTTATTGTCAATTTTTCTTCACTTACTTACTACCGAAGACCCGTTCAGTAGTTAGTGTTATTTAAATAATAATAACAGTTTAAATAATATTTAAGTGATTAAGTAAGTTATTATTATAATATAATTATTATATATAGTTAGATAAACTTTTTTGATTGATTGTTTTTTTTTCGTAATGGCTTGGAACTACGTTAACAGATGTTTTCATTATGAAAAATCTCAATAATATTTTGGAATCAAGAAATAATGAAATTAAAAGCCCCGTTTACGCGATGTAAACTATTACTTTCGCCAGGAGAGCACTTAGCTCAGTGATAGTGGTTCTCTTTTAACTTGACTCGACATGGATACCGAATATTGATATATATAACTTATATATAACTTATAGTAATTGAGCAAACTTTAATTATATCGCTACCTTCATTTGCAAATCAGCTAACCTCGTTTAAGTGCACTTCTCAGGGGACACTAAAAACCTAATTATTTCAATAATATTACGAATTCTGAAAATATTTTAGATTATTTAAAAAATGTCGTTTTTAAAAAATTCGGACAACTAGCCAATCGAGCGTTCCATACGAATTTAAAAATATACGGCTTTTAAAACAATTTTTTACGTAAACTTAGAAGTTTGATTTTTTCACAGCTTTCTTTCGCAGCTAAAGGTTCTAAACAGACTGTCAGACGGACAATAAAGTGAACCTATAGGTAATTGTTTAGTTTTTTCCTTTTGAGGTACGGAACCCTAAAAATGGAATATTTATTGTTCCGAATTCAGAATATTATTGAATTACTTATGAATAGAAAGTTAGCCGACTTGCGAATTAGAGTATCGATATGTTCAGGTGTGTAACTTCATTTTGCAATTGTTCTACCAAAGGAAAGAACAATTGCTTCACTATGTATCACACAAAATCGGCCCGATTCGGTACCGCTTGTGTGGACGTGAAAACTATGTCTTTCTTCTGGTGTTCGACGATATAAAACAAATCAGTGTTCGAATCATGTGTTCGAAAAGTTAAGCGCTAAAACTAAGCATCTAGGATAGTTGTGTCAAGTAAAAACTATCAAAAATATCGATGGTGTCGCATTTCGATCTGTTACATCCCCATATATTACAGAGTTTAACATGAATGGGTATTTAATCAGCATCTTTAATCCCTATGATCATTTTAATAGTTAAGTTCGAGGCAGTTCGGATCTGACCGCGGAACTAGAAACACTTGTCGAATTTTTCAATTGTCCTACTTTAAATTTAAGTTCATTAACTGGTAATAAAATATTATATTCATTTTATTTTTCCTGTGATAACAGATCACCATCTCACTAGGTAAAAGTTTACCATTTTCTCATCTCAATGAACGTGTTAAAACGCATCTGATTGAAACAAGTTAAAATTTATTTATTGATAAACAATGTTCTGTATGTATATTGTAAAGTAACATATACACCAAAACATCTGCATTAATTTATATTTAGCATATGTATGTATTTAAACTTATATATGTAGTATATAAACTATCTGGTATCCGTAACACAAGCCTCGTAGCTTAATGGCGCTGTTGTAAAATTGTCCGAACATATATAAAGTATTTTAATACATAGATATAAGATATAATGTAAAGAAATGTTAAACTTAAAATGTTTTTAACTTAAAACTTATTACTAACGACTCCCCCGCTCCCGGGTACGTCTTTAGATACGGTTTAACTGTTATATACATTACTCAGAAATGATTATTTAAATATTTTAGTGCAGCAAAAAGTATTCTATATATTAATCCAGATGAACATCTATCATTATACCAATTTTCAACTCAGTTCAGTAGTTTTAAGAAGTACGATCACAGACATACAGACAAACAGAAAAAACTTGAACTTTCAGAATAATATTGTTAATAATAACTATAATAATTAGATTTCCCAAAAAATATTCAATGAACAGATTTGACTAAAGTGGTATTTTATGATATGTAAAGATATTCTTACTTACCGATGAATCCGTAATGCAGACTTTTATTGAATTTGGCCTTATCAGACATATCGTTTTGAATAGTGGGGAAGGTTGAAGCACCTCCAAAAGAAAACATAATAATACCAAGAGCCATAAAGAAGTCGGTAAAGCCGTGCATGCCATAACGGAAGGTAGGATACGGTCTAACATCGTTCATCATTTGAATAAAGTAGAGGACACACGCCGCTACGGCAGAGAAAAACGCAATGACTCCCAAGTAACTGTAAAAGCAATATATATTAATTATTAACTATGGCTAATAAAATATATTCTTAAATACTTTCTATGGGTTTTATTATTTATACGTAACTACCATTTATATTGGTAATCAAATTATTAATAAAACAATATTACAGTAACCAAAAGATATTCATCATTAAACATAATATATATAAAGTAAGTTACTTATAAATTATAAATTATTCACATCATTTTATACTTATAACACATAATTATCTTAAAAAGTATTTAAAGTTACTAGTATGGCTGCAAATACAGTAGTCCTGGGTTCAATTATTGTATTTTTGATTTTTCTTTTAAGGATTTTCAGTAACAACCAAAAGTTGGGAAGTTATCTCTGTTACAACTTACAACCCTCCTCGCAGAGAATGTTAAGCAACTGTATCAGGTAAATATTTAAAATAACTTACAAAATATGTATCAAATACATACAACATAAAATAACTAATTTTGCACTTACAAGTAATTAATACAAACATTGTCATTATTTATCGATTATATCAATATATATATATCAGACAGTGGTAGCTCAGCGGTAACGTGTTCGCTTGGATAATCAAGTGATGCGGGTTCAAATCCGGGTCTCGCACCTCTGATATTTTCATGTGCGAATCATTTCTATCATGATTACCACTTGTCTTACGGTGAAGGAAAACATCGTGAGGAAACCTGCATGTCTGAGAAAACCTAGCAAGTTTTCGAAATACATGTGCAGTCCGCCAACAGGCACTAGGCCATCGCGGTGGACTATAGCCTGATCCCCCTCATACCGAGGGAGGCACGTGCCCAGCAGTGGGACGTTGAAAAGTGCTGATGATGATGATCAATAATAGTACGTACGAGAAGTCCTTAGGAGTACCAAAGAGCATGAGCGGAGTCATTGCACACACCACCACGAGGTACCAGATGCAAATGGTGACAGACGGCATGAGGGACAGGAACACCTGCTCTATGATCTGTCCAGCTAGCAGCAAGTACACCACGGCTATACCGAACTGAGTCAATACCATAGCCATCGATACCGCCACACTAAAAAAAATATTGTGTCTTAACTTCCCGTGTTATCTACACATTAAAAAAAAATTTTAAGTTAACGAATTTGTACGAGTACATTAAATATTTTGTGGACAATCTTACTAAAATAGTCATATTATTGACAGAAGCCGTATCTATAGTTTTTCCTTCTCTTGATGCTTGAAACGTATCATGAGAAAATCAATGGACTGATTTTGATAAGACTGCTTGTAAATATCTTAGTTACTGTATATTTATTGGTAGCACAAATTACATAATACTATACTAGTTAATTAAAAGGATGCGACCGTTCGCTACCCGATTTCCCCGTGACTGGCGATACGGGCGTAAAACATTCCAAGCCACCACATATTGTGTTACTAACTAGTGCATAGTAAGCATATCTGTAGTAATGTATCCCTCATGTCTAAGAAATCTATACTAGAGGTTAGAACGTAGGGACAAACCCGAATAAACGTTGGTTTGTTATACCTTATTCAAAATACAATTTTAAAAGTGGCTTCAAATTTAAATCAATAACGTATTGACTATTGAATGACTATTGATAATGCCACGCCTGTATAAAAATATATGGCAATATTTTCCTAACAGATTACTGTCATGAAAGGCCACGATGAGTTTGGTCTATTTCATATGTGAAAATAGCCTTAAATATCCGTATAAAATATGTAATCTCTTAAGTTTTAATGTTTAAGGGATATAATATAAGATAGGTATTTGATGCAATTGAAATACTTTCAGTGTACTGTGCATATTGAAGTTACTGATAAGATTTAGGTACCTGTAAGTACCTACTTGTTATCAATGAACTAAGCTCGGAAAAAACTTTAAGTAGGTTATAATAAAAACAACCTATAGCAAACGTAATAAATATACATATATTCTACACAAATATTAATTAAAACATATTACTCGTTTAAATATGGTTTCCCAAAAATTTATTTTATAAAGTTCTCTAAATATGATATGATACATATCATTTGACCTTTCTTAATATTCCGTTGGTATTTAAACTACTACTCAAGCTGATCTCCGCGATAATCTGTACTGCTTTGTGACTGAATTAAGCGTCGAAGATGTTAATAAAATATCTTTAATAAAAAAACCTGTTTTGGCGACGGTTTAAGATCGTGGGAACATACATAGTTATGAGACATTATAATATATATATTTTAATAATATTTGATAATATTACCATAAGTAGGTACTATTTATTACTAAGAAAGTACATAAGAGAAAATAAATAAATATGTTTGGGAACTATTCCCAATTAACTAACGAAACTAATTACAGTTCCAATATAAATAATTATTTTTTAACATCAACAGTGCACAACCGTATAGTGATTAGTGAGCCTCTTACAGCGTAGAATGAACTTACCTAACTTTAACTTACTTTACTTTTTTTTAACTAACTGTTTACATTTTAAACCTAATATAATGCAAATATATTAAAAAAATTGTTTACAATAAATGTTTTGCGTTTTAATAATTAATAGAATATCAATTTAAAATAACTACTTTTTTCCTTTTACAACTTTATAAAAAAAAGCTCTCATTCTTAGATGATTCAAAGTACGATTAATATTTATTTTTGTTAATTTAATGATAATATAATTATTTACGATAATACTCAGGAAATAAGGAATGCATATATGCAATAATAATTGTTATATAAGATTATTTTCGCTAAATCTACTCGTACTTTTAGATCTATGTCTTATGAATTACGTGTAATACCTAAAATTAAGGCTACAATTGGATTTTAACTATTTGTATTAATTGTGCTATTGTTGTGTAAATTAAATAAATAAAAATAAATAATTGACACTTTGTCGACACGTTTGGCTCCGTTGGTAGTAACCCCTACTTTCCAGCGGTCGCGGGTTTAAATTCCGCTGGGGACATACATTTGTTAATCATGAATGTTTGTACTCCAGTCATGGATGTTTACATTTATAATATGTGTGTATTTAAAATTTATATATATGTAGTATATCAACTATCTGGTATCCGTAACACAAGCCTCGAAGCTTAGCACGGTATTAGATGGTGCTGTTGTAATATTGCCCCAACATATTTATTATATTTATTTTTAGATATAATTTATGGGTAGCCCTTAATAATTACCTCCACATCTTCCCCAAGGACTGTTCAGCAATGATAGCGTATGGGTTTCTCTTCCTGGTCCTCATCTCAGCATCGCGACCTTCCAGGATAGTCCAGCAATCTCCCAACCGCTTGCCGCTAAACGCTGCTATGGCGCACATCAAAATTATGATTGGTACTCCGGTCCATCCTGAAAGAAATTGTAATATAACAGTTTAATATTTAATTATTATAATATCTAATTTATATTATACTAATAAGTTTATGTAAAACAGAATCAAATTATTGCTGGAAAATATTAGTTCTTCGTTTGCGTTATGTATCTATACTAATATTATAAAGCTGAAGAGTTTGTTTGTTTGTTTGGTTGAACGCGGTAATCTCAGGAACTACTGGTCCGAATTGAAAAATTCTTTTTGTGTTGGATAGTCCGTTTATCGAGGAAGGCTATATATTAACATCACGTTACGACCAATAGATCGATTTACATCAATGAAAAATGTTACAAAAACGGGAAGGACGGGCCTTAGTTCTGTGAGGTACCATACCGTGCGACTCAGCAAGCATTTGGTTTTCGGCCCTAAGAACGCGTGCGAAGCCGCAGGAAATGCAAGTATTATGTAACAAAAGATTATAGCCAGAGGCGGACCGTGTATTTGGGTGCCCAGGGCTAGCTTCTTGGGGGCCTAAACTATTCCATGGTTATTGAACCATTCCCATGTAACCTAAAAAGCCTTTACATCCGCTCCTGATAATGGCGAATGTTTATATTGTTACCTTACACCTAACTATCTTCGAACTTGTCGCGAGAACAATACCATTATAAGAATCGCTAACGTGATCACTTAAGTAATTTAAATGAACTACTAAATGTACCTACATGGTATGGAAGAACAACCAATTACACGATTGCTTAGCGTGCACTAATGTGATGAAAGCTTTTAAAATAATAAGCATTAGGTCATGGTTCAAACAGTCATAAGTCATAAAAGAATTATATTTCAATTAGACTAGAATATGGTATTGACTGGACTTATTTTTTCGTTTCGTCGAGTTTGAAATCACAACGATTCTAAAGAAGTTTGACTTCAAAAATATTTTGTATTCAGATTTGACTCGGTAAGAATTTTATTATATACATATTATGTACAGATTATTAAGCCTTCGCTAAACCTCACTTCTGCGATAAAACTACGCATGATAAGCGATAAATAAAAAACATCAATTGCCTCTAAGTCTCGCAAAAACGCGAATAATACCGGAATTGTCTTGATTGTTTTGTTTTGTTCGTCTCAATAGTGGGTGGCACGAAAATTGATTGTCACTTCAGATTATTTTCAATAAGTTAAGTTCGCGGCGGACCTAAGACGTGGTACAAAAGGACCTGGTACAAAGTTCACTGGATCAATTGTAGCCAAATTATAAAACGGGATAACAATAATTTTATCTACATCAGTCTCCGTTCCAAAAAATGTCTTATACTAACTACTCTAATAGTAATTCAATTATAAATGAAACTATCTTTTCGGATTTTGTCGCGGATTTATTTTGATTATTGGTTCCCGACGTTTCGAATGTTTTACAGCAATCATGGTGACGGGATTTTCTATAAATCAAAATAAACTCGCGATAAAATCCGAAAAGACAGTTTCAGTTATAATGTCAAATATTCACGTAAACCTAAGAAAGTATTAATAAGTATTTTTTTAATATTATTAAATTCTATTTTGATTAATATATTAAAACGTTCGTCGCATTAAAGAAGTAGTAACTAGTAGTAGTGTATTTTCGCGTTATTACATTATTTACACAAAATTTTGTGAAAATCAGTTTAGTGCTTTTTGCATGAAACGCACACAGATAGATAGAGTAGAAAAAATCTTTTTATATAACAATTCTTTAATATATCATCCAGAGTATAAATGCTTATAATAATTAAATCAATATGAAAACAATAAGAATTAGATTAAAATCGACTTCAAGATAAGGTTACATAGTTACAAGTTATTAAAAGCGTATTAGAAAACGTATGCGATCTACTTTATGAGTTTTAATCCTATAATAATATTACGCCAAGGGATCATATTCACACACCGTTACTATGTATTTTACGAGTAGTAAATATATTAGAGAGACATGTATTGTAAAAAATATATAACTAGCATTTCACGTGGATCTGTTCGCTTTTTAAAGATCGGAAACTTAGCTTAGGTCTTATGTTTTGACGCTGAATACTATGAAATAAGTTCCATGTCTATCCGATCTGAAGTTTTTCAGATAGAACGAACAAAAAAAACATCTCGCCATTACTATTGCTATAAGATAAGTTCTGTTTCTTTCAAATAAAATTTTAAATAAAATAAAATATAATTCTATCTACTCATCCATGTAGAGCTTATAAGAACATAAGAACATATTAGTTTTGGAGTATATTTATAGACAAATATATTTAAATACATACGAGTAGGTATAGGTCATGGACATCTCAAAAAATACATTTAATGATCATTTTTATAAGTATTATAAGCTAGTTTATTAATTTTAAAAATTATATAAAGCTGCAATCTCCGCAATCTTACTCCAATTTAAACTATAACCTATAATTAATATTTATTTGTTTGTATTAAAGTGACAATAGCAGTACTTTTCCAACCCTTTTATCAATAAAAAGTATTTCAAATTGTAAAAGTAAACTTTATTTGTATCGAATGCGATCCGATGCCCAAAAGTTGATCGCCTTCCTCATTATCATAACGACCGACCTAACCAGTTCATCTATCCCTCTTTAACGTTACCGGTGGAAAAGAAACAAAAATATCATCTGATGATTAACTTTATTGTGGCCGTTTTTATCATTTCGAAATTTCTAAATAAACGCACTTTATTTCATTTTTTACCGAATGTAAACAAGAGTAGCTTTATTCGACAAAGGATCATACAGTATATTCTTGTAGCCTTATCAATACCTAATTTTATATGATTTACTTCTTCGTACTTATGTTATTTTAATTATCAAAGGTTTGAAATTAAAAATGCCATACCAGCTACGTTCGATATGTGGTAATAGCAAGATATTACATAATTTTTAATTAATAATCAATTAGTGGCACGTCTACATTGTAGTCGTTTAAACGACTTGATTCTTTAATAAAGATAGAAGTATTAAAAAACAAATTTGAATGACACTTATAAGAGTAGAGTAAATGTCTTTTAAAATCATTTTAAATCGTCTTATTAAACTCAAGGCTTACTTTCGCTTATATAGGATATAGCAAGCAATACATACATATACATTAATACACTCGAACTATGAATTCGCATAAAAAAGTCGCAAGCAAAAATGATAATAAGTACTAACAGTTCAAACTAGAAAAAGAGAATTTTTGAAACATATATATTTTCTTATAAAAATAATAAGCTTTTAAATAAAACTATATTTTGGGATTTCTTCTCTTTTTTCAAATCAAAATATTTTATTGAGCATAAAAATTGTTACAATTTCTTACTGAACGTCATTTGTCTACCACCTGTTCGGAAAGAAGAAACCTCTGACCTGAGAAGAACTGGCGAAAGAAACTTAGCGGGACTAATATAATTTTTTTATCTATCTCTCTTTTTCAAATTTAATTGCAAATTAACAATAATTCTATATGTTGAAATAGCCTGGCAGCGATCACATCATTCCCAAGGCGTACTGTCTTCTAATAGATTCTTCTAGAATCTTCGGGAATTTACTTGGAGTTTTTGGTTTTCAGCGTTTCGAATGCTTTATACTTTGTAGCAGAGAGAATATCAAAATAGATTAGCGGAAACAAAGTTATATTTAAATAATGAAAAAAATGGACATAAGTATAAATAATGTAACTTTATTATATTAGATATATGAAATTAGCCTTAATTATAACTAGGTATTAAGGACAGCATAGCGGCGTTAGACATTTATTTAGAGTACCATAAAGCCGGTACCAACATTACAGCGCAAGCGATGTTTCTAGTGAATCCAATTACTTATAATCCTCCGTTTAGGACGTAGACCTACCCGACGCGACATCAAAAAGGAGGTTCTCGATTTGGGTGACTATTCTTTTGTATAAAAATGAAATAATATATCATGTATAATATAAAAAATGTAATAAAATCTTGTAAAAAATAGAATTAACAGTATATATATAAGTCATAAAATGTAAAATGTACATTATAACACGATTTTAAAAAAAATGTTTTTAAAATCAAATTTTAATAATCTATTTGTATCTGCGAGAATGTTCGATCATTTTCATTAGAAGTAGAACTTTCATAACACAGTATTCGCTTTGCTTATACGTACTTGTAACAAACATCAAAATCTTACCAGTTTTGACAAGTGCCCTTGGGAGTGCCAGAACCCCACTACCAACCATCTCACCAGCAATGAGAAAAGCTGTTTGGTAGGTAGAGAGCCCTCTGATGATCCCATTCTTGCTGAGTTCTCCCCCTCCCCCGTTATCACCTCCTCCGTTAGCACCTTCCCCGTTAGAACCGTCCCCATTCTACAATAAATAAAAATGAGTATAACAAATATCCATGTGATTAAGAATATGAATAAAGTAAAAGTACTGGAATATACGTAACACTGAATAATCTATACTAATATTATAAAGCTGAAAAGTTTGTTTGTTTGGTTGAACGCGCTAATCTCAGAAACTACTGGTCCAAATTGATAAATTCTTTTTTGTGTTGGATACTTCGTTTATCGAGGAAGACTATAGGCTATATTACATCACGCTACGGCCAATAGGAGCGGAGCATCAATGAAAAATGTTGCAATAACGGGAAGGGCGGGCGTTAGTTCTGCGAGGTATCATACCGCGCGACTCAGAAAGAAATTGGTTCCGTATTTTAGTTATTTATAAAAACAATGACTAAAAAGTAAAAAAATAACTGCTTAGTACTTTTTATTTACTTACTACAGTTACCTAACCCGATTTTGCAAAATGAGAACAACCGATACATATCTAAGAAAAGCGTATTATATCTATAACAAATGACATACGGTGTCAGCCGACAATCTGTTTTTATATATTTTTTAAAGTTAGTTCATACGATTTTATGTTCGACTTACTCGCGTGCAGCTCGGATTCGCCCCTTAGTACAACTAAAAGGTTAGCATAGAGTTCTCAGAGATGATATATTTTTGAAAAGTATTCTGAAGTTAACCCGTATAACAAGCTATCATCAAACCAAATGAACCAAAATATATGTGTATGTACCTATAGATTTAAATGGGACCAAATTAACCAAAAATTGACCAAACAAACACAAAAAGCAACCAAATTGAACCGATAGAAAACAGGTGTTTATTCGTATATATTACTAATAATAAGTAATACGCTTAATACGGTTAATATATAAGTGTATATTATATATTTACTTATAGCTTCGAAAGCTTTTAAAAAAACCTTTATGGAACTTTCCTTAAAAATCCCCAGACATGATGAAATACAAACACGCAACAAGCTTTCGTAATTATAATATAAGTTGATAGTTTTGTAAACAAGATTCTCAGGTCGGTTGTAAATAATAACATGTTGTGGGGCTTCAAATTGCTTTGCAACGGCAAAAATATGTGAAAATGTAGCAAATACTCGACTACTCAACTAACTTTGCCATTTACTTTGTTCTATTCTTGATTTTATTTAAATGTTAATATTCTCCGGTTCACTTATAACCTAACAGAGACGTGGTGAACTGATGCATCAATAAAGGAGTTGGCACGTGAAGAAAGCTCTTTAATTGAACTGATGAACTCTAACTGATAAGACTGAGCACTGATAAAACTACATACAATTATGGTGATTTTTTTTTTAATTTTATTTTCCTTTTATTGTCATTTTAAGAGCTGAGTCACTTGTGCGACTATGATGTTCTGGAAGGTTACACAAATATTCGTATTTATAACTTAATTATGATAAATTATAAACTAACAAGTTATGACATCATTTTCGATATCGTAAAATTAGTAAAAAGTAATATTTTCGCCATAAATGAGTTATATTATTGTGAATGTGGTTAATTTAATTATTTAAGCATTTATCATTACGTTCAGATAAAGTTATCACTTTCAGCTGTTAGATATGAACTATTTGTTTAACTGTCAGAGCGTATTCAGTGAGTAAGTACAAGAAAATTTAACTTTTTATTTAAATATGGTTTGCCTAATGTAAGTACCTATATTATGGTGCAGAAACAAATGATAAGAATATAATATTTCTTCTCAAATATAAAACAAAACTTCTTGATTAACATATTTAGCAATACGAAGCAGCAAAAAGAAGGTTGTTGATCCTGGCTTGCTTGAGAAACAACTGTACACTCAAGCTTGAAGCTACTTATGATGTGAATCAATTGAGACGAAAAACGTGCCTTATCAAAGCATTCCAAGCCGACAGTGATATCAAAAAGATACATTTCATAATAGTTTTTGCTCGCTATTCAACCCAAAAATTGTCGATAAAAAATACTAAGTGGAATAAGATACCTTTCTTCTAGCCATTTTGAATATTACTCAAATTCAATCAACCTTTAAAGTTTTAAGTATTTAAGGTATAAACACACAAACGTACATGGACTTACAAACTAACGCCTTAAAATATTTTTTCGAGAGAAATTGCCAGCAATTTGAAGGCGAAGTTGGAACTGATAACAAATTATTTTTCAAGTAATAATAAAAAAATATTAAGTATAAAGAGAGTCAAAGAATATTTGGTGTTAGTTAGTTGTCAGGGTATTAGTTAAGTACCTACTTAGCTCTTTTTCTATACATCTATCAACACCATATCTATACCGTAGCGTGTGTACCGTACGTATGTAAAATAAAATAATTTTATATTTTCCACTTACATATATGATTATGTGAAGTAAACAAGAACGCATTCGAATGAAAGTAGTTTTTGAAATACATGGTTTACATGAGAACGGCTTTGCGGTTAAATATTTGTGGCTTTAAACTACACTACCGATATAAAATATGTGTCAATTTGTAAGACAGTAAGGTTCATTCCTAACACCGATATCTTATAAGAATATGGCACTGCTAGTGATGGTTGAGCTCGTTTCTTAATCCCTCGCCTATGTAACGACTAGGACAAGGGTACTATAGTAGACTATCGACTCGCCCTCGCTTCGCTTGGGCTTTTTCCTAGATTTAGCACAGGCAAAGCCACGGGATCCTAGTTATGCATATAAACCATCTTCTTGAATCACTCTATCTATTATAAAAACCGCATCAAAATCCGTTGCGTAGTTTTAAAGATTTAAGCGTACAAAGGGATATAGGGACAGAGAAAGCGACTTTGTTTTATACTATGTAGTGATGAAGTAACAGCATATAGTAGCTCATATTATTATCATTTATATCCTACAAGTATATATTTTTTGTTTTTTTTTTGTATGTATGGCAAAAGCTTTAGAAATACTGAATGTATACCCAAAATGATTTTACTAGTACCGCACTATTATCGACGTACCTATCTTAAATTGCAAGTAGGGTTGCCTACCAAAAATTGAAAAACCGGATAAATATTCATATTTAACCAGGCATTTTGTCGCTAAACCTGAACTGTTACAAGTTCAATAAATGATACTTTTGCTATTATTCAACTGAGACAAAGCCTAACAAAAGACGGACAGGCTGTAGTTGCTAATATTTGGCTGGATACGATTGGTAAGATTCGGACACCTGGCAACCCTAATTGCAAGGTATGCCGCGGGAAAAAAGCATTATGTAACCTATCTAGATATATAGTAGAAATAAAGGACATCTATTTTTTTGTATTTTCGTTACCTAATCATTGCGCAACTTAAAATGTTTACTCATAAATATTATTTATACCTACCTAGAGTTCCTACGTTCATTATGCTTAAGGCCTACGGTTAGAAACAACAACGAGGCTTCTCTTGAAGTTTAAATTATTAAACCGGTTTTCAAGATTCATTCCCCATATATTATATGAATATGTTGTAGTAACAGACATATTATTATATTTTGTTTAAAATATTCTATGTAAATAACGTGTTTAGGCTTTAGGTATATTGTTATAAATTCTGCACTGTGTCTTAACAATTAATTACTAATAACAACTACTTTAGATATGTCATTAATGTAATTTAATAGGCAGATGTAATTTAATAGTCATTAAGGCAACGCTAAAAAAATCCGTTAACTGTGAGTTGCGTCTCGAATACCGAGTATTGATTATATTAAAGACAAAAAATATTGCTGTACCTTTCGATAAAGCTGAGATATCTGGATGAAGCAGAGGTAGAAGTGCCTCATTTTTAAGGACCTACGAAACTACTATCTTACCGAAATCGTAAGAAAAACCGAGGGTTGATATAATGTGCTGAAGAGCCTCATACGGCATACCTTTAACCTAGCTAAATATAATTGAATTTCGTATGTGTACATTTTCTTATATTTTTAATGCCAAATGAGAACGAGAATTTCGAGCTCGAGTACTTTCTTGAACGTTAATACGCTTAAGTATAATATTAAGAAAGAAACATTATATATTTTAATTATTATTAAATATCTAATAGAGCATTTATCCTCCTTAACACTATGGGGTATGGGTTTGAATCTTAGCATAGCTCAATCTTCGTCAAAATGTTTTGAAACTCAATTCGACAAATTAAAAAAAGTATAATACAAAAGATATACCACAAAAAGAACCCAAAAACAAGTGAACGTAATAATCTGAAGTACCTAATTATGGAACCCTAAAAAGGAGAAGGGCTTACCTTAACTACGAGAGGTGTCGTCTCAGTGGGATCAGATTTGCTGCTTGTCGAGGGAACTTCCAAACCATTTTTCTTAGGCATCTTAGTTTAAACTGCAAACAGCCTTCTTCTTCTAATTCTCGAATAATAAAAAAAGTATTAGATATTCAAATGAATGTTGAATAACTTCTTATGTTAATATCGACTAAAATATAGAAGACATGGCTTAATTAGGTACGTGATGGAAAACAATTTTATTTTTCCGTTCAAACTAGTATCAAATTGTTAGGAACACCTTTAAAGTTATTCTTATTGCTAAGTTTAAAATATTTAAAATAAATAAAATACACTATAAAAGAAATAATCAATAACGATGTCATATATTTATTGGACCGGTTCCTTAATAGGTACTCAACATTTATTTTATTATAATACATACTTATTCTATAAAATAAAACTATTTAACTATTGATAAAATATTACTTCAACTAGCTCTCACATCAATGTATAAAATTCAAAAGCATGATTGGTATCGGTTTCCTGTACATCAATGAGCTAAATTAGTATGGCTTCTACTCACCGAGTGTATCGTCCGACGCACATCCGCACGCCACCAGGCTTCTCACCAAACTGGATCTTTTGCTTTCCTACACCATCTTATAGAATATCACTACCACATACGTATTATAGGTAGGTAATTTATACCGAGGACATATAAGTTCGTCGTGTGTTTCGGAAGTATAGGTACACTATTAGAATATTACGTCTGAAGTTTTACATACTGTTGATCAGATCCATTTTATATTGTCTAGACTCTAGAATAATCAAATACTACATTGTAAACTTCAATTTTTTACAAGACTTTGTCTTATGTCTCAAGAAGCGAACTTCATTGAATATTGGTAACTAACCTCGCTTCAGGTTTTTGTTGAAGAGGATTTTGTTGACAAATTCAGGGTTTTATTTGATTTTTTTTTTGCGTGAACCCCAATTTTTTTATGTAAAAGGCTAAGTTACTCATAAAATCAGCTATCTGTCAGTGGAAGTCCCGTCAAAATCGGTCCAGATATTTTAGAAATCAGACCAACAAAAAATTTATACCTATAAAGGGTCGAAAATTGAGGAACCATGGCATCAGTCGACAAGGTGTACCTGAGCCCTGCGTTCCTTAATGGATCTCTTGTCTCGATGTTTGTTTTATGGGGACTCCCTTTTAATAAGAAACCGAACTTTATAAAAGCTTATTTTAATAGCTTTTGATTAAATAGTTAGGTCTACTTGCTATTGTCTTTTTAATTTGTTTTTGAGCGTTGGATGTTTTTATTATTACGTTCTGTTAGATATTTTAAGTTTTATCTAACATTGTTTTATCCTAAATTAATTTTAAACCAACAAGTTAACTTTGTTTTTTTTTTAAATTTTCTAAAAACATTTATTATGATAACTCCTCTCGATGAATTCAGACGAAAAAATTTTCTTCTAGAGATATTGACGCATTAGATCCGCCATTTTCAGATTTTTTATGATATCTACATATATGAGTATATCATAATATGTTACTCTCGTTAACACGAGATCGATTACGAGGGAACATGACAAACATAAGGCAGACATAGCCACCCTTTTTTTTGACGCAGTCGGATAAAAATAAAAAAGAATTGACACCTCCCTTTTTTAAATCGGTAGATAGTTCTAAAACAAACGAATGATGGTGATTTGTCACTAACAATTTGTTAGACAGTAATACAATACATATCATAGCAGAACAATATCGGCAACAATAATCGGGTAAATATGTTGATCACACGTACACTACAATTTGAATAACTACTTATTTTCGTACTTTAAATTTATTCTATTAATATTTTCGTTGTTACATAACAGCAGTAGAGGCCCAATGTTAACGCGCTCGTAGGGAAACTGAGTAGCGAGTTCAGTTCCCTGATCTTGCAAATCTGTTATTTTTATATGTGAATCATTTCCAATAGGATTAATACTTGTCTTACGATGAAGGGAAAAATCGTGAGAAAACCTGCACGCCTGAATCGAAACGAATTCGAAATCGAAAACATGTGTAGTCCTACCACACTTAACCTATTCCCCTCGTATCGAAGAGAGGCCCGCTGCCCGTGTCACAATCGTAAATTAATTTTAGGAAAGTTACATTTATATTAAGTATTTGGTAAATAGATAACAATATTATGATTTATAAATGTAAATAAAGTAAAACTTTGACTCTGATGTACAACTACGATGGGCCTTGGTGGAATTCAACTTCTCGTCTTACCTAGAATTAACCTTAACAGACATTCGATATATTGATAGTAAATATACAATACATATTATGTATACTAATATTATAAAGCAGAAGAGTTTGTTTGTTTGTTTGTTTGGTTTAACGCTAATCTCAGAAACTGCTGGTCCGAATTGGAAAATTCTTTTTTGTTGGATAGTCCGTTCATCAAGGAAGACTATAGGCTATATTATATCACGCTATGACTAATAGAAGCGGAGCATCAATGAAAAATGTTACAAAAATGGAAAGCGCGGGCGTTAGTTGTGCGAAAAACCGTTTCCGGTCTTTAGAACGCGTGCGAGGCCGCGGGAAATGCTAGTATACAATAAACATATGTCCACACAATAGGGTTATTTTAGTTATCTCTGAAACGGCTGGACCGATTTTGACCGGACTTTCGGCCGGAAGGGAAAATTACTTCGTAATTTCAATCGTTCGTTTTTATATGAGAGTCGTATGTGGACATGCATTATCATGTCCACATACGATTTCGAGCAGTATCCTCCTGACCGTCTGATAGCTAACCAAGACCTGGTGTTCCGACTGTAACCTAGACTGTAGCCTATCCGTAAAGTAAGTAAAAATCTGTCTTCTCTTATTCCCATTGTCCCGATAGCGAGACTACTTGATATGACGCTTTGAGTGGTGCCAGTGGCTTAACTTATGGGAGATTGGGAGCTCTCTTCTCTGCTTAAAATGTATGCGTTCTATGGTATAGAAAATACGCTAGTAATAATTTAATTACTTAACATGCGAATAAATTAAAATATTGTTTAAAAGTTATTAAATCTGTGTGTGAAATAAGACATAGTTATTGATTTATTATAAAGTTAGTTAAAATTTGAATTTAGAATACAAAACATAAAATGTGGCAGGCAGTAATTGATGTTTAAATCTTTTTCAAGCAGCCAATGCTTATTTTTAAAGTTATTTTTATGAACCTGGAATATACTAGACAATATCGATGTGTGTGTACTAAAATATTCCACATTTTTATTCTATTTCTAGGGAGACCGTGAATATAAAGATATGGTAATTTTCATGTATTTTTCAAACTTGAGATTGATTTGTCTATTATGCTGCTCTCAATTTAAATTCAATGTCATTCTCCAACGGAAATCTTTATGCAATCACAAATGTATTCGGCTCGGTAGAATAAGTACCTACTAAGTAAATATAAAATGGCAAGTTTACGTACGTACGTAGAGAAACCTATGTCCCTTTCTTATATAGCCTTTGATAATTTCTCTACTACCAGCAAAAATGTAATTAAAATCTGTTAAGCCCTTCCTTAGATTAGTGTATTAAATTCCGCAGATTAGTGATTAGTACAGATTAGTTAAGGTTGGATGAAATACGATTCTAGTTAGTAGTAGATTTTAAAAAAATTGAGACACCTGTGAAGTGCTTGAGAGTGTGTTTATTGTTATGTATTTTTAAAGCTATCTGAAATTAGAAAAGGTGTATCCAAAGTTAACGTTTTTTTATTGATGTAAAGTTAGCTTACCTTAAAATACATGTTTACAATACATCCTGTCCTAATATTATACGAGATTAAAGTAGATAGGTACCTAACCTAACCTAACCTAACTCCCTAGAAAATGCAAAAAATACATAATTTGCTATATAAATGTGGATTTCGATGAAACTTAGCAGATCATACATACCTAATAGTAGATAGATACTGTGCTATTCTATTAGAAATCACTACATAGTACATAGTATAAAACAAAGTCGCTTTTTCTGTCCCTATATCCCTATGTATGCTTAAATCTTTAAAACTACGCAACGGATTTTGATGCGGTTTTTTTAATAGATAAAGTGATTCAAGAGGAAGGTTTATACGCATAACTAGCTGATCCCGCGGCTTTGCCTGTGCTAAATCTAGGGAAGAGCCCAAGCGAAGCGAGGGCGAGTCGCTAGTTATTATAATAAAATTGTAATTGAAATAAGTAGTAGTTAGTAAAAAGTCACTAGTAATTATCGATACAGAGGCCGTATCTATAGTTTTGAGAAATTTAAGAAGATTCATCAGTCTATTTGTCTATCTGACTGGACTAATTTTGATAAAACTTGATAAAATGATAGCTGGCTACACGTCAACATATAGAATACTATTTAATAAAGGAAAGTACGTATGACGTATCTCATTACTGATTTTACACCTAGACTTTAAAAAGTGATCAGGGACGAACCCCAGAGAAGCGAGGGTGACTCGCATGTAATTACATAGATAGGTATGTAAAAAAATATATGTTATATATCACCGCATCACTCGGTTATACGCGCTAGCTTCGATAACCGAGTGATGCGGGTTCAAATCCGGATCTCGCACCTCTGATATTTTTATGTGCGAATCATTTCTATCATGATTACCGCTTGTCTTACGGTGAAGGAAAACATCGTGAGGAAACCTGCATATTTGAGAAAACCTAGCAAGTTTTCGAAGGACATGTAAAGTCCGCCAACACGCACTAGGCCAGCGCGGTGGTATATGGCCCGATCCCCCTGAGGGGGGGGGGGGGGGTTGCAAAGCAATTGGACGTTTAATAAAAGGGCTGATGATGATGATGTAAAAAAATAAAAGTATTATATGGCTATTATAGGTTTGTATCAACCATGAGGTCACGTGTCTAATTGTCAATCCATGAAGTATAAGTAGATTTTATTTTTTCCATCTACAATATACCTAGGAACTGTTTAATGAATATAAACATGCGGTTATACAACACTCGACACATTGTAACGCCAGCCTACTTCATGACCTAAATTCAAGCTATCTAACATCACATCAACAACATCTAGACTATATTGTTGCTTTCCGGTGTGGTTTGTAAGTGCATCAAAATAATAAGTTTAAGAAAACGTTACAAACCGAAACTAAAAAGAAAAAAATAATAATTTTATTTCTTTAGTTATTGTTGGAGTCGGTGCCAGCTTTGAAATTTTAGAAATCGGCCTACCGTTGGCGGAGAAATCAGTGAACATACACAAAATATATATATACAGTGGAACATAATATAACCTCCTCCTTTTTTGGAGTCAGTTTACAATGTTAAAAAGCATCACCATCGCTTTAATTCTTTTGAGTGGAATCTTAATATAATTTTTATTCTGAAATTAAAGTGCCTAAGCACCTGCTATATTCTGCTGTAAAATTCCTATCAAAATCTGTCAGCACACAAATAGATGGACAGACTAAAATGTTAAAAATTGAGTATTTCTCATAATTACATACAGTATATAATGTTACAAAAAACCTCTTCCATTTTAATTATCTGTATAGTACGTAAGGAATTCAAAATCAAATCAAAATATTTTAATCAGCATAAGAATTGTTACAATTTCTTACTGAACGTCATGATGGTCTACCACCAGTTCGGAAAGAAGAAACCTCTGACCTGAGAAGAACTGGCGAAAGAAACTCAGCGGGGCTAATATTATTTTCGTAATTCATAGATGCCGAATTTTCTAGGTGAACCAGCAATTGCACCTTTTGTTTATTTAAAATATATAAAGTGTGTGTGTATTATCTTCGATCGGCGTTTTAATATTGGGAATAACACAGCTAAACAGAAAAACACCTTATCTAAATGTAATAAAGAAATAAAATAAATTTATGTGTAAATATACAAGTGGTAGCCTAGTGGTAACGAGCTCGGTTGGATAACTGAGTGAAGCGGCTTCAAATCCGGGTCGCGCATCACGTCATACCTACATGATTACTACTTGTCTTACAGAACAGGAAAACATAGTAATCTTGTCCCCTCGTATTAATCCCTGGCCCGCGTACCGTTGTCATGATCCTTGGTAAAGCAGACAACAGGTTAAAGGGAGGCCCGTACCCAGCAGTGGGACGTTAAATAGGTCTTAACTACTACAAACAAGATCGACAGTATCCGTTAAAACAAAATAAAAAACAACTATAGCCCGAATACGTAAAAATATCTATTTAATGCAATGAACTTGTACTAGTTTTTATTAATTGTATGTGTCGATTGTTGGAGTACTTTCTGTAAAATTCAATTCTATATCACATTTAAAAACAATAAAAGACCCCCGAAAAAATCTCCGTCCGGCTTGAATATTATAAGACCAAAAAATCAGACTCCTGACCTTTTATGACCATAAATGATAGACCAAACGGTTTAATAATCATTTAGGCTACTTAGACGCACGGCGACGGCAGCGATAGATACTTATTATGAATTAAGTAGGTATATAGCCACAGCAGATCTTTTTTGATAAAAAAATGAAGAAATAAATAAATAAATCAAACGAAGTTACCCATATATATGAGATCTGGGTAGCTATATATACTAGTAAGTACTAACAGTTAGCCATATTACTATTGACTACCGGCTACTCTGTTCTATTGGTTATAGAAGTCTCACTATTGGGCAAGGGCTATCCCTCTTCATTCTACTACTACCTACTATGTCCCGATAGTCATGGAGCGAGTGAAGGTACAATAATAAACAAGTTATTTTTTGCGGTCTGCCGATGTGATTAAAAAGATATCAATAGTTTGTAGACATAAGACAGGTAGTGTTCATTTCATTTTAAATTGAATTTTACTCTAGTTGCCACTTGCAAAATACTTTTATTAGTCATCTATGCCTAATGCTAAATACAAATAATATTCACACTACTAGACTCCTAGAGCCATCTATGACACTACAATGGCACTACGGTAGAAAATATAATACTGTAGAGGTGGGCGAAACTGCTTCTTTTCGGCTATTTTAAGGGGTGCTCGTTATTCTAGATAGCTGCTAAAAATAACCTGCTATTTATAAAAATAGCATGCTATTTATAATAACCAAATCGCCTATTATTTATAAGCAGAGGCAAGCGCTATAGCTATTTTTTAAATTTATTTTTATTACATATAATATGACCACAACAAAGAGAATATAATCACTATGGTATGGACCCATAGACAACTGCCGTGCTTGACACTTCGTGCTAGCCGTATAATATTTTTGTCGTGCGCTAAATTATGCTCTAAGGCAATTGTATTTAAAACTATATTGAAATGAAATAAATACCTTATTTTTTCTTAATATATTTGTGCGCCAAATTATGCTCTAAGACAATTGAAATTAAAACTATATTCGCTATATTTTTGTTTGAATATCTCTTAGCTGTATAATATTTTAGTCACTTGCGCCAAATTATGCTCTAAGACAACTGCATATGAACTATATTGAGATAGTAATGAAATGAAGTACGGATTACTTGCTTCATGTTTGTTTTTGTATGACGTATTATTTTAATATTACTTTTTTTTATATTATAGTACTCTTTGATATTAATTAATTATTATTATTGATACGCGATTATCGTTGCGTGTCGATTTGTTTGCAAAAAATTCGTGTTGGTTGTGTTTATTGTTATTAACTGTAAATAAAAGTTAGTTTTAGGTGAGTGTAAATAAAATGTGAAACCTTAATAACAACGAAAAGGTTCATAATTAAAGAAATATGTATTGTAACTTAATTGGTAAGGATAACCTAATCGCAATCGAAAAAGCTGTGAACCGGAATTAACATTGTGGAATGTGATAGATCAAAAAATATCTGCATCAGAACAACCCCGCTCCACTTATACTAAAGTTTTAGAAGAAGTCGAAATGTACATGAAACAAGTAGTGATAAGCAGAGAAAGTTGCCCTCTTGAGTGGTGGCGTGGCCACAAGACTATTTATATACCCCTCTTTATTTTTAATATTTCCCAAATATTTTAATATTATTGTCACTTCAGTGCCCTGTGAGCGTGCTTTTTCGAAGGCGAAATAATTAATATAATAATAACGCAAATAATTAACGACCGAAGCGACGTACAGGGCTCACGTCGAGTAAAGTGGCACAATTAATGTTCGTACATGGGAACAAAAACTTTTAATAATCATAAAATGTATTATTCTCTATTTAAAAAACTAAAAAAAAGATTATATATATTATTATAAATAGTTCTACGGCTAAATAAAATCAGTGTAAATATCAGTATAAAATCAATGAACTTTTAAGTACGCCTGACTATATATTTCCTATGTAGAGTAATTGGTAGTATATAATATATATATTTCTTAAATAATACTTAATTGATATATTATAAATAATAACTTCAGTCAGACAGTCCTAAGCCTGTTAAAAGTATGAAGGAAAGTTCAATGGATTTATTTAAAGAATTAATTCGTTTTTTCATTTATCTATATAATATTTTTTTAAATAAATACATTACAAAGTAAATATTGTTCCCTAATTGCTTAAACAGATATTATGTTGAATTATTTGGTTGGTTCCCTATTGTGAAAAATAATAAACTAGCTTTTTAATGACAACACGTTTATTTTCTTGCATCTCGAGAGGGGCAGCAATTTTTCTTATATAGAGTCATAGAAAATAAAAAACATACAATGTTAACTTAACTAGGTACAATGTACACTTCTTTATGAATAAATATTTGTTGTCTTTTAACACCTCAACAAATATTTATTTACATTTTACAATACTTACCTAATTACCTAGGTACTATGAAATTCTACAAACTTAAACAAACCCATCTGTGACTGTAGTTACACTATAACAAACTTGAGACTATTAATAATCTAAACTCACTTAATTACAAACAATACATATTATGTACTCTTATTAATTAACATCCTATTGATCTAACAATTAATCAAAAACAATTTAGCAGAACACAGTGTTAATATGTATTAGTATATACCTACTTTACCAATTCATCCCTAAGTTTTTCAAACATTGTTTTACCCAATGGTTTAGTGAAAATGTCTGCAATGTTTTCAGAAGTATTTATATATTTCAATGATATTAATCCTTTATTCACTTGTTCAACTATGTACTTGTATCTTATATCAATGTTTCAATCTTTTGATATTTTCTGAATTATAGGCTAACTAAATTACAGATTGATTATCTTCATAAATTGTTATGTTATTACATTTAATATTAAACTCAGTTAATAGATTTTTCAACCAATTTGCTTCAACAATACATAAACTCAAAGCAATATACTCAGATTCAGTTGAAGAAAGACTTACACAAATTTGCTTCTTGCTATACCACAAGATTGTACATCCAAATAATTTAAATATATTATATCCTGATGTAGATTTCCTATCATGCATGTCACCAGCCCAGTCTGCATCAACATATCCTTCTACTAATGCACTACTACAGTTGTAAACTAAGGAAAGTGTATTGTACCTTTGATATATCTTAATATTCTTTTCAGACACTTGTATAACATCTGACTGGCACAATGCTGAAACCTACTCAAGAAACTGACTGCAACACATATATCTGGTCTTGCACCGCAAACTGCTTGCACCGCAAGCTGCATATAATAAAGAGCCTATCAATTGCCTACATTTTGTTTCTATTTCATTACTTTCAAACTGTTCTCTCTGTAAGATCTGAAAATTAAAATTTTGATCCATGGGGGTTCAAACAGGATTACAATTTAACATTTGGTACTTCTTTAATAATGAAATTAAATATTATTCTTGATTAAGAGTTGCTATACCGTCTTTCTGTTTAATTTTTATACCTTAGTATGTTGATGCTAAACCTAGATCTTTCATTTTAAAATTTTGGGTTAATTGAACCTTAAAACTTTGTATTTCCTGTTGATCTGATCCAAAACATAGAATATTATCTACATACAATAAAACATACATATATTTACCTTCCGCTCTATTAAAATATAGACATGACATTATTTTTAGATCTTGTAAATCCCAGTTTTGTAATGAAATTATAAAACTTCTCATTTCAATATTTTGGAGCTTTCTTTAATCCGCACAGAGATTTGTTAAGCTTACATATCTCTCCTGTATGCAATTTAATGTACACTATTTCTTTTATATTCCCATGTAGAAAAGCACTCACTACATCCATTTGATAAACTGATTGTTTTAACTTATTTGCCAAAGCCATAAAAAAGCTAAATGTTCCTAACTTTGCAACACATCTGAAATACCATCTCTTTGTTCAGAGCCATGTGCTACTAACCTAGCCTTATATAATTTCCCCTCATCAGTATCTTTAATTTTGAAAACCCATTTGGTAGATATAATATTTGTTCCTTTTGGTATTTTATTCACCACTGTAAAAGTATTATTGGCATTTAATGTGTCCATTTCCCTATTAATTGCTTCTTTCCATTTATCTTTATCATCCCTTGTCATGGCCTCCTCATATGTTAATGGTTCATTTTATGTTACAAAACCTGTTTCATATTGATCAAGCCACTGTGGCATTACCTTCTTCCTGGATGGCCTATTAATTTCTTGTTCTTTCTGGACACTTTCTTCTATTTCATGCTTTAGGCAATGGAAAACTTTAGTAATCTGTAAAACACTTAATATTATGACACATATGTTCTGAAGCACTACTATCTATAATCCATGTATTCCTACTTTGACATGTTTGTGCATTCAGGGCTGGTAACATACTTACATGAAATGCATTACTACTTGTCTTTATCATTATAATATGATAGTAGTCTAGAATTTTTAGACTAATGTTTAGACCAACATTCACTAGTACTATGATTTGACTTTTATAAAAATTACAAAACTTATTTTTCTTTGAGGTAAATTGACCTTTACCACATTCAAATTTATAATGACCTTCTAAACCACACTTGAAACACTGACGTCCCTTCTTTACTGCTTTAAATGCCTATGAGGTTGAGCTCGCTCCATTCTTCATCCGCAATTCCTCGACCAATAGCCTAGAAGATAATTCTTCATAGGTCTGCTTTTCTGCCGGAACGGATTCCCATGCAGAAACAAAGTGTTTATATGACGTTGGAAGTGAAGAAGTTATTTTAGTGAGCGCCATGCTTGTAGAGATCTTAACACCTAGAGACTCTAATGTAGCTAAAGTCTCCTCGAATCTTCCCAGGAAATTTGCTACAGTATCATTTTCATTGAATTTCAGGTTATAGAACTTTTCGTGAGGGGCAGCAATTTTTCTTATAATACTAATAGAGTCATTATCATAGATAGTAAAAAAACGTACGATGTTAACTTATCTATGGTACAATGTACACTTCTTTATGGATAAATATAAGGAAATATAATAAAGGATAAATTAAGTTATACTTGAGTTCATAGCTATTAATTAATTATTATAGGTGATGTGATCTGTCTTTTAACTTATAGTATAGTATGGTAATCAAAATGCATCTTTCTACGTAGCGAAAATATATAACGTATAAATAAATAGCGTTTTACGCTATAATATATAATAGCATAAAAAATAATAGATATTTTAAAAATAGCGCTTTTTATAACTCTTTATCAATATATAGCCGTTTCGTCCACCTCTACAGCGATAGCAGGTTATCAACCGATAGCAGTTTCGCGCACCTCTATATAATAGTACTACCACAGATCACCATAATACTAGGTATCAACGAGCGTGCGTAACTGTACAAATTTCTCTCGCTGAAGAGTTTATTCATAATATAATTAATAATATTGCAAGCAGTCGCAGACAAACAGAATAATATGTTTATTATGGTATTCAAAGAAATATACAAATTAAAAAGGTTAATATAATTTAGGAAGGAGGAGAAGGAAATCCAACCTCTATTATTATTAAAAAAATGAGGAAAACAATAAAATTATTATGGGTTATATCTAAATAGAGTTGGGCTGGAAATAAATAAAAAGAATATTAGGTATAAAATTGCAGCCTGACTACAATTTCTTGGCAATTGCACAAATCAATAAATTAAAAAAAAAACAATAATTTAGGACAATTTAGTTTTTTTTTATTATTTTAATATTTTTCATTTATTTTAAAGAAATTTAACTAATTGTATAAAAAATAAAAATATATTGTTTATTATTAATATTTATTAATATCACTGCCTAAAATGAAACGTGGAAAAAATGGCACATTCAACATTGTCATAGACAATATTAATCGATGTAATTCTATAGTCCAGTGACCCTAAAAAGTTTTATATAAGTAACGGGTTAACGTAATTTGGCCGCGTAAACTTATGTGTCAAATAAATGCTAAAATCTATATCAAAACCTTACTAATTCTTTTAATTTGCGAATGACGGCGTGATTGTGAAAAATTTGAGCAAAACTAGTTTTATTTTTGTCCATTATATTGCGAGTACCATCAGGATGTTATTATTTCAAGTGATTGCTGGACTAATGCTGAGACGATAAATATCTAGGTACCTTAAACGTTGCTTGTTTATCTATTTTATTTTTTAGCCCATATATTTTTATTGGAAGCCGATTTTTGAATTCGTTTTTCTATTAACATTTAATATTACTAGTTGATGATTTTTGTAGATAAAACTTTTATTTACTGATAAAAATCATTTAACTTATCAAATATATTTCATGCCTAATAAATGTATTAATTTTATGTTAATTAAATCAACCAGAACTCGTTAAGAATGAGTAGTTATGATAAATTTGTTTATAAATAAACAGATTTAATTGCACATTTTGTATTCTGCATTATATTAAACATTATTTGTTGACTATTTTAAGAGTTTAAGTAACTTAAATAAAGTCAATAGAGTTCATTGAACTTCTGAAATATTTATGTATATGTAATTGAAGTTTATAATCTGCAAACAATACATTTATATCTTTATACAGTATTACAATACTGCTACAGATAAAGTATTACCTACCCCTAAAAAATCATTAAAAGCATTATCTTTTAGTAAACTGTTAGAATGAATCACACTACACAGTTTGTATATGAACAACTAAGTGTTTATTGACTAGCCTTTATGACAATGCAAGAGTATAATGACTCACCAATAAATCACTGGTGTGAGAGAACACTTTTAATATATAGCAAATTTTAAAATTAAAATCTACAAAAATCAAGATTTTAAAATATTTTTTATGCTCAATTGCAAAGCGATTTTATATTACAATTAACATTGTACATATTTATTTATTTTAATTGGTAGCTCTTCAGACAATTACATGTCCTTTGTGTGTTTTATATAGTGTTACTTGCAGTGTTTAATAAAGAAATTTATTTAAAAATCAAGAGAAAATATATCATAAATAGATTAATTACACATTAGAAGTTATCTCATGCAACAAGGTCTATTAGTATGTAGCTCAATCATTCAATTAAGATTCTAATTGAATAATTGTTTCTAGACCTATATAGTTCATGGCAAATAAACATTATGACTTAATAAAATGTCAAATGATCTTAGAATAGTTTTTTGTCAGCTAAAAACTTACTACATAATTCTTTTTGCATTTTCCATATAATATGTTACTAGCAAAAGCGATTGATTTAATATATATATAAGATTATTTCATTTATAATTAGCTTATTACTAGCTATGCTTACATCCCATTTTGTATAAAGAAATTTTACATTTGATTATTTTAAAAGTTTTAAATAATGAATATGCAGATATAATATTCTAGCATTAAATAAAATATTTTTGCTTTTAGGCACAATGTCGCAGATAGGAATCTTCTATAATAATGGTATTAAAGGTATATTTTATTATCTTTCATATATTTTATCAAGGCCCTTTTTAATATGCTTTCAACATTGCTATTACAATGAATTAAAAATTGTTCTACTATAATTGCTTAAAAACTAATTTTGAAAGATGGCAATAGCAATGTTGTATTTTTTAATATTTCCTTGGCAATAATATCAGCACTCTATGTACATGAATGCGCTCTTACTCATAATTACTTTTCAATGTTACTCATAACGCATTGAGTGGTAATTGCCAGCTCTACGATCACTAGAAACTATCAAGCTTAATTTATGTTATTTACTGTCTCATACTATCATCAATGCAATTTCATCTATTTTAGTTCTGTGATGTATATTTTTTTCTATTTTAGTGACATAATCACAATTCAAGTGTAGCTCCATTATAGCAGATAATTAATTTTTGTATACACCATGATGACTTCGGAGGAGTCAGACTCTCTGAGTACCATCCCCTCAGACGGCCACCCTGAAGATGCATCAGGTTTGTATTTCACTGCTTGCTAATACTGTTTCACTGTTTAAAGACAACACATATCAACTAATGGTCATTTTTTTTTCTTTTTTATTTGCATTTCATTATTGGCACAAATATGCTTGCTAAAAAATTATTCTGTGTGAAATGAAATTGGTTTTTTAAGTTGAATATTTGTTTGTATATAATATGAGTAGGCATTATAATTAATACCAATGAAAGTTCCTCCTTTTAAATATTCTGTTGATCGACTAAATATTATGGGTGTTCAAAATACTGATACAAAGCCAGTAACAAATAGAAATAATGAAAAAGTATTGTCTTTTTTCGTTCATAATGGCAATCCCATGGCTAGTCAAGGATATGGGAGTACTAGTAAACACCCTGGTCCAATGTGGAAAGAATATGAATATCAGGAGAGTATAGTAATGCTGGCTTTCTCACTCTGATATGTATCTTCAAGATGTAACAAAAATTTTGCCTGAATCTGTAATCCTAATTTAAAATGAAACGTACAATATAACCACACCACTACCCTTAAATATGATAAAAACAAAAGCAATAAATATTGTATTAAATTTATATTTTATCTATATATTTGTAAGTATGTATACTTTTTGTGGGGTCTCGGTCCAGTGTACGATTTAAAATACTAATGGAGCTTGTCTAATGAGCAAGGGGTGTTTTTAAATTATTTTATTACCTATACCTTGAACCGTGAACTATCCTCTACTTACCCCCTACTCTAGTCGAATATAAAGATTTATGTATTGACCAAATATTATTATTTACTCTTCATAGCATCAGGTACAGAGGAAGCCCCATCGTCGATGGTATCAAGCGAGGCGGAATCAGATGGCAGTGTACTATCAGAACCTCCTAGACATGATGATCAGATCCATGGTGACGTCACAGCGGACCAGCAAGCTGACAGAATGCTAGGCACCACCCCTGATGTACGCGCAGTTGGCTCAGCCCTAGCAACACTAGTGTCTACTCGAGGTATTATCAGTATTATTTAATACTAGCATTTCCCGCGGCTTCGCACGCGTTTTAAAGACTGGAAACCAAATTCTTTCGAGTTCCGTGGTAAGACACCTCGCAGAACTAACGCCCGCCCTTGCCGTTTTTGCAATATTTTTTATTGATGCTCCGCTCTTATCGTGACGTTATGTAATGTAGCCTATAGGTTTACAGTCAGCGAAGCCACGGGTTTCGCTAGTTAAATAAATTTAAATTAAAAATTTCTACCTCCTTCTTTTTGAAGTCGGTCAAAAGTAGCCTAAGTTACGCCTTATAACCAGCTATTTGCTAGTGAAAGTCCCGTCAAAAATTGGTCCAGGCGTTTCAGAGATGATAGTCATGGTATGGATTTAGGGTGGACAGCTAGTATAAGATTGATTTGACACAATATTATATTGGAGTGCTATGAAAATTTGTATTTTTACATCCCTTGCTTCACTTCTACAACTGTAGAGCTTACCGAAGAGGATAAGAGATACACTTATCAATGTATTTGTATTTTGTGTCAGTTCTTTTGTTTACAAAATTCTAACTGAGACGAATTTGTACAAGAAATATTTTTTTTTTGTGAATTCTTATTGAATTAGTTATTATTATGGAAACAGAAGATTAGTCTATAGTTCTTAGAATAACTGTCTGTTCATCACAAATCACAGTGAATACTATTGGACAGATTTTGATGAAATTCTGGTCCACATATATAGGATACCTTTTACTTCTGAAAATTATCTTATTCCTGGGAAATCTATTGTAACCGTTATCCCGTGACTAGGAAATAGGGACGACCCCGAACCGAAAAGTAATAATTATAGATGTTTGAATGTATCGGAAACTAGGTTAAAAGTCTTTAACCAGATAACTCGAATTTTAATTTAAATAAATACATGTATTAAAAAAAATTAAAACAAATAAGTTTAATTTTTAATTTGTCAGTATGACAATGTTTATGCTAATGAACTGATAGTACATTATTATATTAACGTTACAATTGTAGAGGAAACAGGAAAGAAATTGCAACAACTTATGTCAATACAAGCTTATTTAGTGTACATATTTGTTGAACGTTAGACACGTTTGTCACTATGAAACATTCAATATGTTCTATTTGAATATTACTAAAAAGGTGGTGTTTCTAGGGTCAATGCTGCCATGGGTTCCTAACAAGGGGGTCATGGTGGCCACATCGGATACCGATCTACGTCCAGGGGAGTTCGTCATGAGACTCCTCTTCACGGAGTTCACAGTACAGGCCGAGAGAAAAATGGAAGCTGTTATGGCTGAACCATTGGTATGTAATATATTTTTAATGTTCATCTAATTAATTACTTGTTTCTATGGAGTTATAGATAAGGTGTTAGTTGTTACTAAATTTATATTTTATATATTATATTTATTTCGTATTAGGCTATGGTCATTTGTGGTGGTTAGGTTTGAGACCTTGGTTTTCGGCTCTGTGCTTTTCAAAGCAACTTATGGGATTTTGTCCCTTAAAAGAATTTTATTTATTGACATTATTTATGTTCAGATATTATCTAATGTAGCTACAGCTTAAGGTTTAGGTCACATTGTTCCAAAAACAGCAATAAATTTATTATTTAATTTCTTAAAATAAAAGATTTCATATTTAATAAATATTTATTCTATATAATAATAAATGTCTGAAAAAATACAAAAAATTAAAAAAATAATAATTGAAATATCTAATACTAATGTAAGACTCGTGTAAAACTAAGCGTAAAGTAATGTAGTACTAATATTTAATGCTAGAACATACATATTTATAACGTAGTGGAATTTTACTACTTTATTTATGTGTTTGGTTATACTTTTATAGTTAGGCGTTTAATTTGTTTATTGACGTTAATATTTTATGACTTTAAATGATAGTCCGCGTAGGTTAACTTTTAATATGTCACTTATCGCGTCGTTTGTCCCGACGGGTTTGCAGGGAGCGATAAATATAATGCAATTTGAACCATTATTATTCTTATCACTATAAGTTTTTCTTGTTTAGATTTTAAAATAATTCTTAAAATCTGAAAATACATTATATTCTATTAATTATGAATGCGGGTTCGATGCCTGCACGGTAATTTATGTGTTGATATATTTTTTTTGTATTTTGTATTAGGAGTCTATTAGGAATAAGTAATATAAGTAAATTAAGAATAAGTAGTCTATTAGGAAGTGTTTATACTTTATTTTAGGCGAAATTTTGATACCTTTTGTTCTTTAGGATCTCTGTTATTTAAAAAAAATAAAATATATAAGTTGTAAAGTAGCTAATATTAATTGATGACAATAACGATTTTGATAGGTAAATAAATAAAAAAAACCTCTTTAATTCACCGTTATTTTTTGTGTTATATCTTTTTTTTTAGTTTAAAAAGCTTTGTTTGGAAGAAAACATGTATTTTAAACTTTATTTAATTAATTATTATACAAAATCTACAAAAAAGTATTGAAGAAATAAAAACAATATGTAGATTTATGAAACTAGTTTGAAGTTGATTTATTTTGAATGTAAACAGGAGAAGCCGTTGAATAAAACATTACAAAGAGGTGAAGATCCTCAACTGGACCAGATCCTATCAGCTTTCGGTACAGTGGCAGAACATTGCCTGCCATCTTTGCTGAGGGCTCTCTTCGGTTGGTTAGAGAGGCAGATGGCTGAGTCACCTCAACTGAACGAGCAAGCCAAGAAACCCCATCAAGATTTAAGGAATAAAAGGTTTTCATTTTAAATTATTAATAATTTAATTAATTATAATGCCACATTTACTTTTTGAAATTTTAAATTATTAATGATATTGATGATGAATTCAAATTAAGTAAATAATTTTGTAAAGTGATTTTTTTTGGAAGTTGTGAGTAGGCACTGTCTGTAACAAGTATATTTTCTGAGATGTCGAGTACCTTAGGCGGGCGGAGCCGCGGGACATGCTAGTTAACTATAAATTTAGAGTCTAATCAATTTGTTTATCTGAAAGTAACATTTAATATATGTAAAATTGTACAAAATTATAAATAGATATTCTAAATTGAAAACATATTAGGCTAAATTAATAGTAATCGAAAACATCTGGATGCTTACGAGTTCAAAAGCCCAAATTTCCAATTGTAATATAGTCACTAACTGTACTTCTATTTGAATGAATTATTAATGTTATAATAGAAACTATCTTTTCGGATTTTGTCGCGGATTTACTATGATTTTTGGTTCCCGACGTTTCGAATGCTTTACAGCGCACATGGTCACGGGAGAGACTAAGGTATTAGACGTCTCAGGGGGTTATATACTTGTTACAGACAGTGCCTACCCACAATTTACAAAATGTTTTCTTTCTGCGTATTTAAATTTCGACCTCATACGTTGGTAGTTTAACATTAATTGCCTCACGATCAATTTTTTTATTGAATAATAATTATGGGAGCGAGTGATGACTGTTTAGTGCTATTTATAACACTGGCTTGTATTTATTGCTAGTGCTATGTACTGCTATATTTGAAGTTTCTTTTAATGCTTTGCAGAACTTTGCCTTGTTTTTCTAGAATACTCTTTATTCTATTTATATAATAATGACGTCTATAAGGTATTTTTATTATTATTCTTAGATCTATTAGGACTTAAAAAAAATTGCTTACATTTATGAGAAGTTTTATTATGTAGTTAGTATGTATGTCTAAACGTCTATGGTTCAAGTCCCAGTTTGGGCTAAATATCATTTGCGTTTTTTGTTATATAAGTAATACCGCCATTGCATTTGGCGTGTCTAGTATCACAGAAATCGATCATAATGATATTAAATTGTTATATAAGAAACTAGCATTTCCTGCGGCTTCGCACGCGTTCTAAAGACCGAAAACCAAATTCTTTCTGAGTCGCACGGTATGGTACCTCGCAGAACTAAGCTCACTCGTTTTTGTAACATATTTCATTGATGCTCCGCTCCTATTGGTCATAGTGTGATGAAATATAGCTTATAACCTTCCTCGATAAACGGACTATCCAACAAAAACATTTTTCAATTCGGACCAGTAGTTCCTGAGATTAGCCAAACAAACAAACAAACTCTTCTGCTTTATAATATTAGTATAGATTATCAATTTTTCTGTCTATTCCAGTATTATCTACATAGTATCAGGCAGCAGTGGTGCCGGTACAGAACAAGTGGAGCGTTCTAGTGAAGAGCTGCAAGCTGAGAGACGGGACTTGGCAGTGGAGTTTCTATTCTGCTTGGCCCTTATAGAAGTTCTCCGGCAACTGCCCTTCCACCCAGGACATGAGGATCTAGTCCAATATATTGAGAATGTCGCCTTCAAACGGTTCAATTATAAGGAAGGGTTAGTTTTATTACCATTTTTAAGCATTTCTAGCAAATCTGGATTGCTGGGTGTAAGTTAAAATAAATTAAATGGTTTTTTTCATAATTTTCTAATAAAATAAAAGTAGTCTAAATTACTCCTTATAACATTAGCTATCCGCTAGTGAGTCTCGTCGAATTCGCTCCAGTCAGTCAGAGATTAGCCGGAACAAAGAGAATGACAAAAATAAAAAAAAAAATTTTAATGCAATTACCATATATACTTTCATATGCATTTAGGGATAAGATGTGATTTTGAAATTACTTTATTAACTGACTAGCGACTCGCCCTCGCTTCGCTCGGGCTCTTCCCTATGCTTAGCACAGGCAAAGCCGCAGGTTCCGTAGTTATGCATATAAACCTTCCTCTTGAATCACTCTATCTATTAAAAAAAACCGCATCAAAATCCGTTGCGTAGTTTTAAAGATTTAAGCATACATAGGGATATAGGGACAGAGAAAGCGACTTTGTTTTATACTATGTAGTGATAGTGATAATATTATTTTTTCTTTACAGTTTGCAGTCGAACCCAAATGCAGCAAATGTTCACATCATAGCAGATTTGTACGCTGAGGTCATCGGTGTTCTCGCTCAATCTCGCTTTGCCTCTGTAAGGAAGAGATTCACTTTAGAACTGAAAGTAAGTTAAATTCTATTCAATTTTTTGAAGTGAAACTTCTCTAGAATCGTTGTGATATCAAACTCGATGAAACGAAAAAATAAGTCCATAGTACCAGGCGCTCAGAGACGGGGAAGAGTTAGCCTTAATTTAAATTCAAGTTTTACTTCTGACATGCGTACTTTGTACTCACGCACTTTTTTTTATAATGGCTTCAAAGTGAAAGTGAGTTAATATTGTACAGTTCGCGTCATGTAAAAAGAACGCTGAGAGAAACTGGTGGGGGGTGTGTTTGCGCATCGGTACATTCGCATACGAAATTCCTAAGCCTATTCTTTTATTTTTTAACTAGCCTTTCGTTTACGATGTATATTGATTATTGGTACGTACATTGAAAAATATATTAGATAGAATGTCATTTAATAGAATTTTATTAATTAATAAAATATGTTTGATTCAGTGTAGAATGTTTAATCTACTTACAAAAAATTAAATTATTTTGTTTAATATATTTTTTTAATTATTATCTGCATTATTATCAGACTCTCTCTTTATAAAACAATATACGTCAAAAATATTTTTCCACTATTTTTAATATAAAATCATCATCATTTCGTAATGATTTTATATTAAAAAAATAACTTTTGTGTGCGCGATGGTATTTTAAACTGACAAACCAATAGCGAGCCGAAAAGCATGCGACGTGTGCACCACCGCCCCGCGCCCCGCCTCTTACCACCAAATTGTCGGATAAATCGCCTCTGCGCAACTTGACAGCCAGCGTTCTTTTTACATGACGCGAATTATACTCTACTATTCTTATAATTTTGATGTTCTAAAGTATACTGTTTTATGGAAAATGACTTATGCAAAAATAGGCCAAAGATTTAAAAGTTATATCTTAGCACTAAATGCTTCATTTATTTACTTAAATTTTACAATTTTTTTTAGTTTGTTTATAGTTGATATTAAACTAGCTTGTCATTTATAACTTCTTTTGAGCCAAGCGTTTTATAAAATTAAAACAAGTAAAATATTGTATTTTAGGCTTTTATTTACTCAATTGTGTAACTAAATGTATAGTTATCATATCTTTTATATCAACAACAGCCACAATAAGTTATACCTGTTGGCTGTTTCTTAATAATAATAGAAGAACATGTACTGAAGTTTGTTTTTGTATATATACTTAAAAATATCATTATTGTTGTGTTCAATATCAATATATAATTAGTAATTATAAGCAAATTTTACTAATATTTTTTTTAATTCATCCAATCTTACGTATCTCTTATTGCCCGTATAATACAAATTTATGTACCTTTTTTATATGAAAATTATTTACGTACCTTTTTATATGAAAATAAAACTCACCTATATTTTTTTACACAGGATTTAAAAAGCCGCGAGCCTTCCCCACATACGACTCAAAGCATAATATCTCTTCTGATGGGCATGAAGTTCTTCCGCGTCAAAATGGTTCCGATTGAAGAGTTTGAGGCGTCCTTTCAGTTTTTGCAAGAATGCGCCCAATATTTCCTTGAAGTTAAGGATAAGGATATACGTCACGCGCTAGCCGGCTTGTTCGTTGAGATACTTGTGCCTGTGGCAGCTGTGAGTTTTTAAATATTAGTACCATTTGGACATATATAAAAATAGCCCTCTTTTATATAATCTACTAGCGACTCGCCCTCGCTTCGCTCGGGCTCTTCCCTAAATTTAACACAGACAAAGCCGCGGGATCCGCTAGTTATACATATAAACCTTCCTCTTGAATCACTCTATCTATTAAAATAAACCGCATCAAAATCCGTTGCGTAGTTTTAAAGATTTAAGCATACATAGGGATATAGGGACAGAGAAAGCGACTTTGTTTTATACTATGTAGTGATACTAATAATACTCTATACTAATAATACTAATAAACTACTATATACTATAATCTATAGTAATATGCTTAAAGCTGCTTTCTTTGTTTTGTTTGGTTGAACGCGCTAATCTCAGGAACTACTGGTCTGAATTGATTGATTTGTCATTTGATAATTCTTCTTGTGTTGGATAGTCCGGCTATTGACTATATTACATCACGCTACGACTAATAGGAGCTGAGCATCAATGAAAAATGTTGCAAAAACGCGAAGGGCGGGCGTTAGTTTTGCAAAGTAAAATAATTAAGCGTGACAAAAATTTGGTTTTCGGCCTTTAGAACGCGTGCGACTAAATATATAGACGAAATAGCAAATCTTGTACAACAAAGTTTGATAGAAAGTAGTTAAGCCGTTTACGAGATACATGATATTAATTTATATATTATATACCAGTATTAATTAATATTATATTACAAGATTTCTATTTGTTATTGTATGTGTAATATATTGAAATTTAGTTTCTTATTATTAATATGAAGTTTTGCATGTGTATATCTTCTTAATCCAATCAGACTATGAAATGGAGTATCATAGTACTGTTAGGCGATTATGTCTGTTAGGATACTATGCAGGAGCTTATCCGCTTAGGAAAACGAATCGATAATAGAAAAAAAAGTCCACCAGGAACCAGAAAAGATAAGTCCACCAGGTTTATATGACGAATATGCTATACTTTTTTCTAAATAAATGAAAATAAATGATGCCCTGAGCTGAAATAAATGATGCCCTGCTGCTGAATGCCCCCAGCGAGACTCGAACCCGCGACCGCTGGCGCAGTAAGCAAGGTCACTACCAGCTGAGCCAAACGAGTCGTCAAATGGCTGTCAATTGACGTGAACTAAACTGTGTAATCATCAATATGGCTGTTTTAAGATTTAAAACTATTTATACACTCATAACTCCGACATCTATAAACATAAAAATGTGACATATCACGTTCATCCATTCACGTCTTCAATTATATTCGTCATGGCGCCGTTATATAAACGATGTAAATTGGTTTAAGTAGCACTCTAATTAGATTTTTTAGAAACCTTTATTAAGTCATACGTATTTATACCCTAATGTTATTATAATCTCAATTATTTATTAACTTTTTGAGGGGAACACAGTACAATCAATACTTACAATATAAAACACATAAATATAGTCCAATCAAGTTTCCAGTGATAACTTACTCATAAAAACAAGCTTATGTAAAAAATTAGTATATAAAGATAGAGAAAAAAAAACTTATTAGAAATCAATATTTAGTATCTTAATATAAGAAAGCGATGTTTTTTTTCAGACTGTCAAAAATGAAGTGAACGTACCATGTCTCAAGAACTTTGTAGAAATGCTGTATAGTCACACATTGGATACTAGTACTAAATCCAAACACCGGCTGGCATTGTTCCCTCTGGTCACCTGTCTGCTCTGTGTCTCTCAAAAACAGTTCTTTTTGGCGAATCTACATTGTTTCTTGGCTATGTGCTTGTCACATTTGAAGAATCGTGACCCGAAAATGTGTAGAGTAGCGTTAGGTGAGTATTGGGTTTTCTAATTTATTATTAACTAAAGATCAGTATTAGTTATTTAATTTAATTTATTTTATTAATTAGGATATTTTGTTTTGTTTAATTTTATGTTACGACCAATGTTGCGTTGACCTTTAATTGGTGTATAAAAGATGACCCTTCATTTTTATAACTACTATTTTTTTAAACATTGTTACTTTTTATAACACTGTTGGTAATCCTATTTAAAAAAATAAATCAGAAACTTATCAAATTAAATCAAAATATTCTTTATTCAAATAGACTTTTACAATCTCTTTTGTATCGTCATTTTTACATTATTAAAATTAAATGTCAGTCTGTAAGTCCGTGAGTAAGCTACCACCGGCTCGGAAAGCTGTTCTGCTGAGAAGAACCGACGAGAAACTCAACAGTTGCTCTTTTCAAAAATAAAAATATTTGGTAACAATCTCATTTAAGAACTTCTGTACAGATTTGTACCACAACAAATTTAATGAAATGAAAATTGGACAAAGTCTGTAACGCAAACTAGTTTAGGAACAGTATAAAAGAAATTCTTCTTTGCAGAGTCGCTGTACCGCCTCCTTTGGGTGTATATGATAAGGATCAAATGTGAAAGCAATTCAGCAACGCAATCCCGTCTACAAAGCATTGTGAACTCGCTATTCCCAAAAGGCTCTAAAGGCGTCGTCCCACGTGACACACCTCTAAACATTTTTGTCAAAATAATACAATTCATTGCCCAAGAAAGATTAGATTTCGCGATGCGGGAAATCGTCTTCGATTTACTTATGGTTGGACGACCTATAAAGATAATATTGACGCCAGAACGTATGTCGATCGGTCTCAGAGCGTTCTTGGTAGTGGCGGATAGTCTACAGCAAAAAGAGGGGGAACCCCCAATGCCTCGTACATCTGGCACATTGCCCTCGGGGAATACCCTACGAGTGAAGAAGACGTTCTTAAATAAGATGTTGACAGACGAAACTGCTCGATCTATTGGTATGAGTGCGTACTTCCCATATGTTAGACGGGTTTTGGTAGAAATTCTGCGGGCTCTAGATGCCCACTATGGGAGGCCATTGATGTTGACGAATACACAGAATGTGACAAAAGAACAGGAGATCAACACAGGGGAAAGGAAGCCCAGGATCGACCTGTTCAGGACTTGCGTTGCCGCTATACCTAGGTGAATGCTAAAAATTATATTCATATGATAACAGTTTCAAGTGATAACTGAATAATTTTATTATATTCTATAGTATGGAGTTTTTATATGGTATATAAGTAACACTGAATACATATGAATAAGCTTAAACATAATTACAACTTACTCATTTACACACTTTTTTGTATATATACATATATCAGTACGTGTTATTTTAATATTCCAGATTAATCCCAGAAGGTATGAGTCCAAATGAACTAGTGGATCTCCTATGTCGACTCACAGTCCACATGGATGAAGAACTACGAGGTCTCTCCTTCCAAAGTCTTCAGACCCTGATAGTGGACTTCCCTGAGTGGAGACAAGATGTTCTGGCTGGGTTCACGCAGTTCCTGGCTAAGGAAGTCCAGGTATGAAGATAATGGTTGAATCTTAAAAATAATAAAGAAAATCAAGTCAAATTATATTTTATTATATATAGAATATGTAAATTGTCTATTTTACATTTTAAATTTAAATTAAATTATTTAATCTATGATTAATCTAGTACTGGCTCCAAAGGCAGTTCTACTGAAAAGCCCAAGAGAGACTCAATAGTTGCTCTTTATACACATAGGTTGTATAAACTTAATTTGAATTAAAGTTACTATCATTTGCACTTATATATGTCAATAGACCAATAATATAGCAAAGTGCCAATATTTATTTATTTATTTATTTAAACAAAATCCACAGCTACATATAAAAAAAACGCAAGTACAAAAATAAAACCTTACATAAGCCAAATTCCGATTTACATTATTTAGGCAATATATTATAATACAATAAGAAAACTCATTATTTTTATATTTGATAATCTGTAACCGAGCTGTCAAGTTGACTTTACTGTTTAGCGTAATGGCGCGAACGCGATATAATATGATTCGTTGAACTAATGGATAACTGAAACTAATATAAGCTTAAGAATTATTAATTAATTGTTAGATTTATGTGTGACAGTTTTTAGTATTGTTCTTTTATGCTTAAAATACTATATCTTCCATAGGACACATCTCCACAACTGGTAGAAAACGGTCTGCGTATGCTGTTACAATTAGTGACAAGTTGGAAAAACGGTGAGCCCAGTACATCAACACCACCCAGACCTGAAGCCCTAGCCTCAGTCATAAGAGGGACTGAAGCGTTGGGTCTCGTCATGCTGTGTCAGTGCAAGGCCTATCCGAGACGTCTAGCTGTGCATATACTTAGGTAAATGCTGTTTTTATACTTTGTCCATTTTCTTAATGGTTTTTTGACAGCTCACGCCCACGAAGTTTCGTATTTAATGGTTAGCCATTAAAGTTAAAATGTCATAGACATCAATATTGTACTTCATGGACGGGTACCTCCCCCTTATTGCTGTGCCACACATAACGATTACTACGATTGTGCCACAATTACAAATAATCGATAGAAATCAATGCTAATATGTAAATAAGGTGTAATATGTTATTTAATAAGGAAGACAAAAAAAAATTAAGATTTAAACCAATAAATTAAAATATTAAAGTTAATAGTAAAGTTTTACTTTCTTCTTAGTATAAGGCATACAAATAAAACAACTAAAATAGTTTAATTCCTCTTATTAACATGATTCGTCAGAATCATCATTTATATTAGATTTGTCCGATGAGGAGTCTTCAGTTATATTAATTATTAACTCTTGTGTGCATAAATTATAAAAATATGCAATGTCACGGCCCGAATCACATTATGATTCTCTTAGTTCTCTCCACCACAATTGATTTTTACGATAATAATATTTATTTTCATATTAATAAATATAAAAATAAATATTATTTTATACTTAAAAAAATAATAGAAATCGATTATTACGTCCTTTTGTCATCACTATAGCTTGTCAGTCGGCGAGCTGTCAAAAAACCATTAACAAAGTGGACAAACTATAATGTTCAATATCCAAATGCCAAACGGATATCCGTCCATATTTCTGAGAGGGTCTGTTTATTATGAATTATAATTGATAAGGAGTTGAAATGTTTACAGTGTGTATGTATATTGATGCTATACTAAAAATCAGTGATTATCAAAATGGCAAAGTTATGTGTGATTAGGACATACTGGTATATCTTATATGGTGCATGATACGGAACTCTATCATAGATAATAATATACTTGATTTGTTTTTGTTAGGAGATTTAATATATGTACTTGATCGTCTAACTTCATTTATAAGAATTACTTGAAAAAATTATATTATTTATTTACTCTATAAAGAAAACTAAAAGAAAATACAAAAAAAAATATTATGTTGATTTCAATATTCTACAAAAAAACAATAAATGCAGGGAGACAAAGTACCTACTGGAAAGGCTACAGCTGACCCGCGATGAACCCGCGCTATACGACGTAGCGGACGCCCACGTGCCCCACTTCACTGAGAAATGCCTCCCCATACTGCCCCCGGCTGAGAAGCAAGCTGTTCTAGCAGCTGGTCAGCCTGATCTGGTGTGGGTTGCTGAACGGGTACACCCTGTGTGGACTGCAGGTATGACAGATTTAAATAAATAAATATGTTGGAACATTATTACAACAGCACCCTCTAGTTCCGTGATAAGCTTCGAGTCTTGTGTTACGGATACCAGATAGTTGATATACTACATATTATATCAGTTTTAAATACATACATATTATAAATATTAACACCCGTGACTGGAGTACAAACATTCGCGGTAACAAATGAATGCCCCCAGCGGGACTCGAACCCGCGACCGCTGGCGCAGAAAGTAGGACTACCAACTGAGCCAAACGTGTCGTCCATTTAGAAGTTAAATAAAATAATAAATAAAAAATCATTTATTGCCATAAAAAAGTAAAAAAAGTAATATATTCAACAAAGGCTCAACAAAATCTATCGCAATGGAGTACTAACTCAGACTGAAATCTCAGACATAGCTGATTTTCAGTTACACCAAACTCATAGATATTATAATGTCCATTACCAATTACAAACTAAAGATAAAATTTTTTTGCTATCCAATTACATCCGTACACTTTAATTATTTAAACAAACTTAGTAAAAAAAAAAAAGATAATAAAGAATATATTATAATATGTACAGGTGAAGTGTCATAAGAATATTAAATATAAAAAAAATAATAAAAATGATTAGATAAATAACTTTTGTTGGGACATTATTACATACAGCGCCATCTAGTTCCGCATCTAAGTAAGCTACGAGGCTTGTGTTATATATATACCAGATAGTTGTTACATACATATTATAAATACAAACACCCATGACTGGAGTACATGTAGACATTCGTTTAAACAGGTGAACACCGGGACTCGAACCCGTGACTACTGTACAGCAAGTAGGGCTAGCAACATATTTATTTATTGTATTGATAGATTATTCTGTCACATTTTAATAAAATCCTACAGGTCTTCAGCATGACGAAACATCTTCGAAGAACAGCTGGAGTGGAAGCTCTACCAATGGCGCAGATCCGTGGGAGGTGAGTGGTTCTTTTGATATACTTTCTTTCTTTTAGTTCACATAATGCCTACAAAATCATTGAACAGGGCTATTTTTGTTTGCTTAAATAGATAATAGAAGGAGTTGACTCTTGGTCTCGCACCTCTAATATTTTCATGTGCGAATGATTTACAACATGATTATTGCTTATCTTACGATGAAGGAAAATATAGTGAGGATACATCACAGAAAAGATGATAGATGATAGAATGGCCCACGTTGTGTAATTTGTATGGAAACCACTGTCGACACTCAAGAAATAAAAACAACCATTCGCACACATACGCAGCGTCTCACGTAGCCCTGTGATTGGTTAATATTAGTAGTGAGTTTAGCCATAGTTACGGCGCGGATTTTTCGCCCATTATACCGTTCCATACTTTCTTACTCTTAAATAGGAACGAAGTTCCTTATTATAGAAGTATTAATTTTAATTTCTATTAGCGGTATAAAGAAAATAATTATTCGGGTATACATTTTTTATGATTTTTTATCGTTAAAAATCGAAAAAAACTACTTTATAAAATTATCTTTACACCTTTATTTTATTTACCCTGATTTATAAAAACTATGAGAGAGAGAGAGAGAGAGACAGACAGACAACACGGGCACGCCGCACGGCTTACAACTATAGCAAAAAGTGTCGTTACAACTTTTGGTCTTAATTTTTTCCGTCTAGCCCCCTTTCGCAACGCGCGATAAGGAACTTCGTTCCAAAAAGGGCTGAAATTGTTATGCTGATATGTATGTTTTTCAGGTAGTGTTGTTCGGTCTTCTCGAGCGTAGTCGCGTGCCATCGCAGTGTCCGGCGACAGTACTACAGGCGTGGCCGATACTCCACGCCAGGATACATGCTCTATACACGATTATTGAACCCGCGTGAGTTATATTTATGTTATATTTATGTATACTAATATTATAACATAATAATTATATAAGTACCTATAAAATTTGAGAGATGCCCTCGATTTCCCTGGGATCTCAATATCAGATCTGACTTGGTGACAATGTGACCCCCGGAACTATATCCATCCGAAGAAAAGAATATTTTTAAATCGGCCCACAGTTGGCGGAGAAATCGGTGAATATACATAAAAATGGAGAGGGTTAAAAATGAAAAATGTTCAATAAAAAAAACTGGGTCAAACTGTGTTAAATTTTTATGGGATCTAATGGCAACTGTTCCGCATCAAACAAAAGAAGAATCACGTAAAAAAGATCATATATCACAGAGTAATCGGTGGACATACATAAAAAAATACCGATCGAATTGATAACCTCCTCCTCTTTTCGGAAGTTGGTTAATAATAAAGCTGAAGAGTTTATTTGTTTGTTTGGTTGAACGCGCTTATCTCAGGACCTACTGGTTCGAATTGAAAAATTATTTTTGTGGATAGTCCGTTTATCGAGGAAGGCTATAGGCTATATTACGGAGCGGAGCATCATTGGAAAATGTTGCAAAAACGGGAGAAAAATATTTCTCTTGATTTTCAGCCTTTAGAACTTGAGCGGAGCCGCGGGGAAGGCTAATTATCTAAACATGCATTAAATTTCATCGAAATCTGTCCCGACGTTTTACGTTAAAGAGCTACAAATACACATAATTTCGCCTTTCATATGTTTCTCTACTACAGAATGGTTAATGTCAGTCCGATAGAGATAGATAGAGAACTATATAGAGAACTATACTATAGTATCAATCTTATATGGATCACGATAATTTGGACGGGACATAGAATAAACATACTTATAGTGCGATTCCCGGGACAGATTTTTTTGTCCATCACTAAAGTAATCGCTATTAGTAACATAAGTAGCACAATTTGCTACTATTATTAGTTTCCACATTTTTTGACTAGGTCTATCCAATTCTTTATTTAGGGTCCGTGCCCAAATGGTAAAGCGGGACCCTATTTACTAAGACTCCGCTGTCCGTCTGTCTGTGCGTCTGTCACCAGGCTGTATCTCATGAACCATGGTAGTTAAACAGTTGAAATTTTCACAGACGATGTTTTTCTGTTGATGCTATAACAACAAATACTAAAAAACAAAAAAATATATATTTAAGGGAGCTCCCATACAAGAAACGTGATTTTTTTGCTCGATATTGATAACGGCAACAAATAGACGCATGAAATATTCACATAATATTTAGTTATATATTCACTTTATAAGAACAAATATTTAAATTAAAATAAAACAAATATTTAAGGTGGGCTCCCATACAGCAGACATGATGTTTTGCCGTTTTTATATTTAATGGTACGGAACCCTTCGTGTGCGAGTCCGACTCGCACTTGGCCGGTTGGTTAGTTGGTGATATATAATTCCGTTTCAAATACAATGTAACTTTTTCCAGACCGGTGAATGACAACCGCGCATCTCTACTGTCTCGCGGACCAGCACTACCTCGGAAACCTGAGAAGGAAAGAGACGGATATATGCAAGTCTGGAAATACTATATGACAATGGCGTATCTCGTAGTTCCCGCAGTACCAAGTCCCGTCATACGATGTGCTAGCCCCGACCTTAGTTTGAGGTGAGTTTCATATACACTTATATTTCTTTAAATTATAATACTTTTTTTCTATCAAGTTGCGCTATAAGGCTGTTCGAGCTGTTCACTTTAGTTACTTAGTAAGGTGCGTATCCATTTTGGTTTATTTCTCTCTCGATATTGGTTCTAATAGTATAGTTGGGTATGTAAAATAAAATCAAGTATGTATTAGAATTTTTATTGTATTTTGAATAGATTTTTGTTAGTGAAAAAATTTTGGATTGCTTAAAATTTTAGAGTATCTTGTTAAATCATATACATATTTTTTTTTGGCAATTTAGAGGGATTTCAAAAGGTCATTTCTTAAAACCTTTTTTATATACAAACTGCAAATGCTGCGATTATAAATGGCGATTGCAGAAAACTTATTACATAATATATTATATACTCTTCTATCAGATTTTTAAGTATTTTCAAAAAATGGAATACAAATAATAAATATAATGCAAAAGAAAATTATGACTATTCATTTTTAATATTAAATTTTCATTTAATGCGATACAGTCATCATTTGATTTGTTTTTTTTACTCTATGTTTGTCGTCGGTCATGTCTTAAGCTTTTTGGCCTAGTTCATATCGGATGAGGATCGTTCAGTTTGTGTAAGTAAATATTCAGGACCATTTACGTTTGTTATCGTTAAAGGCGCATTTACATGTTTAGAGTTTCAGTCCGACACAATTAAAATCATTTTATATTCAATTACAAAAACTTTCTATAATCTAAGTTCCTCGATAATACTATCTTTTCGGATTTTGTCGCGGATTTATTTTAAATAATTCCCGATGTTTCCAATGCTTTACAACAATCATGGTCAAGGCCATGGGAGTGTGGTTAAGTTCATTGGTTTAAAGTAAAAAAAAACCAATGTAAATGAGCCTTTATCGATGTGTGAATGTGTGCAAGCTTTCTCTATCACGGGATACCTGTTCTAAGCTGGTATAAGGTATTTGTATATAGGTGCTTCTAAACGGGCCATAATTTTCTGCAATAGAGTGGCTGGCAACATTGCAAGCAATACCGGCAATATTGCAGTACTGTCTCGGCCATATCGGCAATCATGTTTTGTATGGCCGCGTATGGCCGATATTGCCCGAACAGTACTATTGTTGTTTCGGTCGCTCTCTATTGTTATGGCATAGTGTGTCCTTTTCTACGCGACTGAAGTTTGCTGTGAGTGACGCCGTGTTTAATTGCTATATTCTGTGCTATTGTTGTTTTGTCAGTTGCTACGTTACCTTTACAATAATATAATTGCAACGCATTGCCCGGCCACATATTGCAGAAAAATATTGCCCGTTTAGGAGCTTCATATGTAATATATTAAATATTTATTATGCATAAGTCATATTATAAGGTTTTATACTGTTTTTACTTAACAATTTGTCGATTGGCAGATAGTTACTCACAAAGTATGATATGATCGTAGAGTCTTAAAGAACTTATTATATTTGGGATAACATTTACTGCCAGTTTCTATAACCTATCTACCGATACCGGTAGTTACTTTCATACTATTTTGACACATTAAAAGTAATCGTATGAAAGTATCTACCCGTCTATCGGTAGATAGGTTATAGAAACTGGCAGTTAGTTGTAAGAAATATTTATTTTTAATTTTATATCGTACATATAGAATTGTCAACACTTGACATTTACACTACACGCTACAATTTCTAATTTCACGTCTATTCCCGCATATACAGTATGATCCTGATATGATACATATATTATGTTACGTGGCTTAATAAAATATTTTGTATTTTAATATAATTTTATTGCAATATTCAATTGATTTCTAGTAGTGAGTATTATTTTGCATAAGTTACTTAGTCCATAGGGAATTCGCATAGATTAATAATATTTACGCATGTAAATCTATTATAATAATAGTTTTTGTTATTGATATGTACATTTCCCAAAAAGATATTTGATATTTTAAAATTTTTAAGTTATTTGAACTCAAAAACAATTAAACGTTATGATTTATAGAAAATATGATTTTGTAAAAGTGTACGAGTGTTTAAAAATTCTTTGCAATATGTTATATCTTCCATTTTACTTACCTCATTTTCCGAAATTTGCAATTTTCTTAATGAAAATAATTAGAAAAATATTATTTATTTAATAGCTCTTAGACCTTATATTAGAAGAAATATATATTATTAGGAAAGGAATCGAAAAACGAATATATTATATTTATTTTTTCTTTTGGTAGTATTTAAGCTTAATTGTAGCTAACTGATATTGGTTAATTAGTCTAGGTTCTTTTTCCGTTCGTAACAATATTTAACCGATAATGGGCAAGAAGTAGGCGGTTGTTATTCAAGGTTCCGTAGGCACATTGGCGTAGCTATGCCAATGCAATCGATTCGGTCGAAACCCAAATGGGCTACTTCGGTTAGTTTTATTTCAAAGCTTTTTGAGGATGGCACTAATAGAAGCAAGGAAAATTGTTAATTATTTCAAAATGGGCAAAGGCGACTTCTATTTCTTTAGCATTTGGGTCCAAAAAGCTAGCTATGCCACTTCGTAGACTCCGTGAATAAAATTTGCCAAAACTAAACTTAGGAATATTATTTTATTTCTTTTAGGATTAGAATCGTTTTATATTGTCACATAAAAATGAGATTTTTAATTACGAGTATATTTTAAGTGTAGTCCCGGTGTTCTAATTTCCTTCGTTAACACTATTTCAAATAACAGTTGATAGTTATAACTAACTACATATCCTAACTTTGTTCGAATACGTTCCTACACCAAACACTAGCCTATATCTTACACAAAAACTATCTGCATATTAAAGTTTATCCAAAGTCCAGTCGTTTGACACTATAACAACAGTACACACTCATCGTCGCTGTAGAATGAAAACCTCGTAAAAATCAAATCAAAATTACGTGTTATATATTACGGCGAAACCGTAAACCCAATACATGACTACTAGTGCCATATTTGGAGTAAAACGAAAACCTCTTGTTTGAAAAACATTGACATAATGAACGATTTTTTTCGTTTCCTGTAAAATTTGGATCTCTGGACATACGAGGTTATCTTTCTACAGCGACGTCATGAATCTTGTTGGTTCCGGATGTGAGAGCGGAGATGGCTGTAAAAACCAACTTTGTTTTGAATGACCTGCAGAGTTGTAGACATATGTAGGAAGACTTGGGTGGGGTCTATAATAAAAACTAGTGGTTGACTCTTGCTTCGCTTGGTGAAAAACAAACAAATCTATTCTATGGGATTTGCACATTGTTTGGAAAAAAGTAACATATGTGCTAACCCAGACTATAATCTAAATATGTATCGAATTTCATCCAGATCCGTTCTGGCAAAAAACATCCATCCATCTAAACTTTAGTATTTGTAATATTAATAATGGGATTGTAGTCCAATAGTGTATACGTGAGACAAACTTGTTTAGCACGGAGGAACGTGGGGAGTGGACGGGTGCACAGCTTAGCTCGTCCACAGAGAGCCTGAACACGCCCGGCGGGTTCTTCACGCTGCCCCTCAGCTACGCGCGCTCGTACAAACAACACAAACGCACGAGGTGGACCGATATATGCACTTTATACGATACGATCACGATAAGACTATTGACGGATCCATCTCGTATCATTTGATAAAGATTATGATTGTTGAAATATTTTAATTATGTTAATTCATTAATGTTTTCTTTTTGATGAGAAATTAGATGGAACCGTCACAATTCATACAACGTCGTGATTAATTCTCATTTCGGCCTAGCTTCGTGGTATAGCTTCGAGAGGTATATAGTCATCACGCATAGGTTGCACAGCTATCGCATACCATAGTTTCTTGCTCATGGACTTAAGTGTTTTTATCTGGTTGTAAATTAACATTGTAGGAGTCATGTGTCACGTCTCAATCATTTCATATCCACAGATCTGTTCTATAGTCTATATTGACTTGCAGTAACCTGTCTCTCTGTTTTTTTTACTTGTGATAGATATTCGATATATGACCAGTTAAGAAATTTGACGGTAAACTATCTACTACTACTACTACTAAACTATCGTTTTATCTATTGGATAGGGTTTTGTATTATTTAATAAATGTTTACTTTTTTAATTTGCTTAAAAATCATAATTTATTAAGTGTAATAAATGTAAAAAATCTCCCTAAATACGTCTATTAATGTTTTTTTTATATTATTTTTTTATGTATTGCAATGGTTTATAGGTTTTATATGCATGGTAAGATTTTTATTTTGTATGTATTATTTATTTTATTCCCGTACGCTACAGAACATTCCAGTATACACCTAAGACATAATACTTTATAATATAAGCAACGCTAGTTCCCTATAATCAATTTTTAGTAGCAATATTAAACAATCAAAATGTTTTTTTTTAAACTAGTTTATATATTGCTAGTTATAAAACTTAACCCTATATATTTAAAGCAAAGGTTTTGTTTTGCTTGAACAGTGCCCTCTTCTTATCAGTGTGGGGTAAAAAATAATTTTAAAAATGCATCGATATCGATTTATTTGATTATAATCTAACAATTGAATTGATGTTTTTGTTTAATCTCGTGTCGATCTAAATCCCCTCACTCAGTTTTAACTTTCACATGCATTATTTCATAGTGAAATATTTTATAATTGTAATTATAACATACATAAAGCAGTTTTATAATTATATTACATATTTATAATATAATAAATTATTTATTTTATTTATATAGCAGAATATAATGTAATTGGAAGAAAAATACTATAAAAAAACTATAAGTAGTTAGTTGATACCGTGTCTATCTCCCAGCATGTCTGGTACTTGCTGTACATATTGTGTTTACATAATGTTTATGTATGTACGTAGATTAAATAAATCAAAGTGTTTGTTTGGATGCATCGCAAGGAATGAGCCTTCAGATGTATTCTATTTATTTTACGTTATATTATATTAAAATTTTCTGATACGAAAGTTTCAATTAATTATCACAATTTAATTATCAAGATCTTTCATATTTACTGTTAAGTTAGTAATTTGCCGAACTATTGATTTGTTTCCTTCTTTAATGTCTTACAGGTATTACATTATGATTTAGCTATCCATGATACTATTTCCGAATTAAATATCTTATAATCTAAGCTCCTATATTTATATTATAATATAAATTTAACCATAATTATTTCCTGAACACCATGAAATGCATTTAAATGTAGGTTCTGAAAATAAATCAATAAATTTCTTTAAATAAAGCTAACTTGACTTAGGGAAAAATGTAGAGTACAATAAAAAATATACGCGTCTGTTTCTATTTCTTATAACTAATTGTATGTATTATTTTTTTTACATTATTTCATTGCTGAAACTTAAATGGCAGCGTTATAAATTTATATGAAATTATAGTATTAATAAAATCCATTAAACAGCTACTGCTTAAATATTGTTTGTACAACTGATCTGTTCGACAACATCACCATTAGTGAACTCCTCTATCACAAGTATTTATGTAATTTTTCATGCTTAATGTACACATAGTTTGTGTTTTAAAACATCATCGTGCCTGTACATTGTTTCGCTTAAATAGATGGTAGAATGAGGATGTACTCCGTTCATTGTTGAAAGTGAATGTGTTAAAATTGTCATTAAATGTTTTTTGTAGTAACGACTGTTTTGTTATACATGTTCAGAGATCATGTGATATAAATCAATTATATTTATTATTATCTTATGAATTATTAAAAAAAAACTCTTTTAGTTGAAAACACTGAACGTATTGAAAACGATGTAATTTCAATCCTTAGCTTTAATGTAACTTTATTGTTTTATAGCAAAGATAATATTTGTTGTAAAAGGAAAGTGGTCAAATATGGGTTCCGTCTGAAGAGTGTAATATTGTTTTCAATTGTTTATATATTTCATTTTAAAGATTATTTTAGTAAGTTTAGAGAAAGAATTATGAATCATTTAACTTTATTAAGTCGGTAAAAGTCTTTGACCTTCAGAGCTCTCTCTAAGCTCTTGAAATCTGCCTCGTTTAAGTATGCTGCACAGATGACTTAAGTAGCGGGTGGATGTGGACTGCTCAGGCCGAGATTTTAAAGTGAGATCGAAAGTATTATTAAAATTTTAGTCATGGACACGTCAACGAAGGAAGGATGTATGAAAAAGTGTTAATAAATTGAAAGTAATCTCGTTTACTATTCAAAAAGTAAATGGTTCATAGATCTTAGTCAAATTGCTATTTAACCAAATTTGATACACTCTGAAAACGAAACAGCCCATTGGTACTTTGCCCATTGTATATTTTCTAAATTAACATCAATATAATATAATAATGATTTATCTCATTCAACCGTGCAATAATCTTTAAAAATACATACTAGTTCGTCGCCGGATTCCCTAAGCGAGCGTAGCGGGGGCGAAGCCCGAGGCACACACGCAGCACCGGCGTCCCTTCACAAGTTAGCAGTCCCTCTAGCCAGATGCGAAGTACCCGAAGTGAGAGATGCAGCGGTGGCCGCCTGTGGACACATCAACCCTGATGCGCTTAAGTAAGTTGCCTTAACAATTTATATTTTTAATAAATATTTTATAAATATTTTAATATTTTAATAATAACAACACTACTTAATATTATTTTAACAATTATTATAAAATTATAATAATTAAAATTATAGTAGCTAGAAATAAGTTAATAAAAAATAAAATGTATAATTTTATAAGGTACTTTGATGCCATTTTGATTTTTTTGTAAATTGTGGGTAGGCACTGTCTGTAACAAGTATATAACCCCCTGAGACGTCTAATACCTTAGTCTCTCCCGTGACCATGTGCGCTGTAAAGCATTCGAAACGTCGGGAACCAAAAATCTAAATAAATCCGCGACAAAATCCGAAAAGATAGTTCATTTATAATGTCAAATATTCGCGTAATCCTAATAAAGTATTATTATATTACCACTTTCCATCTACGCGAGTATAATTTCTTGTTGAAATATTTTTAGACTAAATATAGTTATCATTACACTTATCAGTTAACAATACCTCAGTTATATTACAAATATAATTTTTATAATAACATTGAGAGTACTCTCTCCAAACATACTCTTTCGCTTTTTATATCCAAACTAGCAAACCTGGGCGTAAGTTAAAATAAATTAAGTTTTATAATAAAATAAAAGAAACCTAAGTTACTCAGAAAGTTCCGTCAAAATCGATATTGATATGTTCTTTAATATTGTGGAGCAATTTTTTTGTTCTATCATCAATACTTCACGCAGTGCATGCGATGAAAGATATTTTATAAGCATTTTTTTACACCTTGGGTAACATGATTGTAGTTTTAGTAGGGATCCACATTTTTTTATTGAAATTAAAATAGCCGATATTAATCAGTGATAATGTAGCATTCAAATAGTGCCATGCTTGTTACCTTCGGGTAGCAACCGAATGGGCCGGCACGCCCCGTATAGTTCATTAGTACCACTCTCTCACAGAAGACCGGCGTGAAGTGGCAGCTATGCTGTCGCGTTTCGTCCGGTGAGTGAGAGTCCGGGAGGCCCACTCTCCTTCCCCCTCCCTCTTCCCTTCATCCTCCGCCTTCGTTCCCTCCTCCCTCCCACTTCCCTCCCTCCTCCATCCCTCCCTTTCCTGAAAGGCCGGCAACGCATCTGCAAGCCTGGCTTGCAGATTTCCATGGGCGGAGGTGATCACTTTCCATCAGGTGAGCCTCCTGCCCGTTTGCCCCCTTTTTACCATAAAAAAAAAAAATTTTAAAATCGGTCCAGTACTTTTTGAGCCAATTCGTTACAAACATACTTACATACAAACCTTTCCTCTTTATAATATTAGTATAGTTGGAATGGAATTTATCCGCAACCATATTATATTGCTTAAAATATACAATTCTCTATGACATTCTCTATGACAGTGGTAGCCCAGCGGTAACGCGTTCGCTTGAATAACCGAGTGATGTGGGTTCGAATCCGGGTCTCGCACCTCTGATATTTTCATGTGCGAATCATTTCTATCATGATTACCACTTGTCTTACGGTGAAGGAAAACATCGTGAGGAAACCTACATGTCTGAAAAAGCCTAGCAAGTTTTCGAAAGACATGTGAAGTCTGCCAACTCGTACTAGGCCAGCGCGGTGGACTATGGCTTAATCCCCCTCGTACTGAGGGAGGCCCGTGCCCAGCAGTAGGACGTTTAAAAGGGCTGATGATGATGATACAATTCTCTTATAAAATTCATAGAAAAGCCATATTTTACCATATAATAACAAACGTGAATGCAATCAGGGATCTATTCGAAGAGCTGACACCGTTGTTACGCGAGGCGGTCGACCGCAAGCAAGAGAATATGCGGCGTCGGCGTCGACGCGACGCTCTTCGACTACATCTCAATAAGATGTTGCTGATCATTGCCCAAAGGAAAACTTTTGCTACAAGGTAATATTACATTAAATATTAGTCAGTAGATCATTTTACTTAAACTAATTTAAGTTCCTATGTAATTTAATTTAAACATTAATATTTCTAACTTTAGATAAATCAAATTGTGTGTTAATTAATTAATTACTCCCGCAACATAAAAACATATTATATGTATTTATCGATACAAATTACAAATCAATACTATTTACTGTTGTCTGTGGCCGCATTGTCAGCAAACCACTGGATAGATTTTGATAAAGTTTAGGTATGATAATAGCTGATAATGCAAGTCAACGTATAAGAAAGAAAAATGTCTAATTTATGAGAAATTACGCTATTGTTCAAATATACCTAGGGCCGATCCCGAGTAGAGCGACAGTTATTCTATAGGTACGTTTTGATACATAATATTTCTATATTGCTGAGTTTCTTTCGCCAGTTCTTCCCAGGTCAGAGGTTTCTTCTTTCCGAACTGGTGGTAGACTCATGACGTTCAGTAAGAAATTGTAACAATTTTTATGCTGAATAAAATATTTTGATTTGATTGATATACAGCTCGTACGCACTAGAAGGTGGCTGCCTCCACTCAAGTATAACAGAATACCTTGACGGGGTTCGTCAGTGCTTAGAAGTGGAAGCCGAGAAGGACGCACCAGCTGCGAGGGAACAACGTCTTACATTTGCTGACTTCGTCACTGAACTGATAAAGAGTTTCCCACGTGAGTTTGTATGTCTTACTGTACTACTACTATAACTATAATGAAATACTTGTGTATTTAACAAGTATTCAGTCCGACAGTCACTCACAAACACATAAACAAACACACACACACACACATGGCACACTAATATGTATATTCGATGTCATCATATTTCATTATATAGCTTCCTTTTTTTTGTAGTTGTTATAATAATACTTAGATTTTTGTTATGTTTCCTTACTTTAGTTTAATATGTGTAAGACATTTTGTTGTCATATATAACGCTTGCGAGGTGGGCGTTAATAACTGCGACACAGTTTTCAATTCAATTCAATTCTGTTGTTGATGGCTTCAAAGACACAGTTTTATACTAATGCTATGCTTATCGTTATGTTGTTTCTGTCATACATGTATTAAATATTAAATAAATAAATAAATAAATAAATAAATAAATAAATAAATAAATAAATAAATAAATAAATAAAAACTACTAACTACTAATCCGACAATGGCTATCGACAATACGTACGAGTATTGTAGTAATACTGTACTATTACTACAATACTCGTACGTAGTGTCATCGTAATGTTCATTGCTCGCTAGGTATTGCCGGTTTTCTGTTGTAATTTACAAAGAAATTTAAGAAAAATGCTTATTTCTAAAAAAAAAATAAACGTGTAGCACTCGGGGACTGCCGCGGTTAGGATATAGCATAGCATTATTTATCAACTTATGCAATTATAATTATTTATTTATTTTTTTACTTATGCAGTATTTTTTTTCTTTAATATTAATTCAAGTTACACTTTTTGAGCGCGGTACCGATAAGAAAACATTTTTTTTTTCTTTTATGAAATAAATGAGAAGTAAATATCCAACGACAAAAATGAGATAATTTCCAACGAACATAGGAAACTTATATTGGATCACGCTGAAATAGAGTAGCTAATTCTAAATAAAATAGACATAATATAGTGTACTACCCATTGTATGCCGCCATCGTAAGCCGACTAACGTCAGACGGTTTTTATTTTAATTTTGCTCATAACGTTAAGCTTCTAGCTTATCTTCGGTTCGCTAAAATGTAAAGTTAAAAGGCAATTTAATTCACAAAAACCGTCATACTGGCAAATTATTTTTGAAAAATTATTAATATTACAATTCTTTCTGAGATTAGCCCAAACAAAGAAAGAACTTTTAAAATTATTATATATAGAGTGAAAGTAATGTATATGTTTTTTTTTAAATAAACAGTAGAAATGTACGAGTCGTTACTGAAGAAGGAGTTATGCAAGAGCCTGTTCAGTTTGTTTGCGGGGTGGTGTGGGCCTCTCTCCAAGCACCTCGGAGCCCTAGAGCCCCAGCCTCCAGCCACTGAGATAGATGATAGACTGAACCTAGCAGCTTTGAAGGTATGTCGACACGTTTGGCTCAGTTGGTAGTAGGCATGCCAGATGGCCTGGAAATCCGGGATTGTCCCGGATTTTGCGTCTTGTCCCGTGTCCAGTAATTAGACCATATTGTGCCGGATTCCGAAAACCTACTCGTTTTGTAACAAAATAAACTGACAACGAAAAAGACGTCACTAAGACCTTTGAAAATAAAAAAAAACAAGATATTTATACAATGATCTCGACCCGACACCGTTGTCCTAGAATTATCCCGGATTTGATAAGTTTCTATCTGGCAACCCTAGTCGGTAGTGACCGTACTTTCTGCGCCAGCGGTCGCGGGTTCGAGTCCCGCTGGGGGAATTCATTTGTTGAGCACGAATGTTTGTTCTCCAGTCATGGGTATTAATATTTATATTATGTATGTATTTACAAATTATGTGTAGTTTATCAACTATCTGGTATCCGTAATAAAGTAGCTTACCGCGGAACTAGATGGCGCTGTTGTAAAAATGTCCTAACATATTTATTTATTTATTTATGTCTGGCTGTTGCCAGGTATAGTAGTGTTTTAGTGGATATTAGGGTATTATTTGGGCTGTGCAATAGAATATTTTTATTTGTGTTGTTATGAAAAAAAACATGTAAGATTTTATCTTTTAAGATCCTCTTTGAAGGCGACCACGAATAAAATTATTTTATAGTTGCTCAAGATTTCTTAATTTTTTTACGAAAGATTAAAGCGATGATTGCAAAGCAAATGAATGAACTTAATATTTTATTGTCTTATTTCGTATTTTTGAAGTGAAACTTCTTTAGAATCGTTGTGATTTCAAACTCGATGAAACGAAAAAAAGAAAAGTGCGTGTGTACAAAGTACACATGTCAGAAGTACAACTTGAATTTAAATTAAGGCTAACTCTTCCCCGTCTCTGAGCGCCTGGTACTATGGACTTATTGAAGTGAAACTTCTTTAGAATCTATGTGATTTCATACTCGATGAAACGAAAAAATATGATTTTTGGGTCCGACGTTTCGAATGCTTTACAGCGCACATGGTCACGGCAGAGACTAAGGTATTAGACGTCTCAGGGGGTTATATACTTGTAACAGACAGTGCCTACCCACAATTTACAAAAAATATTGTTTACAGGCAATGAGTGCACTCGTATGCTGCGGCCCATGCTTCACTCCCGCGGCGCTAGCTGAAGACGGATCGCTATACCCTTGGCTTAGTGAAATGCTTTCGTCTACTAACGATAAGGTATTACAGTTATTTTGTTTATTGAAAGATGATAGCATAAACGAATTAGCCACTGGACCCGACATATAAGCGAACGTACCTTTACCTGTCTTGTCAGTAACTAGGAAACTCTAGCCTTGGTCGTTTGTTTTTGCGTCAGTCTCAATAACTTCTCCTAAAAATGACAAAATGTTCAGTTAAATGGTGTAAAAACTATTGCGGCGGATGCAGCACTATTTCTTTTCACTAGTCAATACATTATCTTATTATATCTATTGTTATTCACCACAAAATTTCATCAAATGTAAAATAAAATGTTGTATTATCCAACTATGTTAAATATTGTCGATATTTCTACGTATTGTTGACATTTGACAACAATTATAAAATGGCTGGATTATACCATTCAGAACGAATGTCGAATGAGTCGATTTGACATCGAAAATGACTCAACGAATGATGATATTATTTTTACAGTACAATAACATAAAATACTTTATAAATAAATATATTATAAATCGATATTATATGTATTTTATCGACTACGTTCAAGCACTAGAAATAGAGTGAATATTTATGTTATTTGTATCTGTGTTATAATGTATTAAAATCTTGGTTGAAAGATTTTTCATGCATTTGTATTTTATGTCGGGTCCAGTGGCTAATTCGTTCATGATGATAGCTTTTGAAACTTACCCAAAATAATGTAGTCATGGTCTTACTTTTACCGCCTGTCTTTAGTTATATACAACATAGTAGTAATATAGTATGTTCTATTACAATGACTTATATAAGAGCTTTTGCTTTATTATATTACTAGTCGTCGCCCTCTCGGATGGGCGTGTTTGTTTTTTCTCTTTAGGGACCTTAATGTATTAAAGATATTCTCTTTATAAAATTAGTCAATATGATAATGTTGCAAGAGTCACTTGTAATAATTTACCGACTGATACTGCGTGTATTCATAAAGTAGGGGCCGGTTTCAATAATGACGAAATAATATCTAATTAATCTACTCTATGTTTTTTAATATAAACACTATTTAAAATATCTGACAATGTCCCTTTTCATATCACTCATACGTATTGTAATAATTTCTATGAAGATGATCCTACAACACTTATAACGTATTATTTATTAACTAAACCTTAGTTATATAACAATTTAAATAAAATAATGTATACTAATGAATATATATTAATTTAATTCTGACAGATATACGAATTGGCTCGGGAGACGATCGTCTTACTGCTAGATTGCAATCCAGATATTGGTCCGCTTCTAGACTGGACTGTGGATAAGTGCTTTACAGGACCACCGAGAGTTGCTGATGGCTGCTTCATGGCTTTAGCCACCATATTTAGTGCCAGGTTAGTGTATATAGTTGAGTTTATATATGTATATATAGATAGATATATAGATAGATATATAGATAGATATATAGTTAGATAGTAGTGGCGAAGGGTCCCAGCAAGTCGATTCCCAGCGTCTTACCTCACTATTCAACATATTTATCTTTTGAAATTATCATGATTATTAACTAACATTATAATTTATTGTAATATTTTTCCTACAAAAATAAAAAAAACCACAAAAATGTATTTTTTGCAAAAATGCAAACTTCATAGGAATTCCTCGATACTACATAGTATTGAGGCTTACCGTTACCATACGAATTATATTTCATTCACACTTTTGGATGCATAATTGTGACTTTATTTATTTTTAAAGTTTAACATTTAACGCAATACGGAAAAATATGGATCTTTGATGGTCGAAAAAAAAAGAAAGTACAAAACATCATCGTTTTTGACAAGCGAGGCGAGCAATGCTATTATTTTAAACGAAATAATAAATTAATATGGCGAATCTGATTATATGTGCAATATTCATGATTTTTTTATTTTATTCAGTTTTTATTTGATTTTAGCGTAATATAGACATTTTGTGATGTGATTTAGTGTATATTTTACTTTTTTTTTTAATTACGGTGACTTTTATTAGACATTATTAATTTGTGTATTATAATCACGTTGAACTATAATATATGCGACTTGGTTTGCGAAACTTGTGTAGCTGAAATATGTCGTCAAGCTATTAGTTTTTTTAAATACTTATTACATAAATGTAATAAATTAATTTAATATATTATTATGATTTGTAATACAACTTTCTATTAAAAATGTGTGCAAGTACTAAATTAGAAAAATATTATGTTTGTTCTTCGTCTTTATTCTTTAATTTCATTAATGTTGTAGTGAAAATTAAATATATTTTAAGTTGTTTTAAATGCATGACGTTAGCAAAATAATTTGACGTGTATTAATTTAAAGACTAAATAGGTTATTCGGACTGGAACTTGGAAGGAAGTTTTGCTATAGTATATAATAATAAAAAAATATAAAACACATGTACATATTTCATATTATTAATTTAATTTTGTTTAATTAATAAAAGAAATAATATCTTCAGTTATACAGACGAAGTAGTTCAAGCAGATGTCAGTAGATGGCGGTGTTTACTATGCTGAAAAATAATGTTAAATATTATATTAATGTAAAACTAACAAAAGAGTTGTTTAAATCTCACAAAATTATGTTTAGTTTGAAAAATAATTGTATTTCTAATAATACAAAATGAAATTTTGCGGTCTTAAATAAAATTTTCGTACTTTCACTTGTTGAATGATGCGTAATGATTTCTCATAGATGGTGTCATTAATATTTTTATATTCATTTAGTAAATATTCAATGTATTTTGCTATAACAAAAATATCTTCACTGCAATATAAGGGATGCTATCGTAAAAAATAAAGATATACATAGTTCTTTAGTGTTAATTGATTTGCAATGGGTTTTTGTCATGGAGCACAATAACCAGTGGAGTGTGCGTGTGGAATATGCTAAATCAAGCTTACGCGACGGAATTTTAGTCAATCGTTGCAATTCTATGCTTAAATACGGGCCAATACGAATCAGTCTTCACATCGTTGTCACTTAGTTACCCAATCACAGCTGTCGAAGCTTACCTCTTCCTCCGCCGTAAATGAGTGACTTTGAGTTAAAACAAAAACGTGCCGATGCTTTCTCCACTAATTTTTGTATTCCATGGTTTTTTTTTTGGAATGGCTTTTTTTATTAAAATTTCACTCTTCGCCTCTAGTAAATAGTTGTATAGGCCGATACAAGAAAAAAAAGCACACATTCAAAACAAGAAAAACATATTGAAGTTATACATAACCATACAGGCAACCTTTGGTGAAGTTACAATTATTATGGAATATTATTATTTTATTTAACATTTTTTGACTTATGCGAATATTTGACATTTAAATAAAACTGGCTTTATGTATTTTTACGCGAATGCATTTTGGTTGTTTTTTCCCGATGTTTCGGATACTTTACAGGTATCATGCGCGTGAGAGACTAAGGTTATAGACACCTTAAAGATAATAATATAGCTCTTTTAGACAATACCTAGTGTAGTAAATTGTGTATTGATAAGATAGCTTCATTTAGAATACCTATAATTTTCATGTTAAAAATAAAAATGTATATAAATACATACAACTACTAATAATGCGATGTAGATGTAATGATCATAAGAGTACTAAGTTAATCGACTGTAAATCAATAAAATATCTTACCTTATAAGAGACATATATGGACGTAATTAGCACTTGACATCCCTTTGGTGGGCTCATGCCTAGCCCAGGTAGGCCCAATTCCTTCGAAACGAAGGTACTAATAGAGCAAAAGAACAGAACATTACACAACAGATATGCAGGTTTCCTCACGATTTTTGCCTTCACCGTAAGACAAGTGGTAATCATTTTGGAAATGATTCGCACATGAAATTATCAGAGGTCCGGATTCCGATTAGGAGAGACCCGGATTTAAATCCGCATTCCACGGGTTTCCAAGCAAGCGCGTTACCACTGCGCTACTGCTGTCTTAGAAGGTTACTATCAGAAGGTTATAGCTATCCTAGATATTAAAACCTGCTCTAAGTAACTACATAGTTAAAAGATCGATAGAGACAGAGGTTTGTAAGCTGTGTTATCAAAACAAGTGTATAATTTACAGAACACAAATTGAAGGCTGTAAGGTATTAATTACAATAGAGTTTATCAACAGATACTCAAAAGCTTAGCATTGAAATAGAATTAGTAATTAAATACACGTCGTACAACAAATAATACGCCTAGTAATGTCCTTGAATTTGTCTGCCTCGGTGGTATAGTAGATCCGGAGACCCTGGGTTCGAGTCCCGGGTTGGGTCAAGTGTAATTATTGAGTTTTTCTGTTTAGTAACAGATTTGATTAGGAACCTTTGGGCCTCAAAAATCACGTTATATTCCACTTGTAAACGAAGTGTACAAAAAATTCTACATAAATTTACAATTGCTAGAATTCATCATCATTCATCACAAATCAGTTGCAAAAGTCAATAGTTCTAGACACATGTCCTATAGTACGTCGTGTACTAATCATTTAATCATTATACCCATAAGGTCTCCAAAATCTTTGTAGATGCCCGCGATAGTTGATAAAATAATCATACTAATAACTATGTTGGACTTTTAATACAAAAAAACACCATACAGTTTAATAGTAAGCTACGAGACTTTTGTTGTGTTATGGATACTAGATAGTTGATACAGAGCAGTTTTCTACATTTTATCCCTTGTTTTAAATAGTATTAACAAAAATAAATTAGGAAAAAATGATGCCGTACATTTTAATGCAGACCATATCTTTTAGGCTGATGAAAATGAGGCTACCATTTTAAGGGTACTTTATGGTCATCTTATACAGTACGGCATTAACATATTTTTGAAGAGAACAATTGATAATATCATAAAATCACTATGACGTCTTACTGAACTGAAACGGTGTGTATATTATATCCAAGAATTGAAACTGTTAATCCCAGTATCAACAGTTTTGTATACTTTTTGGTTTAATATATACTTTAAACATTATTGATACATATATATAATTGATTTGTTTCGTTGCAATAATGTGAATAAATAAAACAATCATTTTTTAGAAAAATTCGATATATTTAATGATGATAATAAAAAATATGGTATTTCTTTAAATTATTCAGTATCGGAATCAGCCGCTGAGTTGCTATCGGAATCAACGTCTTCATCGACGTCCGAATTAGTACAAATAAACTATCTAAATGCCGTATAAAAAAATATCGTGATGAATTTCACCTTACATTTCGTTATATGGATTTTTTTCTTTTTGATTTTTTCTTTTTCAGTTTTTTTTCCCTTTGGACCAACGAAAATGTACGGTGTATGAAAAAATATTATCTATGCATAAAATACTTTCAAAATAAATTAATTTTATGTTGTGTCAAATCACCCCCTGGACCACGGAAAGAGAGGGGGTTGCAATCCTCGATTTTCCCCCTTGTCGCATGATTTTTGTACGGCGTTGCGAAATAATGGATTAGAAGCAGTATTGAAATAGTATGAAACTGATGCCGTACAAAATCAAATGACCAAATTTACCCTGGAAATTGTCGGAAATTAAAAAAGAATTCCGACTTTGTGGCGCACCATTTTTTTACGGCACTACGCGTTTTCTTATTATTTTTCATGGATCTATCGATGGTAAGAATGCCGTACAAATATATATGACCAAAATGTACTCACTCTACCTGTACTTTTGAATTCTCACCTGCACTCAGTTGGACAGCTTACAAGTGACGGCATAGTGCTGAATCTTATTATTTTATGCTCTTATATCGTTCTAGATAGGTCACCTGGTGGTTCAAATGACCCATAATTTTTTCAACACGGGCCTCTAGTCTATAAAGAAAACTAGTTAGATTTGTAAACATATTTATAATTTTATTGGTTTTCTCAAAAACGGTAGAATCTACGAGTATGTCAAATAATCTCATTTTATGGGGCCATCTCGGGACTACGTTAATATAATACGTTAATATAACGTTCAAGTAGTAAATTCGTAGTAGTCTACGCCAATTCTGTTGTACAACACAGATAGTGGATCACAAAAACTAGTATATAAAATATTTATTTAAAACCAAGTGAATATTTGTTTTTTCAACTTATTAATAATATTCTTAATTTGCTTAGTTTCATAATTCCAAAATAAAAACCCTTTTAGTAAATTAGTCGTTTAATCAAATAAGCGCAGAGACGACGACGTATATACCCAGGTTTACAACTACTTTATTTTGTTTATTTGCAACTCAAAAATAAATTTTAAACCTGTCTAATTATATCATTTTATAATATAGCTTAACTTAGGTCTTGTTGAACCGCCATTTAACATTAAGCCTCTACGAAGTTGTTCCGTTTAATATGAATCTACGTTGTTGTTTACAAGGCCAAGGCCGGCTGTGAAACATTTTCTCTGTTAGAGAAAGTTAAGTTACTGACGCCATTAGCGTTATAAAGAAGAAAATATACTCGTTACGATTACCTCTTATATTACATGAAGCTTATGCATTTTCTAAGCATTCTCAAAGGTCTTTCTGGCCTTTGTTTTACGATACAGGAGCCTAACTCGTAGAGTGCACTCCTGAATATATTATGTCCTACGACGTCAAATTTATAATATTTTATTTAGCATTAAATGATTACTAGTTTTACTGAATGTCATGAGTTTACTACAAGTTCGGAAGAAACTCGTAGGTGTGAGAAGAACAGGCGAAAGAAACTCAGCGGGACTAATATTATTATCGTTTAACTTAACTAAGTATTATTAGGTTTTATCCGTTAGTGTATGTTTCTTTCTGTAGAGATGTGATATTTTTTTTTACTTTACTTTACCAGCTATCATATAAATTTTATTAAAATCTATCTATTGATTCCCGCGTAATGCTGTCACAGATAGACAGACAAAATCCTTAAAACGGCATATTTATCGATAATAATAAGTATTTCAGTAAGATTTTTTCAAAAAATATCTAACGACAGATTGAGTTTTATTTTATGTATCGTATTTAATGTATTAAAAAAAAAGTGCGTGTGTACAAAGTACACATGTCAGAAGTAAAACTTGAATTTAAAATAAGGCTAAATCTTCCCCGTCTCTGAGCGCCTGATACTATGGACTTATTTATTCGTTTCATCGAGTTTGAAATCACATCGATTCTAAAGAAGTTTCACTTTAAAAATGTGTAAAGCAGCGGGATAGAAGTAAGAGATCCAAAGTAGAACGAGTATTGCAATTAATCTAAAGCTGTATAGAACACGTACCTTATAGACTCGGATCCGGCGACTAGAATAGATTCTCTAAAGAACCTTTCATATCATATTATGTAACATCTGACAAAGTTCCTTCGCAGAATAATTATAAAGACACGTTCTCTCTGATCTCCGTTTGTAACATTCGACATATCCACGCTTCTATTATTATGTAATAACTAATAACCTAACTTGTTGCGTTCATCCCTTAAGATCCGAAACACTCGTTGTTACACAATTTTAACATAACCTTGTATATTCATAATAGACTAAGATTTTATTATATATCGTACAACGGGACTTAACGCGTGTATTAGTTAAAGGTAGACCTTATTCCCGACGTTTCGGCTGGGATTAGGATTATTAGGAGACTAGGATTTTCACTAACATGCATTTACATAGACAAAATTTATCAATGATTTTGCTATTTTAAACTGTATTAATTTATAAGGTTGGTCCAAGGTAGTGATTTCGAGAATATCAAGCATACATCACTATTTTAATTTAAAGTCGGGAAGTGTATTTAGGCATATAAACAGGTGGTTATATGTGATTCATCAGTAAATACAGTTCTACCCACTTAAACCCTACAGAACCTACCCCGTCTTGACATTGATTGGCACTGGGCACTTGCTATCAGCGATCGCGGCTTCGAGTCCCGCTGGGGGATCATTTTTATGATGCACGAAAGTTTGTATTTCAATTAATATGGATGCTAATATTTATAAGTAGTTATATCAACTATCGGGTGTCTACAACACACGCCTCGTAGCTCACCGTAAATTATATATACTCGTATGTATAAATATATTACTATAGATCTAATTAAGTACAACACACAGTTTGTATATTTAAACCAAATATTAACACATTTCTGCAACATATTTACGCTGCTTACCTTCCCTTCCCCATTTACATTAATGTTGTGAAAGTTCGTTTTCATTCAAGTCATAGTATCCATTATTAATATGCTTAATTCAAAGTGAATAAATTGACGTAGTTTAAAAACGGAACATTTTAAAATCTTAGAGAGGTTTATTCATTCTAAATACATACACGATATAACATGACTCTTTATTTCTCAGTGGAAACCAAAATTATAATATAATTCATATATCAATAACAAATCTTATGATAATAGCATAAAGTAATAAAAATTCATTGTGATTCGTTGGTACTTGCGGTAGAAAAACCGACACCAGATGACTGGACCCCATACATTATTTAAAAAACTTATATTAAAAAAAATCACACATAATAATCTCTCACTACATTATACAAGTGAGTAGAAAGTAAATAGGTATACTCAACTACTCGTAGACATACAAAATTATATTTTTTTATTATAATAAACATTCTATATATCTTTTTAATTTTTACCCCAATGGCACTTACATACAATGACGTCATATCTGTTTCTTTTTCTGATGAAGTTTTACTTAGGAATAATTCATATGAATATAAAACATTCCTCGATCGCCTGTGGATGACACATTTACATTAAAAAAAAAAAAAAAAAAAAAAACATTCCTCGATCACATTTTTATTCTGCTTCATTTAAAATACGAACAGACAAAAAAAATTACACCAAAACCCTGAACTGAATGTATTTAAAATTATACACGTCTCAGAGTCATTTACATTGTTTTTGAAGTGAAACTTCTTTAGAATCGTTGTAATTTCAAACTCGATGAAACGAAAAAATAAATCCATAGTACCAGGCACTCAGAGACGGGAAAGAGTTAGCCTTAGTTAGATCTCGCCCACCGCGAGTCAGTGACATTTCTAACTCTGTCTAACTCGTGGGTGTGACCGTAGCGCCATCTCCCTCTCTCAACGAGCTTAGATGGGGTTATTTAGTATAAATATAAACGAGATTTAAAAATTAGTTTGCCAAAGAAGTTTTACTTCTGACATGTGTACTTTGTACACACGCACTTTTTTTTAATTTCCACGTATCCTCTGTATATTGTGACATCACTTTTAGTATAATGTTTCTATTACAGATCTCTACAAATTTGTTTTTAACATAAATAAGTAATAATGCTACGTAATCTTGAATAGAATGTTCTGTACTTTCTTAGATTTACGAAATTGTAAATATCATGTTTAAGAAAGGTGTGCGATCGGGAGTCCTCCGAATATTAAATATATTTTTTTATTTTCGATAATGATACGAAGCTTTTTCCTCAAGCGCTACGTCCTCTCTAAGCGACTTTCTTTTATTCGAAATACGAAGTTAAAAAATGTATATAAATGAGATCGACTGCGAACAGATCAACTTTTGGGTTAAATCGCGGAGTGGACAGTGGACAGCCTTGCGATTTTTTTGTTTTAAAAGTGTTTAAAACATTTCATGTTTATTAGTTTCACCATATATTGTACCTGTAGACTGTGGACCTACCGCCTGCCTACGTATCGCGCTACGTAGACCTAACGCCGCTGTTCTTGTGGCGAATGCTTATAGTTAAAGTTACATAGCTATATAAATAAAATGATAGAGGTCTGCAGTTGTGCGCGCATCACGGAAAAACTACTGGATAGATTTCAATGAAACTTTCTAAGTTTTATTTCTTAGACACTTGGCCCTTATCAAAAAAAATGATTGCGATATCTTCATTTAATAAAAAGTTATTAAAGTTTCAAGAAACAACGATTTGTATATGCACTGGGTGTTAAGTGGTGTATGTTTCCTTCTCGTGGAGTAGTGGGGCAAGCGGCGTAGCGCGCATGCGGAAAACTTTGTTAATATTTCAAGCAACGCGGGCGAAGTCGCGGGTATCAGCTAGTCTAAAATATATTTTATAACATGTATGATTGAAATTTATCCCTCTCGATTATGAAGCTTGTATGTAAATTACAGAGTTTGCGTATTACTCCTCAAAATAAATAATAGATATTTGTTTGACAATGAGGTTGACCTTGGTATAATCTTAGTTTCCTTAATATATGTACCCTAACTGAGTATTTATTTAATAAATTATGGGCAACTTATCAGAGAATCAAAGATTTAAAATTTAAACCTTGTAGATATTATAATGAGCTAACATAGAAACACATTGTGTTTTAAAGATAAAAGCAAACGCACATAGCTGTTAGGTATAGATGTGCGTTTGCTTAACATTATGATAAAATGCTAATTTAGTGGATTCTGTACATTGAATATTTTCATTAAATTTTTATTGAAATTCAATATTATTCATTTGATTTTGTATTCGCGTAAACCTAAGAAAGTATTATGGTTTAACAATTTTAATGTATTCAACAGGGAATATCCCTGTGATCACTACACGGCTATCATCAATGTCACCCTGATGTGTACGGGGTGTCCTCGGGCGCCGGTACACGAGAGTGCCCTGCAACTTCTACAACTCCTAGACAAGAGGTTCTTCGGCACTGTCGGCCCTTTGCCCACTGACGACGATGGTAAGTTTGCATGTAGGCTTTTGCCTGTAAGCTTTTAGTAGCCTCAGCCTACAGACTCTCGAATGTCGCTTCTAAATACCAGATATGTTTAATTTAGTTGTGTTTTTAGTAGTTACTTGGGCTTGTCTTAGAAATACTTATGTTTTTTAATCATTATTTTCATATACTTTAAGACCGGCTTCAAAATGTTAATTGTTCCATATCTCAGAGGTCTTTAGTTTAATATAAGTAACTATCCTATTCGGCCGTTATTAACTTCCCACTGCTGGGCTCGAGCCTCCTTTCAATACGAGAGGCATCAGGCCATAGTTCACCACACTAACGAAGCGCGGGTTCGCTGAATTCACATGTCGTTTGAAAACCTTCTCTAGTTAGTAGGTTTTCTCATGATGTTTTCCGTCACCGTTAGAAATGTGGTAGTCATGTTAGAAATGATTCACACATGTAAATGTACGAGACCCAGATTTGAACCCGCATCACTAGATTATGTAAGCGGGCGATTTTCTACTGGGTTACTACTGCCTTTTTACATACGTAAACACAGATAAATTGAGTGCCATCTCCCTTTTTTAAGGTCGGTCAAAACGATCGCCATGTCTATCATATAGTCATATTTTTGAAGATATATTGAACTTGTAATATGTAAAAATCTTTATGTAAACATACTTTGTTATCAATTTGTAATTGAGTTGGGATGAGTTATTCTGAGAATTTCTAAGAACAAACTACGCAGCGCGCCGATATTTAAATTACTACAGCTGTATATGACAGTATAGTGATAGGTTACGGCTTGAAAGTTTTAGCTACACACTGTGTTGGATCATAGAATGTTTGTTTGCTACATGTAAATATACATACGTACGGTTTATCTATAGTAGTTATAGATGCTGAGGGAAACTCTAGTGTAATTATTATCCATCAGTGATCAAACAATTTAAGTAGAAGTTGAAGGAGATGGCACTCAATACATATATTATTTTGATTTTATTAGATGCTTCATCTATATTTTGTTTTACATATTGTTTTTAAATTAGATTGCATGTTAGAGATTTTAAGCTAGCCTCTCCTATAATATGTCCCATAAATATATATAAATTATATATACTTACAATTCCCGCGGCTTCACTCGCGTTCTAATTAAAAAATGTCAATTGGTGTTAGAACGTTGAAAATTTTGGGTTTTAGGCACTTTATGATTCCAAATCATAAAGAAATACAAAATAAAATTTGGTCTAAAAATAAATAATGCAAAAGTCTAGAGAGGGCCACCACAAGCGTGCGGAACACAACACCTAGCGGAATAAAATACAGCCTACGATCTATTCGCAGATCTACCAAATATACACAGAAAATCATACAAATCGGTCTAGCCGTTTCTGAGGAGTTTGATAACAAACACTGTGACACGAGATTTTTATATGTAAGATGATTATATTATTTTACCAAATTTATTTACAAAATTTTAAGTGCAATAATAAAAATATCTATATGTATAACTATGATATCTAATTGATCAAGAATATTACAATTATTGTGTTGTAATTTCAAGCCTGTAATACAAAGTAATGAAAAGAAAATACTCGTCTTATTACAAAACGCTTTCAACATACGTTTATCACTCACTATGCAAATTCTAAAAAGATACTTCTACAGCTTTAATACTGAGAACTTATGTTCATTACAAGGATTTCTTGTTTGGTTTCAATTTGAAAACAAAACATAGTAAAGTATACATCTAAGCACTTTTAAATATTCTATATATCAGACAATTTATTGAGAGAAAGCTGTGTATATTTTATTATTATTGATTTAATGAAGAGTTACTTGAAATGAAAAAAAAACAAAGAGATTTTGTTAAATCATTATTTTTTTAAATGTATATAAATTTCGTGTACCTAATACATTTATAAGTATGTACTCCACATCGAATTTTCGGAATCCGATTTCCACATATTGTGCTTATTGAATGTTGTTCTGAAATATCACCTACAGTATTTGTAATAAGATCTCCATGTGTTGAAATATTTAAATTTTATTTATAAAAACAGTTTATTGATCAGATTTTCTGAACCAACGTTATAAATATTACAGTAAAAAATATAAATTCTATATTGACGCTGGTTTTGAAAGGTTTTAAAAATAACTTAGCATTTCAAATTCACGTAATAAACTCACACAAAAAATATTATAAATGTAACATACGTTTTATTCGAACAAATAAATAAGTGATAATATCCTATTACTATAACAACAATTGAGGAATCTATCCACTGTCCATATAAGATACGATATTCGGAGGCGACGATGTTTTTGACACGTTCGGCAAACATTATTCTGATAATTATTAATGACATTTCTAAAAGAAGTCACGATGTAAACAGCCCTCTCGAAGCTGGATAAATAACTTTTATATTAAACATATTTCTATTATTTTTTGTAGTTATTCTGTGTCTTAGCCCCCTTACCTACTGTTCTGCATGTAACCGTTTGTTTCTCAATGTCGTGATGTTAGGTACCGTATATAATAGTGCCAAATGTGTTAGATCTTGAGGCAGTATAAATGTCAGTGTTAGCAGCAATTTAACTTTACAGAAAATCACTCATCACTTCGTGGGCATACTCGAAATGGAATAACCACGAGTATGCCAGAACAAACATTATAATATTTTAAAATAAATTTTAACGTGTTTTGAATTAGTTAAACAAATGCTATACATGAAATATACAATATTGTTTTGTGTAATAAAAGTCATCTTATGATATTTTTATTTTAATTCTGATCCTGAATCCCGTACTGATATATTAGCTGAATCCATCATCAAGGCTTAGTAGAAATAAAAAATAAAAATTTTAAAACCTTTTTAGTAATTTATTTAACAATGTATAAATATAAAACTCAATAAATAATATTAGAAATAAATAAAATTTCAGTTTGCTATAGGTACATATCAACCTCGCTAGGTTCGACAACTCTGACTTGTATTAGTATGCAATGTAATAATAAAAAATTGGTTTAAAAGTGAAAAACTGTATTATTCTGTTTCATTTATATAATTGTTCTGTGAAACTAGGATTTTAAAAAGAATGTTTCATGCAATTTTGTATTGCTGTTATTTTCAAGTTTATCGAAGTTACGTCTGATATTGAAATATCGTAGTAAAACATTTCCACGGGGAAATCTCTGTCGCTACATCTTTTATGTAACTTATGGAAGAGCCATTATGTTAAAAGTATGTAAGAATTAATTTTACTTGGACATGATATCATTTTATATAATATAACCTAGCGATATTCTTATGGATACTACCGAATATCTATGAACTTTGGATTACATTTTAAACTGAACTGAAACTGAACTTTTTTCATAAATTTTATGTTTACTTCAAGTAGTAGATACTTATTAATGTAAGAAACACACAATACAGATTAATAACGAAATAAAATTACAAGTATCTCTACACAGACACCTCAATATGCTGATTTGGTGTTGTTGTAGGCAAAAAAGCGAAAAACAGACTGTCGCATTTGTAATATTAGTAGAATTTCATCCATATAAGATCACTGAAAATATTTTTTTATAACATCGACTTACCTTCGCTTCGCTCGGAAGCGCCTCACAGTAGCCGATGTATTACTCCAGGACGTAGTATGTATTTGGACAAAATACCTTTAAGAGCCAAAAATTCCCAAAGAACTAGGAGGAATATACACGCGAATAAATATAAATTATCATAGTCAGACAGAGAGTTTGTGTATATATAAAAAAGACAATTGGTAATCTTAATTTGTAAGGGCATCACTAACCGTGAAAATGTATTCGTGGACCAACCCGAGCGAAGCGACAAGTCTTTAGTCGTTTATAATAATCAATTATATATTAACGACGCAACGAGCTCTACTTAATGTAATAACATAAGTGTTTGTATCTACTTGTACGATTGGAATTCGTGAAACGAATCTGTTTATATCTAATGAAAAGGATGTAAATCAAAAGAAATAATATATGCTATAATTATCTAAATTAAGAAATAATAAAATAAATACCTATGATATTTATCTATATCTTTTTTACGTCCCACTGCTGGGCCTGCCTTTCAAACAAGACCTATTAGACAAGTCCACGTCGCAGGGCAAGTGCGAAAGCTTTCGAAAGCTTAGTTTATTCAGACATGCTGGTTTATTCACGTTGCTTACCATCACCGCGTGACGATGATCATGAAGGAAATTAAACCTAGCATGTAGCTAATGTTACTGCATTATATATTACGTATTAATTGTATTACCTGAAGGTGACAAACACGTATTAAATTATTTCTAAATGATCTTCCAACTTACAGCGAATGCTTATACAGAATATATATATTACCTACTATTATATAGTACACTAACACATTATATTTATTAAATAAATATTGAGCCAAACAATTGTTTCTGTTACTCCAACTTCCTTGTATTTGTGTTATTTTCAGCGTAACCTGAACTTGTCTGAGAGTTTAATAAAGTACACCAATAATGTGGACATTCAATTAACTTTGATGTACTATACTATTTAAACTTAATTTAGAGAGACTAGAAGAGGATGCCGGGAAATGGTTATCAAAGCTAATGTTATTAAAATATTTTGTTTAACTAGCGTCTTTGGAGAGTTATTCATCGAAGATGCCTCGGAAAGTTATCAGGCTTAATATAACATAATTTAAAGTAAAATTTAAATTAAAGATATAACTACCAAGATGTGAGAAAAGCTATCAAACTTTTTTATTGCTTGGGCACGAATTTTGACACATGAACTGTAAAAAGTAATATTTAGAAGTATACTTCGTAATACAAAGTTTTACCATTTCTGATTACATCGTTAATATTTCATTTTTGATTACGTCGTATAATATAAAATTATATACCTAATTAATAATGGATGATCTGAATGATCACATTATATTTTTGAACAGAGTATAAAAGAATGGAAAGTGAATAGTCATCTTATTCACATATATTTGGAATTATTGTCCCTCTTCAGAAATCTAACATGAGATTACGTTATTACTTTTAATTAATGAAAGCACAAAAATCTATTCTGTTTATTGAGTTCAAGAAAAACATGACCACCTTTCAAAATGAACAACCATTTTCTGACACATTCTGCGATCGATGAGATGTCACCTACCGCTGCGGCGCGTTGACTTGTCAAATCATGCTTGAAAAATTCGGTAAATAAGAGTTCTATCTCTATTTTTTCGTTAAGATAAAGCATGAAAATATCTAGATGTCAGCAAATCAATGTTAAACTTTATATATAACACTAGCTGACCCGTGCCCACTTCGTTGGGCATAATGTTAATAATCCTTTTTTAGTACAAAGTGTTTAAATAATTTAAATTATTTTATTAATATTAAAAATTAAATTATCTATACTAATATTGAAAAAACTACTTTTTGTAACTTAAATATAAAAGTTAGACATATGCTGTCGTTGACTTTTTTGTAGGCATTTTCAAGCTCCACATCTTTTCTCTAGAACTCAAAAATATATCTTTCATAGTTAAGGCAGCGTTCGTAAGAAACGCTTTCATTCGACCGTTTTTTCTCCGATTCACTTTGCAAAACGGACTACCACGTAAAAGCCTTTTTATTTTTCGGTTTTTTATATAGCCTATGACACTCAGCAATAATGTGGCTTTCTATTAGTGAAAGAATTTTTAAAATCGGTTCAGTAGATCGCGAGATTACCCCTTACAATTTAACAAACAAACAAACTTTACCTCTTTATAATATTAGTATAGATAAGCTCCCGAGTCTTATAATTACGTTCAACAATATCATAAAATATAAGAGAATTTAAATCAATGGATTAGCTCGCACCGTATGATGTGTTATGACAGGAAACTTAATATTTTTATTGATTTTGTTTAATTTTACCGCTAATTATCCAGTCTTTTACATTTTTACTTTAATCTATAATTTCGAACTGTTTAAGTACATTGCTTTATCCAACATCAAATAATCGTAACGGTCTACCCATTTTTTAAGTATTAGGTTTGTTGATTTCTTTCTTCTGAATTATGGTTATCTTATCGCTAACGGATGATTGTAAGGTATAGATAGGTATATATAGATCGTACAGGCAGATCATACATAGTCGACTTAGAACTTTACATTGTGCTCTACCTATAAATAAGGTAATCTGTTAAGAGACAATAGAAACAAAATACTAAACTGTTTTGTAAAATATTGATTTGAAATTACTGTATCGAATACTAGCATGCTATAAATTAATTTCACTTCTTATTGTTCGTCCATTTCATTAATGGTTTTTTGACAGCTCACGCCCACGAAGTTTCGTATTTAATGGTTAGACGTTAAAATTAAAATGTCATACAAATAATATTGTACTTCATGGACGGGCACCGCCCCCTTATTGCTGTGCCACACATAACGATTACTACGATTGTGCCACAGATTACAAATAATCGATAGAAATCAATGATAATATGTAAATAAGGTGTAATATGTTATTTAATCAGGAAGACAACAAAATTTTAAGGTTGAAACCAATAAATTAAGACTATTAACATTATGTAAAGTTTTACTTTCTTCTTATTATAATCATACAACTAAAATAGTTTAATTCCTTTTATTAACCTGATTCGTCAGAATCATCATTTTTATTAGATTTGTCCGATGAGGAGGCTTCAGTTACATTAATTATTAACTCTTGTGTGCAAAAATTATCAAATGCAATGTCACGGCCCGAATTAGACATTCTGATTCTCTTAGTTCTCTCCACCACACTTGATTTTTACGATAATGATATTTATTTTCATATTAATAAATATAAAAATAAATATTATTTTATATTTAAAAAATAAAAGATATCGATTATTAAGTCCTTTTGTCATCACTATAGCTTGTCAGTCGGCGAGCTGTCAAAAAACCATTAACAAAATGGACAAACTATAATATATGACAATCGCGCTGTCAAACAGTTGCAAGGTCATGTGATTTACATTTAACTAAAAGTATCATAATATCCAAATCAAATTATATGCAAATATAACTTAAAAATTATGTTTACTGCTTATATTTTGATGAAGTGATCTCAAAGGCTTATTAAACTTTAGAAAACATATTTGATAGAAGAATAATTAAATGACAATTGTAATGTAATAAAAGGTTTATGACAAGTACTTTCAACAAATTTAATACTCTAAATCATTATGAGTTAAAAGCGAATACCTTCTTTGAGAAAAGAGAACATTTGTTTGTTCATTTTATGCAATATGTAGCCTATATTTGTTTAGTTAGCCATTACTGAATCAATAAACTTGATATATGTCTATTTTTATGTGATATATTTTATTACATTTATTTGTATTGGTAAGATATATAAGGGTTTTGAAAGTAAAGATGGGTTTTTGTTTTTGTTTTTAATTTATTTTTAACACCACACATAATATTGATTATTTTATACGAGTAGCGATACTCACCTACATTCTAGAGCGATTACAATTTTTATTATATCGATACCTTAGTTCGCAAATCGGTTAACTCCTTTTCAATATTTTTTTCAAAGTCTACCAAAATTAAGTAATACACCAATACATATTATAAATTCGGAACAATATTTTTTTTTATATTAACGATATTTTCTTAATTATTATTAATCTAAAAAATCATGTTGTATAAGTTTGTAACACTTATTATTAAAATAATAACGCTTTTAGTGGCCCCTTAGCCGATTTGCGAATTAAGGTATTAAAACGTATCTGATTTCTCAAATTATTATTATTAGGATTATCGGAAAAATTAAGTAAACAATTGTGTAATACAAATTGAAAAAATAAGATTAATTCTTAAACTAAACAATTTATATACTAAAATTAAAAATATAAGATGTCGAGCTTATTTGTCTCTGGTAAAAGACCTACTTCCCAAAACGATGCTCACATTCTTAATGGATTACAATTTTTATTATGGTGTAAGACGTACTTGACTTGAAAAATAAGAATTAAAACTAAACAATTTATATAACTAAAATATAAGACGTCGAGCTTATTTGTCCCTGGTGATAGACCAACTTCCCCAAAACGATACTCACATTCTTGATGGATTACAATTTTTATTGGAACAAAGTTCCTTATCGCGCGTTGTAAAAAGGGGCTAGACGGAAAAATTAAGACCAAACGTTGTAACGACACTTTTTGCTATATTTTTTATAAATCATGGTATATAAAATAAAGGTGTTAAGATAATTTTGTAAAGTAGTTTTTTTTATTTTTAACGATAAAAAATCATTAAAAATGTATACCCGAATAATTATTTCCTTTATACCGCTAATAGAACTTAAAATTAATATTTTTATAATAAGGAACTTCGTTCCTATTCGTTGTCCTACGACACCAGTTTCAATTCGGGCCAGTAGTTAAATTTAAATATATACAGTAACATTTTTTGTTTTAAGACATACTTGACTTCTCAAATATTACAATATAGATATCGACAAAACTAAGTAAACAATTTTATATTACTAGCTACCTACATAAAATTCAAATTGAAAATAAGAATTAAAACTAAACTACAGTTCGCGTCACGTAAAAAGAACGCTGGAAGAAGGTGGTGGGGGGTGTGTTTGCGCATGGGTACATTCGCCCACGAAATTACTAAACCTATTCTTTTTTTTAACTAGTCTTTCGCTCGCGACTTATATTGGTTATTGGCAGGTACATTTAAAAATATATTAAATAGAATGTTATTAAATATAATTCTATTAATTAATAAAATATGTTTGATTCCGTGTAGAATGTTTAATCTACTTACAAAAAAATTAATTCGTTTAATATATTTTTTTAAATTATTAACTGCATTATTATCAGACTCTCTTTATAAAACAATAAACGTTATAAATATTTTTTCTCTATTTTTTATATAAAACCATTTCGTAATTAATAACTTTTGTGTGCGCGATGGTATTTTGAACTGACGAACCAATAGCGAACCGGAAAGCATGCGACGCGTGCATTGACGTCCCTCGCCCCGCGTCTTACCACCAAATTGGCCGATAAATCGCCTCTGCGCAATTTGACAGTCAGCGTTCTTTTTACATGACGCGAATTATATTTATGAAACTAAAATATAAGACCTCGAGCTTATTTGTCCCTGATAATAGTGACAAGAGTCCAAGTGGAATTATGGTCCATGTTGCTTAGTATTCGATAACACGTTATTTTAAGAAAGTCGCAGGATTAACGCAAAGAGCTGATTCAATATATTCACAGTGACAATTACATCGATTCTTTCCGTCAAGATCCAAGAACACATAATACCGATAAGAGATAAACTAAACATAACTATTATATAAGTCAACTAAAACACTACTGTATTGAGTATTTATCAGGTGTCGTTTACTTACTGTCGGATACAGTTGGGACCACACTTTATTACTTTTTGTCTTACATTTCCATGGACCGCTCACAGTTTTGACGACGTCGCATTGATGGCATTGCCTTTACCTTATACTGCATTTACGCTTGCGCTTTCTAACCAACCATAAAATGTGGTTCCATCTGCACTACAACCGACTCTCTAAAATATACCTAAATACATAGCTTAAAAGTTTTAACTTAACTTAATTCGTTACAAAAGATTTTATGGCGATATCAAGTGACTTGCCTCGTTATAACTTGCGAACATAATAAGCTTGTGACCTGTTTCGTTCATATATCGCCAATGAAACTTGTGGTAACTACTAAGACCACCTTTTAATAATAACAATTAATGTACCTTATAATAATGAAGACATGAATGAATAAGGGGATATGTAATATTTAACAAAATTATAGTTTTGAGAAAATTAAGTAAAGTCTGACCGAGTCTAAAAGTCTTGGTTGATAAGATAAACGCGAATATTTGAAATCCGCGAAAAAATCCTAAAACATAGTCCATTTATAATGCTCTAGGATTGGGTAAGGAAGGTATTAAGTACATGTTAATAATGGCTGGCAAGTGGCGTGAACTGGACTATTATAATTAATATGTTTAATAAATGTTCTTAAATTTGATATTGTTCATATATCAATAACACTGACATCACCTTAGCCATGCATGTCTGCAATGATGCTTATCATCCGTGAACTTCTAATACGTCATTTTTAGCATTTTTGTAAAAAATAACTTAAAGCCATGATGGCAAAAGCAAGCTGTATAATATTAAGTACATTTCATTATGTTATCATAAAAAGAATAACCGACTAATTTTTTTAATTACATAAAAAAATAGTTTATGTTTCTCCTGTAAAATTTGTCTTCAAGTAGGTACAGGATATCAGAAGTTCACGGACATTATTCTACTTACTATATAACTCAAATTAATAAATTTTCAACAAATAATGATCAATCATTATTGGTTAAAACCTTAGTTCAACTAAATAATAATGCCGAATGTACTAGAAACACTGCTGGGTAACATATTCGGCAGGCAGACATTAAAAGTCAGCAACGGAAGCCGGATGCTGATTTTTAATTGCTGATTAGAAGATTGCCGATTCGTATACCAATCGTGGGACAGATGTACAGTCCCGTATTCTCTGTGATTACTGGTATACCCACCCAAAGCACAAAACAATAAATATTCATAATTTCACATTCTAAACAATTTTTAAATGTAAAAAATAATTCATTTATGTACTGGTTAATTAAAACAATAGGTGGGTACCTCCCCGTCGGCCAGTTGCCCTACCAACTTAACTATTTCATGTCGATCTGAAAATTGGTGAAAGTTAAAACCCATTATATAATTTGAAACAACAAAAAACTCTCAAACCCTACACTTGGATCGACATGCATGTGGCTGATTTTCTACGATTAATAAACTTCTGAAAACTTACTTTAGTTGCTAAGATTTTATTTACAACAACCAAGGTTTAGAGTCACATTACGACAAATCAAATCAAATCAAATCAAAATATTTTATTCAGCATAAAAATTGTTACAATTTCTTACTGAACGTCATGAGTTTACCACCAGTTCGGAAAGAAGAAACCTCTGACCTGAGAAGAACTGGCGAAAGAAACTCAGCGGGACTATTTTTTTTTTTATCGTATTCTCACTTTTTTTTAAATTAAATTTTAAATTAACAATAATTCTATATGTTGAAATAGCCTGGCGGCGATCACATCATTCCCAAGGCGACAGTCCACTCTCTATTTGATAATTATCCACCAACGGGGATATGAAAATATGTATGCCGGATATTGTTTGTTAATTCGTTTATTGTCGATTGTAAACAGTGTTTGGTGATTATAAATTAAAAGCTGTTTTAGAACCCTTTCTTTGTTACTAAATTAATTAGTTTAGGCTAGAACATGATTACAATGCGTTCCGTCGCATACCATCTCACAAGTTGACTATGTAACGGTATTTACAATTTTACGGTTTGAAAGCGTGGTTATTAGTATTTTAATGGGGCATGCATAAAGGACGTGAGACAGTTTTGGCGATTTTTCGACCTAATGAAACCCAAACCCTTCCCAAACAAGTACCATGCCACCCACTAAACCACAACGCATACCACACTCCCACCCCCCTCCTTCCCCAAAACTAGCCCTTCCCCAAATAACCTCCCACAACTATCCCCCCATCCCCAAATACTATACCACCCACTTCCCCCCAACTCTGTCTCTATGTCTATGTATCATTATGTGCATTTTTTTATGTTCAGTTTTTATGTATAGGTATTTTTTTTTTTTTGCTATATACATTCCTTTTAATTTTCTTTTCTACCGAAAGGTACGTTAAGACCATTATATAACATGTAATAATTTAACAGTTTACACATTTTACACATTGTAATAATTTAACTACTTAATATTAAGAGTATTTTAAATTTTCTATAAAATTAGTTATTGAACTATATATGCACATTATACACAATACTAATGTGTATAAACTTTCTTCTCGGTGGGTTTTAAATTTTGCGTCCGTTGGTAGTAACAGATATGGGCATTTTACTCAGAATGTCATTAACCATTGTTAATTTTATAAACCATTGGAGTTCGTTCTTTACTATATGTACAATGCATTTGCTTATTTGATCTGTTTGTTATTGTGTTAGTCCCCTACATTCTAACCCCCCCCCCCCCAAGTACCATAACTGCCCCCTTCACCCCCTCCACAAGTTACCCTCCCCCTCCCCCCTACAACCACCTAATTACCATAACGCATTTATATGTACGTTTCTTCTTTAATATCTTTTATTTTATTTATTCTTGGTTTTTTTAACTATATACATTCCTTTTAATTTTTTTCTACCAAAACCTACGTAAAGATACTATATCTAATAATTTAACTACTTAATATTAGGTGTATTTTGGGTTTTCTATAAAATGATTTCTCTAACTATGATGAATACATATGATGATAATGGTTGAAAGGAAACCGAAACCGACATAACCATACCCGCTAATACAATTTGTATTAGCGGGTATGGTTATGTCATGAGAAGCAATGGACTGTTGTGAAAGGAAAGATTATTGCAGGGATGCTGATGAATGGAGAGAGAGATATGTAAAAAAGGGAGAGTGCTTAAGTGACGAGTGAGGGAAAATATGCAGAAGGTAATGATACGATTAAACTGAACATTATTAACGTGGTATCTACTTCTTTGGCTGATATAATTAACATAAGCTACGCCTACTAAAATAACTTATTTATTACATTATATTGCCTTTCAATATCGTATTACTAATTTAGAATATTCTACGCTTCCATAACTCTTTTTAAATAAAAATATAATTCATAAATAATAAAATTGGTACTACTTATTCTAATTATCATACCATACCATAACCGTCAGCCCAAGTACCAAACCGATCCCCCCAGGTACCCCCCCCCCCACAAGTATAATAATCGCCAATACAATAAACGTCCCCCAATATAACTCTCCCCCACCAAGTGCCATACCCCCCCCAGTTCCAAATTGCCTCCCCCCTCCCCCAAATACCATAACGTCCCCATCCCATAACTGTCCTCCCCACTCACAAGTAACCTCAACTATCAAACCAATTCCCCCCCATATAATCCATCTACTACAAAAAAACCTCCCCCCACCCTTTCAACTACCCCCTCCCCCACTAGCACTAGGTTTTGTGGTCGGAAAAACAAAAAAAAAACAAAAAAAAGACATTAAAAAAGAAATGTATACATTTGTATATTTCTTTTTATTCTACCAAAAGCTACGTAGAGATACTATATTTAATAATTTAACTACTTAATATTAGGACTATTTTAGATTTTATATAAAATAAATTTTTTAACTATGATGAATATATAATATGATGATGATGATTAGACGGAAACCTAAAAATTGTCTTAGCGGGTATAGTCATGTCATGAGAAGCAATGGAGCGTTGTGAAAGGGAAGGTATTATTATATTGCAGGGATGCTGATGAATGGGTAGAGAAAGAGATATGTAAAAAGAGAAAGTGTTAAAGTCACGAGTGAGGGAAAATATGCAGAAGGTAATGATACGATTAAACTGAACATTATTAACGTGGTATCTACTTCGTTGGCTGATATAATTAACATAAGCTACGCCTACTAAAATAACTTATTTATTACATTATATTTTCTTTAAATATCTTATTACTAATTTAGAATATTCTACGCTTCCATAACTCTTTTTAAATTAAAAAACTTGCCAAAATTAATTCATAAATAATAAAATTGGTACTATTTATTCTAATTATCATACTATATATAAGAATAATTTACTAACCTAACAAGACCCCCCACCCCTCCCTTATATAATAGCCGTACCTTCCCCCCATTACTCTCGCACAAGTACAATAAATGTCCCCCAATCTATAGCCCCCCTACAAGTGCCATAAACCCCCCCCCCCCCCCCCCATCATGTGCCAAATTGACCTTCCTCATCTCCCAAATGCTGTAACATCCCCCAGCCTATAACTGTCCTCCCCCCTCACAAGTAAAATAAAAGTCACCCCAACCTACAAATCAATTAAAATAAAAACACCCCCCCACCCCCCAAATAACCATTTTCAACAAAAACCCATCCCCCTCAACTAGACCCATCTCCCCACAAGTACCAAATCCCAAAACACCTTTAAATGTACCTTTCTTTTTATAAGGTACATGTTTTAAGGTTTTGTTTTATTTTATGTACAGGTTTTAATTTATTTTTATTATTTATTTTTTTGTTTATTATTTTTTTGTATTTTTTGTTTTTATTTTTTTTGTATTTCTTGGTTTTTTTTATAGTTTTTATTATTACTATATACATTCCTTTTCATATTTTTCTACCAAAAGCTACGTAAACATATTTTATCTAATAATTTAACTACTTAATATTAGGAGTATTTTAGATTTTCTACAAAATGATTTTTTTAACTAAGATGAATGATGGTTGGACGGAAACCTAAAAATTGTCTTAGCGGGTATGGACATTAGACATGTCATGAGAAGCAATGGAGTGATGTGAAAAGAAAAGTTATTGCAGGGACGTAAAAAAAGGGAGAGGTAAAGTAACGAGTAATGGAAAATATGCAAAATCAAAAATCTAAATCTAAATATACGACTAAAAACGCAAAAACTAAAAAAAATTGGCAGTACTTATTTTGATTTTTCCTAAGCTTAGCATACTATTTATAAGAATAATTTAAGTATGAAAGTATGTACCGATATAGATCATATGTCAAACAGTACTCGATATGTGTCGGTTTTTTTAATTTGATATGGATGATTGGTAAATTTCTGTATATTTATCGCTTTAGATATAGAGTATTTAGAAAAATACATGTAAACATACACATCTGATGCGGATTTACTCTATAGTTATATATTACCTTAAAATCATTGTACTAAATTTTATTGTTAGTTCCGATTTCCCTGTTATAGAATGTCGTGAAAAAAGGGACTGAATTCTTTAAAGAAAGAAAATTTTATTTAACGTATCCTATACAAATCATTTCAAATTTAAAGTAGGTAGCTGCATTAAAGTAACGAACAATATTGCATTTTTGAGTTCGCGTTATGTAAACTGTTATTTTATTTTTACATTGAAAGTTACGCACATGTTCATAAAAAAGTAAACTTTTATATTAGTATAAATGAGTCTGTTATATTTTAATTTATATCGACCTAAAACCATTTGAACGAATCAAAAGCTGAAATAATAGAATCCGCGATAATTAAGTCGAACCTACGTCATTTCCTAAAATTTGAAAACTTATAGAAAACAACTTGACGAAACAAAGCAAAAGGGCAAGTTAATCAAATATGCAGATTGTTTTTAATTAAGCATTAAAATGAATTGAAAATGAAATATTAGGAGGCTATTATGTTAGTGTGCACGTTTGGTCTTTCTTTAAGTAACCAAATAACAATTTATTTCTATTTTTATATTCTATTATTCTGTGCTTCAGATTTTTCGATAGAGCGTCAAGTTGTAAGCTACAATAATTTAAATGGTTTTACGGATATCTAATAAATATTAACAATCGAAGTAGTTTTGACTGATTCCGAACTTTTTTTTTGTTTACGAATCGTATACTAATGGGAATAGCTTAAAGCCGTTAGTTATCTTTTATAAAATTTTATATTTATGGTTTTTATATTTATGGTAGAAAAATATTCTTTTTAATTATTTTGAGATTGTTTTAAAAATAGATTCTGATTTTTTCTGGTATAAATAGTTCTTCTTTTTATAATTTTAGTTGTATCTGTATTTTATTTATTTTTTATTTTGTATAGTATCATTTTAGTATGTTTGGGATGGAGTTTTGTCTCTTTAGCAACATATGTAAAATTATTCTTGTATATTCAGTACAAGAAATATTTTGTGTGTGGTCTATATCTTTCTAGGTCTATATCTTTTAAACTAATTATTCTACATAGAGTGGCTTGACAGATACCGCGGTCTGCTACGAATGCTCGCCGTAGCATCTAGCCGTAGCTAACAGTAGACTATAGAAAGGTCAAAAAACAAAATCGAAATACGCTGTAAGATCGAAGATTATAACTTTAAAAATAGATCCTTTATAGATAAATTAAACTTGAGCAAACATTCAGTGAAAAATTAACCTTAATAGAAATAATTGTATAAGTAATCGCATAATATTGATAAATATATACGTATACATAATATGTTGCGTAATAACAAGTATTTTTTATGAATAAATAAATCATACTTGATAATTTCTTATAGGATTTTATAAAATATGCCAAATATGTGTTATTGTGTATTTAGCCAATTATTCCCTGTAATGTTTTAGAAAAACGCCTAATTTGTTTGCCAAATAGTGTTCAATAATTTTTAGTTCATAGTTTGTACTAACATTACTAAATAGTCTTATTAAAACTGTGTGAATTCTTTGTTCAGATATAATTATGCAAAATATATATTTTTAATATATACTTAGTTGATACAACAGTGTATGTTAATATATGTATAAGAATAGGGACAGTACTATTAATATTAATACCTTTATATGCTGGGTAATGCGTAACAAAACTATATTTAAACCTTAACTATTATCTTAAACTCTAATTATACTAACAACTATTTTTCTTTTTTTTTATGTTTTTTTTTTTCAATGAACATTCAAGTATATACATATATATTACATAAATCCGTATCGTAGCCATATACCATTTTTACATCCGAGTATTACGAATGACATAAACGCTGATTGAAGGATCAAAACGCACCCGTCAAAATTTACGGACGCCGTACATCTTGTTGCGCTCCATATTGAGGATCGAAGAGGGGACGGGCTGGCTGGGTTGTCGGCGCTTGTTGTTGAATTTCCAACGCTGAATGACGTCGTCGTTGTACCGCCGCGATGGTTGCACGGTGATCACGTTAACGAGCTCTATGCCGTTGCTCCCGATAGATGCTGGGGAAAAACCTTCAATTCAATCTCCTTAGAATATATAAGCGCATGTATATAATAATTTATGTACTTCCTAGTGAATTGGCAAAATCGAACGGTTTTAGTAACTAAAGTTTATAGACAAAAATTTTTGAACATGACCTAGTTTAGAATCAATTAGAGCGCTTGAGCCACCCACTGCGGGATCGCTACTATAATACGGGGATTATTGTTTTATGTAGGTTTAGTAACAGTAAAGTTACAATTACATATTTCATAACTAACTTCTATTTGTACCTTCGTTTGTAGATGCTTGCATATTACAAGCCCACCAGTATCTCAAACTCTCACTCTATCACATTACGAAACATTTGATTAAAATTTATTGAGGTACTTAAAATGTCAGTATACAAAATATAGAACTATCTACTCTCATTCAACGCAATTTGGTTCGAAACTGCTCTGAGGCAATAAATATAATACATTTTCAAGAATTTATAGGCAACATTTTTAGCTTTACCTTATAAATTGAATTTATATCCAAATATATTAAAAACAAACTTTTATGTACCTACATAAGCAACCGTCTAGTTAGCAATGTATGGATATATTTTCACACGATGTTACATTTCTTTATGTCGTCCTTGCGATTTCTAGGCAGCGACAAGCACTAATCTTTGGTTATATTTTTTACATTTGTTACGTAATCTATCGCCAAAAAGTTCATTTTGTTTGTTTGAATGACACTCATTTACGTCGCATGTTTAGTTAAATATATCTTCATGAGTATAATATACGTAGGTATATTAAATATAAAACAATAAAAAATATAAATTGTTAGTTTTCTTACGTAAGGAAAAGTCGCTAGTGAAAAGTTGCGTTGAGTGTCAGTTACCAACACGCTCGAATTTCTCGATTCTGGAGTTTGTTAGTAGTAAAATTATTATATTTTAACGAACTGATATTCAAAACTTTAGACCTTGAAACGATTTAACTTAAAATATTACATTGTACTGTGATTGTGATTATACGCCATATTATTATCACTGAAAGTAAATGAGAACTATGCATTTTCTTTTTGTTTATTTGGACATACTTAAATTCAACTCACAATACACTATTTAAATGTATTATTTACTGATGATTTATTTGTATTTCATGATACTGTAATGCTTTAAAATTATTAGTAATTAGTTTAATATTGTAATAACCTAGACTCTTTTCAGTAATAATACTATTTGAACATAAATTTTATTTTGTACTAGCGGTACCCGCGGCTTCCCCCGCGTTCATGGGGTTGATCTGAAGATTGTGTGAAAATTTCTTCAAAGCTATTCCAGATATTTCAGAACCTATCTATCTAGTAATATCCTTTGAATGGAGTGATCGATTTCTATTATCGTATAAGTTATCTACTAACTATAAAGTAACTCCCTGCGAAACTTGAAACTTGTATCACAAAAATGAAGGAATTTCGTAAACTTATGAGACCCTTACGCCACCTTAATCCGGCCCTGTAGAAAAAAGTTTTTGGTGGGCTTCTACCAACAATTAACCGTCTTTCTACCAAATTTAAGTCGTAGTCGTAGTACAAAAGATGAAGACTTTCATACAAACTTGCCATGGCCCTAAGACCTCCTCGATTCGGCCCGTCGCAAAATTCATTCTTTGCGAATGTCGACTAAATATTAACCACCTCCGTGCTAAATTTAAAGATTGTAGCACAAAAAATGAAGGACTTTTATACAAAATAATGTGAGCCCTCAGATCACCTTAATACAACCCGTTCGCATAATTCGTTCTTAGCGGATGTCTACTGACCACACATTGTCTCCCTGCCAAATTTAAAGTGTGTAGCACAAATGATAAAGGACTTAGAAACTTGCTACAATTAGACCTCATTAACCCGGCCCTGTAGCAAAATCCGTTATTAGTGGACTTCTACTTACCTACTATAAACTACTTTCCTGCCAAATAGCTTGTATCACAATAATGAATAAATTTCATACAAACTTGCGGGAGCTCTTGGACCTTCTTAATCCGGTCCTGTCACAAAATCGGTTCTTAATGGACATTTAGTGACATTAAACTACCTCCCTGCCAAATTTAAAGTTTCTAGCACAAAAATTGAAGGTATTTAAAAAAATCGCAAGAGCCCTTAGACCTCCTCAATGCGGCCCTGTGTCAAAATTCGTTCTTAGCGGACATCTACTAACTATGAACTGACTCCCTGACCAATTTGAAGTTTGTAACACAAAAGATGAAGGACTATCGTACAAACTGGCGAGAGCCAGTTTGTAAATGTTCAATTGTAAGAATGGAAAGGTATCATTGTTCCTTTTATTTGTTTCGAATAAATTAATATTATGATATTTCTATATTGAGAGAGGATTTATTTGTTGCTCTTATACAAGTACAAGTCAATTACGTTTAAATCGTTACGGGGTTTCTATTATAATATGTTTTGTTTTTGTTGCCTCTTATCTTTTTTTCTACTGTTTTTTTGTATTTCTCTCTTATAAAAATTAAAACTAAATATCTGAATAATATTAAAATAAATTTCACTCTAAATCCGTTTATTCATTTTCATATACAAAGACCATTCGAGAGAAAACGTGAAGAGGCTTATAGTTGATTGACTTATTTGTATAGAGTGGGCTCCTACGTAAACCTTGAGGTATTTCACTTCCTAGTACTGAAATGCTCGTGGGTTTACCGATAAATTTAATGTACATATTCATACTTTTCCTGATATTTAGTGATCTGAATATCTTTTATTCTGATTTCCTAATAATAATATCAAAATATTCCGGGTATTTTGTATTCAGTGGCGCAAAAATGAAAAACACGTGCTGTCACTTTCATTGTTAGCAGTTTATAGTAGACTAGTTGTCTTTTCCATACTACTCGACATTGGCGAAGTAATTTGTGCCCAAATGGCACGCCTAGAAGCCACAGAATATAGAACATGAATAAGTAGACTAGCAATACTCACGGCTCCGCCCGCGTTGTTAAGACGGAAATGCAAGTCAGACTGTTAATTTTTCTAGAAATATATTTTTTGAATTATATAGCTTGGGTAATACAGGCTACGTATGATTGTAGCGTATGTGATACTCGTAGAAGCGTAGCCGCTTACGAAACCGAGTGAAGCAGGTTCAATTACCTAATTCACATGTGTTACATAAATTCTAAATGCAATAAATATCGATAATAATGTCTATTTCAATTATGTTTTCCAAAAAATATTTAATATTAAATCATTTGAAATATTTAATTGAATTTCAGTCAGTTGGAATTTTATTACATGTATAGACTACATCATGACAAAAGTATAATAACTTTATGAAATTTGAGTTATATTAAATTAGTCCCGATATAAATATAATCGTTACTGATTGAGTTTCTTCTGCACGTAAACGCTTCCTAAACCTGGCTTCTCTATTTCGAAACGTTACAAATTTTACAACTTATTTCTTGTATTTATTGTAATGAAAATATATTGCCAAAGCAAAATATGTTGACTTTAATCATATTCACGCGTTAATATTATAAATTAAATTTGTCACTTTACCATTTCTTTAACATTTTTCCAACAATGGATTTTCGAGCGAATTCACATATTATGTCGCTTAGCCACTGGCGTGGTATTGTGGTCTTTCAGTCGGCCTTTAAGACATTATTTTTATGACATTATGACATTCCATGAGGAGCTCAAGATATTTGTTAATCAATATATAAATAAAATAAATTTCTAACGAAGTGGAATTAGTGCATTAAATTCTCTGAAGAAATTTTGAAAGAGAGAAACCTTGTTGAAATTTTCATTATTATCGATACAGAGGCCACAACTTTTATAATATTCATCTATTCATCTCCTCATCATCTCCGAAAAAAAATTGAGAAATGGGAATAATTAAATTCTATTTAAAAACATTTTCCACTAAATATTCATCATACAGATTCGAAGAAGAAATGTTCTTTACGATAAGTTTACTATCTAAAACTAATTAACTTGTATTATAAAGAAAAGTTAAAAATTTACTTGTAAAATACCCTGAGCTTTCAGACCAATTTTTTAATTATAAGCTTTACCTTTTTACAGTAAAATATTCAAGTAGTGAGCGATATATTTTTCTATATTAACAGAGAATTAAAAACAATATTAACAAAAGATTAAAAAATCAATCCATATAAATTTTTGAAAACTAGTGACTCACTCGTCCCTTGATTTGCAAGCGAAGCCGCGGGTTCCCCGGGTTCCGCGGGTCAAATGTACGCAACATATAATTAACTTTTTAATAAGGTATCATTAATGTATCGATTGCAACTCATAATGAGTTTTGTTGTCATCATATTGACCAAAACGTATGGTGCCCCGATACACACGACTTTTAATTACTTGTTATATTAAGCGTTTATTCAATGTTTACGGAAATCGAGTAGAGCCTATATTTATTAACATTGTGACTCTACTAAATGTAAATCACAGCAAGAACATGTTGAAATTATCTGGGACTCAAACTTATGATTTTGACTATTGACTCTGTAATTACTATTATATTCTCAAAAATATTTTACAATAACAATAACTGTGTACCAATAAGAAGTATCTGAAAAGTTAATTTTGACACTGAAAGTAGAAATCATTTTGATTTAATTAAAGATTTAAAGGTAAGCAATAAAAAATTCTTTTAAACTACATTAGTTAGGTCGCAATACTTGTACGTATGTTTAGAAGTTTTGATCACTTTCGAAGTGTTACTCTGCCGTAGTCCTTAAATGTAGTCGATGTTGATTCATTTAATGATACCAAACTTGACGTAAGTTTTTTGAAAAGAGTTGTAATTTACATTGTATAGTTTTTATATCAGCATTGAGCTGCCGCAAATCTGATTGACCAGTGCCAGCAAACACCATAGCAATTTAATCATGTGTAGCCCGATAGCCTACTTTACGCATTATTATGCCAATAATGATATTGGTGGGTGATCGAGTGCTATATTGTATAAAAGCTTGGCAAACAGGGTGGAGACCTGTCCTTTACATAATATCAATAAATAAAATCCATCCACTGCAAACTAAAGTACACCTAAGTACTACCTAATCATCTTGTATTCTCTTTTAATATATTGTCGCATAATGAGAGTGTAATCAAAATGAAAATATAACCCGTGGTGAAAATATTGCTCAGAGATCATTGCATCAGAGAGTTAACAACCCGTTGGTTTAGTACTTTCTTAGGTTTACGCGAATATTTAACATTATAAATGAAACTATCTTTTCAGATTTTGTCGCGGATTTATTATGATTTTTGTTTCCCGACGTTTCGAATGCTTTACAGCAATCATGGTCACGGGAGAGACAGGTCTCAAAGATAGTTTCATTTATAAACCCGTTGGTTGATAATTAATTTACATATTAGTAGATCTAAGAAACATGGAGAAAATAAATACTTAACAAAAATCGGTGATAATTATTATGGTAGTCCAGCTTTAAAATTAAAATAAAAATGTTAATAAAAAGCGTTACTGATTATTAATTTATAAGTAATCTTATTTATGAAAGCTACATCCCAAGTATTAGACTAGACAGTGATAGTTGACAAAGTGTACCTAAATAACAGTGAATAGCGTAGTGTATATAATAAAATGTATCACTCACTTGACATACTGGTTTCTGGTGCGAAGGCCATGACGGCGTTTCGCGCGGCTTCTGCACGCTCTGCACGGTGGCGCAAATATGGTATAACCTGGATTAAGGCTTGCCGGAAGTTTTGTCCGCTAAGGCAGTATAAGAAGAAGTTTATCCCAAAGTTCGTGTGAAAACACAACGCAGCTGCCTGTTGCATGGTTATCCATTGCTCATCAATATCAATAGCGTCCTGTGAACAAAAGAAATTGTTTGACTGATATCATCTCCTCTCGGTATTAAATTTCTAAATATAGATAAAGTGTATATATAATCGCAATTAAATCTATTTAAAACATAAATATATTTAATACTCGATAACAAATACTTAGTAATAACATTGCCTAACCGTCAAAAATCTAGTCATGTACAAAAGATAAACTATCTTGGAAAAAAAGTAAATTAATCGTAATTTAAAACGAAATTTTATCAAAAGACTCTTTATCGTTTATAGATTTTTTTAAGCATTATGATAAAAATTTAAGGACGCAGTGCAAGTACTGTGACAACGAGAGTGGGAAAATGAGCATCGCAGAGCGCATATATACTAGCTGATACCCGCGACTTCGTCCGCGTTGCTTGAAATATTAACAAAGTTTTCCGCATGCGCGCTACGCCGCTTGCCCCACTACTCTGCGAGAAGGAAACATACATCACTGAACACGCAGTGCAAATACATTTTGTAGACCGAATTGTGAATCTAAACTATTCTCGAATTCTCTCGAACACACAAAACATTTCATCAAAATCGGCCCAGCCGTTCAGGAGGAGTTCAATGACATACACACGCACAGAAGATTTTTATATAAAAAGAAATGAGTGAAAGCTACGTCAGTTGATTACTAAACCGTCCATCAACGGGACAACACGGTGAATCGTAACTCAAAGCTTAACTTGTGATATGAACAATTAGATCTGCACAGTAAATCATATAATTGATTTCAATATATAATAATGCTATCCAGTTATTTTAGTTTGCATTTTTTTCTAATGTCCGTGTTCTTTCTAACAAAATGGTGCCTCAAAACTTTAATTCTCAAGTCATGAAACAGAGTCACTATTTCAGTGTGCACACTGCACATATGTATATTATAAAACATTTGTATTTGTAACGTTATTACGAATTAAACAAATTACGAATACACGACATTTAGGCTATTTTAAAATATAATTATGTATTATTAAATGTTGATAAGTGTGAAGGAAATATTTAGTTTTTGGTAGCCGTAAAAGTTGACTAAGACAGAGTTCAATGCCACGCGAATTTAGATATCGACATTACTTACTTGTCTAATATAAAATTCTCTAATATATTAACATAAATCCTTTTAGCATGAGTTTCTTTTTGTGATAACAATTGTAATTTTTTTTAATTAATCGTTATAACTAAAATAACGGTTTTTAACAAATTTATGATTTATTGAACAGAATCCCTTAAAAAGAAAATGTTACGAAGTCAGCAATAACTTATTTCTATTCAAATGAATACATAAAAAAGGTATTTTAATTCTAAAGTACATAATAAGTCCAGTGTTATAATAAAGTTCTATATCATTCTTTTCTATTATGTACATGTATTTTTGCTAATAGGTATAATATTATAAATCACAAATTAAATTTAGGGCGTAGGTAAATTGTTAACGTTATTTGTAGGTAGGTATTCAGCCCCCTTTTCCAACGTCCCACTGCTGAATGATGAATAATAAAATGTCACAAAAACCGTACATCCGCTTTTAAGTTAGATTGCATATCAGCACACGATATGGCACCGAAGACGTACAAATCTTTCTTTGTTTTTTTTATTACTTATACTATCTCAACAAACCTCCAAGGCCTAGTATATCTATGACAAAATACTAACAGAAGTGAACAAATCAAAAAATGTACATAAAATTTAAAAAATATACTCACGTTATTTTCTATATACACTTGTTTACTTATTTTGTTACTGTTACACTTATACATATTTTATTTCTATATTGATTTGGAAGAAAAGAATTATCTTAAACGAGGTTATCGTCGTCACGATTATCACTAGCGTAAGCACTATCTGGACTACTGTTTCTAAGAATTCTTGGCATAAAACGAAACAAGTCTAGTTCGATAAATTCGTACAAATTCGGGTGGTCCGGACTATCGTTCGCTGCATCGTTTCGTGGATTATCCTCGAAACAACAGCGCTCACGCAATCAGAAAACCAACAAAGCTATTGCTCCAATCATCAAAACGGTGACTGTTATAACCAAGAATGAGCAAACGGCGTAGTATAAAAAACTCATTATGCTATTCATTCAACTTTTTTAAAGTTAAAGTTTGAGGTGACACTTCACAATCGGTTTGTATCAAGCAAGTATTCTTCCAAAGCGACGTCAATGCTTGTTGCTCGTAAATAACACTCAGAATTAAACAGTGAGTGCTCTCCGCGACGACCCGCGAGGTACTGAAGATAATAATATTGCAATCATATAAAAACGAATTTTATATAATATATTTTATTTTATAGAATTTATATAGCTTCTTCTTCGATAATTAGCACTTGAGTTTTGTTAAACCTTTAAGAAGATTATATTCCCTTTTTGAAATAAATAGCATATTAAATGATTTATTAATAATATGATTTTTATTACTTTCTCATCTTGTATTATAACCTTTATAAACGATTATTATTTGTTTTTATTTTAATATTAAAGATATTTTAATGTAACCCAATTGAACAACGCATTACCGATCTTTGATTTGAAACAACTTAACTGATCGCTATTTACGTAAACATCGCTTTAAAGGTAAAATTTTGTTTATAATAAGCCTGAAATTCCAGCTTGAGTCTTTATCCCTGTTTTTGCCCAATCTTGGACAATATTTTTGAATCGCAAGATGAGTGAGATAGTGTATTCACACTATCTCACTCAAATTCCCGTAAATCTTAAACAGTATTAAATTTTAACTATTACTTGACTATAAATCGGTAAATGGACATTGACAGGTATTTTCTAAATAATTTAATTCTGAAATATGAATAAAGATCCAACGGTCCTAACGATCTTAAGTTATATTTTGCCCATAAATAGTTAAATTATCATGAAAATTAAAAGCAATTGTAGGAAAGATATACGAAGTTTGAATTGAGCTTATAATATTTGAAGCTTGAGCTCCGTGTTCCCACGCATATTGACTTCGACATACTCAAAGCGTTTTACATTGCTAATATAAAAATAAGTTAGAAATTTTTCGACACAAAACATATATTAAAGAAGACAATAATACTCAAGCAAAGTCACCAAACTCTAATTAATGTACAAATTGTCGTTCTTTTTTAAATTTAAGTTTAAATGTTAATTTTTTTCTATTAATAGTGTTATTTTCCAAAAGTACAATAAAATATTCTTGGCATATACAATGTATTATGATTCAATGGCTTATTTAGAATTCGTTGTAAGGATTCATTGATCATTTTCAAAAAATTTTTATAAATATTTGCAACATATTAAGTCAAAACGAAAATTTAATTCAAGTATGTGAACCAGCAAATGTAACTACAAATTAAAACTAAATCGCCTAATCAGGATATTATAATTTATTTAATTTAAAATCTAGATCGCTAAACGTTGTATTAAAATCTCAACGCGCCGGATAATGGTAGAATGATGAACGTATTCGCCATACTCATAAGTATCTATTGCAATGCTACAAAGTATTATAATCTTCAAATATATAAAAATCTCGTATTACAGTGTTTGTTATCGATCTCCTCTAAAACGGCTGAACCGATTTTTATGAAATTTTTATGCGTTAAAACTACTGCTTAAACGTTCAGTTTTAAATTTTTCATACTTATTTTTACATATTAGAGAGCTAATCTTAACATTCATATAATATTAAGCTTAGCTTAAATATTCTATTTAAGTACATACAATATACATACATAATATATGATATTATATTCTAATGTTAGTTTACTGTTTATTAGCGCATATATAGTAATAATTAAATTTGTACTAGGTATTTACCTTGCCATACAGAATATAATTTTAAAAAGTGAAAGTATCCGCATACAATTAGTTGAATATAATTCGCTTTATTGCAGAGTAATTTAACAGAGGTGTATATGAAAATCTTTAAACTATAAAATTTACTATATACTTAAAATTCATTCGCTAGTTAGTAAAATTCGCCGAGCTTACTTACCGCCTCGAATCGGTATGCCGCAAAACGAATACTGTACGCCGGTAAGTTGAGTATGATATAAACAGTCGATACGAAAACCAGCATTCTTGTTATCCGTTGTTGCCCACGAGTAATATGTTGTAGTGGAACATGTGGTGGCGGCCCTGTGCCCACATGTCGTCGCACTTGTGGGCCCACATGTCGTCCCACTTGTGGGCCCACTGGATTTTGTTGCGATTCTTCTTCAATTAGCTGCAACCGTTGTTTTTCAAATTTAGAGAGGCTGCAAATGATCCACGCGTTCATAACTGTTATGCAACCTATTGGTACCGTAAATGATATTGCTGCGTCCACCATATTAAATCTCGTAGCGAGGTAAAAGTACCTCCCGTCTATGCCACATTGATAAGAAGCAGGGACTGCGAATTGTAAAGTAGGGATATTGACAATCGCCGAGGTTATTGCAAGACCGATGATGACATATCGGGTCCTCGTCACCGTGCACATAGTACTCCTACGAAGTGGAGCTATCACCGCCAGGGCACGCTCGGTCGTGAAAGCTACGACTAACCAAGCGCTAAAAGAACTACAAACATATGATATGTACACTATTAACTGACAGAAACCACCAGTGTAGAAGAAATCGAAATCCAGCGTGGTGGCCAGCCACGGCGGGATCAGCTGTACAAGAAACACTGTATCTGAAATTGCCAAGGCTGAGAGGTACTGGCTCGTCGAGTAAAGCTTCAACTTGCTGTTGTAGAAGACGTACACTGACATCAGGTTCCCGATAGTTCCAAAAAAGGCCAGGACTGGAGTATAGTACACGTAGCCATAATTAACTAATATGAAACTCCAATAATACGACTGAGTTTGATCAAAATTGGACGTATTTTCCAACTTTGTAAACATTGTCGATGTTTACAAAGTTATATTGGTTATAATTATAGAACGCGCGCGCTTGCCGCGCCGCGCCGTCGGGTACTGACGCTGCAGGATGCCTGCGCCGCCATATATATGCGTTCGGATCCTGTGCGCGGGAAGCCCTCTCCCGCGCCCGGTGCATTCTCTCGCACGACCCTGCTATACGAAGAAAATTTCAGTTCAATCGAACAAATTTTAATATAAAGTAAAAATCAATAATTATCTGTACTATATCCCATTTAGTTTCTTTCGCCAGTTCTTCTCATGTCAAAGGCTTCTTCTATCTGAACTGGTAGTACACCCATGAGGTTCATTAACAAAATGGAATAATTTTATACCACCAATCCATACTTTGTTATAGCGATAAGATCGCGGGCGAAGCCGCGGGAATTGCTAGTTTCTTTATAAATGTCACTAGCGTTTCATTAAGTTCATTTTTTGGCAAAGCTTTTTTTTCACTTGATACCTGTGTTATATTAAAAATTAATTATTTCCACTTTATCCAGTAACGTCGTTACGCTTTGCAACACAATCAACATTATGAGAAATTAATCATCTTGCTAATCTTTTTTAATATAGGTACGTAACTGTCGCTGAAACATGAAACAAAAGCTCTTTATTAATATTTTAAATCTTTAGCTCGGCACTTTGATACAATGACATAAAAAATTGAAAATGCAAGATATTTCATATATAACACATTTCTTTACGTTACTTTGAAATATTTTTACGTATTGACAGTTAGATCTAAGCCCTCTGTTTTCATCGAAATGAGCTGAAATAATTGTAAAGTACGAAATATTCTTTTGTTATTCGAAATGTAAACGACAAGAAATCTATTTCTTGTAGTTTTCAACTTACTTAGCGAAATATAATAACTATCGTCGGGATATTACTATGAATTTTAACCCCTAAATTACTTATAGGTCAAGAAATGCCATGTCACATGCGTTACTGACACTTTACATCTTATATGTTTCATAATTTTGGAATTCTACTAAATAATATTGTACATGTTCATATTAAAATAGTCAAGAAAGAGACTTTTGGCTTGATTATACTGTATCTACTATACATGTATATGTGACACTTTTTTAATATTATGTTTTAATTCGACGCGGACACGACTTGTACAGTAATAATTAAGTGTATATTTGCTTTGTAAATATAGTTAAGTTTACTTTTAATTTCCTTTAATGTTAAATACTGGAAAATGTTATTATTATGTTAATCTTTGTGGAGATTCGAATAATGAAATTTAATGTTACTAGAAAATGCCTTTGTCAAATAGGGTCAGAAAAAGGACGTGGGACCCTGGACGTGCTGTTGTGTACCACATACTGCCGTTCGCAGCTCTACCTGTCCAGGCAACTCTCCCAACTGCACCCTGAACTCACTATGCCTATGTTCTCTGGTAAGCTATCAGTTAGCCATTGTTTTAAATAACCTAACACTTTCAGACGTACATACATCAGTAGTGACAAGTTAACAGATGCTTATTCTACGTGTAAACATTCATGAGAACACGCGCTACCATGTCTACGAGATGATTTGATTTAATTAATACAGTTGAAGTCGTATAACTATTCGATGTATGTAATGTCGTTGGCTAAATACAACTATAAATATATATCAGTAATCACATTTTGAAATCATAACTAAAATCTTCAATATATACTAGCCTTCTTATAAATAAAAATGAATCGTTAAATGTGTTGCTTAGCGCAAAATTTTAAAGTGGCTGGACCAATTCAACTAATGTATGTAGAAGTCCGAGGAAGGTTCTTTTGAAGAGGAAAATTGGCAAGATATCACGGAAAAACGTAAAGATTTCATTTTCTCCCTACCGACTACTTAATGATTATTAACATAACCTTAAAATTTATATAAACTAGTTGAATGGATTTTTAAATTTAACACTTTCTCTTTAAACGACTTACGGTTAATGTTGTTTGTTGTTCCTTCTTTTTCGTCGCAAAAGAGTGGCGTATTAGAGTGATTTCTTATGTGGAGATAGTTTAAGGGCTGGAGGGTGAAATGGGAATATACTCTTTACGGCGGGAGATTATCTTATCCCTATATACCCACTGTTATAATACAAATCACAAGAACCATATAAACATAAACATGCCAATGTATAAATGTAATTATATATAATCATTGCATTCTAACCGTTAAAACGTATCTAAGCAAGAAATATTGCGCGAAGCAAGATTGAGCTGCTAGTATTATAATAAATGTAGTACCTACGCAGTTTTAATTGTAGTTTAATATTATAAAGAGCAAAGAGAGTATAGTAAGAGAAATGGTTGAATTTTATCAGCAAGGGCCTCCTTCGTAACCGTGGCACAGTGACCTTGACCGTGATATTAATTCCGTCTTCACGTCGTCGAGAAGTTACTTCCCGAGCGCTAAGTCCTGTAACGACGGGCAACACGCGCCTTACAGCGATTTATTCACTGTCTTATATTATTTTATATCGTAGTACAGTTCGCGTCACGTAAAAAGAACGCTGGAAGAAAGTGGTGAGGGGTGTGTTTGCGCATCGGTACATTCGCAAACGAAATTTCTAAGCCTATTCTTTTATTTTTAAACTAGCCTTTCGCTCAAGATGTGTAATATTGAGTATTGGTAGGTACATTGAAAAATATATTTGATAGAATGTCATTATATAGTATTCTATTAATTATTAAAATATGTTTGATTCATCGTAGAATATTTAATCTACTTACAAAAAATTAAATTAATTCGTTTAATATATTTTTTTAAATTATTAACAGCATTATTATCAGTCTCTCTCTTTATAAAACAATATACGTCAAAAATATTTTTTCACTATTTTTATATAAAATAATTTCGTAATTAATAACTTTTGTGTGCGCGATGGTATTTTAAACTGACAAACCAATAGCGAGCCGAAAAGCATGTGACGCGTGCCTCGACGTCCCGCGCCCCGCATCTTACCACCAAATTGGCCGATAAATCGCCTCTGCGCAACATGACAGCCAGCGTTCTTTTTACATGACGCGAATTATACAAACATTGAAAACATTTTAATTTTATAATTTGATATAATAAAGGACTTATAATTTTATCTATAGGAGTTTTCACTAGATCTTTTAAATATTAGGCTTGATCCATTTTTCACTTTAATAAAAAAATACATAAGCTTTAAAATATAGTATAGGCATTATCATTATGAAATATTGAAAATTAACAATATTCAACTGATCCTTTAAATTCATCAAAGGTACGTCGTAACGTATTAAGGTATCTTAATTATTTTATATCTTGTGAACCTTTACGAATAATAACAAGAATAGAAAAGAAAAAAGAAAAGATATGATTGCCAGTTATATTTATCTTATTTTTGATAATATTAAAAGTGATTGAAATAATCACATTGTTACATTGGTACCGTCACTTGTATAAGTAATAGTTTTTAGTTTTACTTCCTTTATGAACGGTGACCTAACAGCGTATTCGTCCGGGAGGTAGCGTTGCAAATCACATAATCATTTCAGGTCGATTAATTCATGGTGAAATCAAATGTTTATTAGCTGTCATTTAGTGATATGAAAGTCAGCAGGCTCAAAATGGGTGGACGGGCTGGATAAAAAAATTCGATTATGTAAAAAATAAAAAATTCAAAAACGATTTCAGGTCGCTTAATAATTTGTTGAGTGATTGTTTGCATAATATAAAACGATACAAAAATAGTCAGCAGGATAGATAACGGTGGATTACACGTCAACAGCCGACATAAACATGATTAAAAAAAATAATTTTGATTTCATCTCGTCCGTCCACCTCAGGTGCGCCTGCTGAACAATTATTCGATTATTATCTTCATCTAAACTATCAATGAAATCTAAAATGGATCAGCCTGAAATCACTATGAAAAATTATACCTATATATTATATTGTATTAAAGCTATAAGGTGATTATATGTTAGGCATTAATCTTCATTACTGTAGTGGTTATTGTGAGTGCTGAATGTAATCAATTGCCAATTTTAATTAAACTTTGTATTTCGCAGAAATCACAGCGCGATTCCAGACTGCCCGGACTGAGGTGCGACAGCTCTTGCTACAATACCTCCTCCCCTGGCTCGTTAACATCGAACTTGTCGACCCCAACGTGCCTCCCGCTAATCCGCTGTCATATATACAGGTAAGGAGGCGATAAATACCCTTGCATTTTTATACATAGATTATTTGAATATCTTGAATTTTTATATGTTTTTATGACTTTCACATATTAGGATTTCCAAATATTGAAGCTTTTGAAATTCAATGCCTCAGTAAACGAGAATTTTCTTCGATTCATATATATTATAAGAATACCAGGAATCAGCAGTTACAAAATTTTGGATAAAGTCGCATTATTTAAATATACTTTAAAATTGTTTAGTATAAGTACTACTAGTAGATCTAAAAAATGTTAAGAAACATTAATTAGAAAATTATTGAAAAATGAACAATAATCACTAGTTTAATTGAGCCTTAGTTCCTTACCTATCCTTACCTGTTCAGTTTACTCTAAGCGACGAAGCACCGTAGTTACACTAGCATAGACATCTGATAAGATTTACTTAATACAACTGATATTTCGCCTATAGTTTGTCCATTTTATTAACGGTTTTTTGACAGCTCGACGACTGACAACCTATAGTGATGTCCTAAAGGACGTAATAATCGATATCTCTTTTTTTAATTATAAGATAATATTTATTTTTATATTTATTAATATGAAAATAAATATTATAATCGTAAAAATCAAGTGTGGTGGAGAGAACTAAGTGAATCATAATGCCTGGTTTGGACCGTGACATTGCATCAAATCTGGGTCGGCGCACCTCTGATATTTTCAAGTACGAATCATTTCTATCATGATTACCACTTGTCTTACGGTGAAGGAAACTTGCATGTCTGAGAAAACGTAGCAAGTTTTCAAAAGGTATGTGAAATCCGCCAACACGCACTAGGACAGCGCGGTGGACTATGGCTTAATCCCCCTCGTACTGAGGGAGGCCCGTGCCCAGCCGTGGGACGTTAAAAAAGGGTTGATGATGATGATCTCAATAACATACAAGGCCAGTGAAATATCCGTAAATAGCCGAACAGTCTAAACGGCTTAACTGGGCTATATCGTTTATTGTAGGTAAATCATTCCATAATTCACAAAACGATCACATCCTTCTTTTGATTTGCACGCATTGGTCAAAGTTGTAATTTTCCATAGTTATATCTGGACTATTCACTGCAAGTGGCTCACCCTCGCTCGTATTCGTTTCTAGTGAAAAACAAAATCTTATTATATTTTATTTCTTTTTATTTATTTAATAAGGTTTGCTAGTGGTTATTACATTAAATAAATATAATTTTCTACAAAAAAATAATACAATAATCCATAACCGTTTGAAAGCAAACACAACATACTTAATATTTTTCCGTTTATAAAAATTTTAAACTAAATTAATAAAAACAAACTTAATAGAATTTTAAAACTACAATTAGGTTAAATTAATAAAATTAAATTCAATAAATTATAAAAGACCATTAATTAACTAAATGAATTGTAATCTTTAACATTTATAACACTTGTAGGATTTATAATTTCCTTCATCAGCGTATCTATTGATTTTCAGAGCTCGGACGTCCTATTTGGAAAGTTCTTTAGTATGTTATCTAGTTTATTCATTTCAAATATCTAACGTAGATACGACCGAAGGTGTTATAATGGATTTTTCAATTGGAAGATTTACATCATTTTATAAATGAAGAGAAAAAGTTTGTTTGTTTGACTACAGATCCGAAGGTTCAGGAGTCGAGTCCCGGGTCTGGCCAAGTTCAGTTATTGAGTTTTTTTTATTAATAAGTTCTCAGTAAAAGGACGGAGTAACGAAATAGGTTATTTTGCCCCATGCCTCGCCTAACATGTAAAGCTATCGGTCTAGCCAAGTATTATCTCATCGGAATTTGGGCCTAAAAAGAATAGAGAGTACCTACACCTGTTTCTGCGCATACACTTGTGTACTTACTGTAATATCTACTGCGGTGCCGAGTCTCAATTTGATTGGCTGCCATGGCCAAAATCGTTCTGAATTGCGTTATTATTATTATCATCATTATTTGTTAAGATTTGTTAAGTTTGTTAAGAGATATTAATCAAAGTTGTTTGTTTCGGTGGAAAATTTATCTTCTATTTACTAAGACGCTTGGTCATGAAAAGCTATCAGATTTCTATATATTCCTATACATTTTACTAATTAGGCATTATCAAAGAAAAATTTATTATATGATATTCAAATCAATCTTATCTTTAATGCTTCAAAGGCAGGGCAAATAAAAGGAAATACATTTAACGAAAATATTTAATTTTGTGGCAATATTTTATGTACGAACGTTCATTTCTGTGCTCTTTTAATCATTGGTTGAATCATATATTTACAAAAATGAATACTTAGTAAATAAAATATAATGTGGTGTATGTTTATAGGAAAAAAAACGCAATTGCAACTGTATGTAATAATTACATTGTAATTGTTAAAAATCACAGTTATTTGTGGAATTTTGGAAAATTTGGAAAGTAGTAAATGTCTAATACCTTAAAGTAAAATAAACTGACTAATTAGTTTTAGCTCAATTGACTACATATCATTTCCTATGTTTTGGTTTGCTTCAAATTGAATGCACCCCGCTGCTGCTACGTCACGTTTGAATTGAAATCGTTACGATATAGTTGACTTTCCATGTTGACATACATGATACAAACCTTGGTTCCGTCTACACTCGTGTTTTCTTAAGTAAATTAGATGATCAGTTATGAATAAGGTAATTTAAATTAAATTTAAATTAAATTTGTAGAACTGGAATTTTCTTTCTATGGACATTAAATAAGATGCAAATGAACATCCATATAAATAAGTATATATGCCCTAATTTTTCATTGGGATATTTATTGATAATAATATCATACGTATATATAACAAAACCTAGTTTTTATGTCTGACTGTATGTTCACATATCTGTATCTGTACATGGAGCAAAACGTGGCTTGTATAGTAATAAATCTACATTAATTCCATCGTCCCCGCTGCATAAGCCTTATTAAGGTAATAGAAATAAGTTTAAAAGCATCATACTATGATATTACATTTATTAGACATAAATTAAATATTTTTTGTGGTTTCTATAATACGATTGAGACTGATTATTGACGCAATTAAAAGATAGCAAAAAGGCTACAATCTTCTTATTTCAATACAATCAAGGAATTAAAGTGGAATTATTTCTAATAACATGATATTTACCTTATTATGGTAATCTTTTAAAGACAGCAGTTTTTGGGGCTTCGCACGCGTTCTAAAGACCGGAAAGGAAACCAAATTTTTTCCGAGTCGTGCGGTATGATACCTCGCAGAGCTAACGCCCGCCCTTCCCGTTTCTTCAACATTTTTCATTGATCTTAGCATTCCTATTAGTCTTAGCGTGATGTAATATATATTATCTATATTTCTTAATCATCATAAAAATATATGATTATAACGTTATTGTTTGTTTCAGTATTATGCCTCCGAGGCCGGACGCACAGGACGCAGAGAGGGCCTCGGATCCGTAGAAGCGACGGAAATGGTCCTCAATAATTTATTTTATATCACAGTCAAGGTAAAATTATCTATTTTTGAATTGTATGAAAATTGAACATGCTACAATATATATTTATATCTGTAAAATATAAAGTTAATGGTAGTTGTAACTAAGAATCTTATTCAAATCCTATATAATATAATGTATTGAGACAGTGGTAGCCCAGCGGTAACGCGCTCGCTTGTATATCCGAGTGATGCGGGTTCAAATCCGGGTCTCGCACCTATGATATTTTCATGTGCGAATCATTTATATCAAGGAAAACATCGTGAGGAAACCTGCATGTCTGAAAAAACCTAACAAGTTTCGTAAGACATGTGAAGTCCGCCAACTTACACTAGGCCAGCGCGGTGGACTATGGCCTGATCCCCCTCGTACTGAGGGAGGCCCGTGCCCAGCAGTGGGACGTTAAAAAGGGCTGATGATGATGATATAATGTAGACAAATGCTAGGAAAAAGCCTACATCGATATCTTAAAATGATATGCCATACGCCGACTAAACTATTCTTCGCTAGTATGTATTGTATAATGATAAAGGACTTATAAAATTAATATATTCCAAAGCGCACTAAGTAGGCTCAATACCCTTGACCGATTGTTAAAACTTGACCCAACTTCCCGGTATAAATTACGACTACCTGATAACCAGAATTTCCAAAATAAATACGGTACAAATAATAATGGTGCAACAACTTTAATTGAAATAGGTAAAACATTACTTTTTATATTGTATTATTATCATCATTTATATATGTTAAGTATGATTAAAAAAATACCTAATGTTTTAAAAACCTCAATGCATGATATAGCTTAAAACCCCATATTTCTATAGGTACGTTTATGTGTCTTGAATACTTCAAAGTTGAATGTAAATATAATCGCGTCTACGTTCCGGTGTAATATAAATCACGGTCTCCCAAACTAAGCCACTGTTAGCTAGACGGTATTTCACATCGTTCACGTTGTCGATTGCTTAGAGCCGTGTGCACTCCATACCTACTTGCGATGATTTCTCTTGTCCTCAGCACATTCAATGTCACGGCGACCTTATCACATATGCGCCAGAGAAACTTATTATGTACATATTCTAGAAAACGATACGACATTCAAATGTAACTCGAACGTCTATGTTAGTTAATTGCTGAATTTTTGAATACATTGTTAGCGTCTGGGATATATTTTTAAATAAATGAATTTCATTTACCATTAGGTATGTTCAATCGTAATATATTTATTTTTAATAAATAAAATTCAATAGCCCGCGCCGTTGTTGATGCTTAGTAACAAGGGCTTTAAGCTTTGCCCAACTTATATTTCTGCGAAAGTTCGATCGATAATGTTGAAATGGCGAAATAAGGATTGTCTAATATTTAAACGGACTGTTTCGCGATTTATTCATTGAAGGACTTAACATAAAACAGGAAAATGTTGTCCTACAGATGTCTTGGATCAATTCGTCCCCACGTCGTCTTCCTCGCTGAACTTGCTAACGGTGTAACCTTCTCATATTATAAATACTATGAAATAACTTATTAACGTTGTTATTTTACACAGTGATGTTACTTGTAAAGTTTTAGCATATTAATTAATAATCAACAAGAAAAGGCACGGTGTACTGTAGACTGTGATATTTTATCAATTGTTGAATTGAATTATTGTGTGATTTTAGTATTATTATAAGGCACGACGCAAATCAATATAGCCATATTTAACAGAATATTTTCTAGTGTTGATGCTACGGAGGCTGCAGCGGACACTTTTGACCGAGTTAAGGTTTCTCTTGCCTTGTTTTATCGCTACCGTAAATTAAATAGCTGATGCATAACATCCGAAAGCCGTCTCGCAGTCGCTACGACTATATAATATGCTACAGTCTACATGTACCTTTTAATAAGAACGTCTAATATAAATTACTATGATTTTATTATAATGACTTTTTAATAGAAATTAAGGGATTGCGATTTGAAAATGAAAGTATAAAAATTTTCAAATTCTTATACTTTAGGTACATCATAATATAATACACTTAAAATATTATTTTATTTCTTCAATATCAGTTTAATATCTTATCGCTTCGTCGAGACTATTGCATAAATATTTATTTAAAAGCGGCTAAAGCGGATAAATTATGAAACGGCACAAAATAGGGACTGACCGTCGATCACATTGCCCCGAACGTGCCTTTTACATAACTTTAAACTATTTGAACACACATTTCACGCGACGATCTTTACAAAACCGACATCGATCTTTTGAAAGGAAAATAATAGTTAAGAAAACCATTAATAACTTTTTTAACTAGTTGTGACATACAATTTAAATATATTTCCTTGTTGAGTTAGTCCACCATGCTCGCCAAGCGTAAGTTAACTTATACTTAACTTCACATGCTTTGCATCAGAGGGTAAAAACCAAGATTTGAACCCGCTTCATACTCGCTCGCGCTAAGCTCCAACTGTCTCATCGTGTTAATTAACGGATGACCAAATTAGTACAGAATCGACCCGACGATAGACGTATTTTATTGCATATACTCGTATATACTCGTACTTTCGATGTAACTAACGCTTTGTGCGAATACCCATCGTAACATGATTATTGAATGTTGCATCTCTACCCGGCGATATAATCTACGTTTTGGGTGCGTACGACGCAGTAATAACATTCACTTACGCTGGACCGAACTTAATATACTTAAATAGCGTCTACCGAAATCTACTTGGGGTGATGTAGGGTGTTAGGGTGGCGAAGCCTTCAGACGCGCCTGTGTTTGCGCGATCGCTCACCGAGCTATGCAAACTTGCACTCAAATTAATACCTTTCGGATTTATAGGGGTGAATTGCCCTAGTATTACGGAACTCTTTAATTTTAACCGATTACCCATCGTTGTCTATTTGTACAAGAACTAAATGTAAGCACTGGATGATGAAATTATAGACAGTTCATTCATAGAAACGAACTGTCGATAAAATTTCAGCACTTACAAGATTACGTATCTTTCGAAAAAACAAACGATTCGGTTTTCGAAGCTATTACCTGGATTTTACTCTCACTCATTATTCAATATTACGGGACATATATGATAACACTACGTCTTTATAAAATGTGAGCAAAGCTTATTTTAGCCGAACTTCATAGAATCACTCGCAAGGCTAATCTGAAGTTTGCCTGCGTTAATTGGCATTTCGGAGTCCATAACTGATTATACATGACCACTTTTTTATGTATACAGTAAAAAAATAATAGAGCAATATAGTTTATTGTCAGTAAATTTCAATAGTAATAATAGGTAACACATTACATAAAAAACAATTTATTTTATCTCACAAGTCTTTTTAAAACTCGATAAAAATATTTCAATAGGTAGTCTCAACGTCGTAAACAAAAATAAAATAAGTAGATGCGTTAAATGGAAAACTCTAGGACACCCTTTGATTCGCTTTGAAGCTCTTGCTCGGAAAGTCTGTAATGACATTCCATAGATAATAAGCGCGACCGTCCGACCGTTTAAAACAGGATGCTTTCATTATGATACCTTTGCCTTCTCTACTCTCGGAACTAAGTTTATGAGTAAAACGAATGCTAATAAAAAAGTTCTTATGCAGTGACGCTTTTAAAGCTTATATTTCCTTAAAGCTGGTATGCGCTTTGAAAATCTTATTAAAATTATTTAGATATGTTTAAACTTGATGATTTGTCATTTTTTTTTTGTTGATGTATAAACAAATATGACAGAGACGAATGTTAACTACATTTACTACTAAAAATCTTAGCTTTAATTCAATTGTTAAAGGTTATAATAATTTAGCTAAGGAGAGCATTGTGAATTTTTTTTTCAGACGTATTATCAAAAAAATTTAAATAATTCATGAAGCGTTGCTCATTTTAAAAAGACAAGAACTTGTGTTTGTGTATCGAATATATTTATTGAGTTTTTCTTTACAAGATTTGAAAGTTTGGATTAAATGTACTAAAATTAATGTATTTAATACGCTTTTATTATATATTTTATATATTTCCATAGTTTTCTGACAACCACCCAAAGGAGATTGAAGAGCTTTGGTCGACGCTCTGCGCGTGTTGGCCTAACAATCTCAAAGTCATCATACGCTATCTCATCATAGTCTCAGGGATGGCTCCTAATGAACTCTTGCCATATGTGAGTATACACAATACATATATAAATTATTCTTTTTATTTTTCTTAATTTGTTTTTTGATGAAAATTTACACTTGCATACCTAGTAGATAATTAAAACAGAAAGCAATTTTTTTCTATTGTTATACAACAAAGTTAAATTAAAATGTTTTCAACAAATATAATTATAGTCGTTAACTAGAAACAGTCGAGAATTTAAAATTAAATTAGTAACTGGAAATGTTCTCAGTTATTTTATATAACTCATAATCTATAATCTAATGTTGCAAGATGTAGATAATTCCAGCTACAAATAAATAACAATCGTTTGTATGAATAGCATTAATAATTGGAAAACAGTTTCATGCTAGGTTCTTCAAATAAATATTTTTTGTAGTGAAACTTCTTAAGAATCGTTGTGATTTCTAAACTCGATGAAACGAAAAAATAAGTCCATAGTACCAGGCAATCAGAGACGGGGAAGAGTTAGCCTTAGTTAGATCTCGCTCGCTCGAAATATAAACGAGATATAAAAATTAGTTTGCCAAAGAAGTTTTACTTCTGACATGTGTACTTTGTACACACGCACTTTTAATTTTTTTTGTATTGATTCATCAAAAGGCTTACGCGGGCACCAAATATTATATTGGTAAAATCGCCGAAGGACGGGGGGTGTTAATAGGGAATGGGTGAAACGTGGGCGGTTCGTATAACGTATTCAATAAACATATACAGGAATTATAAAAAACAGTAGGTGAAAACATTTCTATATCAGACCGTCCTTTTTGTCTCTATTATATATATAGTATTATGTCGCAGAGACAGAGTCGCGGAGTTAGGAGCGAGGAAAAGTTAGTCAGTATAGGAATTTTAGGCGAAGCTTTTTTTTGTTATTTACGTAGCATCCGAAAGGTATGAAACGACACACTCAAAGGCTTACACATTTCAATATTATTTTTATCATTTTTTTGACTTTTCATAAAACGATGTTAGTAATAATTTAAGATTTGGTTTTAATTCGAATTGGATCTGTGTACCTACTATAACAGTTAAATGCATTGAATGAACTTCTTACAATTTTACCACACATTGTTTAGTTTTCAATACTTCTACGGCACTAGTATCGTAGAAGTACGTACTTCTACGTACATACTCGTAGTTGTAAAAGTAGAATAATATTTTTAAAAACTACAACAGTAAACGTAATGTGTCTTGTAAATTTTGTTTAAAACTTTTTAATAAATAAACTATATAACTATATTAGGACAAATCTATACAGTTATTAAATTAATTACGTTACTAAGAAGAGATATAATGTAGAGGAAAGGTTAAAAATTACGCTGCGCTGAACTCAAAACAACTTAATCGGATCGATCGGAGACGAGCAGATTTATTACTTTATAATACGCTATTTGCAAGCGACTTACACAGAAAATTTTTATTGGTATATTGTTATAATAGCATTTCCCGCGGCTCCGCTCGCGTGCTAAAGGCTAAAAGTCAAAAGAAATATGGTCGTAGCGTAATATAGCCTATTGCCTTCCTCGATAAACGGACTATCCAACACAAAAATAATTTTTCAATTCGGGCCAGTAGTTCCGAGATAAGTGCGTTCAACCAAACAAACAAACAAACTTCAGCTTTATAATATTAATATATTATAAGTAAATAAACTTTTTTTATTTACTTATCACAATAAAAGTTATTATTTTAAAAGTAAAATGACACTGGCAGAGTGTTACATCTATTAAAGCTGTTTATTTTTGTATGTACACGCAAAGGCTAGACATATTTGGATGGAAACTAAGATACGTAATGTCCGAAACACTTATGCCATCATTTTTATATTTAAAAATTTATTCAGGCAAAGCAAGCGGTTATCGTAAAGTAAGCTAGTAGGTATTATTAATTATATACAGTGAATTCTAGATTCCACGTATTCAAAATTCTGAGAAATTAAGATATGGTGAATCAACAAACTTAAAGTAAAGCTAAAGTTCACTTAGCCATCCAAGCGAGTGCGTTTCCAACAATCTCTTGCTGTATAATTTAGTTGATATATTCAATAGAATAACTTAACATTTTATGCTATTCCACATAATATATATAAATTAAGATGAAATATAATATCTATTCACTTGTTCTTTTTAAACGCATTTTTTATATTTTAATAGGCAAAACGCGTAGTACTGTACCTAGCACGGTCCAGGCCCGAGAGACTTTTGGACGAAATGATGACAGAACTGCAAACTGTAGAGACTTTGAACTGTCTCATAGAAAGGACGGAGACTCCTCCGTTTTATCGTCTGACATCTATGAGGAAAGCCACTTCAGGACATAGCGACGGTCCCGGAACTGGGTCACAGGTGGGTACTATATGTTATTCATTTCAAATACTCTGATTGAATTTAATGTTTTTAGATTTGAAAGTCACAGAAAAACATCGAAACAATAAATTTTAATGATCATCACAGTCAATATAAACAATACAAAAGATCTTAATAGGAAAGTTAGATGTGATAAAAATATGGACTTACTGTGACTCCCTCGGCGTCCAATTAAGATGTTGCTAGAACATCGATCTAATAAAAAACAAATGCGTCTAATTCGCATTGTATTTTAATTTGTATCTACTCACCTACAAATATCCTACATAACACCCTCATTCTATACACAAACTCTTTCTAAAGAAAGGATATTTAACGGTATATTTTAGTCTTACAAATCAATAGAATCGGATGCTAGCTTTGAAACCGATTAAAATTATTTAAACGATACAAAAAGTGTATCGTTTTAAGGTATTGAAGCTAACAACGTAATAGTTTTAATGATATAAGTATACTATTTTAGTTTTTTGTTTTGGTTTCGAATGCTTTACAGCAATCTTGATCACTCTAAGACAGTCTCAAAACAAATACGATAACAAATAACTTTTTTTCTATATTTTTGTAACAGTTACGTGTATTTCCTGAAATCTGTAAATTAAAATGTATTTTTTTTGTCAATATTCAAAATAGCTATTCGTCAGAATGTTATTTTTTGTGTATTTTATGCGATATTTAAAATCATAAAAATATTTCATTATTTTTTTTTCTTTTTATTAGATTAATTTTAAATGCTTCAACTGTCTAATTTCTTTAGGACGCGACCGGACGGATCGGTGAGCTAGCCCCTGAGGAAAAAGGCACTATACACACCAAGCGCCATAGCGGGGAAGACCCGGCAAAAGCTGCGTGAGTATTACGCCTTATTGGCCGACCTTAAAAAAGGAAGACTTTAAACCAAATTTTTATGAATACATAGATTATATGATTTCAAGATTAAATCACCCTCTTACGAAAGCAATGACGGTTTCTAAACAAATTCAATATAGCCTTTTTCCTTATTTCCTTATTCTCTGTAAGGATAAGGAAAAACAAAAAGGCTTTAAAATGACTTCCGAAGTTTTACATTATACTAGCAATTTCCGCGGCTCCGCCCGCTTTCTAATCACTATTAAAAAATAGAAATTGGTGGTAGAAGGATAAAAATTTAGGGCTTATAAGTATGTTTTGATGCCAAATCATAAAAAAGTAAAAATTAGAAATTTTGGTCTACAAATAAAAAAATAATTATTTGGAGAGGGCCACCCTTATCATCTAAGGGAATAAAATAAAGCCTACGACCTATTCTCAAACCTACCAAATGTACACAACAAAATTCATATTAATATGTCAAGCCATTTCGGAGGAGTTCGATGCCAAACACTATGACACGAGATTTTTATATATAAGATTTTATACATCTTTGAAAGAAATGTTTAAGCGAAATATTTTCCTGTGAAATTGTAAGGAATCGTTTGTAAGTATATATTATAAAGCATTTGAAATCCCTGTTATAATATAATAAAATAGATACTTTAATAAAAGCGGTGCAGATTACGGGGTATAGATGTAAATTTAGTAACACTTTGAAGCCTGCTTTCTTTCTTTGAAATGACACGTGGATACTTTTCTATGAGACTTGTATTTTTCTTGTATTTGTGTATTGTGTTTCTTGTACTTTCATGTATACAAAAGTACTCTGTGGTCGACGCTTTTCACTCAGATAAACTGTTTAATCTCTACACAAAGCTCTGAACAAAACTGTAATATTTCTAACAGAAAAACGTAATAAATAAATTTAAAAAAAACCTAGAAACTAGTTACTAGGTGTACGTTTTTTAAACAAAATGAAAGCCACCGTTACTTTTAAACTTTTTAATGCCTGGAAGTCGGTATAATAAATACTTTTTTAATACCTAACAAGAGAGTTATATCTAAGCGTATATTATATCTAATACGTGTAATATTTATTTCAAATTATTTCTTATACTATTTTCTGTTATTATTTATCCGATATAAATTTATCTGATAATATATCGGATTTGTTTTAAAAAATATTTGAGTAGGTACATATTTTAATTTACAAAAAAACAATCCATTTCTCCAACTTAAATTAAACTACTTTAACTCGTACATGTTAAATTTTACTCTAATTACCTACGTATTCAAATAGACTCTTAGTTTGTACGAACACACCCTGGCTCACCTTTAGATGAACGAACGGTTTTGTTTGAGAGTAAATATGCCAAAGGAAATATAATCGGTACAGAATCGTTATTCCAACGTTCCGTTGCAGGGTTGTAGTAAACAGTTTATTTGTATACTGTTCTAAAACATCGTGTATGAAAAGCTATCACTTTGTTATTTTGAATGCTCTAATATAGAGCAATGTATTAAAGCCATTATGTCGATTTATAAATTATATAAACGATCGTAACAACACCAGGGGCTTGCTACGTCTCAGTCAGATCGAAGAATTTCTTGCAAAAAAATTGCGATATTCAATATTTTTATTTTTATCTTATATATACTAGTTATATTAGCCTAATACGAACTTATTTCTGATTCATCACAGCTTTCAAACCATAGAACTGATAATTCGTAGCAATTTATTACACTGATTGATTGTGTAATAGAAACATACGTCCACCATATTATTGTACACCCTGTTTGTTGCTGCCTCTCGCCTTTAATGTTCCCTGGCCTTGAATCTCAAGTGCTTCTATTATATTTAAGCGATGGATACGAATGTGAAAATTCCTAACACATACTATAATATATAGAAAGGTGTTGTGTTCATTTCAATGGTTACATCGGTTTTACGTGAAAAATGAATACTTATTATTATAGTAAAGTAATAAGAATCAATAATGATTAATGATTATTATAAATCGTTCGTTCGTCAACTAAATCTATTGGACTGGGTTTAACATAATTTATACGATAAAGTGGTAAGGCCACATTAGATACAATAGTGATGTTATAGGTGTTTATCTATACATATAATAAAATTTTAAGTTAGCGAAATTGAAATAGTCCTTGTTATCCATATAGATGCCGAATTTATAGTTATTAGAAATTTTGTCTCTCTTTCATCACGTGAAAATCACGATAGGTTTTCAAAATCATCTGTAAAATAATAGATGCTTTCAGCTGATAAATAATAGACAATAATAGATGCTAAGCAAAACTATATTTATTATAATATTTAGATTATAAGTAGCTATCTCTTAGTAAAATAATTACTAAAATTATTTCAACTCTATTGTCCATTTTATTAATGGTTTTTTGACGGTTCGACGACTGACAATCTATAGTGATATCAAAAGAACGTAATATTCGTAAGAACGGAAATATAAAATAATATTTATTTTTATATTTAATAATATAAATATTATTATCGTAAAAATCAAACGTGGTGTAGAGAACTAAGAGAATCATAATGCCTGGTTTGGACCGTGACATTGCATTTGATAATTTATGCACACAAGAGTTAATAATTAATATAACTGAAGACGGAGGAAGGAGTCTTCGGACATCATGTCATCGGACAAATCTAATCAAAATAATAATTCTGACGAATAATGTTAATCAAAGGAATTAAACTATTTTAGTTGTTTTATTTGTATGATTATAATAAGAAGAAAGTAAAACTCTACATAATGTTAATATTTTAATTTATTGGTTTCAACCTTAAAATTTTGTTGTCTTCCTTATTAAATAACATATTACACCTTATTCACATATTAGTATTTATGTCTTCCGATTATTTGTAATCTGTGGCACAATCAAAGTAATCGTTATGTGTGGCACATCAATTAGGGGGCGGTACCCGTCCATGAAGTACAATATTATTTGTATGACGTTTTAACTTAACGTTAAACCATCCATTAAATACGAAACTTAATGGGCGTGAGCTGTCAAAAAACCATTAATTAAATGGACAAACTATAGAAAGCTTAACGCTTACAAGAAAATCAATCTTTATTCTTTATAATGAACTAGCAATACGCGCGGCTTTGCCCGCGTTTCTTTTTTTTAATCGCTACTAAACTACATACTACATTCGATCCCTCTGGGTTGAAAATTCTCCAAAATTACTTTCGCATTCAAACGGTGAAAGAATTTTTAAAATCAGTCCAGTACTTTTTGAGCCAATTCGTTACAAACATACTTACATACAAATTTTTCCTCCTTATAATATTAGTATAGACTAGCGACTGACGCTCGCGTCGCTTGAGTGAGTGTCCCTAGTTAAGTTTTAATTTTATTGAGCGGAACCTTTTCCTATAGAAACAGTTTACAGCGAAAGTCTCATCAAAGTCGGACCAGCCTTTTCGGCCATTAGCCGGAACAAAAAGATAGACAAAAAATTTTGGCTGTTATCTTGATTTTACATTTAATATATTAAAAGACGACATTTAAATTTTATTAATATGTATAGAGTAGACGTATGCTATTAGCATTCTATAAATCTTTTTGTTAAGATAATAAATGCGATAATTTGAAATGAAATATGACTATACACTTTTTTCCTGCTATTGTTCATTCAATGAAATTGAAAAGCCTAAGAATTTGGATTTCCGTTTTAACGCGGCCTAGTTATTTTATATTTGTAAGTATTTACCATACCATTTAGCATAAACATATTTTAAATATTTGAGTGGAAATATTTTATGTTACGAAAAGATATTATTGAAAGTGAGAAGTATAAACGTTTGAGAGATTAAACCTACTTTGTCTACCTACATCATTTTATTTTATTTTTCTTCTTATTTTTACCAGTTTATGAATTTTTTTCCTTTCCAAACATAAAAAATAATACTCCTTAAACATCCAACGTTAAGCTTCTGTTACCATCAATTAAGGATATTAGACGAAGCTTAAGCCCTCCGTAGGTTTCACAGCAATTACCTTGTTGGCCTTGAACCTGATATTATATCTAGTTCGAAATTGTTCTCTTCAATATGTTTGTTTTAGCTCATATACGGAAAATTTTCCGTTCACCTAAAAAGCTTACATAAGTGTATATTTGATATAAAAGCTCTTGTTTTACAAATGGACATTTCGCTTCAAACTTAAACTTGATATAACTTTAACTACGACGACTCGCGTGGCGCAGTTTGTAGTGACCCTACTTGCTGCGCCAGCGGTCGCGGGTTCGAGTCCCGCTGGGGGCATACATTTGTTGAGCACGAATGTTTGTACTCCAGTCATGGGTGTTTATATTTATAATATGTATGTATTTAAACTTATATTGTGTAATTAACTATCTAGTATCCATAACACAAGGCTCGTACCTTACCGTGGAACTAGATAGTACTTTGTGTAAAAATCCCAACAAATTTATTTATTTATTTATTTATTTTTATATTATCCAAAATTAACAATGAACACTATTAATCGACGTTTTAGGTACATCAACCTAGGCCAGTCAAGTCAACTCTCTCCTAAAAGTAATAGTAAATCTGAAAAAATATCCAAAAAGGTAGTTTTGTTTAAAACTAGTGGAACCCGCGACTCCGCTCGCGCTAAACGTACAAAAAATACTTTGACATTATGCTATAACGTATTATGTACCAACGATTGATTCCTTATCTAAAGTCTCACCCCTCTTTCATGACGTCTACTCTATAGAATCTGTTATTATATTTTGCTGTTAGAATAAAAGAATTTCCTGTAGTAAGAGTGTCTTAAATATTGACTCTAGCAATAATCTAAATATAATAATATATAACACTAAGTTTATTTAAAATCGGTTCAGTGGTTTGTGTATGAATGTGAACCATATATCTTTTTATATTCAGGACAAAATAAACAATTATATTTATTAGACACTTTATTTTTCATTCTATAAAAAACCATTTAAATTAAAATATGTACTCGTATGTAAAAATACACTAGATTTTAGAAGTTAGATTTTTTAATATGTTTCAAATCAAATCAAATCAAAATATTTTATTCAGCATAAAAATTGTTACAATTTCTTACTGAACGTCATGAGTCTACCACCAGTTCGGAAAGAAGAAACCTCTGACCTGAGAAGAACTGGCGAAAGAAACTCAGCGGGACTAATGTTTTTTTTAATCTTAATCTCATTCTTTTTTTTTTTTAAATTAAATTGCATATTTACAATAATTCTATATGTTGAAATAGCCTGGCGGCGATCACATCATTCCCAAGGCGTACTGTCTTCTAAAAAATCGTTAATCGTATAATAACCCTTAGTACACAAACGTTCCTTCACAATTTTTTTAAATTTGGCAATAGAAGCTTTTTGAACGTTTTCTGGGATCCTGTTGTATAGGCGTATACATAGTCCATAAAAAGAATTACTAACTCGGCGTAAGCGAGTTACAGGCATTACAAGTTTATGTTTGCTCCTAGTATTAATGCTATGCATGTCGCAATTCTTGGGAAATTCGTGTATATTTTTATGAACATACATAACATTTTCGTACACGTATTGAGAAGCAACAGTCAATATTTTAATTTCTTTAAACTTTTCTCTTAATGATATTCTAGGGCCTAAACTATAAATAGCACGAATAGCTCTTTTCTGCAGGACAAAAATAGTATTAACAGTAGAAGCATTTCCCCATAATAAGATTCCATAGGACATAACACTATGAAAATAACTAAAATATACTATACGAGCTGTATCTACGTCTGTAATAAGTCTAATTTTTTTTACCGCGAACGCTGCAGAGCTGAGCCTTTTTGCTAGCCCCTCATTATGGAGATTCCACTGCAATTTCGAATCTATGATAATGCCTAGGAATTTAGTTGATGTTATTGGTTTTAACATTTCCCCTCCCAATACTACACCATTATCAACAAGTTTAACATTAGGTGTTGTAAATTTAATTAATTTAGTTTTTTGGTTATTTAATAATAAATTATTCGAATCAAACCAATAGACAACCTTTGAGAGAGCATCGTTTACATCGTCGTACATTAGTAAATTACGTTTCACCTTAAAAATAAGTGAAGTGTCATCTGCAAACAATACTATCTCATGTTTGTCCTGTACAAAGAATGGCAAATCATTTATGTAAATTAGGAAGAGAAATGGACCAAGAATAGAGCCTTGTGGAACACCCATATCTAACGGAGCCCCAGGAGATCTCTTACCATTTACATCAACCCTCTGAATTCTATTACTCAAATAGGAATTCAGGAGGCTGAGTGCCTTATTTCTAATTCCATAGTGATGTAGTTTCCTGATCAATGTCTCATGATGCACACAATCGAAGGCCTTGGATAAGTCACAGAATATCCCAAGAGCATCCTGTGACCTCTCCCAAGCCTCAAAAATATTTTTAACTAACTCAACACTAGCATCTGCTGTGGAGCGACCTTTCGTAAAACCAAACTGTTTCTTATGAAGTAGATTGTGTGCATTAAAATGCAATAACATTTTCCCGAGTATAATTTTTTCAAAAATTTTACTAAATGTTGGGAGTACCGAAATAGGTCTAAAATTATTAGGGTCTAGGGTACTACCTGATTTAAAAATAGGGATGACTTTACTGTGTTTCATTAGATCAGGGAACACACCATGTTTTATACAGCCATTAAATATAGTAGCTAGGTAAGGTGCAACAACATCTATTACCGAGCTAATAACTTTTACAGATATACCCCATAGATCAGCTGTTTTCTTGACGTCCAGGCTTCTGAAAGCTACCATTATATCTTTGGGGTTTACTTGTTTAAATTTAAATATAACATTACATTCTTTGACGTTTTTCTTTAACAAAAGTTCGGCAATGTCGGGAGACGAATTTAGTGATTGCGTTGTTGAAAGTGGAATGTTAGTGAAAAATTTTTCAAACTCAGATGCAACTTCTCGGTCTGAGGTAATAAAATTATCATTAATATTTAACTTAAAATCGAAGCTGCGATCTGCGACTTTTCCACTTTCACAGGCAATTATGTTCCATGTCATTTTGATTTTATCATTAGCATTTTTTATTTTATCTTTAATATATAATGATTTTGCCATGGAACATACTCTTCTAAAATTCGTTTAAAATGCAAATGTATGTGGAAACAGACACCAAGCTGGAAAGTTCCGTTTCGATATGCTCAGTTCCGCTAATAATCCGATTTCGGTAGGACACTTCTTAATTCTTCCCATATTAACCAATTTCCCATATTTATAATTTCTAAAAAGTTAAGCTGCCATTAAAAAATATGTTCACAGTAGTACAAAAACTGATATAAGCCGAGTTCAAGATAAACGCGCCTCTGCCCCACCCTGCCCGTCGCCGCCAGCTGACGAGGAAACAACGCCGCCTTCGGATGGCGACGCGACACCGGTAAGTGTAATAACTACAATATGAACAAGGCACTAAGATTTTTAGCACAACTAAAAGATGGAAAAAAAATACTTAAAAATGTTGTTAATGTAGTATCTCTAAATGGATTGATTACGTCAGTGACAGCCCCGCTTTCGCCTATGACTTGTGCAGGACTGCACTACACTACTGTCATCATAGTTATTTTGCTTACACAAACAACTACATCCGTTTTTTATTTAATTAATTGTTGCCTATGCTCTGATTTTCGTTAATAATATAAAATCAAAAATAATATGTTTCTTCTTAATATTTGCCCCTTTTGTTTGTCCCAACGCGGTGTTAGGTTGAAATACTGTATTAGTTTAAGATTTGGTTGTTTATTCTTTGCTAATACGTCTTAAGAGTTGTTACCCAAAATAGATTACCCAAAAAACTAAATAGATTTTCACAAATGTTGTATTCCTTAATATTATCGTTCCAGTCGTTTTTTTATGTAACATATCTCTGGATCTTCTCCCGAATTATCTACAATGTCAACCATGAAAAATGCATGAGGTCGCAGATTTTTTACAATATTAAACAAGTGGTTTTCGTCCATTGACTCCACATTATCTGTGTATAAAAAATGACACTACGTTGACAAGAAATCTGCTATATTTGATTTTCCATATTTATATTATATCGTAATGCCTATGAACACAAAATAAACTCACACATTATTTAGATGAAAGTTTTAATATCCTCCAAAAGGTTTGCCTTTTGACGGAAAGAAAAACACTAAACAATAAAATCTTCTATAGCCCAACCTAATGTAAAAGCGTCTTCTATTTGGCTGTATCTCAACTTACAATCAGTTTATCACTACATAGTATAAAACGAAGTCACTTTCTCTGTCCCTATTTCCCTATGTACGCTTAAATAACTACAACTACAAACTTTATAGAGTGATTCAAGAGGAAAGTTTTAAATATGCATAACTAGCAGATCAAAGATCAAATCTAGGGAAGAGGGCGAGTCGCTAGTTTATTATACGATTCCCGTACAGACGCCCCATTGCTGGGAGTGGGCCTCCCTTGATCCGTGGATCAGGCCATAGTCCACCCACCACGTATACATCCAACACTCAGGTACGGCATAGGTACATATTTTGTCCTTATAATATACTTAAAGAGAAGTTAAGTATCATTTCCTAGTACTCTATTTATTTAAAAATTCAAATAGAACGACAGTAATTAATCCTCAAGAGCCTTTCAGAGGTCACAACTGAAAGACCAGTACGGAGAAATTACTAAGACGAAGGTTATTTATAACTTTGATTAAATTCTTTCTCGCGACGCACTTTTAATTATAATATCTTTTCTTTACCTTCAAACCTGTGCAGAATTATTTAAAGTATATTATACAACTTTATATAATTAATTTATCAAATGTTTCTACTGTCCTCTATACACACTTTAGCCATTTGCCCAAACAACCCACAAAGTAAAGTAACTAAAGATGTACATTCGACTCGTAGTGACCGTGGAATATCATGAAATATCCTTTGACGCAGCTTTATTCAAATATTGATATTACATTTTCTGTAGATCTGTTTCCATTATGTCGCGGCGAGTTTTCTAGTTAAACCAATATTTGGTTATTTATTTTAGAATGATTTCTAGTTTTCGCAATTTAATTTGTTTTTTTTCTATTATTATTAGTCTCATGCAATTATATTTTATAAGTGTACATATAATTCAAAAGTGGGCTGATTAGATTTTACACAATTTCATTCTTTTTCTAAACTTGTTAGATTATATCGGACATGCAGGTTTAAAATGATGTTTTTCTTCACCAAAAGACAAGTGGTTATCATTTTCAAATGATTCACATATAAAATATAATATTAGGTGTAGTACTGAATATTTTCACGTGTGAATATGGATTTGAAGTCACTCGGTTTTCTACTGGGAAACCATTGCCTGCTATATGTATAGTTTATATTATAAGCACAATTAATAAAGTTAAAATAGAATATTGCCGCGTTTGCCGTTTCGGGACGACTTTTGCGAACCAACAAGCTCAAGCAAATCTTTTGTTTGTTTATTTATTAGAGGTATCATCATCATCACTATCACTACATAGTATAAAACAAAGTCGCCTTTTCTGTCCCTATATCCCTATGTGCGCTTAAATCTTTAAAACTACGCAACGGATTTTGATGCGGTTTTTTCCAATAGATAGAGTGATTCAAGAGGAAGGTTTATATGTATAACTAGCGGATCCCGCGGCTTTGCCTGTGCTAAATCTAGGGAAGAGCCCGAGCGAAGCGAGGGCGAGTCGCTAGTTACATTATAATATGCTTGAACACTCCATAGCTAATTTATGCTATACTTTCTTAGACCCTTTTACTAACTAAAACAATTGTACAGACGGGTATGTGCGAGTCAGGCGGTGTGGGCAGTGCGCCGGGCACGCCGCAGCCGCGTATGGACGTGTCTCAGCCCCGACCCCTGCCCATGCCGGAGTATGGAGGGTTCTTCGCCCTCCTCACAGAATACCTTCCGGATACCAATCAGCCTGTGTCAGGCTTCCACAGGTAAATATACATATGTATATCCCATTATTCAAGCTACTAATTTTCAGGACTTGTGACTGTTTTTGTGTACCTGAAGTAATGTATACTAATATTATAAAGCAGAAATGTTTGTTTGTTTGGTTGAACGCGGTAATCTCAGGAACTACAGGTTCGATTTGAAAAATTCTTTTTGGTGTGGACAGTCCGTTTATTGAGGAAGGCTATAGGCTATATTTAATCACGTTATTATCAATAGAAGCGGAGCATCCATGAAAAATGTTCCAAAAACGGGAAGGGCGGGCGTTAGTTCTACCTCGCAAGGTATCATACCGCGCGACTCAAAGAAATTGGTTTCCGGTCTTTTGAACGCGTGAAATGCTAGTCATACCATAAAATCACCCAACATAACAAAAACATACACAGTGACACCGAAGTCTGTTTTCTTACAGCGTTCATAGTACCTACATTATTCCTTGCATCGCTACTAGATAGCGTTAGCTTCGTCTTTAGAAGCGCCACCAAACCACATTTTCTTGTAACGTACTTTCGTACCTTAATAAGAAAGTATCTTACGGACTTCAGACTTCTCATACACATCAAGGACGCACCACTCCACCACAGAACACAATACATTATATTTATAATGATTTGGCTTTTTATTGTCCCCCTCTCAGAGACTAATCTCTATCCTTACGATAAAAGAGACAATAGGCTAGAATCTAGAACCCAAACAAATACAGATTGGTCTTGGTCGGATATAACATGCCTTTAGAAAACGAATCCTCACGAACTTCGTACAGCATAATTAAGAAGTGGTAATAATGTTGAAAATTAGACTTATGAAAGAAAACCACGTAGCTGTAAGATCTAGGTTTCAGGGTTCTAGGAATCTACGTCACTGTATCTCAAAGCTTCCAACTTGAATATTTAGAATATTGAATATATGTATGAAAAATATACGAGAAAATTTATAGGTATATCGTTATCGGCATTTAGGTTATCTACGTGTAGGTTCGTCCGTGTTTATTTTGAGTAACAATTTAAATATTAAATTACTTTCGAACGAAAAATTACTAAACTTTTATTAACAGTTAAAGTTTCTCTTAGGAAGAAGTCAAAAATAAAGATCTCGAGAGTATACGCCTAATATTTATGTACATACACGACATGAACATTAGCGAAGTTATTATCTTTAAAAGAATCTTTTATATATTTATGTAAATATCCATGAAATTCCAGATGTAACGTAGCGGTGATGTTGCTGTGTGATGTGGTCCTCGACGGTGTTGAACTGGACTGGTCTATCCACGTCCCACTCATGCTACATATTGTGTTCTTGGGAATGGATCATAATAGGTAAGTTATAAGGATTATTGAAGTGAAAGTTCTTTAGAATAGTGGGGATTTCAAACTCGATGAAACGAAAAAATAAGTCCATAGTACCAGGCACTCAGAGACGGGGAAGAGTTAGCCTTAATTTAAATTCAAGTTTTACTTCTGACATGTGTACTTTGTACACACACACTTTTTTATATTTAATAGTTATATATTATGACATCATTTTGTTTTATTTGTTTTATCAATAATATTTATTTAAATGTAACGATTGGTTATTGGCTGCTCTTGTCTAACAGCTGTCATAAGTAAATACGATGAACTTGACGTCGCTTAATACATTTTGATTATATGACGTATAGATTGTTTTCTCCTTCATAGTGATTTGAAATAACTGTTTCTGATATAACCGCTGTGATTACTTTATTTGATTTACGATAATACTTTACATTTTAACTAATCTTTCCGGATATTTTCTCGGATTTATTTTTTATTTCTGACGTTTTGAATTTTTGACGGAAATTGATACATTTAAGTCTTTGGCAACTTTAATTATGTGTATTAAAGTTTTCAGAAGAAAAGTAAATGGCTTAAAATGAAGTGTGTGTCATCTCGTTTCAAATATACTTCCTCAACTTAGTAACCATTAACGCCATCTGTTAAACATGATACTGTTATTTTCTCGTTTAATATCTCAAAATGTTTATATAACAATTGGCTTATTTGATTTATCAAAAAAAAATAATATATAAATAGTTTTTATGAAATTAAAAAAAAATATTTTGAAAATCGTAACGCTACGCCATCTTGTGGGAATAAATTACAAAGTGGAGTTAAGAGCACACAATCTTTGGGCGTAGAGAACTTGCGATGTTACTTACTTATACGTGGATGTAAATTTTCCTTTGATTTTTAATATTTTTTTATTTTGTGGCCAAAATAAAGATAATTTTTATTTTATTGTTCAAAAATTTAGCTAAATAATTCTTTAAAAAATACCCACAAAACACGAAAAGATAAAGTAATTCACGACAAGATCACCAGGCCAGTGCCGGGGTTTTCGGACCAATAGCAAGAATTACAAAGAACATAAATTATGACCCTACTTATCCCATTTTATCTATCAGAAATCAAACCTGCAACTTTCCAGGGATATCTAAGGCAAATGAACTGAAAGCTGTAAACAACTTCTCTGAAACTAACCGCAAAGAACGCGCGATATTACATAAAGCGCAAATCAAATAAATAAATGCCTCAGATATTAAGTAGGCTTTGTTTGCTGGCGCTGAAGCACGATCCGACCCTGGAAAGATGACCAGACCTATAGCTATTTATCTTTTACTAGGGAATATTCTGCTCGTAATATTGATATTTTCAACGACGAAGGACGTTATAAGACTTATTTACATTGAATTATCTATAAGTTACTCTTCTACGTTTGATATTCTAATGGTAATTGAACACGGTGACGACGCAAATCCTTAATCTTATTCGATTGACTTCATTTATATATTTATTGAGTATGAAATATCTTATACGTGTACTACGACTCATTCTTCTCTTGGTTCGTTTTAAATTTCAGTAGTTTATATATGATGATACTATATAATGCCTTCTTTTTATATGAGATTAGTAGTTTCTGAGATTAGTGCGTTCACACCTGCCATTTTATAATGTTATTTAGTCAATTATACATAGATTGTATGGGGAATAATATATCAGTTTTATGTACGTCGTGTTACATAGTTACTATAGTATAGTTTTAACAAAATTTTTACTATTATTGTTTATACTTTACATAAGCTACACTTACATACTTAATTTTCTAGCTTTATTAAAATATATTCTGACAAGTGTTAACATCAAATAATTTAAAAAATCATGGTAAAACAAATCATTAAAAAATTATTAAAAATCCTAATTCCTTACAATGTTAGCATTGCAGCCACGAGCCACAGTACAGCTAACCTATAAAAACGTATTTTACAAAATTGAATTCTAGGAACGTTGAAATTGACTATTAAAGTTATAATCAAAAATCCGAAGTTGAATGAGTTTTGTGTTTATGTTGGTTAACAGTTTGTGTGTGGTTTCCGTAACGTGTTACCGGGATTTTATAATTTTCTACATAATAATATGTACATCGTGCTTTAGTTTTCTCTTTTACTTTAGTTAATTAATTCTGCAATTATTTGATATAGTTTAATTAGGAGTTTTTGTTACTCAAATTAGTTATTATTGGTCATACATGCAATGTATCAGAAATTAATTGTATTTCGCTAAGCCATTCGTAAATTAATAATATTGCCATATTATATTATAATACTTTTAAAATTAAAACATAAATTATTAACAATATTTAGAATTAAAATCAATAACTTTGTACTTAATAGGTGTCATTTAATGCCATTTTGAACACTTTTGAAAATTGTGGGTTATCGCTCCCGTGACCATGAATACTGTACATACGTAACGTCCGGAACCAAAATTCAAAATAAATCCGAAAAACCATCGTATTATATTCTTAAAAGTGTTCAATGTAACCATAGAGTTGTGTTAGTCAGTTAAGTAGTAGTCATGACAGGTAAAATAAACACGTCCGTTATACTCGAGTTTCCCCACTTTAATAATATGAAAACGGCCAATGCTCAATACATCGATTTAATGCTGAATAAGGACTTAACATAATATACTTACATACTACACACACTACATCATCCCCCAAAGGGTAAAAAAAAAAAATTATCATATACATTTTTTTTTTTTTTTTTTATATATATATATACTTATAGTTACTCAATCAAACTAAATAGTTTATCTTATAAGAATACAAATTAAAATTAAAAACTATTTATTCCTTATACAGTTTTGTTCTATTTTTATGAACAGTTACAGTTTTTCCATTCATATTTATTTTTACATTAGGACGCAAATCTTCAATTACAACATACGGTCCTAAGTACAAAGTATCTAATTTACTGCCGGTTTCATTTTTCAATAGCAAGAAATCACCTGGCTTGTAAACAATTGGATTAATTGACTTATCGTAATTATTTTTTCTAGTCTCTTTACTTTTAATTAAATTATTTCTCGCATCATTTTGAGCTTTTTGCAATCGATACTTAAATTCAGATACATAATTATCGAAATTATACAATGGTTCTACTTTTTGACATAAATTACTTGGTATTCTACATAAATGTCCAAAAACTAACTCGTATGGAGTATATTTCGTTTCGCAATGAACAGTAGTATTATATGAAAAACTCCAATATGGTAACCATGAACTCCAAGACGATGGGTGATTATTTGTTTGTATTCGTAAATAAGAACCTAGTACTTTATGTGTACTCTCTAAAGCTCCGATACTTTGATGATGATAGGCTGATGCTATTGTTTGTTTTATATTCAAAAGGTTACACAACTCTGAAATTACTTTAGAAACAAATTCCGTACCTCTATCACTAGCTATTTCTGTTGGAATTCCGTACCGTAAAGTAAAATTTTCAGCAAAAATTTTAGCTACTTCTGTAGTTGTTTTGGTTTTTAAAGGGTAAGCTTCGACATATTTACTCAACTCGCATTGTAGTGTTAAGATATAGCAAAAACCACTATCGTCCCTATCAATAGGACCAACTATATCCAAAAAAAGTTTTTCAAATGATGATGATGCTGTTGTTGTGATAGACAATGGTTCTTTATGAATTTTTGTGTATTTCTGTTTTTGACACTGAGTACATTTACCTACATAAATCTTTACGTCTTTTTCTAATGAAGGCCAGTAATAATATTTTTTAATATTATTTAGCATTCTTCTCACACCTACATGACCACTACTAGGTAATAAATGAAAATCATTCATTATCACTTTCTTTTCGTCACCTGTGAATATTCTTTGTACGTCTTTTACAATACATATTCTAGGTAAATTCTTTTCTTTATTTCTAGAAATATATTTAGCTAACCATTCAATAAATTCTTTATTTTTACGCGTTTTCATTAATATTATTTCTTTTATTTCTAAGTCCTTGCACAAAATTGCCAGTTCTTTCAATAAATCGTCTCGCGAGTATACTGATAAAGAAGATTGGCTTGCAAATATAGTATTCTTACTCTTACAATAACATAAATTTTTTTTACTTGAAATAAGCATGCTTTCATCTCGATTTTTTAATATACTGCGCAGTTTCTGGTCAGGTAAAATAATAAACTCTACATCTGAATCGCATTTCTTAAGTACTTCAGCAATTTTAGGTTGATCAGTCCTACAATCACTAGAAGTAGAAGAATTACTAATCTTGCTCTCATTCTTTCTCGCTTGCGCTCGAGTTAACACACACACCATCTTACTATTCATTTGTTTTAACTCATCTGATGTTATAATTATCCTAGACAAGGCATCTGCCACCACATTATCTCTACCCCTAACATACTCTACTTTAAAGTCATACTCCTCTAATAAAAGTCTAAACTTTGTCAAACGACTCGATGGATTAGTCATATTAAATAAATATAACAACGGTTTATGATCTGTTCTAATAACAAATCTTTTGCCATATAAATAAGGTCTAAAATATTTAATCGACCATACAATGGCTAATAGCTCCTTTTCAATTGTCGCATAATTCAATTCAGCTTTATTCAAACCTCGACTCGCGAATGCAATCGGTTTCTCGTTACCATTACATAGTACGCTCCCTATAGCAAAACCTGAACTATCAGTTTGTAAAATAAACTCGTTTTTTGATGAAAAATCTGGATAATCCAATACAGGTGGATTAGAAAGTAATTTTTTAAGGCGCTCAAACGCGTTGTTACATTCCGGTGTCCATTCGAATTTAACATTTTTTCGACATAATTTATTCAATGGTAAAACTATTTCACCAAAGTTACGAATAAATTTACGGTAATAATTACTAAATGCAACAAAGCGCTTGACGTCATCCGCACATTCCGGTGTCGGGTAGCGTTCAATTACGCGAATCTTTTCAGGGTCCGGTAACATGCCTTCCGCGGATATCACATGTCCTAAGTAAAGTATTTGTCTTTTTAAGAATTCACATTTTAATGGATTTAATTTTAAATTTACTTTTCGTAATCTTGAAAATACAGTCATTAAGTTTTTATTATGTTCGATTAGATTTCTACCGAAAATTATTAAATCGTCCATATAAACAATACATTTCTCATAGTTAAGGCCTGACATTGCTATAGTCATTAATCTACTGAAAGCTGAAGGGCTGATTTTTAACCCCATAGGTAACCTACACATTTGAAACTGTCCCATGCCGGTAGTGAAAGCTGTGTATTTTCTTGACTCATCTTTTAAACTACATTGATAATAACTTTGGCTTAAATCGCAATGGCTAAAATAAAAAGCTCCCGATAAGGAATCTAATATATCTGTTATATTAGGCAGTGGAAACTTATCATCCTGTATCCTTTCATTTAATTGCCTATAATCGACTACTACTCTCCACTGACGTTTCCCGTTTTTATCTTCCTTTTTAGGTACTAACAACAACGGACTGGACCACTCACTACTCGTTTTTTCTATTATCTCATTTTCTAACATCTCATTAATTTGTTTATTAAGTTCGTCTTTTTGTGAAAATGGTATTCTATATTGTTTTTTATAAACAGGCGTTACATTATCCTTTAAATGTATAGATTGCTCATAAATATTTGTTACTGTGAGTTTGTCACCTGGTAAATGAAAAATATCAGAATATTTTGCACATATCTGTTCAATTGACATTTGTTCGTCTTTTCCGAGGTATGAATGTAAATTAAGCATAGAAAATAACTTTCGCACTCGTTCCACACTTACATTTGGTCTTTCAAACTTACAAAAGTCGTAGTTTTGTAATGAATCTATTTCTAGCTCATTTATACTCAATGTTACTTCCTCATCCGTCGTATTCAAAAGTCTTATGGGTATTTTACCGTTTCTTGGCCTAGCTATTACACTTGCTAGAAAAATTCCTTGCCTTATCTCTTTTGGATATATGACACAATCATAATTAACGTGTGTAGGTAAATATTTTATTACCTCACATCGCGGTCCGATTGTTAAATTATGATTATAGTAATGCATTGGTAAGGATACCTTATTCCGACCTACTCTTAAAGATAGTACATCTGTATTATAATCTATGACACCTTTATTTATTTTTAAAAAATCTTGACCTAATATACCTATAGCTTTACATGGTAAATTCCTAAATACGTAGAACTTATGACTAAAATTAAATCCTTCCCATTCTAATGTCAAATAGACAAAACCTTCGGATTTCAAACTACCACCTACGCCATTTATACTTAATTCACTCTTATGTAAAGTTACGTTAGTTAAGCTTAATAATAATTCATATTTAATCGCTGATAAAGAGGCCCCTGTATCTACTAATAATTCTAATTCTAAATTATTTATTTTAAAATTAACCCAATTAATGCTGTCACAAGCTAAAATCTGATTAGGCACGAAAAAACTGACTTAAATTATCGTTTTCCTCACCTTGGTCATTCGAAGTAAAATGATTTAAAGTTCTATCATTAGAATTATTCACATTATTATTACGTTTACCGCGATAATTATGGACATACCTCGATGCACCGCGATTTGCAGAGTAAGCGCGTCCCGCTGCACCGTAACTCGACGCTCCGCGTGAACCGCTTCCGCGCCACGTGCTTTGCTGTCGGTATTGCGACATCGGTCGATTTGAATAATATGTCGAAAAATTTCGACCACGATATCCACGATAGCTGTAGTTAAAATTATTACTACGCCTATTCCTACGATTATTATTATACGAGAAAATCTGATCCTTGTGGTTCAAAGATGAGCCACACTCATCCTCCGCGACTCTGATGGCATCTTTTAAAGAAGTTAAATTACGCGACGCAATTATGGTACTTACTCGTTGGCTTTTTAATCCATCCGAAAAACACTTAATGGCATTTTTCTCATTTAGAGGCTGCAACACCTTATACTTAGTTTGATCCCCGTTAGCCTGGGAAATTGTTAAATCCACAAACAACTTTTCTACTTCATCTCCATATTCCTGAACAGACTTATCACCCTGCTTTACTTTTTGTAACTTCGATTGCAAGGCTGTATCCGATTTTCGAGTGAGCAAATGTGTACGCATATCTTTTAAAAGTAAATTAATAGAACTATAAGAACTTTCTAAACGCATTTTTGCTCCGCTGGATAATCTACTTTTTAAAACAAAATTTATTAACAGCTTTTTATCCTCATCTAAGAGCATCGAATCATACAACTCTATTGAGTCAATAAGATCATTCGTAATTTGTTCGTCATCGGTCATTTTAGGCAAGAGGCTAACTGCCGTTTTTAAACTAAACTTTTCTCCAGACATGTTTTCTATCTCTGACTGACCACTACTACACGAATCAAATTTCTCCTCAAATGATATTATTTTATAATAAGTCTCGTCAATAGAAGCGCATAATAAAATGCATTTCTTAGAAACGTCAGTCGGTAAGCACTTCAATATATCTTTAAATTTTTTATAAATTGCCTTTGCCTCAGAAACCTTTTTTTCAAAATTACTACCTACTCTCCTACTAGGACCTAATTTAATTATATTTTCCTTAAGATATTTCAACTGTTCAAATATAGTAGTTAACTCTAATTCTATTGACATAATCAGAAAAACTTAGTGATTAAAAGCTAATAACAATATTTTAAAGAAATTAATTTTAAAGAATTAACAAATTTAAAGAAAACTTATGTTATTTTTAAAGTCCATAATAGTTTGATATTGTCAATAACATACCGTATAACTACGCACTCACGCACTTTAGGACTATAACACTTTATACTTGCGGCTCGATGTCGTCGCAGCGGTCACGGGCATCTCGGCCACGGCGGCGGTAGCTTACGCGCGACAGGATACGCTCCAAGGCCGCACTCCTCAGCTCCTTCTGGATCCACTGTTTATGGCACCTCTTGTATAAATAGTAGACTCCAATCAGCACCCCCACAATAATGAAACCGCAGATAATTGATAGAAGAATATTATTAGACTTCATGTGCGCCAGGGTTGCTTCTCCGTGATTGTCGCCACCAGACGATGTTTGCGCGATGATAACTTGTTCTTTAACATCCTCTTTACTTTGACCTTTCCCCATGTTCAAATAAGGGTATCGAATGAAGAGAGATATTGAAGAAAAAAAAAAAATGATGATTCCGCCAGTTCTATGGCAGGGTCGCCATGTGTTGTGGGGTGTTAGTCAGTTAAGTAGTAGTCATGACAGGTAAAATAAACACGTCCGTTATACTCGAGTTTCCCCACTTTAATAATATGAAAACGGCCAATGCTCAATACATCGATTTAATGCTGAATAAGGACTTAACATAATATACTTACATACTACACACACTACAGAGTAATTCTACACTAAACTACACTAAACATATGCTAAATCGAATATGTGTTGAATAGGCTCGCGTCAACGTTGACGTCTTGTCTATTTCTTTACCTTACACTAGTAATAAGTCAAACAATTATCGATATCGATGTTTTTAAAAAACATCGAACCCTAGAGAAACAGTCATCACTTGGTTGTCACTTAGTTACCCAATCACAGCTGGCGAAGCTTACTTCCCGCTCCGCCGTAAATGAGTGACTTTGAGCTAATACAAAAACATGCCGATGCTCTCTCCATTGGTTTTATCTTCCATGAATGTAACCAGTAATCTAAAAAAGTACTCACAGTCAGTCGCACACGCAGATAACCAAATAACCGTGTGCACACAGATGGATTTGACGACACGTTTGGCTCAGTGGGTAGTGACCCTATTTTCTGCGCCAGCGGTCGCGGGTCGAGTCCCGCTGGGGGCATACATTTGATGAGCACGAATGTTTGTACTCCAGTCATGGATGTTTATATTTATAATATGTATGTATTTAAACTTATATATGTGTAGTATATCAACCATCTAGTATCCATAACACAAGGCTCGTACCTTACCGTGGAACTAGATAGTGTTGTGTGTAAATGTCCCAACATATTTATTTAGATGGATAGTGCACCAGCACTGTCGCCAGCTGCTCCAGAACCTGCTGGTGGCGGTGGCGGCCCACCACGACCACCTCACCGTCGCGCGGGTACTGCTCGCCGCGCGCTCCGCACAGCTCGGGCTAGGGCTACCACCGCCGCCGTTACCTCTGTCACCACACAATTTTACTGGTAAATAGTCTAAGTTATCCTTAACAAATATATTAACACATAGTTCTTAATATTTTACATTACCTAATTATAGTCAAATACTAATACGGCACATGAATTTTTTTCAGGGAATGATTAATTTTTTCTAGCCTTTTTTCTTCTTTTTTTTAGATAAAGTAAAGTTTTGAGTTTTTTGAAATTCAATATATGAAAATCGGTTTTTACGATTGTTAATATTTTGTAAAATTTTTTTGTTTTACCAAAAAACACTATAAGTTTTACAAAAACTCTGATATTTCATGTTTTGGAATCATTATTTTGTGATAAATTATAAGAAATAATCAAAGTTATCCTTTACGATTTAAGGTTGGTCTTTTACCTCGAATAACTTCTAAACGAGTCAACTTAGCGAAAAATCATTTCAGACCATTTTTGTAGATCGTTAAATTTTCTACAATAATAAGTATTGATTTTCACGAGACATTAATTCGGTCAAGTGCATTAAAAATACAAACAAAAAAAGAAAAAAAATCCTATGTTATTTATATATAGGAAATTAAAAAGTACAATGAAATAACATTAATATTAAGTGCTCAAATTTTACCAGAATTATTTTTTGGTCATGTCAGACGATATTTTCAAGGTAACTTTTTTGGCCAACCCTAATATATATTATATATGTGTAGGTACATTTTATTGGGTTCAGACTTTCATGGGATTTTTTTTGCTCATAACATCAGCTATCTAACTGTGAAAGTATCATCAAAATCGGTACAGTCGTTTTAGAGATTACTTGGAATCAACAGACGGACAGGCAGGGAAAATGAAAATTATTTTTTTTACTACCTCAACGACTTCGTAATTTTACAGATTTTTTTTATTAATAAATATTTATCATTCAATAGGTGCGTCATAGTGTAAGATAATCCTACATTAGATGTTACTGTGTACTAAATTTTACTCGAAGCTGACAATTTCAACGGTTCCAAAGTGAAAAAGTATTAAATAACGACTACAAACTTTCGCTTTTATAATTGCTAAACCGTAGCGTCTCTCTTATTGACACTGGTGTTTTAGTATAATTTTACGTGTTTCGTAAAACTATTTTATTTAAGGACTTTGATGTAAGATTCTAGTACCTTAAGTCCAACTAGTTATTATAATTAAGATCGGTTACTGAAGTTTGCCCTATAGATTAAGTACGGTAAAGGCATTGGTTTTAGAAAATATTCAAAGTGAATATGAAAGGTTCATGCGAAGTTGATCCGTTACACACCACAGTAATTTCTGCAACGGATATGATTGTTGTGAATCGATATATGTGTAAAAAATAATAATAACTCAATATTGACTTATCATATTACTCCTTCCGATCTGGTTTATTCCATTAAGTACGATTTCTAACAGATGATATATTTTCAGTAAAAAGGATCATTTATATTGACCCAGACAACTAGCTATCTTTATACCAAATTTCAACAAAATCTGTCCAGTACTTTTCTAGTGATGCGGTCACAGACAGATAGACGAATATTACTAAAACTATTCGGCCTCTGTATCAATAATCTATACTAATATTATAAAGAGGAAAGGTTTGTATGTAAGTATGTTTGCAACGAATTGGCTCAAAAAGTACTGGACCGATTTTAAAAATTCTTTCACCATTTGAATGCTACATTATCACTGATTAATATAGGCTATTTTAATTGCAAGAAGAAAATAAGGATCCCTTCTAAAAGTACAATAACAGGAGAGGAGGAGTGCACGCCGCACATAATATATGAAATAGGTAGCCGCGCGGTTCAGGAGTATATTAAAGCTGGAGTACTGCTAATAATGAATATTTCAATAAGATTTTTCAAAAAATATTTAATGTACGGATTCAACTTTATGAGAATTCTGTTATATGTATGTATATCTACAAGTAAGGGTAACATAATATATCATTATATTATTTCATTACTCTTTTTTTTAACTCTTTATTTATTTAACCTTGCCTGATGCCTCTAGACGAAAGTACGATAAATTGTATTTTTCATCGTTATACGGTAACATGCAACTAACCTACTTTAATTCAGTTATACCTTGTCCGAGATTTAATTTCTAACACGTATCGAGCGATACATCGACTCGTGTTATGAATATTTTTATATGAGTTTTTTTTTTTAACTTTTATAATACTAGAGTGGAAAATTATTATTTTTGATGTCACGTATAGTGATATTGATCGTGAGCTAATTTTTTACTGTTATTTAAATGTTAATGATTTTAGTCATGGGTTCATATTCAATGAAATATGTGTATTTTTACTAACTCTCAGTTATGTCCCCGACAGCTATGTTATACTTCAAAAGCTATCGGTATACAAAATTACATCTATATCAGTTTAGTCGTTTCAGTACGAATAAAGGATTAATAAAAAAACAAAAATACATTTAAATTTATTATAATAGTTAGTCTAACAATTACATATAATTTAAAAAACATTTTATAATATTATTTTAATTGTCTTCTAAAAGAGCCAGACGCGGTGTTCGACAACTTCCCCCAGTGCGGTCACTCGCCGCGCTCCCACGTACGGTCCTTGTCATCGGACCCACAAGTCACGCCTGAAGGTATGAATGGTACATTATCGATACCTGAATTCGCAAATTGTTTAACTCCTTCTCAATATTTTATTCAAAGGCTACCAAAATCAAGAAATACAATAATACTTGCTAAATTCGAAATAATATTTTTGTTCATATTAACGATATATTCTTAAATAATCTAAAAAATCTCACGTTGTACGAGTTTGTAACACTTATTATTAAAATAATAACGATTTTTGTGGCCCCTTAAAATGTTCACTTTAACGGAGTTAGCTGATTTGCGAATTAAGGTATCGTTATGTAAAACTTGACCTTCACACGAAATATATAAGCACATAAAAATAATCAACTGTTTTGAAAAGTCCTACTTGAACAACACTAGAGAGTCAAATGTTATTAATGATGATTATATGTTATAGAAAAATTGGTTAAATTAATAACCAAAAAAGAGATATGCATAACCGTTTTAAGTAAAAGAGTTCGCACATTCTTAAGTGTTATAAATGACGTCCAATATGGAGGAGGTTCTATGTTCGTCTGTATTTTTGAAGTGAAACTTCTTTAGAATCGATGTGATTTCAAACTCGATGAAACGAAAAAATAAGTCCATAGTACCAGGCGCTCAGAGACGGAGAAGAGTTAGCCTTAATTTAAATTCAAGTTTTTAGTTTTGGTTTTAAAGTTTACTTTGTACACATGCACTTTTTTTATTATAAAAACATAGCATCAAATATTATAGATTAAACATGAAAATAAATTAACTAAAAGTAGTATAACACATAGTAAATTGTAATTATTAATTTTAATCATAATTATAGATTTTTCATAAAAGTTCACCTTTTTGTAAGAAATTAAGTACATATTGATAGATATTGTATATAACAGGTGAAGCAGATAACTACCCGTCCCTCCCAGTGATAGTGACTGGCGAGGCCGAGCCGGAGCCCGAGACGGAGGGCGAAGCCCCGCCGGCAGAACTCCCCGTGGCCGACGCTATCAAATCCATGGTGCACTTCCTAGCGAGCCGGCCAACTCACATGGCCTTATGGCAATACGAAGATATCACTGCTAAGGGTATGTTACAACAAATACCATAACTTTTTTTACATACTAGTGTGTGACTCCTTTTTTTTATTTTTTTTTATTATAGATAGGCTTACTCTTGACCTTTATCTTAGCTTAAAGCCATAGATTATATAATAAAAGACAGCGTCATTCTTTCAAAACTCATATATTAACAAGATTTACTTTTACAACTTATTCTAACAATTCTATTTCTTTACTCTAGTTTACAATTTCAGAAAACATCCAACCATTTCCGCCCCTCGCCGATCAATTTACGTCTTTTCATTCTATTTGACAGCCAGATTTACAAAATGGCAAGTATGTCAAATTAAAGACTATTTAATTTTACATTAAAATGGCATTATATTTTTATGTGACCATTTGGAAAGTTGCGAGTCATTCCCATTACAAGTATCTTTGATAACTTACTGGGAAGTCTCAGCATTAATTAATGTTACTACAAGTTCATAAATAAAGATATTTATTATATTATTATTATTATTAAAATGGCGAAACCTTACACTAGTAATCTATATTAGTTTTGTACCGGTACGGCTTTAAGTTTATTTGTCCTACTTTTTCATGTTTTAGCAACCATTTTGGCAATAAAGCAATTCTATTCATGATTCTGATTATAATGACAGCTATCACGATTTCTGACACTTGTTTACAGTTAAGTGGTATGGGTATTTATCGCAATGAAAATAGCCTCGAGAGAAAATTGGATCGATACTTTCAGAGCTTACAGTCTACGTCTACAGGCTTTGATTCTATGATGAACAATTTTAGATAAATAATTTACTTTTTTTTTCGCAATATTTTTTGCGAATTCAAGACGATTCCAAACATACCAATGTCGTTAACGTTTATTCGTATAAATATATACTCGTAGCATAGGATTGAAAAAAATAAGACAAAGTCGAGTCACAGGGTCGATTATTCTATTGTTAATTAAGCCATGCAATGGAGATTCGTATTTAAATAGTAGTTTTTAATAACGCTATAATAAAAATAGCTTTTACTTGTGTGTATGTGTGGAGCTCGTTAATATTCTTCGGTTATATACTCGTACCTATAGTTATTACTACGATTACTGTCTATCATACATACATTAATTATTTGTGTGTAATTTCCACATATAATGTAAAATATACGTAATAATCCAAAATACTTGTCCAAATCAATTGAAGGCTTGATGGATGAAAGTAATATGTCGAATTTATGGGTAGTTTTTTTTTCAAACAGCCATATTTATGTACTATTATAGTATAGTTCACGCCACTTAACAGCCATTTTATAAAACTTAGAAACTGCACTTTTACGATATATCGCTGATATCCATTCATGTCTGCAACTTTGTACATGACATTTTATATATCGACTAGCCCGCGGCTTTGCTCGCATTCAGCGAGTCAACCTTAAAAGATAGACACATGCTACAACGGTTTTTTTTAGAACTTTTAAAGGGGAACAATTCCATCATACATGATTTTTGCATAACTTTAACCGTTTACGCAGTGCACACAACGGAAGCTCACAAAAGGAATATTTTTCTCCCATTTTTGCAATATTTTTCGTTGATACTCCTCTTCTATTGGTCGTAGCATGATGGAATATAGCCTTCGTTCCTGAGATTAGCGCGTTAAACCAAAAAAAATCAAACAAACAAACAAATAAACTCTTCAGCTTTATAATATTAGTATAAATTACTTAATGTATTATTACTAATACTATTTGTCTGTCCATCCAGTGTGGAGTCTCCGCAGTTGCCAACAGATGGCGACGTTGCTACGGCATACGCTGCGAATATTTCGAGAATCGTTGCCCCACGCTTTAATATCGGAGAGGTGGGCGCAGACCGCCTTACAGTTGGGACTATCCTGCCCTTCAAGACACTATGCAGGAAGATCTCTACAAGTATGACCTAATTTAGTATTTTTTTAGTACAGGGTGTTTTATTTGGATCGAAATTTCCTTTTTGATTGAAGTTTTGTTATTTACATAAAAATTATATTGTTACAAACAAATAACAATGAAACAAATATCAATTATAATTTTAAGCGATTCCATTTTATTGTATAATTTTTCTCATAAAAATTGTGATATAATTTTTACTTTTTGATTCTTCACAACTTTTAGTCTTGAAAACTGCCTGTTATGATTTTACTGTCACTTCAACCGTTTTTGTCTTTGTCGATACCCCAAAACTCGATTTTTACGAAAATTGAGATATTTTTGTTTTTTAACTTTGTTATCAGATAGTGAATACTTAATGTTTATACATTTGTAGAGTTTCTGGCATTCTGAATTCATTCGTTTTGCAATATTTAACTCGCGTCTCATTGACGTCAATGATTATTTAAATAACGCTATGGCCGTGTAGTTTGAATTTGGATTTGCAATACACTGAATAATACGTATTTATCGCGTATTTTACTTTATGATGTCGCAATTTGTTTGTACATATTGCATTCTTTTTACAAAAGTTTTTTTTATTTCAGCAATTTTCTTAAACTAACCCAAAATATATTGATTTTTTTCTATAAAGGTTTTCCGTTTTATCGGTGTCGCAATGACCGGTCGTATGGTGTCGGACATTCTCTCCCGTCTAGTGGAGACTGTGGCGGAACAAGGGGAAGACATGCAAGGATATGTCACAGAACTTCTCCTGACACTGGAGGCCGCTGTCGACTCCCTGGAATCGAACTTTAGACCCTTGGACTATATGCGTGACATATTCAAAAGCACGCCGAATTTGAATAACAAAGACGGTGGTCAACATCAACCCAATGGAAATGCTTTTGCAGCCGGTAACATTCCTATAAATATAGTTCTAATATGTTATAATTTTTTTTTCAAAAAGGTATATACCAAGGAATCAAGCTTAAAAGTTTAAAAAAATCATTAAAGTATCATATTATCATCTGTCACACAAAAACAACGGTTACTATGGCAACCTAATGCAAGCGTCACGGGTGTGACGATTTTTCGTGACGTGACCTTGAAATATAAATGTCAAAAGATTCGCATAAATATATTTGCTAATTAGTACGACTTACCATCTCCGACTGCGTTACCACTTACCATCAGGTGAGACGTAGTCAAGCACTTATTCAGAACGATATAAATAAATTTAAAAAAATGTGTGTGTGTACTTATGTACGCACGTAAGAAGTTATACTTCTTTGGCATAACTAGATAAAAATCTGTCTAAAAATTTTATCTTCGCGCCATCCTCATCACGTTTGTAGAAAAAATGACACTAATAATAATAGAAAAAAAAGTATTTAATACATTGAAAGTTGTATTATAAAGCATTATCTAGTTTAATAAAGTTTATTTAAATATCATAAAAAAGTATTTTTACATAATTGAAATAATTATTATTTGTATCTATTATTAATTTATTTGTACACTTGTTACATATTAAATAATAATGTAAAAATTTATCTTATTTTATGATGTAAATAAATAATACATACCGTCAACTAACCTTAAATTCTACAAACGTACCTACTCAAAGTTATATGTAGAAACAATTTTTATCACTTATAATCACAGTAAATTACCTTTCAATCAGTAAATTGTTAATAAATATCAATCACAACTATATATTATTTGAAAAAATATATATGTATATATATTTGTATATATTTCATTCGGACTAATACAAAACATGTGTGTGTGAATAAATATCGTGAATGCAGTTGCAAGTCCTCTAAACTGTTGACTGTAGCTAACTTCATACTGTCAGTATTTCGTGTCGGTGAGCGCGCGCATCGTAAAAATTTACTCATCATTTTTCCCTAACGCGCCAAAAGAAGTATAACTTCAATAAAATAAATGATTAAATATGACTGTGGAAGTATAACTTCAATAAATAAAATAAATAAATGATGTAAATATGAATGTGAACCGCAGGCAAGCGGTCGCCGGGCGTTTGCGTGGGTTGTGTGAGCAACCACACTCGTAGCACGAGCTACTCGGTGTCATACTGCATGCGCAAGAACACCCCTGCCTCCTCAGAAAAGACACCCCACGGTATGAATATTATGTTTGCTTAATCACTACATAGTATAAAACAAAGTCGCTTTCTCTGTCCCTTATATTATATTATATTTATATTTTTTCCCCCTTTGTACGCTTAAATCTTTCAAACTACGCATTTTGATGCGGTTTTTTTTAATAGATAGAGTGATTCAAGAGGAAGGTTTATATGCATAACTAGCGGATCCCGCGGCTTTGCCTGTGCTAAATCTAGGAAAAAGCCCAAGCGAAGCGAGGGCGAGTCGCTAGTATTTATATATATACTACCCCCTTTGGCATAAAATGTTTACAAACTTTGAATGTCTTACTTATTTATACATAACAACATGCTTGTACTGTCAACACTGAAGAAGTTTCAATTTAACAGCAAATCCACATTAACAAAATGATCCGCCATTTAATGAATTCATTTGTTACAAAAAATATGTTAAGTAAAGAACCGCTCGACCGATTTTGGGCAAACTTCACATAAACCATCTACTAAATAGTCCGAACAAAGCCTAAACATTATATGATGAATCATTATATGATAGGTGAGCCCGTTCTTGAGTTATAAAATTACAACGAAAAGTGGCATTGATTTTTATATATATATAGATTTTTTTTTATATGTTGGGAAATTTTTTCAACAGCACCATCTAGTTCCGTGGTAAGCTATGCTTGTGTTACGGATACCAAATAGTTGATATACTACATATATATTATAAATATAAACACTCATGACTGGAGTACAAACATTCGCGGTCAACAAACGAATGCCCCCAGCGGGACTCGAACCCGCGACCGCTGGCGCAGAAAGTCAGTTTGTCAAGTCACTACCAACTGAGTCAAACGTATCGTCGAATTTCTTTCATTCTTATACAAGCACTACACTAACCGTGAATTTGATTGAAGTTCAATGAATACGAGAATTAGATGCACTTCGGTTCTCTTCGAGCTTCCTGTCATAGACGGAACTCACGTAATTCGATCAATTTCGACCAGTACTTCGATGAAGCTACTTCGGCGAATAATGTAGTGGAGGCTTTACAATCAAAATAAATCCATGATAAAATCCGAATAGATATTTCGGATATACGTGTCATTCAATAACTCTATAGGGACATTGGTGCCATTTTGAATATTTAAAAAAAATTGCATTGTAATTTTTTTTTGTTTGTAAGAAGTAATGACATTTAAGACATATAAAATTTTGTTTGCTTTTTATATCATAACTTATTATTTGCTAGTAGTAGATAAAGTGAATCAACACTACCATTTGTTCCCGATCATTTTATTTTTTTATTTTGGACATTTTTTTTAAAAAAAGCTTATAACACTCATCAGTAATATAAATAGCTTATTTGTGAAACCATTTTTGTAATCGAATCAGGATTTTCTGCAAAAACTCTACATAAAAACAAATTTTACCTATCTATACTAATATTATAAAGCTGAAGAGTTTGTTTGTTTGTTTGAACGCGCTAATCTCGGGAACTACTAGTCTGATTAAAAAAAATATTTTTGTATTGGACAGTCCGTTTATCGAGGAAGGCTATTGGCTATATATCACGCTACAACTAATAGAAGCGGAGCATCAATGAGGGCGGTCCTTAGTTCTGTGAAGTTTCATACTGTACGACTCAAAAAGAATTTGGTTCCGGTCTTTAGAATGCGTGCGAAGCCGCGGGAAAAGCTAGTTTATAATATTAGTGTACGCTTCATTAGTTCAAATTTTCAGTATTTATATCTAATCTTTAGCTCGAACTTCGATAAATTTGACTATCGATTATTTAATTTCCTTTTAATTGGAACGCCCTAACATAGTTTGCCGTATTTTGTGACCAATAGCAGTTGTGTTCCGTTTATTAATGAAATAAAAAATGTGACTATAATAATAAAAAATATGAATTATTCATATAATTTTTTAACTTAGAACCACGCACGAGGACGTGTGATTCGTCGAAAGGTGTTTGCACAAACTTGTGTCGATCGAGATCCGCTCAATCCCTAAAACTGTTGGGAGATACGGCTACACAGGTATTGATTTTAATTGATTCATTAAAATAATAATTAATTAAAATTATGATATTATATTAAAAATTGTTACTAACATTAAAAAACTGCTAGTAAGTTCCATATAGCATATAAAATATCTACAAATTTCTATCTCTCGAGTCAAATGTTTGGTCCTATAATGTTGAAAATGTAACAATTATATAAAGTATTTACATTTGAAATCCATTTATTCATTAACAGGATGACAAACTAACAATCTTAGCGACACTATTTTGGGTGGGAGCGTCTCTATTAGAATCGGACTATGAACACGAATTCCTACTAGGAGTGAGATTGCTATCTCGAGTTATGGCCCGTTTGCCTTTGGACCGCCCTGACGCTAGAGAACGATTGGACCGAACCCAGGCCCATGGGACCCATGGACCGTCGTCACTACATTCTTTACTACTGAAGGTAAGCTACATCATGTTTATAAAAATATGGGTTTTTTAAACCATTTATAGTCCATTTTTTTGGACTATTATCGTCAATTTTGCTGTCATGGTAAATATCGAAAAATAAGAAATATATAAGTTTAATTATTTTTTCTGTAAATAGATGTGATTAGGGTGAAAATGTTTATTTTATTAAAATTAATTATTATTTGTAGGGCTGCACCCACCCCAATACATACGAGCCGGTAGTGGGGGTGCTCGTCGATGTGATACCGTTGCTAGAGCTGCCCGTGATCGACCCTACCCAGTCCCTAGCCTTCCCTATGACGGTGGTGGCCCTACTGCCCTACATGCTGCTCCACTATGAGGACGCGAACGAGCTGTGCGTACGCGCAGCCTGCCATATTGCTCAGGTAGTGTGGATACTTTTTTTCTTTTTTTTTTGTCATGGCAAAAATCTACCCTATTTACCACTTTCCATCAGGTGCAACGTAGTCAAATACTTATTCAGCACGATATAAAAAACAAAAAAAAATTTAAACTCTTTGTTAGTGGTATTGTTATTACATTTTTTTATCTTTAAATATTGAAATTAATTTTTTCGTTATTTATGTGATGTACTAAAACCCATAAATAAGGAGCGCGCAATATATGAATTACAATTTTTTTTACAGTTCACATCAGAAAAAGGTAAAAAGCTCGAGAACTTAGGCACAGTGATGACTCTATACTCGCGGAGGACATTCAGCAAAGAGAGTTTCCAATGGACCAAATGTGTGGTGAAGTATTTATGGGACACGTACTCGCACATGTCCCTACAAATGCTAGCATTCTTGGTGGAAGTGTTGGAGAAGGTAAGCCAAATGTTTCATGATCCGATTTTGTTATCCTATTCTAGTATATATACTTATAGCTCTGAAAACATATATAGCTTTTAAAAAATCGTCTTTATTGAAAAAAAAAATTTTTTACAACGGAACAAAAACATCTTATTAATATTAAATATGTGGGTCAGTGTTTTAAAGTAGTATTCTTCATAATAATACAATGGTAGCCCAGCGGTGACGCGCTCGCTTGGATAACCGAGTGATGCGGGTTCAAATCCGGTTCTCGCACCTCTGATATTTTCATGTGCGAATCATTTATATCATGATTACCACTTGTCTTACGGTGAAGGGACACATCGCGAGGAAACCTGCATGACTGAGAAAAACCTACCAAGTTTGCGAAAGACATGTGAAGTCCGCCAATACGCACTAGGCCAGCGCGGTGGACTATGGCCTGATCCCCCTCGTTTTAAGGGAGGCCCGTGCCCAGCAGTAGGATGTTAAAATGGGCTGATGATGATGACAATATTCCCAGGGTTCCGTCAACCTTCAACTGCCAGTGCTATCGATCCTGCACTGCATGCTGTACTATGTGGAGTTGAACGCGCCGGCCGCTCAAGCGGTCAACGCGGACCTCTTGCGAGCGGTCGCCAAGTTCATTGACGTAAGTCACATATTTTTTTTGGAACGAAGTTCCTTTTCGCGCGTTGCGAAAGGGAGCTAGACAGAATTAAAACCAAAAGTTGTAACGACACTTTTTGATATAGTTTTTTTTATAAATTATGGTAAATAATTATTATATCTTTTTATATTTAGATTTTTATTTTTATCGATAAAAAAATTATAAAAAATACCAGAATAATTATTTTCTTTATACCGCTACTAGAACTTAAAATTAATATTTTTATAATAAGGTAACAAAGAATGAAACTTTGTACCGGATTTCTCAATAAACTGACCTTTTTTATTTATGAAACTCCGCTCGTTACAATGTTAAATGCAAAATGTTGGAATCGTTGATACGATTTGATTATTTTTTTCTGATGTTTTCGTTAAAGTCGTATATTAATACAATATTTCCATATCATTATGCTCAATCTGTGACAGACAGTACAAGGAAAAACACTCAATGAAATATTAATATAAGCATTAAAATTTATAGTTTTAATTTAAATAACACAAAGGCAATACATTTTAAATCGTTCATTTTTTAATATTTATATAGTATAACTTTGTTATTTAATTTTTTTATTTGTTTTATACAGCAAGATGGAAACAATTACAAGGAAGCAATGAAGATATTAAAGCTAGTGGTGACGCGATGCTCCACTCTGGTAGTCCCGCCACACTGGGAACACACCTCGTCTATATTAGATACGGATTTACATGGGAAAAAGGTATACTAATTCATTATTTACTAGCGGCCCGCTCCGGCTTCGCACGGGTATATATGTAATATAATATAGCCTATGTCATTCACTGAAAAAATTATTAAAATCGATCCAGTAGTTTTGATTTATTCATTACTGTCCGGGGCCCGCACGCGTTAAATTTTCAAAAATAACAGTATTACTCCACAATTTAATGGATGTTATTAAACATATAAACCTTCCTCTTGAATCACTCTATCTATTAAAAAACCGCATCAAAATCCGTTGCGTAGTTTTAAAGATTTAAGCATACATAGTGATATAGGGACAGAGAAAGCGACTTTGTTTTATACTATGCAGTGATGCTGTAAATTACGTCTCAAATATAAGTTAGACTCTTATTATTATTATTATTACTCAGTCATTATCATATTGAGTAAGTGTAATGGTAACTGCTAAAAAAATTAGGTATCATCATAAATCCTTCTTATCAAAATCTTGTAATGACTGTGACTCGCTTACGCCGAGTCAGTAACTCTTTTTATGGACAATGTATACGCTTATACAACAGGATCCCAGAACGTTCAAAAGCTTCTATTACCAAATTTTATAAAATTGTTTATTATTCGATTTTATATCGAATTTATTATTCGATTAGAGATTTTTTAGAAGACTTGGGAAAGATGTGATCGCCGCCAGGCTATTTCAACATATAGAATTATTGTTAATTTGCAATTTAATTTGAAAAATAGATATAAAAGAAAATAGTCCCGCTGAATTTCTTTCGCCAGTTCTTCTCGGGTCAGAGATTTCTTCTTTCCGCACTGGTAGACTCATGACGTTCAGTAAGAAATTGTAACAATTTTTATTGCTGAATTAAATATTTTCATTTGATTTTGATAAAAAAGTAAAATGTACAAAAACTGACCACTCGGAAAAAAATATAATTCATAACCTTTGTCTCTCTATACACTTAAGTCGTTAATTAATTTAAAGTTATACAAAAAAAAAAAACAAAAAGTAACTGAATACATTCGTTCCAGGAGTTACCAGGTCGCACAATGGACTTCACCTTCGACCTGTCCCAGACGCCGGTGATAGGACGCAAGTACCTTCCCAAGAGTGGCAGCCAGCCCGCCACCGGCCCGAGCTCTCTGTCTAACGCATCCTCTGCTACTCCAGATAAAGGTATTTAAAGTTGAAACTGCTATTCAATTTCATTTTTTTTTTTCTCTTTATTAGGTTTACCAAAAACTTTACAAAATACAAATACACAATACATTATATTATAAAAAATACAAATCTAAGAATGTAAAGCCACTTACAGGTATGCTTAATTATATTTAGTAATAGTAAAAGCATAAATAACAATTCTACGTTTTTAGTGTACCTTCCAAGACAAAGAAAACGCTTTACCTTATACACTACTAGCGACTCGCCCTCGCTTCGCTCGGGCTCTTCCCTAGATTTAGCACAGGTAAAGCCGCGGGATCTGCTAGTTATGCATATAAACCTTCCTCTTGAATCACTCTATCTATTAAAAAAAACCGCATCAAAATCCGTTGCGTAGTTTTAAAGATTTAAGCGCACATAGGGATATAGGGATATAGGGACAGAAAAGGCGACTTTGTTTTATACTATGTAGTGATAACTAGCAAACCCGGCCCGCTTCGCTGGGCGTAAGTTAAAATAAATTAAACGGTTTTTATATATGTTTTAATAAAATAAAAATACTAATCCTTACTACATTTTGGCCACGCACCATCTATAATCTAGAAATAGAAATGCAAAACAACATAGATGCCAAACCGCCATCTATTAGGATTTTATAGAACTAACCGATAAATACACACTAAAGTCGTATTTTAAAAACATTTAATTATAAAATAACATTGCGTCTATAAATTAAAATGTAAGCTATCCTATCTTTCAAGTTGGATCAAACTGCACAGGATGTGCAAATTTGATTAAAATCGGTTAAGTAGTTTAGGAGACCATCGTGAACAAACAACGTGACACGTAATTTATATATATTAGAAGATATAAATGAAATTAATTATTATTATTAATTAATATATAAAATAAGTTAAATTTTTTTAAATCATATTTTCCAATAATCTAAAATTTCATGTTTATCACATTTCTAATACTTTTTTATTTTTTATGAAGTGGAGTTGCCAGATTTAGAATTAAGATATCGTTATATATCTTTAATATTGATGCCAATTAGCGTAATTTATTTAATATTAAATGTGACGTATTAATAACACTGAAATATAAGTCATTGAACATTAATAAATAAATAACATTTTTGGAACGTGACCTTAACGTCATAGAAAGGATATCCTATTACTAATTAAAATGTAGGAACATTTTGAAAACACGCCTAAAATAGTACAAAGGCCAAGTTAATTATACTAGGGCTTATATTGAAAATAGGTATTTGAAACAATATGATTAATTGTGTCGGAATTTGAGAACCTACGTAAAAGCTTGTTGAAAATAATTTGTTCATTAATTACATGTAATACGACATTTTTATTTTAAAAAATAACAAAAGCAAGTTAAATCTTTTAATACGAATGGTAAACCATAAATGTCGCCTATTCTTTATATATTGTATCGAGACACTTATTTTTACTTCTATTAAATTGTACAGTGCAAAAAGAAATCTCCCTATCAAAAGGTTTTAAAAATAATTATTCTTAGAACGGATTAAACTTTGACCTTTACATTAACAAAAGAAACACGTGTTCTGAAAAGTATAATCTGAATTCGAAATAGGAATTCGTTTACAAAAGGATTTATTTTATTATGTGTCTACTATTATAACTCATATTTATAATATTTTCCACCGCCTTTTAACACTATATGTACCTATATTCTTTATTTTGAATTGGTTTTCGTATTATAGATATGTAATAAAATTCTGGCCAGAAACCTGAATTTTTTGGAAAATTTTATTGAAATAGTTATTATTATCGACACAGAAGCAGTATCCATAGTTTTAATTTATTTGTCTTTCTGTCTCTCTGTGACAGCATTACTAAATACCACAAATTTTGATAAAATTTGATATAATACCTGGTTACTTTTCGCTGTGAGAAAATATAACACTGAGCAGTGTATACCAACAGTTAATTTATATAATTCATAACCAAAATATAAAATTTGAGAACAAAGTGAACATAAAATACAGTCGTAAACATTAAATAATAAAAGATATCCCATTATATTGTCCATTTAATTTTTATAAGCATTGTTCTTGAACTGGTATTAAGTTTACGTGCTCTATGCGACTCATAAGGGTTTAACAATCTTATTCGCAGTATTGGGAAATAGTGTCGTGCGTAAATATGAATATTTTGATATCAAAGACAATATATAATAGATAAAAAATGTGTGTGTGTGTGTCTTATGTACACGCGTTAGAAGTTATACTTCATTAAATAATACATACTCATTTTCGCAATTAGCACCCCGAGAAACCTCGAAAATGACACTTATGTAATTGTTGAAAACAAATATCGTGAATATAGTTGCAAGTCCTCTAAACTGTTGACTGTTAGCTAACTTCTCCCGTGAGAATTTTGTATCTCGCTGTGCGCGCTCCTCGTAAAATTTCACTCTCATCAATTTTTCATAACGCGCCTAAAGAAGTATAACTTCAACAAGACAACGAATAACACGTCACACGGCTAAAACCTTTGAAAATACAAAAAGCCAAGATATTTTAACTACGATCTCGACCCGACACCGTTGTCCTAGAATTGTCCCAGATTTGTTGGTTATAAGTTTTGATCTGGCAACCCTATGTACAACAGCGGGGTCATCGGCGTCGGTGTCGGCCTCCACAGTGGTGGGAGTGGACGCGGGAATCGCGAGCCAGCCGCATAGCGTGGCTTCCCCGCGCCGCTCGCTGTCCCTCTCACCCGCAGACGCTATGGCCTCAGGGTGGAAACGGCCTTGGATGTCACAGGTAAAAAAATCCTTCCCTATATAGATATACTACTTAATACTGTCTATATAATAAAAAATTAAATTCATTTCAACGAGCAGGTAGAGCACGCGGTGACAGTAAATTTGTTCGTCCGATTAGAAAAAATAGTAAAATATATATCGTTTTTTGAGTTCGTATTTATTTATCCATAGATAAATCCTGTAAAATGTGTAAATATTCTTTATTTATTTTTTTGTATAATAAAAACTACTTTTTACATATTATGTTAATACTAAACTATAATAATTTTTCAACAGAGTCGAGTTCGAGAATGTCTCGTCAACCTTCTAACTACATGTGGCCAAAGAGTCGGCTTACCAAAGAGTCCATCTGTAAGAACCTATTTATTATTATTTAATATATTTAATTCAATTTCTATTAAATTTTTACTTGATAGCATAAGCTGTACAAAGCATGTGTGTACTTAGTCTGTATACGCCGGGTGCTGTACACTATACATTAACAAAAATACAAAATCTTAAATATTCTTATTTAAAGATACGTTGCGCTATTGTCGTACTCGCTACAGGAAAAAGCGCTTTTAACTCTATAGGAGCTTATAAATTATATGAGTAATGAAGACATCACTAAATTAAAAAACTGTGACCAGTTCGTTCAAGAAGTAATGATAATGTTTCTATCCATGGCTGACATAGGACGATTTAATTACCACTTTATGTTCCAAGGTAAAGCTACAGATATTAAAGTATGCTTTCGCACGCTATATTGGAGGCTCAGATAGACATACAGAGTCATACACACACCAGAACCCAAACGCGACGCTTTGGGTAACGAACGTGTTTAACATGGCTTTACGCTTCTTATCGTAATACATGTTGTAACTCGTTCTTCACACTTTACTGGCCTTATCTTCGATTTATTATAAACAAAAGTTGTACATAAATATTCAACAGATAAGTAAATTTTTGGTTGGTCCTTCGTGCCGGATAGTTCGAAGATATGCCCAGTACACATTTACATGTAATATGCTATACATTTGCGTTTACGAACTTCACAAAACTTATTTTGCATAGTCGCTTTGTGTTCAGTTGATTCACAGTTTAGCTATATATTAGCTCCCGAGGTCTAGTAAGTATAGAATTTAGATTATCATAAACTAAAGACATTTGTTTCATTTATAGAATTGGCTTACATTATAACATATTAAGAGGTGTTTCTGAAAATTAAAGTTAAAACTATTTCTTTATTATTTATTTTTTATCTATAAAAAGCACAGATTTAAGCACTGGAACAAAAGAAACTAAACAATATTACGGTACTGGCTATATAGCTCACAAGCAACGCAACTACGCACACTTCAATAATCGGCACATAAGATTTAAAAACAATAAACACAGATCTACTAAAAATATATTCTAAAAATTATATTTATTAGAATCGATTACAGTTCATATAGTTGCTAAATATCGATACTTCTATAGACGTCATTTTAATATTAAATATAAAGGCAACGCTAAAGCCCTTTAAGACTCACATATTTGTAACTAATTTGAGTGGCATCGACGTGTCTAAACATAAAGTATCTATTATGATTATGAATCTGGTTTCTCAGGTGATCTTCAGTCAGAGTTCCGAGCTGTTAGAACGCGAGTCGTCGATGGCTTCATCTTTAGAAGAAGTTTCTGGAACTCCGGGCAATGACCCATCAGGAGGGGCACCGCCTACGGACCACTTTGGAGTGTTCAAAGATTTTGACTTCTTAGAATATGAAAGCGAAAGCATTGAGGTTTGTTTATCGATCATTATTTTTTGATTTTGTTACTTATTTAGATGTCAGAAGAAGCTAATTGAATCAGTTTTTTTAGTTATCGTCTCCACTATTAGCATAATTGACCAACTTCACTGAAGCGCAGCGTTTGCTTACAGATAAAGTAATTACAAAACGTCTTTAAAATTATTCTCCTTTTGGCGCGTTATGGGTAAAATTGATGAGAATAGACTACTGTATGAAGTAAGTCGTTAAGAATCCGATTGAGCTAAAATTTAGGATACAAATTTGGTTCTCGTGACTGCACGACTACCTTAATGCCACCATTTTAATCTAATACGGCAGACGTTACAAAATGACGATTTTCGAGGAGGTGACTGTAATAACATGGGCATCAAATGAAATTAATTAATGAGCGGAAAAGGACAAAAAGGAACTACTGGATACCTTCGCCTTGTAAGACTCAATTTCGATGGTTATGTTTTATTTGAAAGGTTATAACAATAAGTTGTTCTCATAAAAAAATGTTAGGCTTAATATTCACAGAACTATTAGCTTAATCAGAAAAACTTTAGTGATACCTTTTTTTGTCTATACAGGGAGAAAGTTCAGACAACTTCAACTGGGGAGTCCGAAGGCGTCTGCTGAGTGAGGAGCGTGAGGAGGGTGTTCCAGAGAGAAGTCCACCACCCGCGCGCTCCCGACCACATGAACACCATGAACACCATGACCATCATGACCATCATGACCACCATGACCACCATGAACACCACGAACATGCCGACCATAGACACGCCAAGACTGTGAGGAGACTCTTTGTTTGTATTTTCACTTATATGTATTTAAGCTTTTGACTAATTTTCCTGTATAAAATTCATTGAAGATCTAGAAAGCCATTTTTTCAGTCAGCCATTGCAAAAATTAGAATAAAAAACCTGGAAATTTCGGTTAAAGTTGATGTTATTGCCCATACGGAATCTTAAGAAAACTGGATTATTTTCAACTTTTAATTCGCTAACTTAGTCAAACGTACGCTAAAATGTTATTAAGGTACTAAAAAGATAATTAAACATAAGTTTTGTACCCAGGGCGAAGACTCATCGGACGAGGAAGGGGGCTGGGAAGAGGGAGCCGCGGGAGTGAGGGGAGACGGGGGAGATGGGGACGCGGGGTCTGCCCACGAGCTGGCCCTACGTGGGCGTGCGCACTCACTGTCGAGTGCGTCCAGTGGGGAACCAGATGGTAAGTTCAAGGGACATTTATATTTTTTTTTCAGCTAAGTAAGGTTGTGAAAGCTCCATTGAACATGTTAAGTTATATTTTTATTGATATACATTAAGTTTTAATTTATTTAAAAAATACCTACATACGGAAAGACATGCTCTAATCCAAGATTTTTAACAAAAAGAGTTTATTTTGTATAATCTCAAATTCTAATAATCTCAAAGACGTTAATCGTTCGTCACATTCTATCACGGTCTAGAAAGAAGGTCTAGTAACAACAGTAGTGGGAGTACGTCGGCTTAATGATGGCACTAGTCTCAATTTACGCCCGCCAGAGGCATGACGATAGATGAGTGTGCTGTGTGTAATTTTAACGGATTGTGAACATTCACGTAATATTTATCCCGAACACTTTTACAAATCCGAACAACAAAGTTAAATAACAAAAGAAAAATAACAAAACTACCAAACTCAACAAAACGATATAACAGTGAATAAATATATTTGACAACTAGCATTTCCAGCGGCTTCTAAAGACCGGAAACCAAATACTGTCTGAGTCTGATTCTTCATTGATGCTCCGCTCCTATAAGTCGTAGAGTGATGTAGTATAGCCTATAGCCTTCCTCGATAAACGGACTATCCAACTAAAAAAGAATTCGAATCGAACCAGTAGTTCCTGAGATTAGCGCGTTCAACCAAACAAACAAACAAACTCTTCAGCTTTATAATATTAGTATAGATAATAGATGTCACTCAACCGACATGCGTAGTGCACAGCACCCATCGATAGTAACGACGTACAGCGGCGTTGACGCGAAGCTTGGAAGTTATATTACAAATCGTCCTAATCTCTCACTACTGAAATTAGGCTTCTTGCTAGACCTGTCTTTCTCGACCATGACTAGCACTAACAAGAATATTAGTTCTTCTCAGCCATGCATGGTTAAATGAAGAACGGGAAAAAATAAGTTTTAAAATATTAATTTAGAATTTTTACAGAAAATAATAATTATAATAAGATTTTATAATTTATTTTGTATTATTTCCCTCTTATTGGTTTCTATGAAATTTTATGTACAGCATATAATAAAATTTTAAATACTTTACATAAAAATTTTTTGGCAAATCTTATTGGACTAGTCAATAATAATATGAGATAAGAATAATAATAGAGGCTGCATCTGTAGTTAAGAATTCTGTTTTTCTCTATCACCGCAGCATGTGTGATAATCACGAGACGGATTTTGATGAAATTTGGTATAACGTATAACGATAAATAGGTATCTGGATTGATATTAGGGACAATTTATACTGCAAGAAAATATCACATCTCTCAGAAAGTTACACAAACCGTAATACGTATCTAGGGATGAACCCGAGAGAAGTTAGGGTGAACCGCTAGTTTGAAATTAAACTGTTGTGTGTAAAATTTTGTATAATAGTGTGTAAGCACTGTGTGTAAGACATCTAAAACCTTAGTATTCCGCGGCCATGACTACTGAAAACATTCGAGACGTCAGGAACCGAAAATAAAAATAAATTCGCAAAGAAATCCGAAATTTAAAAAGTAAATAACAATATTGTGTTGCACTTTACCACTAAAAAATAACAACTCTAAACTAAATCAGTGTGTAATAAGTGAATTAACGTACAGGCGAGCGCGGCGACGTGACACCTGTGCCGGGCGCGGGCTCCGTAGCGGGCTCGGGCCTCGGCGTAGCGCGCGACGCGTGGCGTAGCTCCGTAGCCGCGCTGCTACGACACGCCTCGCATCAGCCGCCCATCGCGCTTGTGCACACGCTACATACTGTACTCAAGGTATGTGACCAGGACACGTGATACACGGTTTGTATGGAAATATATAGGTTTTAGAGCTCAAGATAGACTGGAATTGGTTCGTGTACATCTCGCATACAGTGCTCGAGAATTACGCGACACTTGTTTATATGGGAGCGGAAGTTTCTATGAAAAGGATTTACTTACAAACATTAAATATAATATGTATATATTATTTATTTGGCCCCTTTTATAAAAATATACTTGATTTATTACATAAATATAGCTTACCCATTAGAATATCTCCACAAGTTTTGCGTTGCGTTGTTTTTTTTTTTGTATTTCTTAGTTTTTCACTCTATTGGATACAATTTTACTTCATGGAAAGACTGCAACTCTGAATAATGTTTCAATGAATATTATATATAACATGCATTAAATAGACTACCTTTTATATTAAACACACTAAAAACACCCGAGTGGCACACGGGCAAGGTGATAATATAAAATAAATCTAAACATAAATTATGAAAATAGCTATTTATAATGTAAGAAGTAATGTATACCTTAAGTCTATTGAGTAAGGCTGTTTTCCTTTAAATGACTTATTCGAGGTCAAGTCGCAATATCTCCAGCCCGGGAATTATTTTGTTTACCTCTACACATATATACAGAGTGATCAAAAATAATGAAATAAAATGTATTTTGAATACCTACCTAATATTTGTCAGCAAACTCTTAAGCTTAATTTCACTAAGTATATATTACGTCTGTATTTAAACGTTACACCATTTTACAGCATGACATCATAAAAATATTATTATAGTTTGTCCATTTTGTTAATGGTTTTTTGACAGCTCGCCGACTGACAAGCTATAGTGATGACAAAAGGACGTAATAATCGATTTCTCTTATTTTTTTAAGTATAAAATAATATTTATTTTTATATTTATTAATATGAAAATAAATATTACTATCGTAAAAATCAAGTGTGGTGGAGAGAACTAAGAGAATCATAATGTGATTCGGGCCGTGACATTGCATATTTTGATAATAATTTATGCACACAAGAGTTAATAATTAATATAACTTTTAAAATTAAGACTCCTCATCGGACAAATCTAATATAAATGATGATTCTGACGAATCATGTTAATAAAAGGAATTAAACTATTTTAGTTGTTTTATTTGTATGCCTTATACTAAGAAGAAAGTAAAACTTTACTATTAACTTTAATATTTTAATTTATTGGTTTAAATCTTAATTTTTTTTTGTCTTCCTTATTAAATAACATATTACACCTTATTTGCATATTAGCATTGATTTCTATCGATTATTTGTAATCTGTGGCACAATCGTAGTAATCGTTATGTGTGGCACAGCAATAAGGGGGAGGTGCCCGTCCATGAAGTAAAATATTAATGTGTATGTCATTTTAACTTTAATGGCTAACCATTAAATACGAAACTTCGTGGGCGTGAGCTGTCAAAAAACCATTAACAAAATGGACAAAGTATAATTACGTTTCTAGAGTTTATGTGATAAAATTATCGAGTAACCAAATTACCTAGTAATTTAATTATTTAATAATAACCTATAAACTGCTACAAGTACATAAAAGGCTCAGTGCCTAATTTTCGTATTTCTAAATGAACTGATTTACAAACATCACTTACATTTACACAAATATCACCACCGTAAAGAATCAAATATCCGACTTCAAGCATAGTCGCAAAGTCCGTCGGTAAAAAACCAGCTACAATATGACGAGAGTCGAATACTAATATTTATAAGTAAAGACGCAATAACTGTTTAAAATAAAAATAACAGCCTGTATAAAACCGTATCTCACCCCCACTAGCGCGTCATTCCCAGTAAATTTCAACTCGACACAAAGCTTTCATCTCCAATAAATAGAATCTACCGTAAATCCCCTACTAATAAGAACTTATTTGAAATAAATCTTATTATTTTACATCACAAAAACTACTTTATGTTAGCTCGTGTTAAATGTATAATGGTCTTAAAGTAATTTTTAAGGGTATTATAAATTATGTTATCATAAATACAAATATAAAGGCATCAGGCCCTTAAATACTATTGTATTTTATATTTATAATTATTGTATATATTTATATTATTTTATTATTATATTATATTATTTTATTTATAATTATTTTATTTTCAGAAATAAATAAATTTTAGTTGTAATTCTTAGGTGATTTCTTATTTATTAGTTGTTTATTATTATTATATTAGAATGTTCGCAAATACCATAATATAGTTTTCATTTAATTATTGTGAGTTAAAGGAATTAGTATTTTATCAAAATTCTGTCCGTTCCGTTTAATTGTTGGAATTAAGTAGACATTTTAATTCTATATGATGATGTATTGATCGAAATTCGAGTTTATACATTTTAGAGACATATTAACTTAATAGCAAACATATAATAAAAACATTGAAAAGCTATTAAAACTCGAGTGCTTGCCGGCTTTTTTCGACTAAGCTATATAAGAGCCGATGTCAGCCATCTCGATAACACTTCATTATCATAAATTACATCAATCATGTGGTGTTTATCTTTATAAGTTGTTAACTTATATATCATGGTATATAATGTGTAACATGTACTGTATTTGTAACAACTTGATAAACCTAATAAATAAATAAATATCTTTAGTTGTATTAGCTTGATACATTTAAGTATGCTTTGATTAATAAATTTATTATTCAATATTTAAAATCATGGTAGGGGCTAACTCACACTAATACCTGCCCTTTACAAAATAACGTCCACGTGTAACATTGAAAGGGAGATTATGCTGTAAACAACCCCCTACTAAGGCTCTTATATTTTATGATGAAAAATTATGAATTATTGGATATAAGCTTATTGGAAATGAAAAACAAAACTTCTTTTCAGTTTATTCTCAGAAATACTTATTATAATATATTGGTAGATATATTAAAATTTCAAATGAGTTGAATTGAGTATATTAAATATTTCTTGTAAAATCTTTTGGAATATTCATTATTATTGATACTAGCTGATACCCGCGCAAAAATTCTTGTAAAATCTTTTGAAATATTCATTATTGATGACTAGCTGATACCCGCGCCTTCGTCCGCGTTGCTTGAAATATTAACAAAGTTTTCCGCATGCGCGCTACGCCGCTTGCCCCAGTAGTAATAAATAGATTTTCTTTATCACTAATTATAAAGTTCGTTCGTGATGTTCGTTTTATTTTATTATTATTTTCGGGTCCATAGATAACAAGAGGGTGATTTTTGATTCCCGATGTTTGGTATACATTACAGCAATCATGGTCGGGGATAGCTTAAATATTCTCTGTAAATCTGTTAAAGTTGTATGTAATTTTACACTTATGAAAGTGCAAAATTTATATTCTGGATTTACGTTGGAAATTATTTCATATAAAATTTAATGGAAACATCAAGCCTGATAAACTGAATATTGAAACAATACACGTCATGAGTCATCACCGTTTTAATTAGCATTGTACGAAAATTAATATGGCCGTCGCTAACATACACGTGTATGTTGACGACACAGTTGATTGGCATATTGTGTAGTAGAATGCATGTTAGGAATATCTTTAACACGAAATAGTCACTAGTAGTCATAGATGGTCTAGCTAGCTAGTCTAGAAAATTACGCGTATATATATATACACTTTGATATAAGTTACTTTTGTAGTAAAATAAATAAATTTAATAAAAAAAATATTGTAGGTACCTACATATTAAATAGAAATAAACATATATAATAAAGTCGTCCATTTGAAATAAAATCACTCATCCTCAAGAATGCTCTATTACTTCGAATAAGCTTTATTACTAGAGTCTCTATAAGTCGTGTTCGATGGGATAAAAAATTGTATATAAGATTTTTCCTTTGAACATTTATAATTTTATACGTATTAGAAGTTGTTTATTGAGTTATCTATAACATGATTCGGTCCATTTCTCATTATTCAGTATTGGAACTACTCTAGTGTTGGAAATGTGTCCATCGATATTATTCAACACAAATTCTATGAACTTTGTTATACCTTTAACTTTTTTATACATCTTAAGTATTTCTTGTTAAGAATAACAAACAATAACGTTAGAATTTAAAAAGTAGATAATAAAATTACTCTAACTCGGCTCGTTCTAAATTGAGTAGAAAAGCTAGGCTAAGCTTTACTTTATCGAAACCAATTCACATTAATACAAAGAGGTTGTTTACGTAGAAACTTGTCATGTAATAAAAATAATGACTAAAACTGTGGATATTCCAAGAACTAATATAAAGTCAGTATTAAGACATCAGTTAATTTCAGAATTTTTCGTCGTTATGACTCCGTAATAAGGATTAATTCTTTATATGTTTATAGATATATATTTTTTATATTAATATATACTCGTATAATGAGTTTTTTATATTTAGTTCCCACCGACCGTTATGTATTTGTCGATTTATCTACAGTCTTTTTTTTTGTGCGTAAATTTTTATTTTTTTAAACTTGCCTCAATAATATTGTAACAACAAAATATATTATTACTGTATAAAAATCAGATTTAAGGCGTACATTCTAAAAATAAAATATAAAATAGACAAGAGCGAGGCATCACTAGGGGGTGGGTGCAGGGTGGTTGTAGACTGTAGAGTGGGCAGGAGAATGCAATTATCCTCCATCACGATGCGACGCCCTTGGCAACTATTGAAACGCAATTTTAATTTTCAACGAGTGAACTTTATTTTATCTTTTATTTTCAAAAAGGCCATATTATACATTAAAAACTTATTTTATTAAAAAATAACACACTTCCTTTATCAAAATAAGCTAAAATCTAATAATAAAATAAGCTAACCCAAAAAATACTGGGCCCATAACCTATTAAAACGCAATTTTAATTTTCAACGAGTGACATTTATTTCTTCTTTTATTTCCAAGAAGGCCGTATACATTAAAAACTTATTCTGATAAAAAATAACAGCATCGACCTCTACTACATTTTGCGAACAATTGACGCGTAATTTTCTGTACATGTTACCTACTCGTTATATTTTCTAACATACTAATAACATGAGCGAAATATTTAACAATTAAGGCACTAATTTTCTATAGCCTCTATTCTATATTCAAAGCCTAACAATGAATCTCTTTGTGAATTAATATAATGTCGAATTTGAGTTTATATATTATTACAGTTCGCATCACGTAAAAAGATCGCTGGAAGAAAAGCATTTAAATTGAATAGTCACTCTAAAAATGTAAGTGACCAAAACCATGAACCATGGTTGTAGAGCTCAGTCGTTCATGGTGATAATCAATGAATTTCATCATTAAAACTAATCTGTATTTGAAAACTTAAAGAAAGACTTAAGACTTTCTTTTCCTCTCCGTTAGCCTACGTAGGTAGGTACTATACCAGCCACACCTCTGTTTCCCAGGAGGTGACATCAAAGACCATCTCGGTTTGTGGCGAAGGAGCCTTGCTGGCTGGAGCTGGTGGTGCAGGGGACCTGGCCGCAGTCCTCGACAGGTTATCTTCAGAGGAACCCCCGCTTCTATGGGTTGGCCCAGCGGCAGCCGACTGTGCGAGAGTGCGAGATGCTGTGAGATACGCAGCACTGGAGATCAACGAACATCTCGAGACTTACTTCGATAGGCGAGAACATGCTTTAGAGGTACATACTAGATGGGTAGCTATAGCTATAACTAGGTAAATAGCGGCAATCCACAAAATAGCCACGGATATGATATGCGTCAATACAATAGCTAGCTATTTGGCTATTTTGATTAGATCTAGCTAGCTATCTAGCGAGTAGCGGACAACGTTATGCAGCCGCGCGTAGCTGAATAGCTATTTAGCTAACACATACTCTTAATAGTATACATGATTTCATTTTGCAGTTTGTTTAAATATAAAGGAGTCTCTGGAAATTTATATTATGCAATATAATATAGGTATATTGTACTGTGTACGTTATTGATTACTTGACAGGATGAAATTGTAGTCGCTGTATAAAATGTAAGAACAGAAATATTAAATTTGAATTAGCCTATTGAATAATTTCATTTTGCAAGCAAATGAAAGTTTTAATGTTAAGAAAGCTTTTAACTATAAGTATGCCTAAAAAACTCCTTGCAAACGAACTCTGTATATTTCCTTCGAAGCCATAAAATTTTCCGTGATTTGATGCTATTTAATATTCTTGTTAACTTTCAGTTTTGCGTTAAACTTGGAAAGAAGAAATTTCTTATTCAATCTAAAAAATATATTCCTTAAACGTTATAATATACTACTAACATTGCGTAATAGAAAACCTGCCTATGAATTATGTAGTATAAGGGGAAAGTTAAAATCAATAGTGACATGTGACGTTCTTAATGAGAAAATTTACTTGTGTTTACCTTAAACATACCTTACGCAACTACGATCTTATCGAATACTGAATTCTTTTAAAGACAATTCATTACCTAACTTAAAGTTAAAAAAAAACGTGGGTATTTAACATTTTTAATACTAATATGAATAAACAATAATAAGGAGGAATAAATAATAATAAATTTATAGTTTTTTATACTATTCATCATATATTATAATATGAAATATTTACAGACTCTCGAAATGTCGCGAAGTTCAGACGAGACCGGCCGGTGTCTATACAAGCTCATCTTTCAACTTCTCTTGCTGTTGGAAACCAACAACAAAATGGTAGTCGCCGTATACAGCGCGGCATTGGATAATAGGGTAAGTTTTTATAATTATAATTGTTATAATTTAAATCTGATGATCTTTTAAAGTTAAATGTAATCATATGTACCTATTACAATTACAAAAAATGTTTTGTATTTATGATGTCTGATTTTTTTTAAAGTATTCGTAGATAAATAATATTAGTACTTCTGTTCACATTAGCAGTATCCAAGTGAGTCTTAATTAAATTAATTTGGCAAACACATTGATGATATCGCTAAGCTAAATTGATTGGAACCTAGGGCGTAAATTACTCGCACATCAGATATATCACGAAGAACAAAGAAGTAATGTATCTCTATATTTTTACTCTATATTAGACGACACGATGGCTCAGTTTGTAGTGATCCTACTTGCTGCGCCAGCGGTCGCGGGTTCGAGTCCCGCTGGGGACATACATTTGTTGAGCACGAATGTTTGTACTCCCGTCATGGGTGTTTATATTTATATTATGTATTTATTTAAACTTATATATGTAGTATATCAACTATCTGGTATCCGTAACACAAGCTTCTTCGTAGCTTACCACGGAACTAGATAGCGCTGTGTGTAATAATGTCCCACATATTTATTATTATATTTATCTATACATTTATCAGTAGTGAAACCTGGGAAATTTCCGCCGGCCGGTACCTCAGTGTTACGTAAAGCTTAAATCAATATGGCGTATCTATGAGCCACCTGCCCCATACTATTCAACAGGTATCGATTGCAATGTTGCACAAGCGCATTTGTAAAGGTCACATGAATTATTACATCGTCTGAATAGCAACATTGTGTAGGTAAAAATGGAAATCGTATTCTCTGAAAAATAGCTGCAACAATGTCTAGCCTAGCTAATGCTAGGCAAAATGGTTCTTTTTATGCAAAGTAGTTAAAAAAAAAAAAATATGAGAATCGAGAAACTAAGTATGACAAAGAAAAATTTTGAATTATGTTTTGTTATAGTTTTATTAAGTACGTTTGATAAGCGGGCTATTTTTTTAATACAGTATTAAGAATAATTAATATTATTTAATTTTTTTATTAAAAATAGTTAATTTGGTTTAGCTAAACGAAGATTTATAAAGATATTTGTAATCGCTTTGACGAATTATACCTAGTATCTATTTAGTTTTAGAATCAGATTGGGTTTTTTTCAGGATTCTAAGCTTATTCAAAACTATACGAGTTGAATATTATTTAAACAATTCAAATTTAAATATTTCAAAGTTAAGTTTTTTTATGTTATTTATTATAATTTAAAATGACCAGTTTATAATATAAATACAACTGAACGTGTTTTTATAGTATATTTAAAAGAAAAGTGTCCTGGCAACAGGAATATATTCATTAATTATTTTGTAATGTAATCAACATTAGAATTTAATTAAAAGAAATACATTAATTTTCCGAATAGCAGTTAGTATATGTAAGGGAACTAAAAACCAATTAAAATGATAATGGATTATTGAATATAATTTTTTTTATTGCGTTTTTAAGTGATTGCAGCTAGGGAATGCAAATCTCGCTTCAGCTCTAATCTCGCGAGTTTATGAATCCAATCTCGCGAGATCTCGCGAAAACGAGATCTCGCGAGATCGAGGATTGCATTCCCTAATTACAGCGTGTCTCAATTCAACTTCAAATTGAGTATTGCATATACAATAGCTCAATATTAAGAAACAAAATTACACAATTTATTTGATCTCGAAAAGTACTTATATTATTTGTTATTCAATACAAAATGAATTCCTGGAAAAAGCTAAAGGTGAAAATAGCAGCTTTCTGCCACGTGTAATGTGTATAGCAAAGCCCGGGCCACCCTACGTCCTTGCGCATCCTCGTCTCCTAGCAACCCTTCCACCCTGCCGACCTCCCACCCCTACACCAGCATAGCAACCACCCCACCACCCTACCCCAACAACCCGGCACTCTATCAATGTAATAGAAAGGTCTTCGAGAGTTAATTTAATAAATAATATTCTAAAATACAATAAATTATTATGTGCACTGGACTGCACTGCACTTTTATACTTTCTTTTATTAACCTAATTTGAAGAGACAAAGAATCATTAGGAATATTAATTTGATATCATGATATACCTACCTACCTAATATCTGATATTGTTTTATTTACTAGTTCTCTCGCACGTTAATAATATGTTTATTAGTGCGTTCTATTATTATTATTTTATAATTATTATTAGTGACATATTTTTAGTAATTTGCAGAGAAAAATATTTATTATTAACAGAATTAAAGCGTTACATATATGATGCAGATATTTGTTAAAACTAAACATTAGCATGCGATTGACGAGATTATTTTTAGGAAATTTCCGTAGACTTTGAGTTTTTATCTAAAATCTATAACTGCAGCCCGAAGCGCTGATTGCTCGATCGCAGCATCGAGCTCGCTACTCTTAGTAACAGGATAATAGAATACACGAAGCTAATACAATTATATGGCGGCGGCTCCTGCGCTACAGGAAGGTAGAATTTTGCGACTAATTTGATTTGGCTGATGTCAATCTTTAATATTTACCGACTCTTTATAAACTTAAGTACACGAATATAATATATATAAACTTTACTTCTTTAAAAGCTATATTGTTCATCAAGAAATTATGTAACCCATTTGGAAAGTTGCGAGTCATTCCTATTACAAGTATCTTTGATAAGTTACTGGGAAGTCTCAGCATAATTAATTGTTACTACAAGTTGATGAATAAAGATATTTATTTATTTAAAAAAAAATATTTCCCATCACTATACGTACTTAAGAGATATTCAGCCTCGGCGGGCGACTGTTTCCATGAAATCTTATCTATTGGCAATATCATTATATAAATGTAGCGAGTTGTTATAGGACATTTTAGCTTTAAAAATAAAAGAAAATATATTTTATGTACATATTTGCTACAATGATTAAGAAGTAAATAGAAATAAGAAAAAATATTACTTTCTCGATTCTTATACATAAATATTTTACTAACTAATTTTGCTTATGTTAATTTTTGTAATATTTCAGTGCAATAAAGAATCGTTTTTCATATAATATAGTTACACTGATGAGAGAGAGAGAGAGAGAGAGAGAGACTATGTGATTATGAAGCTTAGGTCAACTGCATACTAAGTGAGCTCTCCCGCTGCATCACATTTCGTTACATGAATTTATATTCGAATTAGCATTATACATGCAAAATGTTTTTTTCATGGCCACGTTGCAGAGGATATGCCAGATTATTCCAAACGATATTTATGTATGAGGGAAACACATGGAGTACAATAAAATAAAAGTTCTTGAGGTTTTTTAATGCATTAAAAAAGACTGTGAGATTATTACTATAATAAGTTATATGATAATTATAAATGCGGGAATATGTGAGTGTTTCTCTTTAATTTGAATCGTTTTATACTAGCGGCTCACCCTCGCTTCGTTCGGGTTCGTCCCTAGATTTAGCGCGAGCGAAGCCGCGGGTTCCGCTTGTATATCTTTATAAATTATAGCCTATGTGTTATTCTGATGTATAAGCTATATTAATGTTTCATTAAAATCCATTCAGTAGTTTTTAAGTGAAAGAGTAACAAACATCCATCCATCCATACTTACAAGTTTTCGCGTTTATAATATTAGTAGGATTTTCCGCAACGACGCGACTGTTCAACAGGTTTTTGTAACGGTGGAATGGTATCCCCACTCACCCCTAATACTCCCCGCGTTGCACTTATTGGGGAGTATTAACTTGCTGGGGAGTATCAACTTGCTGGGGAGTATCAAAGGATGTGTCTGTCTCATAGAAACACGCTTCAGTGAAATTTACTGAGATATATTTATTTTATTCGTGAATAAAAACTAGAAATATGTACAGTAATTACATAATTGCATTCTTAGTGTGGTGATTCAGTTTTACAACTGTAGATACAGGGTTCGAGTCCAGAGTAAACTATATCTGCTGCGCTCATAATAGTTTCATGCGAAAATTACGAAACTTTGAAGTACTTTGTACACAGGTACACGAGAGTAACACACGTAGTTATACTACGTGATTTTGCACAGCTACTTATTTTGCACAGCTTATTAGCCTATTGTTTTTGTTACTTCTTTTTTTTTATTTGTTTATTCAGACAAAAAAGGTATACAAAACCGTAACAATACAATTAGACCTAAGTATAATACCCTACATTATTACAAATAAACTGATCTGTCATTAAAAGTGACGGATGATAAATAAGTATGTTTTACAAAAATAATAAGTGAAACTAAATTGAATAAAATATTGAATGAACTAACTTGAAGCTACTAATAAAGGTAACAAAAGTACATAATTATGTCTTATATAAGAATTTCACTAAGGAAGGCTCGTGCCCAACAGTGGGGCGTAAAAAGGGCTGATGATGTACTAATTCCACAAAAATTAGTGGTGTGCGAATATCATTCGAAATTCGAATCGAACAATTCGAACTATTCGAAATTCTACGAATAATTGGAAAAATTTCGAATAATTCGCGAATTAATTAAATATCTCTGGATTTTCAATTGTTTCCATTTAAATTCGATTCGGAACGAATAATTCGTAAGTTCGAATTATTCGCACACCCCTACTTAAAATGTACTGAATGTGGTATTGAATACAGGGTGTAGAGATGAGTGCGGCGGTGGCCACAGTGCGCGCGGCGCTGGCGGCGCACGCTTGCGACGCGCCCCCGCTCCCGCTCCCGCTCGCGCCCGCATCCCCGCCCGCGCCCCACGATGACGCGCGGCTGCTGCACCTCGTGCACAGGCAGAGGTGAGAGATTATATCTACTAATATTATAAAGCTGATGAGTTTGTTTGTTTGGTTAAATGCGCTAATCTCAGGAACTACTGGTAGTGTTGGATAGTCCGTTTATCGAGGAAGGCTATAGGCATGGACGTATTAACTAAGGACCAGTCATAAAATACAAATGCATGAAAACACTTTCAACCATTTGAAGTATAACGCACACAAAGAATTGACACAATACATCAAAATTCACTCTAATGCTAGTGCTTGAACGTAGTCGATAAAATACATACATCAATGACATTTTAAATATTAATAATAAATATTGTTTGATTTTTCGCCGACAATCAAACCCAGAACGTTCGAATGGGAAAGAAAAGGCGTATCATAAATAAGCTGTAAGGCAAAGAAAATAAAGGGAGAATAAAGGTGGGGTAAGCTTCCGGTATTTATATTTTAATTATACTAAAATAAGCAGGACATTGTTATGAACTTTTTACTCAATTATAGTTATTATAGACTTCAAATTTTTTGTTAAGAATTTTTTTTCTCTTTCGAGAAGGATCCCTAGGAAATCTAAAATTTTGTGTAATTTATGTGTTAAAATAAAATAAAAATTAAGTACACATACTAATTATAATTTTTGCATTTATAATGTTTTTATTTAATTATAAAAATATTATTATAAATTTATTGTCATCAGATTGTAGGATACTGCGATAAAAGTATTTTATGTTATTGTACTGTACAAATAACATCCATTATTCGCTTAGTTATTTCGTCAAATATCGATATATTTTTCGACATTGTCAAGCACTAGTCGATGTCAAATGGACTTACTCGTCAGTTCTGTCATTTGTTTTGAACGGTATAATCCAGCCATTTTATGATGGTTGTCAGATGTCAACAATACATAGATATATCGACTATATTTAACATAGTTGAATAATACGAAATTTTATTTTACATTTACTCAAATTTTGTGATAAATAACATTAAATGTAATAAAATATATTACTTACAAGTGAAAAGAAATAGTGCTGCTTCCGCTGCTATAGTTTTTACACCATCTAATAGAACATTTAGTCATTTTTGGGAGATGTTTTGTTGACAAGTAAGTGCTTGAGACTGACATAAAAACAAACGGCCAGGCCTAAAATATCCTGATTACTGTCAAGGCCGGTAAAGGTACGTTCGCTTATGTGTCTCGTCCATTAGATACGTCCATGGCTATAGGCTATATTATACCTCGCTACGACCAAAATTAGGGGAGCATCAATGAAAAATGCAAAATCCTATGAAATAAGTTCCATATCGTTATTCGTTTTGTAGTTTTTGCAGTGAGGTTTAACAAAAAAACGTCTCGCTATATATTAGTACAGAAATAATTAATATTATTTCATTTGATAGACAGAAAACGCGTACAAACCGTAAGGTATAACCATGGTAACGTCGTTTTGACTTAATAAGCTGTATAATGAAAATTATTAGTAAATTGACAACACTTTGTGTCGTGAAGGAAAGACAGGTCTAAATATCTAGTAAGCTGTGGCGACGGTGATAGTTACCACGTAATTTACTATCTAACATTAATACTTTAAAATATTTGTTTGCCACATCCAAGAAATATAACTCTAATGTTTTGTATAACGAAGTAAATGTAAAACGAAGTTCGAGCGGCGCGGATCTAATTCAAGGTTATTCAATGTAAATGTCAGAGGAAATTTCCTTCGAATATTTTATCCCGAATCAATACGAAAATATTCCTCTCACGTTTTGTGGCATGTGACGCGAGGCGAAGATTAATGTGCGTGGGTAGAGTTCAAGGTTAATTCACTGAAAATTTTCCATGACTCCTTTATTCAAATAGGCTGTAAATGGATGTCGGCAGATTTTGTGTAGCCTCATAAATACATAATGTAAAACCCACGCCCTGCTAACATTGGTCTAGATATTTACAACGGAAAATGTAAATGGAAAGCTCTCGCTTTGTAGTGTTAGCTACGTTCCGAGTGGGATTACTAAGAATTATTAGGAAAGTTTGTTTGATGGAAATTTATTGTCTAATTAGTTGTTATTTTAAGCGATGAAATAGAATTAAACGGGAATAATGAAGTTCAAAATTCAACCTTTTGTTTCGAATCAATTACCTACTGATATTTTGAAACCTTCCGAGCCGATGGTAGCTTCACTACAGACTCGCATACTGACATTTTATTTAAATTCTATATTTTCATAACGTAAAGTAGTGATGATTGAAAAGTGTTTATTAATTTGGATAAAGTTAAGTTTGATTTGATTTGAGTCTCCACACCACATTGCTTTTTCAGCGCATTGTACAAGATTAATAGTAATATGCATATACATATATGTGTGTATGTATGTATGTGTGTGTGTGTGTGTGTGTGTGTGTGTGTGTGTGTGTGTGTGTGTGTGTGTGTGTGTGTGTGTGTGTGTGTATGTATGTATGTATATGTGTGTGTATATGTGTTTGTTCATATCGTTAGCCTCCCTCAATACGAGAGGTATCAGGCCTTAGTCCGCCGCGCTGGCCTAGTGCGTGTTGGCGGACTTCACATGTCTTTCGAAGACTTGCTAGGTTCTCTCAGACATGCAGGTTTCCTCACGATGTTTTCCTTCACTGTAAAACTATTTGGTAATAAAAATACTTTCTTAAATTTACGCGAACATTTTTATAAGTTTTATAATAGCAACGAAAAATCAAAATAAATCTGCGATAATATTCGAAAAGATAGTTTTATTTTAAAGTGGTAATAATGTAAAGGAATGATTCGCACATGAAAATATTAGAGATGTAGACCCGAATTTGAATCCGCATCACACGGTTACCGAAGCGAGTGCATTGCTACTGGGCTACCACTGCCTTCTATATATTCCTTCTATGCATATATGTAAATAAAATAATAAAAATATTTTTCTATGGCTTATTCGAATTCGATTCGAAAGATTTCTAGGGAATGTCAATCATCCTAATTATATTAGTTAGTTACATTATGAATTCGCGGCGTTCAGCAAAATATAAAATTCGCTCTCGAACTTATTATTCTGAATCCCATTACCCTTACTTTAAGATATACGTGAATATTTGACATCACTGATTTATCTAGACTGATTAATGTGTGTTGTCTGACATTTCGAGCGCTACCCGTAGTTAAAAGGCATAATCAATCATGGCCATGCCCATGACCCATATGACGCAGATGGAAAAATCCGAACAGACAGTCTTATTTAAATTTTGTTTTTATACTTTGAGATGATAGTATTTAGTATGAAAAAGATCTCATTGTAGCCTATAAATAGAATAAATGGGTAGGACGGCTGAACTGATGAAATCAATCTATTATATAACTAGGTACCCCATTTAGTATAAGTTTTTTTACAACTAAAGAATTTTTTTTATTATTAAGACCTTTTAATATTTCTAAGGAACATACAAAAAAGCCATTCTCGAGTTTTGCGCTTAGCAACTTAGTTTTCAATTTTCAATCAAATTTAGATGGGGTTCGGCGCTAGCGCTAGTGCGCGAGCGCAACGCAGAACGCATACTGGAGCGCGGGGAACTCCCCGAGGATGACATCACCAGCCTCTTGCACGTGTACTGCAAGGGACTAGCGCAGTCGCATCCCGGTATGATATGCTATTTATTTACACATAATAAATTTGTAGTTGACTCGAACCTGTACTTGGATATTTCTAAGGAAAATCTTATTGTAATAGTCATTTATATAGATTTCGATCGATATCGGGTTAATCATTATTGATTATATAATTATATATTTACAGTTTTCGTGGCATAAGTTCAGCTTTGCATTTGTGTGAGTGATAGCGAAAAGCCAATAGCCGCGCATCAAAAACCAGTTAAAACAGGTTTGAACCAATCTCGCAACGTCTATCCGTATCGTCGTGCTTATCCGTACACTGCACTCACACAAATGCAAAGCTGAGCTTATGCCTCGAGAACTGTAGTATGTTTTCTATGTTACGTAGTGTATCAATTATCTGGTATCCATAGCACAAGCCTTGTCCATACAATGGAACTAGATGGTGAAGAATAGAACACACAGCGTGTTAATGTCCTAATATAGTTTTAACAGTTTGAAACAAAAAAAAAGTGTCAGAAGTTTAAGAGTTAGCCTTATTAATTTTAAATTCAAGTTTTAACTTGAATTTAAAATAAAGCTAACTCTTCCCCGTCTCTTAGCGCCTGGTACTATGGACTTATTTTTTCGTTTCATCGAGTTTGAAATCACATCGATTTTAAAGAAATTTCACTTCAAAAATGTTTATCCAATCACATGTGTCACTCCGCAGACATGGTGGCGGTCACGCGGCCCGTGAGCGAGCTGTCCCAGAACCTGTCCTTCATGATGGAGAGCCTCTACAAGGTGTCTGTGTCGCTTCAGCGCCAGGAGTTTGTCTGATGCCGCGCCCCCGCCTCTCCCCCTCCCCCTCCCCCGGGCCCGCTGCCGCCGGCGCCGCCGCCCCCTCCCCCCGGGCCTCCCCCCGGGGGGGCGCCCTCTCCCCCGCCCCGCCGCCACCCCCCGCGCCCGCGCCACTCCGCGCAGAGCCCGCGCCGCCCCGCGCTACACAGCTGCTTCAATATCGACATATAAATCACACACATCACACATTATTTTCATACACATTTTGTTTGTTCACTATTTTGTTCTTTATTTATTATATTTATTATTTTCTCTTTGTTAACGCATGTATCATTCATTCATTCGGACGTTCTCGTCATCATCGCGGTAAACGTATCTCAGAGTAGATACGTGACGCGGCCACACTGACTGCCGATGGCAAGTCGTAAAAAGGACTTTATTGTAATATTGGATGATACTTAGGGCCGTTTTGGTGACCTCCGGTGACCTCGCCCTCTCCTGCAATCACAGGACTTGACATGGCGCGAGAACTCGACTTTGATCGCAGAGACTCATCGCGCGTCGCACAAATAACTAAACGTGCACTACACACGGAATTTGACCCTCGAAAGTCCCACCAGTGGGCGTAAGCTTACAGCCAGAGCTTATTAAACCAAAAATTACTTAACTCACTTAAAATAAATTAACAAAAATTATTGAATATTAATCGTAAATGTATTAAAAGTAGATGAAATTTCGCCTCAAATGAGTTTAAAATTGTAAATGTCAAATTACATTATACACAAAGTTTTATGTATTTGTGAAATTATTTTACGCATGTATATGTAATATTTATGTTTTGTAACTTTAAAATAAGAATTCGGTGTCTATATCAAATAAGCTTACTCTGTATCCTTCCAGGGGTTGGCGATTGCGAATGATTACCCGATAATAATCAATATGAAATACCGAATGTCATATAACCACAGAACTGGTAATATATGAGAATAGAAATGTGATGCGAGCCTGGCTTAAATGCCAGACACTAGATTCGCGGCTTATCGTGATCCATGTTTTAAAATGGGCTATTGTAGTGTTTAAAACTGTTCAAACTGTACGGGAAAGGGAATATCCTTTCTCTGGTTAGTAAAATAAAACACTTTAAACGAGCTTATAATCACAAACGTAAACGAAAACAAAATCATTTTCAATTAAATTCTTATAAAATTTCAACGATTTGTTTTAATTGTACATTTTGGTTTTCATTGCTTGTTGAATTTCAATACAAAGCTCGCGTCAACGTTAGACATCGCAATGGAAATGTTAGTAAACGAAGCTCTCCACTACGCAAAAGCGTATGGTACTGCAAGTAAATTCACTCGAGCCTCACTTCTATTCCTATATATTACAAGTTCCTTGCATATAACATTTCAAAAAATCAACTAAATGGATCAAGAATTAAACAAGTCAAATTTTGATCAAGATATGAAGCTCAAAAAAAAATTTGTTGCCAATTCACTAACTAAAATTAATAATTAAAAACTATTTAATGACGAATCTTATATCATTCACGATCAGCCACGTCTATCGCCTCGCAACGTCGAGTGCGTTAACTGTTCTATGAAATAGTTACTGTGTCAAAGCAAACGCGAGCAACGCCCGGTGACACACATAGCTAGTACAACTCTCTAAGCCCGCTCTCATATTATATTGATATTACTAATTTATATTTATTGATGTCAACTTATAGATTTTTATTGTAATTGTTATGTAACGTATTGAATTTCATGTTAAAGTCTAATTGTCAGTATTTGATTCTTTTACTATAAAATTATAGATAAAGTAATTGAATAATTATATATATGAATGTTGAAAGATAATTTACTCCCATATCATATGAATTAAGCCGCGGGCCGGCTGAGGGGGACTCGGGGCCCCCGGGGCCGCGGGCCGGCTGAGGGGGACTCGGGGCCCCCGGGGCCGCGGTGTAGCGAATTTAGTGAATAATTATAATTAGGCCAATTAATGTACTACAGTACATTGTTATTGAACGCTCTCATTTAGTTTCAAACAACTGATCTCAGCTAGGATATCTATCTACACGCACGCGGTCACTCCGTTGCGACTCGTCGTCGAACTACGTTTAAACATCGTCTTCTATTTTTGATTAAATATTAAATAGTATGTCCGTCGCAACGTTCGTGTGTACAACCAAATATTTGCCTTCATTTCGCTTTTCACTCCACCGCTGTTGTGGTGTTACGTTCGCGCACATCTTGTGATGCTTAAATTATTCTAATATTGAAAAATTGTATTTTTTTAAACCATTACTTAATGTATTTACAATATTGTAATCAAACGAAGTCCTCACACGCTTACTTTTACTCATTCTATAACTTCAATGTAATAACTAATTTAATTGAATACTAATTAAGTTATAAATAAGCACATTTGTTACGCTTCGTGTTGCCAGCGCCACGGTTATGAATTACCAACTTTCTATTTGTAAAAATCAATTTTATTATAAAAATACTTAATAAAATCTCCTATTAATTACTAATGATTTTAAAATTAAGAATCTGGCAACACTAATAAATACACACTAGCGGTTAATTTATTACAAGTTTTCTATTTTAAATTTATACTATTTGAATGAACTATTATTAGGTGATAATTAAATGATTTGCATTAGAATCGCCGCTAGCGTCTTGTGGCGTGCTGTTTCTAACCAAATGAAGCATAATCATAATTTGTTTACTTAACGCTTTTTGTGATATACCTAATATTTTTTTCATTTAAGTTTTAAAATACTAATTACAATATTTATTGTTAGCTTAATTTTACTGTTTCCTCTCCTGTCCGCGCGTAGTGAGACTATACGATACTAATGATTGTAACCAGTTGTATATGTATTTTAAATTAATAAATAAATAAATAAAGTACTTTGTTTTATTTATGACGATCCTCACCCTTCCTATTAATATTTGTCTTTTATATTTTATAAAAATAAATAAACTATACGATTATATTTTATTAAATTAAACAGTTAAAGTTTTGTTGTGCTTTTTTTTGGAGTGCCATTATTAGTCACATATCATATTATTAATAATTTAACATATAAAGATATATTTTATATAAGGGTTTTAAGAAGCTTTGTAATAAATGGTAATTTGTTTAATAGTTATGTACGACATGATTTTTTATTAGGGTAAAAAAGATTAATTGATGCAATTTCTGAATGAATTTCCGTCACAAATAATAATGAATGTTTTACAACGAACAAACAAACACGGCAGACAGGTTTTTGATGTCTTACAAAATTATACGATAATTTGGAAAAAATGTTATTTTCTTCCAAATGATAAATAATTTTGTCGCTAGTTTTGATAAGAAAAAACAACCTTATCATACATTCTAGTCATGTCGTATACAATATGACAACAAAAAGCATTTCGGAGTGTACACCAAAGATAATGTAACTACTAATATTACATTAACATTCAAAAATCAAAACACAAAATGAAGTTTTAACAAAATAACATGGTCACTGGTCAGCCATCTTAACGGAAGCGGAAGTATTGCAAGAAAGAGAAACCACGTTGAGGGAGAGTGATAGCAATATCCGCCATTATTTGCCACGTAAATTCCATAGAAATTTTTTTGGTTCCTAGTTGCGCCTGGGTCATGTTGTTGTTGTGTTTAAAATTTATCTCCAATAGGAAAAGGCAAAGATAGTCCATACAGCCTAGTCTAAATTTGTAAATTTCATTCCGATATGACGAAAGGCGAGGCCAAGTCTGAAGAAACTTCATTTATCTTTTGATTCCTAAATCGATCTATATCTAAAAATCTTTATTATTAATATAAATATTTTTTGTTTGGCTAAATGAAAGGTTTTTAGAAAGCCTAATTTAAATAGGTGGATGAAACACTATTTTGTGCAACATGGCGTCAGTAACGTCACAAGGAAGTGTCATAAACAAACAAGCCTATATATACAAAAACTAACGCAAGTCGATTTAATATTTATTATTCTTTTATTTACGAATATATGCTATCTAATGGTATTATTTATTATCACGAAGCATAGCTACAAGGAAGTAGGAACGGCGATAACGCTATGTCAATACTTCTTGACAGGGATTTTATTTGACAGATTACTGCCTTGTCATCGCTTTTTTGTCACTTGGTAACACAGATAAATAAATTAAGTTTGTAAAGCCTTTTTTTGTTTATTTTGTAAATGATTCTGAACTTCTTCTGAATTTCTTTCTTTTTCTTATTTAAGGGATATCCCTTTTTAAATTGTTAAATAGCATAAGAGGATGCTAATAAATAATACAATAATTTTACAACGTCAAATAGCCTACAAAATCGTATTATGTAAATAATCAGATTGATTGAAATTAACATAAGAAAAAAACCTTCTCACAAGAAATCCAAGTTTCTATTCAAGAAATTGAACACTTAGTAATTTCTAAAGAAAAAAGATAAAATAAACGCCAAAGCATATTTATAATATAAAATAAATATGAAACCCTAAAAACATAACTAATATAAAAAAAACATTAACATATAAATTCGCAATTAATGTATAATTATCTAAATCAATAAATTATAGAGCACTTGGTACTGTACTTTTAAAGTAGGTACTGTAAATGTAATATTTTCTTTAGAAAACAGCAACAAGTAGTGTAAATCACGACAAAAGTTTAAATAGATGATAATCATTATTTTATTATTAATAAATAATAAAGGCAGTAGTCGCTTGATATTTTTTTTAATTTAAAAACTGCTTTTATTCAAAACAAGTGATGCACTGAAAAACGTAGATAACCTAAAATCCTTTTAACGCCATAATTTATTCAAGTTTGGGTTTCAGAATTAAAATTGGAATAGCTGAGCTTTAGAAGAGACAATCAAATGTCTCGTCAATATTTAAACCTTGAGACACTGAAACGTGTTACATCACTACGAGATTCAATGAAAACAAAATTTAGAAAATGGCTGCCTCACAAGGGTTATAATTTATATTATCTTGAATCTGCTATTATGACTGTTACATATATAAAAATATAATTATAAATTTATAAATTAATGAATTATAAATATATAAATGTATGAATTAAAATAAAAAATTGTATTAGATTAGGTACATGTTATATTGAGATCACATTTATTACTCTTTCTTCTCATTTTAAATTAAGCGAACTTTCGCATTAGCTAAAAATGATCAATGCTTTTATATTTCATTTATTCAATGTTTTTATTAAGTAGGTAAATCATTTCAATAAAATGTTATTCCACAATACTACGAAAAAAATCAAAAACTTCGCCATGCAGCCTAAAATTCGCCATAGCGATTGAAATATTTCTGCTAAATAAAATTCGCACACCAAGCATTACTTTTATTTATAAAGATTCTTTTTACATTAAAAGGAATTTAAGAAAGGTTTAAATTCTACAATGTATAGCCAAAGTAGGTACTAAAATATATTTAGTTTACAGGTTACGCTTCGACAAGTTTCGGAATCGAACCGATGATCATCACCAGTCAAAAGGCATCTCAATAACAAAAAATCGCACTGTTAACAAAAAATCGCATTGCAGCAATACAGGAGGAACCAAAACAAAGTAAACAGCATATTATTTATAAGACTTCCATTTATTATGAATAATAAGATCTAAACATAGAGTTGAGTAGAGTCGCGCCTCAAGGAGACACTGTTTGGTCATAAGAGTTGTTTCACTCAGTCGTCGCTATTTCTAGTGTATATGTACGTCTATCAGTCCTCCGAAGCGACAGCGTTCCATAACTATTATACTAACACTATTCAAAAACAAATTAATTTTACTTTATATTTCGTATTGAATTCGCCAGCGCATTACTCGTACTGGCAGAGTCGATATAGTATCTCTCAATTATGAATGATTTTATTATAGTTTTCATTAGAAATTTGGATGTAGTGACACAAATCGATAGAATATCGATGACCATATCGGGACTACCTGCCCAGACGACTACAGCGACCTACAGACGACACATGAGTGAGAGTATCCGTACATATAATTCGCGTCATGTAAAAAGAACGCTGGCTGTCAAGTTGCTCAGAGGCGATTTATCCGACAATTTGGTGGTAAGATGTAAAGGCTCGCTATTGGTTCGTCAGTTCAAAATACCATCGCGCACACAAGTTTTTAATTACGAAATGGTTTTATATAAAAAATAGAGAAAAAATTATTTGACGTATATTGGTTTATCTAGAGCTTTAGAGAGAATCTGATAATAATGCAGTTATCAATTTTAAAAAATGTATCAAAAGAATTATTTTATTTTTTGTAAGTAAATTAAACACTCTACACTGAATCAAACATATTTTTTTTAATTAATATAATTCTATTTAATTACATTCTATCTAATATATTTTTCAATGTACCTGCCAATAACCAAAATACGTCGCGAGCGAAAGGCTAGTTCGAAAATAAAAGAATAGTCTTAGTAATTTCGTGTGGAATGTCCCCATGCGCAAACACCCCCCCCCCCACCACTTTCTTCCAGCGTTCTTTTTACGTGACGCGAACTGTACACAAAGTGGGGGGCAGCGTTAGGTACACTACTATGTCAAGGCAATGTGATGATTTCATACTGCTGTCTAATGACAAAACGGGTTTTATCCAGCTCCATTGTTAGTAGTAGTGTAGCTATCGTTGCAGCTGTCATAAGCTTAGTCTCTAAATATACCCATGTGGCGCGACCGCGATTTTCATATGTATAGGTATCTGCGACCATGGTCTCGTTATGGTCGCCTTATTTGTGCAATCTCTAAACATCTTCTTCACCTATCTCATCAATTGTTCTTCAACTTCTCCACAATCACCGTCAAATCCAGAATTCATATTATCAACTCCCGCCCCGCCAAACAATACATATGAAAATTACAATGGACAGACAACGAATGTTCTTATATATATAGACATGAAAAACAACAGACCGTCAATATTTAGTTTCTACGTTAGATAGTACATTTCTAAGACACAGATATAATTTCATAGATATAATTTCATTTATATATATACAAAATGAGTACCATTCTATGGTAATCCCTATTACTATGCGTGTTACGGACCTAAGAGTAATGGTAAAATTACATTTCAAAAGCTGCAAATAAATAAAAAAAATACATATTATTAATATATAATTAAATTTTACTATTTTCTAAACTAACTTACCTACTTTATTTAAATATAGTAAACACAAAATTCAACAGATATGTGTGACTTGTACACACTATACGACTATATATGTAAGACTTTACCATACTAAAAAGAATCTTTTTACTATGACTTTACTGTCTATATATATATATATATGTATATATTGATGTATGATACATTGAATCATATAACATCAATTTTTCTACAAGTTAAAGCGACTTTTGAATTTCTTTCATCTTATAGAACTACACTAAATTTATACATCTATGCAATTTCAATAAATATTAGTGCCATTCATCTGGTACAATATCGATACTTTAATAAATTTTTATACATAGTTTTAATATATTACATTAAAATAAACATTGATAAAAACAAAATATATCATTTATTTAAATATTATGGACCTTTACACAATACAAAAGACATGAACTTAACCTAAATTGGTATGACAAAAACAATCTAAAATGGATTTGATTTGACTAAAATTCATTAAATATAGAGTATATAAATTAATATCATTAGATAAAACATGGACGATTATTAAAATTAACTTATAAATAAACATTATTCGAATGATTAAATAATATGTGTATATATTGTTATAAATTAAAAAAAATGATTAAAAAACTACTAATGTAAAGTGGTGTATAGCTGCTAGCGCACACACAATAAGATGCCTTTATAAGTAAATGTGGCTCTTTATAATTAGGGAAGAAAATTATAACTTAGGGCAGTTTTACATTACTGACTCAATGTAAAACTGCCCTTATAATTTAATTAGGGACTCGTCAATTTGTCAACCATAATTCAGACCAGTAAGTATTCCGCGGAAAATCGTTAGAACAGCTTTAATAGTACGTAGTGAAACGTACTGTCATCCGCATTTATTAATTTAAAATTAAATAAAATAAAACAAAATCAAATTAATAAATATAAAATAAAATAAAATTAATAAATTTAAAATAAAATAAAATTAATTAATATAAAATAAAATAAAATAAAATTAATAAATATAAAATAAAATAAAATTAATAAATATAAAATAGAATAAAATTAATAAATATAAAATAGAATTTTCAAGTAAAATTTAAATTAATAATAATTTTCAATATTAATACGTCGATTAATAAAAAAATGTAAAAAATGTCAATTAAAGTCGTCCATCTCAACGAGGGAGTTTTTTATAAAATAAAGTTAACCAAACTATACAAAGGGAAGTAAAAAGGTAAAAGTAATTCTAGACAGACATAGGGACCCTGCACTCAATTAACACTGGAAGGAAACTACTAGTATTAAATTTTTATTAAAAATATCTGCTTTTAAATGACAGAAGATAGATATTGGGACTTGAAATTAAAAAAACCATTGACATGTTACTGGGAAAATTCGGAAAACCAGCCTTTAGTAAATTAAACTATAAAAGCTTATTGACTTTGAAATTTGAAATGAATAATATATACTAATACTACGACGACATTTACTTACAATACACTATAGTTCAATATTATACTCTCTTACGGTTAAGGTATATTAGTGCGGCTTTACGGAGCTAATGCCACTAAAAGTTTGCATTCCATGCCTTAGAAATACGAAGGCCCATAATTGACTTATTCATAACATTATTCGAAACCATTTTCACGTCTTAATTTACTGAGTGACATCAAAATGGCCGCCATATACTACATATACATTACATTATATAATTATGCATTTAAAACTTACACTAGGACGAAGTTAAAATTTCATTAAAATCACAATATATTGTCAAATAATAAATAAGCAAATACATTTACATCAAATTATACAAAAACATTGAATTCAGACAGAAGAAAGTAAAATGGCCTCTAAACGTCTATGATAAAATATTAACTATATTATTATATTATGCTGTTATTAAAAATTTAAATTGTATCTAAGATACCGAGCTACCTATATTACTAGTGAACAAGTCACAGGATCGATCGGTGATGCCAATAGTAAAAACACTTATAAAAGTTAAATATTAAAACATTGATAAAATTCAAATGACATACTCTAAGCATTTCTTTAGTAAGTTTCATTTTACATAGACATTACAGGTCAGAATGAATAATCGAATATTAGGATGTTATTTTTAAAATCGATTTTATCGTAAAACCGAATAACTATGAGAATATTTTACTTTTTCGATTACATAATGTGACTCGGATCGACATCGAGTGTTGCCAAGTCAGAAAAAGCCAAGTGTCTTCGGTTAGTTTAGTTGAACAGTACGGAGTTGGGGTCCTCATTGTCCATTTGCTTGACATGCCTCAGCACATCCTTCTTAGTGATAACTCCCAGTAAGCGTCTGTGAGTAACAATTAATGAATTATTTCTTTGATGGCACAATTTGCACAGTTTTTATTTTAGCTACACTATTTGCTGTGCTAGCGATCGTGGGCTCGAGTCCCAATGGCATTCATTTGTTGAGCTCGAATGTTTGTACTCCAGTCATAAGTGTTTATATTATTTTATTTAGAGAAGTCAATAGAAAAGATAAACAAAATTAATTATATCTAACAAGACAAAGAAGTATAGTTACCCAACAAGAAAAATCTTTAGAAAAAACACTAAAAAAAAAGCTATTTACCCATTATGCGTAACAAGTGTCTGCCTCAAGCCCAGCTTCCTGAACATGTCGACCACAGTTTCCATAGGGGTCTGATCTGTCACCGTAATGGGGGCCATGTCGAGGATGCGGTTGAGGGGCAGGGAAGGGGGCCCGGGCAGGGCTTGGATGGGGCCCGCGAATATCACCGTAGACTGGCCCGTGATGCCTTCCATGGTGCGACGGGCGTTTGCTGTTCATCGGTTAAAAGTAATATTAATATTATTCTACGAATATTTTTTAATTTTTTATTTGCAATATTCATTATTTGTACTTAAAATAAAATAAATGCTAAGGATTTCGTTTCCGGTATTTAGAACCTCAGTTATTGTATATATAAAATATTATATATATAAAATATTATATATATATCTAATAATATAATTAATTTAATATATAGTATCTACTAACCAATAGCCAAGTTAAGGTCCCTGCGGAGAACAAAGCCAACTAAGTACTGGGATTCCTTTGAAACCACCACAGGATAGCCGTTATGTTCAGTTTCCTTTAAGAGTGTCTCCACATCATCTACAGTCATCGAGTCTTGGGTGATCACTGAGAGGGTCTCGTTGCGTCTGAAAAGTGTTTTATAATGTAGTATAAACATCATCATCATCATCAGCCATTTTTAGCGTCCCACTGCTGGGCACGGGCCTCCCTCAGTACGAGGGGGATCAGGCCATAGTCCACCGCGCTGGCCTAGTGCGAGTTGGCGGACTTCACATGTCTTTCGAAAACTTGTTAGGTTTTCTCAGACATGCAGGTTTCCTCACGATGTTTTCCTTCACCGTAAGACAAGTGGTAATCATGATATAAATGATTCGCACATGAAAATATCATAGATGCGAGACCCGGATTTAAACCCGCATCACTCGGTTATCCAAGCGACCGCGTTACCGCTGGGCTACCACTGTCTTATATATGTAGTATAATACGAATAATTAATGATCAAACATAATAATTGTACATACATAAGAAAATAATTCACTCTCCTCAAAATACCTTTAACACCCAATCACTCGTACCATACAAACCAATACTTAAAGCAATCTTACTTGGGTTCCATAACATCAGCTGCCAAGGAGGTATGTTGGAATTCATCCTTGCTGTCCAGGAATGGGTATCCGTTGAGGGCTATGTGAGCATCGTATATCCCCTGTCTCCCTAGAGCATCTCCCACCCACTTGGACGCCATAGCTGCCGCCATCAGAGGCACTATGTAGCGCACTCCACCGGTCAGTTCAAACATTATCACCACAAGGGAGACTGGAATGAATGGTTTAGCTTTGTTGAAGTCAAAGTAATAGTGTTAAAATAATATTATTTTAAATTTAATAAAGTTACTAAAAATTAAACTATTTTTATGTATGCTCAACAATGGATAGTCGTAGCCTAGTGGTAACACGCTCACTTGGATATTTTTTTATGTTTGGAGATTTTTTACAATAGCGCCATCTAGTTCCGCGGTAAGCTACGAGGTATGTGTTACGGATACCAGATAGTTGATATATATATTATATACTACTAATATAAATTTTTAAATACATACATAATATAAATATTAACACCCATGACTAGAGAACAAACATTCGTGCTCAAGAAATGAATGCCCCCAGAGGGACTCGAACCCGCGACCGCTGGCGCAGTAAGTAGGGTCACCAACTGAGCCAAAAGTGTCATCATTGAATGATGTAGACTCATATTTGGGTGTCACACCATTGATATTTTCATGTGCAGAATCATTTCTATCATGATTACCACTTGTCTTACGGTGAAGGAAAACATCGTGAAGAAACCTGCATGTCTGAGTGCAGCTAGACATGTTCAACATATATTATTAACAATATAACCAAACCTACCAGTCATCCTAGTGACACCGCCTAGTACCGCCGCCGCCCCCACCATGGCGTACAGACCGAGAACTACATATCAACTATCTGGTATCCGTAACACAAGCTCGTAGCTAACCACGGAACTAGATGGCGCTGTGTGTGTAATATAATAATATCCCAACATATATTAACCAAACCTACCAGTCATCCTAGTGACGCCGCCTAGTACCGCCGCCGCCCCCACCATGGCGTACAGACCGGGCGTGATACAGTCGTCCCCGGTCGAGCACTCGCCCGAGAACAGCCATATCTTCGGATAGTTGTACGCCAGTTGCTCCACACCTATATTATCAAAATATTAATTAAAATAATAATAATAAGTTACTCAGACATGGATACCGAATGATGCCGTCACATTGAACATACTTAAATCTTGTTTCACCGACCCGAAAATAGGCCTAATAAAGAAACAAATTAATAAACATTGAAATAATAAGTATAAAAAAATACTTATATAAAAAAATATAAAAAATAAAAAAAACTACTTTACAAAATTATCTTAACACTTTTATTTTATTTACCATGATTTATAAAAATATATAATAATAATAATAACTAGCTTGCTTTTTATGAGAGAGAGAGAGAGAGAGCGAGAGAGACAGACAGAGCACGCGCACGCCGCACGGCTTACAACAACTATAGCAAAAAGTGTCGTTACAACTTTTGGTCTTAATTCCGTCTAGCTTCGCAACGCGCGATAAGGAACTTCGTTCCAAAAACCAAACAGCTTAGTAAAACCTTGAAAGAAGAGAAGCACAGTACTGACCGATGCCAACAATCCTCCCAGCTATGGCTCCCAGGGCCAGGCTCGGGATGAACAGCCCACATGGGACCTTGATGCCGAAGGTGAACACTGTCATCACCAGCTTGAGTACCAGCGCGAGGAACAGCAGCCAGATAGCCTGGTACACCCCTGGCCCAGCTGCCGCCTTCTCTATGGCCGAGTTCACGTGGGTGAAGTTACGGTTGTAATCGCTAAAAATAATTCATTTTGCGGTTATTATCGTTGAAAATAATTCATTTTGCGGTTGTAATCGCTGAAAATAATTCATTATGCGGTTATAATCGCTGAAAATAATTCAGTAATGTTGATAATGAATCAAAGTGGGTGGCAGGCCAGGCAGTGGTAGCCCAGCGGTAGCTTGGATAACCGAGTGATGCGGGTTCAAATCCGGCTCTCACACCTCTGATATTTTCATGTGCCATACGCGGCCATACCAAACATGATTGCCGATATGGCCGGGACAGTACTGCAATATTGCTGGTATTTGACGACACGTTTGGCTCAGTGGGTAGTGACCCTGCTTTCTGCGCCAGCGGTCGCGGGTTCGAGTCCCGCTGGGGGGCATACATTTGTTGAGCACGAATGTTTGTACTCCAGTCATGGATGTTTATATTTATAATATGTATGTATTTAAGCTTATATGTGTAGTATATCAACCTTCTAGTATCCATAACACAAGGCTCGTACCTTACCGTGGAACTAGATAGTGCTGTGTGTAAATGTCCCAACATATTTATTTTATTTATTTATTTATTGTTTGCAATATTGCCGGCCACTCTATTGCAGAAAAATATTGCCCGTTTAGACGCACCATTATATATTTATTTATTTATATATTTAATTCTTTATTGTACATCAATAATACAACACAAAGAATAGACACAAAAACACAAAAAGAAAAGATGAACAAAGGCTATATACGTATATAGCAACAAACTCACCACAGAGGATCAGTATTGGATATACCGCACTGGTTGAACAGAAGGTATATTAGCTGGCTGGTGTTCATACGTGTGTAGGGGTTCGGGTACGCTATGATGGCGGTCACTAGGGTCACTACCAGTACCTCTGTCACAGGGTACTGACCAAGCTTGGAGTATTTCCGGTAGCGGCACCAGTAAATGTTCGCCTTGATGAATATTGTTGCAATGCAACCCTGTGAATACACATTCAGATATAAGTAAAAATAGTTTAATTTAGTGTAAGAATTATATGTATTATCATATAACGGAATATAGATGTATGAAAAAATAAACATTATTTCAACTATGACTTCAAACAATTTAAAAAAATCTTAAAAATAGCATTGCTTGTAAGAGATCAACCTGTTTAGTTTTAATGTCTGTGTTGTATCATATATATTCTAACCAGACATGTATTTATAGAATAACGATTTTATTACTATTATATTATAGTAATACTTACACCAATAATACCCAATCCCAAGAAAGGTATCAGCTCAAAGAAGATCCAAGGCTTGTTGTACTCAACGAAGAACAGTACAGAGTGTTCGTTGCCAAAGGGATTGATCGAGCGGAGGATGAATGCCGCGATCAGGGCGCAGAAGAAGGAACGCCATAGAGTCTTCAATGGGAAGTAGTAGGAGACCTGAAAGATATTAATTATTGTAGAATGTCACTTATTAGTGACTAGCGACTTGCCCTCGCTTCGCTCGGGCTCTTCCCTAGATTTAGCACAGACAGAGCCGCGGGATCCGCTAGTTATGCATATAAACCATCCTCTTGAATCACTCTATCTATTAAAAAAGCCGCATCAAAATCCGTTGCGTAGTTTTAAAGATTTAAGCATACATAGGAATATAGGGACAGAGAAAGCGACTTTGTTTTATACTATGTAGTGATTTACCCTCACTTCACTTGGGTATATGTATGGAATAAATATATAGTGAACCGGGGCTATTGTAGCTCCGGGGCTATTGTATCTAATCACTTTATCTTCTTTCACAAGTCGGTTAAAGGAGTAACGACACTACTAGTTGATAGAGAAACTAATGCTTAAAAGAGTGGATCATAGATTGTAGTTGTATCGCGTCTACTTTTTTACTGATGGCGCATTATTTTTGATCGACTATTTTTCATTGAGAGCGCTGAATACCTACTGTTGTGTTTTAGTGGATAAAATTTTAATGTGAGCCTTATATAACAAACTTTATGGAAATTACAAAGATAAAGAATAATTGCTTGTTAATTGATAATTAATTTCTTTCACTGCCGTAGTTATCTAGAGTTATTTATGAAGATACAATAGCCCCACGAAAATTTTTACAGAAGTCTCTTGTATCTTCAATGAAAGATACAATAGCCCCGTAGATTTTAGTATGGAAATAAAAGTATTAGTGACGCCAACGTATTTTTTCTATCGATAAAGTAAAAAATACTGAATTTGCGAGTAAATGACTGTAAAAGTTTATAATTTACACTATTATATATTAACATAATTTTTTATAACTACAATTTACTTTTAGATTGTGCTTACCATCGTATAATTTAATAAAAATATATACCTAAAACTGTCCCAACATTTATATTTATTTATTTAAATCGCTTAACAGTTGACGGAGCTATCGATGAACATACATAAAAAAATATATTATACAGCTGTGGAACATATAATGTCTTCGAGTTTTAATCAAAACTAGCGGACCCACGGTTTCGCTCGTGCTAAAAGTACAAAAGGAAGGGTAGGAAGGGTGTTTCACAATTTAGCAGTTTGTATCAGAAACATTGAACTAAAACGTTTCGTGAGTTGGTTGGATTTCAACCACGAAAGCTCTACTCTCACGTAACTTTAACTCAAGCACTCACTACTGTCTAATCGGGTTCTTTTTGAGGTGAATAAACACGCCTGTTTTGGTGGTATTAAACTTAACTAAATTGGCATAATTCTAGTCGGACACCTCAAGTCAACGCGATTCACCAAAACCTCTCTTTGCTCAAGGATCTTAGTAGCACTGGTTCTAGAACTAGATAAGTATCTATCCGCAACAGCGCTGTTATCAGCGCATCCAAAGATACCGGGTTTCTGAAGATCGTTGTTGAGTAGCAGGAAGAGTGATGCGGGAATAACGTATAAGCAGCCGTCATCGACCCGAAATGATCTCTCTCTCAGAAAATCAGACATCCAGCTACAAAACCCAGTGGTTATTTCATATGCCGGAAGATTAATGTTTTTTTTTTTTTATTTCTAAATTTTTAAGGGACTTTTGTCCTTCTAGGATATGCCAGTCCCAAGCTTAATGTTAAAAATGCCATGCTAGACATCAAGCCATGCCATGCAAGACAGGTCAAAAGCCTTCGAAATATCGAGAGAAACGGCGAGTACCTCACCGTCTTTTCGATGGCTTCATTCCAAGCGTATATGATATACACTAGAGTACATATAAATTGAATTCAAGTGCCTGTTTCTAATAATAACCATGTGGCACCGGCAGCGTAAAATGTTGCCCTCCTTCCTACATCATGGGTGTCATAAGAGGTGATTAATTAAGGAAACTGGGGAACCGTTTACCAGCTTATTAGGTTACCTTGCCAGGCTTGCGGAGATTGGCACCGACGGGATCCTCTAGGGGCCCGCCACTGGTGGTGTATGTCGCATGAAATGAACGTCTCAAATGAACGAGAATGTCACTGCAGGAACCTGACGGACTGGCTACCGAGCGGCAACGTACTGTGAGTTCCTGCTGCTTGAGCCAACTATAACTGTTACGGAACCGAACCTGGTAGATCAGGTTCGGTATTTTCAGCGTTTAAAATACAGCGCTCGAACTATTATGACGTAAGGCTGTTTCCGAGGTGACAAATCCAACCAAAGAACAAATCGTACCTCCAACTGTTCCTACTGGGGAGTACCTGGTTACCATCTTCCACAATTTGCCTGTTGAGGAAAGCACCCAGGAAACAGTCGCCCTTGATTTAGAGTGGATGAGAAGGATTCTAGAAGAAGCGATTTCAGAGATTCGGAGCACTCCCCGGCTCTCTCACCTCAAATTGAATGTAGTGACGTGGGATGTCATTGAGGCCATTAACTAAATGCTGCCTCAATACCTAGAGAGCACTGGCCTGGATGATACGGCGTATCTCTCGGCTCTTTGGTATGGCTTAAGCCAAAAACGGATTTGTCGGAGCCAAGATCCCGGGCTCAGGAAGCAATGCTGCTGAGGTGGATAGAACACTGTATTAACCATGCCAGAGGTCTCATTGGCAGACTTTAAAGCTTCTGGTCGAGCAATACCAGACCAACGTGTGGTCACCTTGTCGTGGTGGGGTCTTAGTAGCATCTGGCAGCCAGCTAGACGCAAAGCCAAAAAACGTTGGGACGTTGCAGTTGCTTGCGCAAGCGATCCTGCGACGGCCCATTAAGACGGGTGAGAGCTTTAAACCAGTGAGTCCCACATGCAAAAAAAAGTTCGGATCCTGATTGTTTGCATCACTACTGGCTTAAGGACTTTTCGATTTTACCATGCGACCTTTGCTCGACAATTCCAGGAAGCTCTCGAGCAGAGGACGCTCACGTTCCTTTTCACTACTGGGATCACTCACCTAGCTCCAAAGTCGGATGCCCGGATGCCTCTGATCTAGCTAAGTACCGCTCCATTACGTGTCTTACGACCATCTTTGAGACGATAAGATCCGTCATGAGCCTCAAGATATCCCGTCATGTAGACGAAAATAACATCATTCTGGGGTAGCCATTACACTAAGCAGATTCTTCCCATCGATTCCGTTGCGAAGCAATTGGTCAAACGCAACCGCCGGAACTTCTCTGCTGACTGGTTCGACTATAAGAAGGCATTAGACTCGGTGTCCCATTCAATATTCTTAAGGGGCCTGGAGGTGTACAAAGTTGATGGTATAGTTTGAGACTTCCTCGAGGAATTTGGTTTAGCCCGTCTCTAAACCAAGCTCAGTTTATTGCTGGTTTTCAATTTCGGAGAGGAGGGACAAGAGAGCTTTACCTTCTGTATATTTATAACCTCAAACTGCTGGCACCCAACGCCACTCACCTGCAGAAATTACTGAAGATCACCACTGAATTTAGTAATTCTATCAGGATGGGGCTTGAGCTAGACAAGTGTGCATGTGATGAGGGAGCAGGTTAATCATTCGGCTGAGATAAATGTCGACCCTATATAAACCGAATAAGGACCCTTTCTGAACCTGAATCGTACCGGTATCTGGGTATGTCGCAATCAATAGGGGTGAATGAGATGAAAATGAAACAGTCTGTTAGCGAAGCCTTTTTTGGTCATTTGGCAAAAATTTGTAAAAGCTTTTTGTCGGGTGCTAATAAAGTCCGAGCCTATAGCGGCTTATACCCATTCTAATGTGCACTTTCGGCGTGCTTAAATAGACTTAAACTGAATTTGAAACCCTGGATAGAAGAGTCTGCACGACTTTGACTCTTTAACGCATGTGGTGCACCTAAAATCGTATGTAATAAGGTTGTATATGCGGTGGTTGAAGTGTTTTGAGCGTCAAAACCATGCATAATCGGGATATAGTAAACGTTAGTTACATACTTCGAGACAAAGAAAGAGTCGTGCAATGGACGTAGAATATGATAAAGGACTCACTCCCCTATTCTTAGCCAAAAACAAGTGGCCGGCCCCGGTCGTACTTAGCACCTCTGACCGTGAGATCGTGTGGAAGGAGAAGGAGTTGCACGTACGCTTATTTAAAGCTCTTAATGAGCCACAAGGACATAAAAAGCGTCCGTGTAATGGCTGCACTTCGGTGACCTCTTTGGGAAAACCAAGGGTTTTGTCTGTACAATACAGGATCAGGCAGTTAAGACGCAAAAATACCGAAAGTATTAAATAAAGTATTATGAAGGACGTCTATCGAGTTTGTCGCCATCCCGGTGAATCACTCAAGCATGTGCTTTCGGAATATTCAGCGCTCACTAGCACTGAGTATCTGCACGGGCACAATCAAGCAGCCAAAATCCTTCACCACGAGCTTGCCTCGTAACACAGTCTCCTGGATGAGAGGCTGCCGAACAAAACAAGCGTAACGTCTGGCTCTATTGCAACCGGTCCATCACAGCTCGACGGATCGTTAGTAGAGAAACAAACTGGCCAAGGGTAAGATGCAAAGAAATGCTGCAACTCGTCCCAATCTGCTGACTTGCCATCTGAATCGCCACTACCCGCCTCTTTTTTTACTGAGGAGTCTGGAGTCAGAGGATAAGCAGATTTTACGATACAGTTGTCTCAGGTTCCCAAGGGAAAAGAAACTGAGACTGAGAAAATATCAGGATCAGTTATATGCAGAAGGTTCAAGTAATTTGCTTTTTTGATGTTCGGTTTTCCGACCTAACTGTGAGATAGTGATAGTGCGAAAAACGCCTCTCCCAGCATGATCAGTTTCTATGAATAGAAACAGCTACTGCTGTGGTGGGCATGAAGCCTCCCAGAAATACCATTTGAACGGTTGGATATCGATGTTGAACGATGTCAGCTTTTTCGTTTAGGTAATTGAACAACTGAGTTGTCTTCCGATCACCGCTATGTGACTGTTCGACACCTAACAAAACCAGTATCGACCAAGCACCACAAAACCGAGAAGAAAGTACAGAGACGTTGGTAGCAGATGTTATTACGAGCGTACAAACCGGACTCGCTTCGAGGTTCCGCGGGGTTTAAAATTTTTCTCAAGTGAATACCCCGGGTACATCCTGGGCTGGCATGGCTCTTAATTTGCGTCTCCTTGAGAAAGAGTATATATGTCTTAGCGATCTCAAGGTAGTAGTGGACCGCATAGAGATAAGAGTATAATGCTCGAATTTTAGAGAAGCACACTGAAAAGGAGAGAATAAGCAGTCGCTGCTTAAAATCATTTCTCTTTTGGCTTTTGATGAGTCAGAGCTGCATTCTTGATAACATGACCCTAATTGGAGCAGTGTTAATGGTAGATTTAACTGAAGACCACACTTACGCCAGAACCCTCCTGGATATCACCATCGGGTCTTCTCTCAGGTCACCAACCGGCACGATGAAAGTCATCCCAGAATTGTTCACCAAAGGTTGTGGTGCAGCTTTTCTCCAAATTAAGCCACCAAAACTCAGGTCAGAACCTGTCATTGAAATGCAGCACAACTGTACAGAATCATTTTCCCGCGTATAAATCAGCTAGCGAACATCGCACCGGAACTCAAGCCAACCCTTGATGCGACGAACCATGCTACAGGATGATTTGGCAGTTCGTCTTTGCTCGCTGGGTAGTGTTAGCCATGGCCAAATTCTACCACCTATTATAATGTTGTTCAATTAGCATTACCCAGGGGTCACGTGGAGGGTAGTGAGGATAAGAAACCGATTCCTATATGACCTAATAATATAACTTTAAGGAATACACGCGTTAAGTCCCGTTATACGATATATGATATAGTTATGAAACGCGAAAGCTTAAAAAGTTATATTGCAAACGGAGTTGCCGGAGTTAGCATCTAAAGTTCGTCAGCTAGAGTGTTTGCGTCGGAAGAAAGTGCGTCTTGAAAAATCGTTGACATTTTTTAAAAAGTGTCGCGATTGGAACTTGCTACCTACATGTGTTCGTATAAAACCACGTAGTGATATAGCGGATTCTGACCGTATTCTAGGCAATACGAGTGTCCGCCTGCTACGCCAATTGATTCGAAATAGCCACAAGGATTTAAATGATATACAGTGTAAATTATACGCGTTACACTTGGATTGCAGTGTTGTTATGTCGGATGGTGATTTTGAGTTGTGTGACCGCCTTACCTACCTACAAGCTCAGAGATTATTTGATTTGTCTAGTAGCAAACACAACCGAAAATTTGAAAAGCTACTTTCACGTAAGTCAACTTTAGAACATACTGACCGTAAAGCTAACACGGTGATTAACATCTCGAACAGAACTCTTGATGAATCCACTTTATCAGTACTGGAAAAAGGTTTGAATTACGCACCAACACCTAAGCGGGTTCCTTATGAAAATATCATTTGTAATGTCGAGGAGGCCATTATACGTAATAAAATGCCACAGTGTGATGCGGATGCATTAAGACAGGATATTGCAGTCATTTTGCGCCGCTCTAAGTTACCTAAAAGTAACATTACTCTTGAAAAACACGCAGCCCTTGGCAAACTACGCGAAAACAAAGATATCCTGGTTCTCAAGGCCGACAAAGGTAACGCCACAGTAGTGATGAATACGATAGATTATGATATTAAAATTCGGAACCTACTCGCCGACACGAATACTTATAAGCCAATCAGCTACAACCCAACTGCCCGAGTGACGTCATACACGCTCTCTAGTACAACAACATAAGGAGCTTTTTACGGACGACGAGTACAATTGGCTGCAAAGCCCTAAAATATCGCAGCCTCCAAAACTTAAGGGAAGTCCAAAAGTTCATAAGAAAGACGTCATTGCGACCAATAGTGAGTCAGATTGATTCTCCAACGTACCACTTGGCGAAACATATTAATAAAATCTTGCAGCTATTAATTGGAAACACGTCATCTTATGTAAAAGATTCTCGACATTTTATCAGCATCATAGAGGAGATCCAGCTAGAATCTGATGAGATTATGGTGAGTTTTAACGTGGAATCGTTATTCACCAATGTTCCGCTGAAAGAGTGCCTTGAAGTAATCAAAAACAAATTATATTTCAAGGGCATATCAGATCGGTACGTTGCTCTACTTCAACACTGCTTAGAAGGTAACTTTTTTCTTTACCAGGGTCAATACTATCTTCAGATTGATGGAGTAGCTATGGGTAGCCCATTAGCACCTTCCTTAGCCAACATCTGGATGGAACATTTTGAAGAAAAAGCTTTGAAAACAGGGCCTTTCAATATCCGACTATGGAAGCGATACGTTTACGACGTTTTGTTTAATTAAAGGGAATAAGAAGGAAATAGAGCAATACCTCGACCATCTTGACTCCATTCACAGTAAAATACGATTTACATATGAAATGGAGAGCGATCGTTCGCTGGCATTTCTGGATGTGAAGTTGCTTGTGCGAGAAGATGGCTCTCTAGGGCACACTGTATATCGCAAACCGACACACACGGATAGATACCTTAATGCCTCCTCACATCATCACTCACGTCATTTACAAGCGGTAGTAACGACTCTGACTGGTCGAGCCCATGATCTGTGTGACCCTGAACATTTGGATGCGGAGCTTGCGCATGTTCAGGAGGTACTTAAGAGGAATGGGTACAAAGTAGGTAGAAGGAATCTAGGTCACCGTGATACACGTACGAAACATCCAGAGGTTAACCGCCAACCTGCGTACTTGCCTTATATCAAAGGAATAACGGACAAGGTTGGATTACTACTAAAAAATTACTCCATTAAGACTGTATACGTTCCGTTTTCCAAGCATGAAAAACTTTTGCGCACGCCGAAGGATGTTATCCCGTACCAAACACCGGGTATATACAAAATTAATTGCAGCTGTGGTAGTTCGTATATTGGCCAAACCAAGAGAACCATAGCGGAGAGGGTCAAAGAACATATCACAGTTGTAAAGAATAACCAGACAGGGAAATCAGCGATCTGCTCAACTCAAATACCAATCACTGGATTGAGCTCCACCAGCCGAAGGTTTTGCCCACCGATCGAAGATACTACCGAACAATCGTTCGCGAGGCTATCGAAATAAAAAAACATCCAAACTTCAATCGTGAAGATGGATACAGGCTCTCGTCTGCGTGGAATCCGGTAATAGAAAAATTTAGATATCGCGATTTCCCGTCCGACACACCCATGGATAATATTAGCACCGTGTGTAGTGGCCATAACAAATTATTAAAATTAAATGAGGGTACCAGCAACACACTCCTCTAATCGTGGCAGGCGATGCCATCCCCCGCCAGTCTCCCCGTGACCACGGCTGGTGCAACCCGAGCAAAACGTCGGGAATAAGGTATCTTCTACCTTTAAGTAATACACGCGTTAAGTCCCGTTATACGATATATGATATGACCTAATAATGTCGTGTAAGAATGCACTGTACTATAGTACAATACACAAAATTTCGTTCAAATGGATTCAGTCCTTTTTGCGTGAAATGCGCCGATAGATTTGCTAAGTTAGGTAGTACTGCTTTTTGTACGTACTGATAAAAATAGGTATTGAGTTACACTAACTTGGAAGAAAATATTTAATATTGTTGACTTTCCTTCAATAATTATGTTTTGACGTATCTTTTAAGATTTAACCACCGCTAGCTTTTCAAGGACTAGTTAATCAACAATATTTTGTTTTCCTATGAAAATAGAACATTTTTCTGTAATAAAAAGTATCTTTAGTAATCACCCCCACATAAGTTATTACTACACAAAATTTGGTTAAAATCGGTTCAGTACGTTATAAATTGTAATAATAATTATTTAATATTCATTCATTGTTTTTAAAATATTTAATGTACAGATTTTTAAAGTTACTGTTTTATTATATGATATATTGTATAGATATTATCGACAATCGATATAACATACTTATCAGGCATAATCCCAACACTTCATTTTTAAAAATAGCTACAATAGCCCCTCTTTTACGAAAAACAGTATTTTTAAGTAGGAACTAGCCTTCCTACATTGATACAATGCCCAAATTATTTTCTTAAATGCCCTTGTTTATCATATTCAGGGAGTCCGAGCATCATATCTCGTCAAGTTTAGGAGTAAAAAGTAATAGTTACATTTGCCCCCGATACGGGGTAAATGTAGCTAAAATTTGTTCTTGAAATTAAAATCAATATTAATAAGAATATACTGGGTATTTTCTAATACAATTAATTCAAAATAAGTCTTAAGTATCTGATCGTTTAAGATATTTAAACATATTTTCCGTAAATTATTCAGTAGCTGAAATACAGCTTCTCAAACCTACCTCGGGCGGAGAAAATTCACTTTTTAGATACAATAGCCCCGGTTCACCTTACTTAAATAATTTAAATTTTTAATTTTAATCATTAAAATAACCAACTAACCGATAACAAATCCACAGTGTACGGTAAAATCAAACATGGTTTTTATTGCACTGTTCATGTTTGAATTTTCTGTTTAAAATTATAAATAAATAAATACAAAATGGAGCCTAAGTTACACATTATAAAAATAAAAAAAAATAAAAAATGCGCCTAAAAGGGCCCCTGTACTAGGTGGTAACCCGTATTACTGGGTGCCTCGCTCATCCACCAAGGCTATAAATACAACAAAGTGACGAAAACCAATACAATAACTTACATAATATACTAAGATATTCCTTATAACATGAGCTAGTGAAAGTCTCATCAAAATCATACAGACAGACAAATAAATTAAATACGTACCATATATAATTTCATATAGTAAAAAACTTATATTGGAACGAAGTTCCTTATCGCGCTTTGCGAAAGGGGGCTAGACGGAAAAAATTAAGACCAAAAGTTGTAACGACACTTTTTGCTATAGTTGTAAGCCGTGCGGCGTGCGCGTGTTTCTCTGTCTGTCTCTTTCTCTCATAGAAAGTAAGCCAGTTATTTTCGTTTCGTCTTTCTATTTCGCATTGAACAGTGTGGTGTCGCGACGATAAAATTTTTAGAGGGTTTACAGGTTTTTTGTACATAATAAATAATAAAATCCCAAACATATGTTTCCTACTTCAGTTACCACATATTACTAAAATTTTAATTTGATCCTACTAAGTTTATATTACATTATATTTGTTAATAATAAAAAAAATATATTATTATAATTTTTTATGTATAGATTTTTATTTTTATCGATAAAAAAATATAAAAAATGTATACCAGAATAATTATTTTCTTTATACCGCTAATAGAACTTAAGATTAATATTTTTATAATAAGGTACTTGGTACCTATCCGGTGTCGCACGACACCAGTCATATATTTTGATATTGTATAGAGACAGTTTAATTTTATTTACCTCTTCAAGACTGAAGAGTACTCCACCGATGGGCGCCCCGAACGCTACCGATACTCCCGCAGCCGCCGCCGCTGATAGTATCTCACGTTTCTTCGCCTCATTACGTCCATACTTAGGAAACAGGTAGGATAGAATGTTACCTGTAATGGGACGAATGTTTTATTATGTACTAGCGACTCGCCCTCGCTACGCTCGGGCTCTTCCCTACATTTAGCACAGGCAAAGCCGCGGGATCCGCTAGTTATGCATATAAACCTTCCTCTTGAATCACTCTATCTATTAAAAAAATCGCATCAAAATCCATTGCTTAGTTTTAAAGATTTAAGCATACAAAGGGATATAGGGACAGAAAAAGCGACTTTGTTTTATACTATGTAGTGATATTTGATATGTATTACTTTAAACACCATGTATAATTCGCGTCATGTAAAAAGAACGCTGGCTGTCAAGTTGCACAGAGGCGATTTATCCGCTCCTAGTACTTCTCTAATGCAGATTAGACTATGAAGCCGGAGCTTGTGGCAGAGTAGTTGAATATTTTGCCACCATTGTGACGGAAAAGTTGTTAAAATTTTGTGGGTAGGACTGGCTTTTCTAGCCAATCCCACATAACCTGATTGTGGTAATCCCACCCTAATCAGTAATCTTCAGCAAAGATAAGCTGGTGTGAAATACGGGTAAAAACGGCTAGAGTTGAAAGATAAAGGATAAAAAAAAGAAAATATCTTACTATATTATTAAAATATTCCTTAACTTACCCAAGCAACTAGCAATGTGGACCATAGGGCCTTCCTTCCCAAGAGACAATCCAGATGACACCGACAATATCAGACCAACGACCTTGATGATTAGCGTCCACTTCCCCAAATACCCTCTGATGATGAAACCGCTGAGAATCGTCTTAATCTCCGGGATTCCTTTTGAAATAAATCATAATATAAGGAAATAAATTATTTAGTACATTAACATGACACAATCTAGTTCCATGGGAAGATTCCATAGGAAGATTCCACCATAGGAATCTGTATGGTTTTTAGCATTTAACTACATATGTACATAATATATACATAATAAATACAATAGCTAGAGTACAAACAATCGTGTTCATCACACAAATGAATGCTCTGGCGGGACTCGAACCCAAAAAAGTTTTAAATGTTATAACATTCATATCTAATAGTTCAGTTCACGTCAAAACAGCCATTTTATATGCACTTATATTACAAGAATTGAACTAAATTTTCTTGAACTTAGAATTCTGGGACATATCACCTTCGTCCATTCACGTTTTCAATTATATATATAATACCTAACCTATAATAACTATATGAAAATAGATTGGCATCTCACCAGACCCACAAGCGTACGGGGCGAACATCCTCACGAGTGAAGCTGAAAGGGCAGCGAACATTAGGGCCCATATTATATAGAATAGGTAGCTGATTATATACGCGCCGGGACCTTCTCGCGATTCGCCGAATAGCTGTGGCCAGGTCATCCACTACAACAAACAATGTGGCCCCATTTAAAAAACCGCTGTCTTAAGTTATTAAACAAGAAAAGTAAATTATCGATAAAAAATATGTTGGGACATTCTTACAACAGCGCCATCCAGTTCCGTGGTAAGCTACGATGCTAGTGTTACGGATACCAGATAGTTGATATACTACATATATAAGTTTTTTTAAATACATACATATTATAAATATTATAAATATAAACATTCGTGCTCAACAAATGTATGCCCCCAGCGGGACTCAAACCCGCGAGTTGTAGCCCCTGGTGCAGAAAGTAGGATCACTACCAACTGAGCCAAACGAGTCGTCAAATGTCTAACGTCAAAAAATTCGATTAAATGATTAATGATTGATGATTCGATGATAGTGATATAAATTACAACAATGTAGCCAACTTAAAATAAAAAGAAACACTTGCTTGTAAGTTATTAAAATTAAAAAAAAAACCTATATAAACTCAGTTTCTGCAACCAGCTTATTGACTAAAACAAACAATATGGCCTACGGCAATGGGCCAATACGATATTACTTAAAAACTTGGCTCATTAAAAAGCCATAGATGAAAATTGAAATGAATAACGATTTTACATTTTAGGATTTGTCATTGACATTTTCATTAAGTGTTGTGATGTGACAAAAAATGTACCCTTTTTTTAAATTACAGTCAATTTTAAAACTAAGTCCTGACAAAATATTACAAGGTATTATAAACTATCATTCAATTTCTTGCGAGCGTGTCAATTTCAGTAACAATCAAACAGGATTTTAAAAATAAATACAAAACGAAAAAGTCCAAAAAAAATATGATTGATAATATGTCAAATATTCGTGTAATCATAATCCAAAAAATATTTAAAATATTATTGAATCTTCATTCATTAGTAAAGTGAAAAGTCTAACTCGATATTAAATTACTGCAATAATTAGACTTTTACAACACTAGTTATTTATGGTGTTAGAAATCAACACAATCTTCCAGTTAAACGTGCCTGTGATTAAAACAGGGATCAATTTACTTTCAATAGTTTGTTTTTGGTTTAGAAATACAGAAGTAGTTCATACATAAGCTATTGGATACTTTATTAGTTTGATTTACATTCTATAATTTTCCTTTAAAAACATCGTGAGGTAACCTGTACGTTTAAGAGAACTGAGCAAGCTTTCGAATGATGTGAAGTCTATCATGGTGGACTATGGCCTGATCCCCCTCATATTAAGGAGCTCTGTGCCCAGCAGTGGGACGTTAAAAAGGGCTGACACAATTTTCCTTTGGTAAATATGAGAACAGTATAACCGAGTGATGTGGGTTCTAATCCAGTCTCGCACCTCTGATATTTTCATGTGCGAATCATTAATCAATCATGATTACCACTTGTCTTACGGTGAAGGAAAACATCGTGAGGAAACCTGCATGTCTGAGAAAACCTAGCAAGTTTTCGAAAGACATGTGAAGTCCGCCAACACGCCCTAGGCCAGCGCGGTGGACTATAGCCTTATCCCCCTCGTACTGAGGGAGGCCTCTGCCCAGCAGTGGGACGTTAAAAAAGGGCTGATGAAATATGAGAATAGAATGAAAATAGAAAAAAAAATACGTAATGTTCACGACTGCAAAAAGAATAAACATAAGTTATATTATAAAGACACTTACTTGCGAGCAGTTCCCATGGTCGAAAGTTATCTCGTCGTTTGACCAACAACACTGTTCCCTGTTGAACCAGAAGGCTTGGGGACAGATGCCGAACTTCAAGTCTGTCATCCAAGAGGCTCCAATGTCTATGACACCAGCGACAACACCAGTACAAACCCCGACGAGTAGGACACACACCCATCCTGACCACGCGTCGTGCGCACCCTGTATATAATAATAAATCATTAGAAATGATACTATCTTTTTGGATTTTGGTCGCGGATTTATTAAATCATATTAAATCCGCGACAAAATCCGAAAAGATAGTTTCTTGATGATTTATTAGATAGATGATTCATTAAATCATAATAAATCCGCGACAAAATCCGAAAAGATAGTTTCATTGATAATGTCAAGTATTCGCGTAAGCCTAAGAAAGTATTAATAATAAACTCGTTTATTGCCATGAACAACAGTAAAAAAAGTTAACGTATTATACAAGGTGGCTTAAATAAATCAATGGAAAAGGGTAATAACTCAGCTGAGTCTCAGACAGCGCTGCTAATAAGTGAATCGGTAAATTATCTAAACCACTAAAATCTATTAGAACATAGCAACAGGTAGGACTTACGATTATTTTTTAAAAGTGCAACTTCATTTATTTATAATTCGATACAAATATTTTATGATAATTACTTTAATCAGATCCCAAACAGAGTCTTGACGTTTTTTCACTATGTGTCTGTGGCGCATACGATCGCGCGCTATATCTCTTTGCCAATCGATGGTGTGAAAGTCGTCATATTGCCCAATCCCGGGGATGTCGTCTGCTTCACCTGCAACAAGCGTACATTTAATATTGTATATGCAACACATGCAATTCATCCAAATATAAAAAAAACTAATATAATGTTATATAAAAATTGTATTAAATTTAATAAAAACGTCTCGGTCTACAAAGCTAAAGTAAACAAAGCTGTATTTAATTTTATACTAGTAATTTTTGAATGAACGAAATATATATTCTGTTACGAAAACCCAGCCCCAATCTTAGCCTACCTTGAATAAAAAAATTGTAATAAGCATATTTAAAAAAATTTGCAAATCATTAATTTGCGTTAAATGATTATTATTGTTTTTATGGAAAATGCCATCAATTGCCGGATTGAAGCAGCTTTTGTCAATACACTAAATATTTATTCCGTGTCTGAACTTTGATTTCGGTATTAATTGTGAAATATTTTTTAAACTGATTAAGCAAACACCTCATCCAGATTGATAGACTTATGTACAGTTCGCGTCATGTAAAAAGAACGCTGGAAGAAAGTGGTGGGGGGTGTGTTTGCGCATCGGTACATTCGCATACGAAATTCCTAAGCCTATTCTTTTATTTTTGAACTAGCCTTTCGCTCACGATGTATATTGATTATTGGTACGTACTTTGAAAAATATATTAGATAGAATGTCATTAAATAGAATTCTATTAATTAATAAAATATGTTTGATTCAGTGTAGAATGTTTAATCTACTTACAAAAAATTAAATTATTTCGTTTAATATTTTTTTTTAATTATTAACTGCATTATTATCAGAATCTCTCTTTATAAAACAATATACGTCAAAAATATTTTTTCACTATTTTTTATATAAAATCATTTTGTTATTAATAACTTTTGTGTGCGCGATGGTATTTTAAATTGACAAAACAATAGCGAGCCGGAAAGCATGCGACGCGTGCCACGCCGTCCCGCGCCCCGCGTCTTACCACCAAATTGTCGGATAAATCGCCTCTGCGCAACTTGACAGCCAGCGTTCTTTTTACATGACGCGAATTATACAATGTTATAATTTTTTATATATGTATTTAACTGTAACTTTTGGAGTGAAACATGAAATATGTTGTTATTTTTATTGATTGCAAGGATCCTGAAATTTTATTTTTGCCAAATTATTGTTATAATAGGTACTGTTGTATTACTAATTTTGTTAATATACATGTGTAACTTAGTGCAAAATGGCTGGATCAATTCAGCTTATATTTTTATATCTTCATCCAACTCCTAGGAACTCATTCTTATAAAACAATAATTGTAAAAATTGCACTTTATAATTATTATCAATCTATAAACTATAGTACTCAATCCATTTGTAGGTTTGAGACTATCTCTGTCATGATACACAGTTTGACTTTCTTTGTTGGGCATTATTTCAAGTCAAAACAACATCATGTATTATATAATAGTCTATATATATCACAGTCACTAGTAAAAAATAATTATAATAATGTAAGTATTTATCTAAATTTTTCCTTCATATAGTATGACTCAATATGTATTTATGATAAGCTTTAATAACAGCAAAGGTATGAACAAAACATTAGATTGGATAAACAATTTTTTGAGCATCAATAACACTCACAATATAGATATAATAAAATTGGTACTTATGATTTTCCTATAAAATAATAACATTGCTAGCAAGCACTATTCAGCTATTAATGGTAATCACCTAAAAATTGTATATAAATGTATATAATTAAGATAATTATTATATAATTCAAAATTATTTGCAATCTTAAAAAAAGATCATTAACATTCAATTTATTACTGCTACAAATATTTAGTTTTACAATTTGGTATTAAACACATTTTTATATCGTACTAGCGACTCACCTTGCTGGCTCAAATTCCCGGGTAATCAGCTATTGTCATATCAAATTTTATCAAAATCATTTCCTCTTAATGTGTCACAGACAGACAGGCAAACATTCTTTATAATCAATATTTCAATAAGATTTGCCAAAAATATATATATAATATACAACTAAGTTAAAAAATCGTTATACATATAGACCTTTATCTAGCATTATCAAAAAGAAATAGTTAGCTAAATTGCAGCAGTCTAATATTTTCCTGTCATGTGACTGACGATGACCTTGTTATAACAATTGCAATTAGGTTTTTTACAATACATAATATATGTAAATATATTACTCGTAAATATAAAATTCCGAATTAGTATAACACGAAAAATGATAATACTTAATGTTGTAATGATAAAATTTTATGTACACGTAAACTATCAACTATTGCGAAACATTTTACGATATTTAGAGAGGTAAATAATGAGAATGAGTGCAGTGGTATAAAAATATAAAAGCAAACAACATTTAAACATACCTTGCATTCCTGAGAATAAAACTGCGTCCCCTGGAAATATATTACAACTATTTAATTTTAAACACCGCGTAAGGCACTCGCATTATGACAGTCGCCAGATTATTGCTTTTTGTATACATACTACAATAATATCTTTACAAAATAATGATGAAGAAAGTAATGATATAAATAATTATTTGGCAAGAAAACTAAAAGTATAAAATGTACGAAAACATTTTATGGCGACTGGCGAGTAAGCAGCAAGCAACGAAACGTCAATCAGCAATCTGTGACTTGTCAAAAACATATCGAGTTGCCATGCTTAAATAATATAAAACTACTATTCAGAAGAATATAGAATATAACAAACATGCAATGGTATCATTTTGTAGATAAACGATCATTATCTATAGATTATAGATATTTACGTTTTTTAATTTAAGTTTAAGCGTAATTCAATATAACCAATAAATAATATAATTCAGTATTTAATAATAATTCACTTTACCTACATCGCCAACAAGAGGCTCAGTATCGTCATTTTCGAAATCCCCAGTAGATTCCATAGTCACACACGATTAATAATAACAAATTGGCACACGATACTTTATTGTAAATCATCACTATCTTATCCACTCGATGATATGCAAAAATTGATATTTTCTTATCAACCATTATTTTGATAAACAAAATTTAACAAAGAATAATGAATTGAATTACAAATCGTAATATGATATTTCAACTTTTTACTGCGCTACTCTACTTTTACTTCCTTCATTAAGATATGTAAGTAATACTTTAATGTAATGAGGGTTTGTGTATGTACTCGTAAGTTCTTACTGTGTAAAAAGCAAATGGAATTTCTTATTTTTTATTTATAATGTGTTACTAAAAGATAGTATATACTGAATATGTTTTTAAATTAAATTGGATTAAATTACATGTGTTTATAACAATATGCGGAGCCATGCAAATAAAATGTGTAATAGCCAGTAACACGACAATAACTAGAAATTAATTATCTATATTTTTTATTATTTACGAACTTCATTTAAAATCCGTCCAGTGGCTTTCTTTCAATGCCATAACCAGCTATTTGGTATGACGCACCAAATATTTATCAAAATCTGTCTACTGGTTTTCTGGAGATGCGGTCACAGAACAAACAGAAAGACAGACAGGCAAATATTTTAAAAGCAGTACATTCGGGCTCTGTTTCGATAATAAAGACTATTTCCAAGAAAATGTTAAAAAACAAATTTAATGTATTACAGATTCGACTGACTTTATTTTTAAATTAATATTTTGGCACAATTTCTTAATATCTAATTCGTACTGTTATATTACACTATACAAGTAAAAACAGATGGAATGGAAATCTTATAAAAATATAAATTGTACTGCTATGCATTCCATCTACTCTATTTGCCTAACTAATGTGTTTGTGATTTGTGCATGTAATTTGTATCATATCAAATAATCAAAATATATATTAGTCTATTTCTATTTATCAGCCTATATCATTATACTTATAGCCTTACAAAGTGTTAACTGCAACTTTTATTAACCATAAAGCAAAGAAAGAGTTTAATAAGCTACATATTACAATATATATTTGCGATAAGTATGCAAAACTAACACATTTCCTGCGAGTCTCTTACCGGCTGATGAACTGAAGAACTGAGCGATGTACGCTTTAAAGTAAAAAATAAAGTTTAATTTACCGTTACAAATAATCGATATTAGATTAATTAAAAACGTTTATAAAGCATCCGCTCTAATGCAGTCAATAATGTCGGACAATTAAGTGGTGACAGTATTTTTAATATCATCATAAAATAATATATTTTATACTTTTTCTTTTAAGTAGAGAATAGAGAATTGTATGTAAGCATAAGGTATATTATGTAATTGAATTACTTTATACCTACTATTTTATTTTTGAAATACGATAAACAAAAAAGATGATACATATATAACTAACTACTGGCATACATATAAAATATATTTATTTTTTACTTACAAGTAGCGCTGGCGTTGCTGCTTCTAGCGCCTTGCTCGTAGAGCTGAAAAGTGCCGTGGTTCGTAGGCGTTGATGTTTCGGCCGTTCGGTGGGGAGTGGGTGTAATATCTACCATGTCATCCTCCGTAGAAGTGTGACCGCCGCGTCCGTTGCTTGTATTTGCACCCTAAACACACATAAATATACATAAAAAATTGTATGCATACCATAAAAAAACATGTTTCATTTATAATGTCAAGTATTCGCGTAAACCTAAGAAAGTATTATATTTCGGACTAGCGGTAGCTTCTAACTTCTTTAGAATCGTTGTGATTTCAAACTCGATGAAACGAAAAAATAAGTCCATAGTACCAGGCGCTCAGAGACGGGGCAGAGTTAGCCTTAGTATCTCGCCCACCGCGAGTCAGTGATTGATTGATTTCTAACTCTGTCTAACTCGTGGGTGTGACCGTAGCGCCATCTCCCTCTCTCAACGAGCTTAGACGGGGTTATTTAGTATAAATATAAATGATATCTAAAAATTAGTTTGCCAAAGAAGTTTTACTTCTGACATGTGTACTTTGTACACCCGCACTTTTTTTTCTATCTGTCTATCAACGAACGCATCACGATTCACGAGTATTGTCGAATTTGGTACGACGATTAGGTACTAGTTATTCGTATCAATGTAGGATATATGTATATTTAATACTTTTTACTACAGGAAAATATTTCATCTCTGAAAAATACATAATTTACTGACCATTAAAACTTACATAAAGACAAACCCGAGAGTAACAAAGGTTGTAATCGAAAATATGTAAAAAATAAACTTGTAATAAATTAATCTACCAAAAGAATAATTAGTAGTATTTTATGCATAGAATTATTATATATTATATTATATTATATACATAGTGTCATTTCATTATACTATGACTCTATTTTAATATTATGAGCTTTCACGAAATTTCGATAACAGTGTTATTTTGATAATGGCTAAATACGCAAACTTTATATTCCTTATACAAATTCAGGGAATATAATACGTACAATGTACGTAGTTTCCAAAGGACACTAAAAAGTATTTTATCTTAGGCATTTCTATCTATAGCAAATGGAAACCTCCATTAAGGTATGTTTTACTTTATAGAGATGTAATTTTTTACTGTTTTTGATTCTGGACTTAATACATAAAAATACTAAATTAGTCGAATCTGCACATAAAATATTTTTTTTGAAAATCTAATTGAAATTAATGATACAAAGACCGAACCTATAGTTTTTAGAATTTTTGTCTATCTGTGACCGCATACGAGAAAAGTGTTGCACAGATTTTGATGAAAGTTGGTTTAAATAACCAACTTTCATAAAATTCTTTTTACTGCAGGAAAATGTCTAATTTCTAATAAATCTATATACTAACAGTAGATTCGTATTCTCTAGTATATCTATACCAATATTATAAAGCTGAAGAGTTTGTTTGTTTGGTTGAACCCGCTAATCTCAGGAACTACTGGTCCGAATTCAAAAATTCTTTTTGTGTTGGATAGTCCGTTTATCGAGGAAGGCTATAGGCTATATTACATCATGCTACGACCATTAGGAGGGGAGCATCAATGAAAAATGTTGCAAAAACGGAAAGGGTGGGCGTTAGTTCTGCGAGGTCTTTAGAACGCGTACGAAGCCGCGGTAAATGCTAGTTCTATATATAATAATAAAATTCTAACTTAGTTAAATCTGTACGAATGTACAGATTTAACTAAGTTAGAAATTGAATTCTCGAAATACCAATACAAAACCATTATTATTGATACAGATTACAGAGGTCGAATCTATGGATTTTAGAATTTTTTTCTGTCTATCTATGACCACAACACGAGAAAACCATTTAATACGCATCAACAATCCCGAGAGCGGATCTAGTCCTAGTTCGCTTTCATGCCGTCAGAATTTTTTTTTTCAAAAAATATATTGTTATATTGTTCTTACTTCGCGACATTTGAAGTTTTATTAACCAATTTCTTATCCGAAACTACTTTAAAACATTTAATTTGCATATATTTTTGTAGTCACCTTAAAACACGTTTTTTCTAGATACCATTTAATGCCTGAAATGCGTCATTTTATAACATTCATGTAGCATATAACACACGCGTCATCGAGATGAAATTAACGAGGTGCGAATAATTATAATAGACACTTTGTAATTACGACAAACACCACTTGTAGGCTACGCGACAGGCTGTAGGCGGGCGGCGCCTATGACTGCCGCCTACAGCCAAATCTAAAAATAGGCTGCAGATAAAAGATTTTCTCGGGTAAATCTTTTTCACATTTTCACAAGATTTTGGGAGATCGAACAAGAAAAAAATATCTTAAAACCCTAAGCAACATATTTGACAATGATTTTTTTAAACAAATTTACTGGTTTTGTACTCCTTATGAATGTATTTTATACTGAAATCGTTTAATTACTTAAAGACTCCTTGAATGAAAATCCTTTGCATTTGATATTATTACAACTCAATACATTAAATTCTTATTTAGTTTTACATTTAATATGAATAATAATAATAGTGTTGGAATTTAAGATGAGTATAATCTTCATAACTTTTATTTCGTTATTATTTCAGATCGTTCTCATTATCATCATTTTGTGAAATTCAGTAATTAATTACCAAAAAACACCAAATTTTGGTGTAAAACAGGCTATTTCGAGCAAATTCACAAAATCTATAACGTTAGTAGCTATATTAAATATCTCGTTACATACATACATATATTATAATATAGAAAAATGTACATCAACTACTGCGCCACATCCACTTTTACTTACTTCTGTTTAAATCCACATTCTTTACAAAACGACACCGGATACAATATTTATATTACACAACATAGCAATGAAACCTCAAAGTATATTTTTGCACGGTAATAGAAACTTCGAGCGGTAAGACTAAATGAGTTAACCGCGCACAATGCTCGCTCGACCTGTGATACTGGCAGGGAACAGGAAAATCGATAAAACAAGGTTCTACCTTTCGCCACAGGCCCGAGTGATGTGCGCGGAAACATATCGATTACATATTAGTGATGAACCTGAATAAATACTTTGTGAAATAAAAAATATGTAAAATATCTATATTATCCGCTCAAATACTTTTAGGTATTTACATTCTTTTTTATTCAAAAATTCTGTGCTGATATTTTTTATACTTGTACATTTTATGGTAGATGACATAACTGTTGTGTCAATATTTTTCATTGTTATTATTCATGAAATTTTTAACCTTTTTACCCGACTGCATCAGGTGCGTTATGTTATTTGAGAGTATGTATGTAATTGTACGTACAATAATTGTGTGGCACGCTCTGCGCCCTGAAAGGCGAAATCCATCGAGATTTTAGCTTGAGAAGTGTCGTTAGATTCGTATTTACTGTGGGAGAGACACTAGGTATATCAAAATAAAAAACAAAGTGGCAGATTTTTGGCGCCAAATTCAAATGTTTGGCATACTCTGCATCCTGAACTGCCCGATGGATTTTAGCTTCAAAGGTGTCGTTAGATTAGTATTAATTATGAAAGTGACACCGGGTATAAATTTTGAATCAGAACACAACATATTTTATTCCCGACGTTTTAAATGCTTTACAACAACCATGGTCACGGGGGAAAGACGATAAGAAATTAATAATTACATATTATCAATAATAATATCGAACATTATAATATAAATCGACTAATGGGTAAAGTACCTATTAAAAATACTGTTTTTTATTATGAACAACGTAATGGGACCAGCATGCAGGAACTACATTTACTAGTAATTACCAAGAAAATAATAATTTAAAGATCCTTTTAATTTGGCAACACTGCCGAATATGAGGTACCTGCTGATGAAACAGATAAGACGCATAACGTACCTATTGTTTATCACCGCACCCGCTTGTTTTGAGTCGCTTCGTTCGTCCCATTTTTTATACCTCATTATTATTCAAAGCTTCTTCGTCAACAACGAATTGATAGAAACAGTAATACTTTATCAAGCTATTTTGTACGATTTTTAATCTATTTATATTATGTATAAAAATAAATTCCTATTTTCCTTGATTACGGCATCAGGCGTGAATGGCTGGACCGATTTAGCTAATTCTTTTTTGTTACGTTCGTTATTGTGAGGGGAAGGTTTTTATGAAAGAAAAAATAAGAAAGTCGCGCGGAAAATCCGAAACTTCAGTAAACTAAGTTATCGAGCCTCGGATGATGTATTATGTTATGACATTTTCTGTACTGCCTCGGTGGTGTAGTTGCTAGCATGTACGGTCATACATCGAGAGGTCGTGGGTTCGAGCCCCGGGTCGGCCCAAATTTAATTATTGAGTGTTTCTGTTTAGTAAGCCTCAGTAACAGCCACGAGTTGGGAAATTGGCGGTGAATCCGTGCCTCGGAAAGCACGTAAAACTGTCGGTCCTGCGCCTTAGCTCTCACTGGTCGTGTCATGCAGTCGTCCCATCGGAGAATGAGAGTGATAGGAACAGTGAGTGCACTTGTGCCTGCGCGTACACTTGTTGACTATAAAATCTTCTGCGCGGTTGGTCAGTCTCAATGAGATTGGCCGCCATGGCCGGAAACGGTCGGAGAGAACACGTTATGACAATTGCCACAGCGCTTAAATTGCAAACACTGGTTTAACCTTACAAGATAGATCAAAATAAGTAGCTATGAACGAACCCGAGCGAATAGAATCCTCATCCTCCATCCACCTGAGTCGCTAGTAAAGTATAATGAAGAGTGCAGAGAGCGAATGTTTCGGACACATGAAGAAGGAAATTAAAGAATTTATACTAATATTATAAAGCTGAAAAGTTTGTTTGTTTGGTTGAAGGCGCTAATCTCAGAAACTACTGGTTCTGAAATGAAAAATCTTTTTGTGTTGGATAGTCCGTTTATCGAGGAAAGCTATAGGCTATATTATATCACGCTACGATAATAGGAACGGAGCATCAATGAAAAGTGTTGCAAAAACGGGAAGGGCGGGCGGCCTTTCTGCGAGGTATCCGATCCGATCAGAAAGAATTTGGTTTCCGTTCTTTAGAACGCGCGCGAAGCCGCAGGAAATGCGGTTTTATTGTAATAAAATATTCAACTTTTATCAACTTTCCTAAAACATGTATTGTAATATGTATATAAGTTTATAGAAAAAAAAAAAGATTTTTTTATATAATTTAACTTTTATGAATGATTTACCCATAGTACCTTAACAAAGAAAAATGTTTAAAATAAAGTGTAGGTGTATTAGAAATCTGTAGTTGCATATAATTTGCTATATTATTGGCCATTCAGATCAACTAGGTCAGGACATCCTTGTCATTTCACACTTAGCAATCTATTCAGTATACTGTTATGTACGAGTACATATATATGTACAGAACCAATCAGTTAACTAGACACTGGATACAGAAGTATAAACTTGCTGTAGTCTTAATATTTGAGTTCATAATCGAATAGTATGAAAAATAATGGCAATTGCAATTGTGTTTTATAAGCCAAAATTAGGTCCTAAAAAATTAAAAATAAGTAAACTTCTTACACAATATATAATCTATAAAATTAAATATCTTTGTTTACTGTTTTTATGCTCGTGTAATCTCTAACGACATATCAAGAGATTAAAGGCAAGATGAGCTACTTAGTTTTGCCCAGTTGTTTGCTATAAGTACTTGCGGTCTTAGAAGACAGATCGATCGATTCTAAAAGACATTTCCATCATACATCATTTTCTCTATACTATACACACATTTAAACAAATAGCGCAGAAAGATGAAATATTTCACCCCTAGGCCATAAGTGCATTTAACAGTGATTGTGCGATTTTGATGAGTGTGATGCGTTTACGAGGGAACGATGAAATAAAACCACAATAGGGATGGCGATACTCTACAATACAAATAGTCATTACAAATATTTAAAAGCTAGCTTTACCCGCGTTATAAGGACTGAAAACCAAATTTAAGTCCTATTTTGACTTTAGTTAAACGTTAAACGAAATGTTTATAATGTTAAAATTAAAAATATACACGTAAATAAATTTATCATAATATATATTATTGATTATTCAAAGAATTTAAAATATATTCTAGACGGCTATTTATACATATAACTTGATATGCAAATGTGAGGGTTTTACATAGCTATAGACTTGACAACGGCTTGACAAGATGAACGCGACCAATTACTCGTTTATTGGATAGAAGATTGAGAATATTCAACAATAAGGACTGTATTATGGATTGCAAGGAACCATCAATACGTGCAATAATCGCATGCACCACTTTGTTGCGTCATACACGGTAGTTTAATAATTATATATTTGACGACACATTTGGCGCAGTTGGTAGTGGCCCTACTTTCTTGCGCCAGAGGTCGCGGGTTCGAGTCCCGCTGGGGGCATTCATTTGTTAAACTCGGATGTTTGTTGTCCAGTCATGGGTGTTTATATTTATAATATGTATGTATTTAAACTTATATATGTAGTATATCAACTATCTGGTATCCGTAACACAAGCTTCCTTCGTAGCTTACCACGGAACTAGATGGCGATGTGTGCAATAATGTCCTAACATATAACATAATATATAATGTCCTAACATATTATATATAGCAAATCATAGCACATTTTTAACACGTTTCATTAGTTATTATCAGTATATAACTTGTAAATACCCATATAATGAAAACATCGATATCGATTTTGATTTTTGATGTACCTACTTCTAATTGTTGTTATGTATGTAAATATAATGTTAATAGTATATATGTTACACATTTGCTTTAGAAACCCTTGGGCCATGGAGTCAAAGTGCTAAGCACTTTTTAAAAGACATAACACCTCGTCTTATCGCCTCTACTGGTGACAGGAGAGCTGGCTCATTTTTCGCCTAAAGAATCGGCATTGCCATTCAGCGGGGGAATGCGGCCAGCATTCTTGCCACTATTCCAAGCGGACACGACTTGTACAGTAATAATTAAGTGTATATTTGCTTTGTACATATAGTTAAGTTTACTTGTAATTTCCTTTATTGTAAATAAATTTTGTTTAAATTTACTATAAAAAAAATACAATTAAAATTTGATACCATCGAGATGATATAACGAGCCGTCGCAGAGTATCTTTCTTCGTTTACTTCTAGCAAAACCTTTTTGACTCGTTTTAACAATTCCCTTTGATTCCAGAAACGCAAAAGTTTGTGTATTTCTTAGTTAACGAAAATATAGGATCGTGACCGATTTCGGCCACGGCGCCCTATCTCACTGAAACTTGCGCAGTAGCGCAGGAGATATTATAACGACACACTTGCACGCGCAGACACAATTGCACTCTTTGCTTGTTACTCTCAAACTCCGATGGGACGATAATTTGACACGAACGGTGAGTTATCGGACGCAGAACAAACGATTAAGGGCACTCAGAGACACGGGGGTATAACACAGCGAACTTTTCTAAAGTTAGGCTCTAACTAAACTAAGGAACTAAGCGAAATTACTGAAACTCAGAAAACTAAATCACCAAACTTGACCCGACCCCGGTCTTGAACGAAGGACCTCTAAATATACAGCTGTACACGTAGCCACCACCAGCCAGCTGTACACGCCAGGAAAACTATAACAGCTGTTAATCAACTGCATGATTGAAAAATTTCAAAACGGTAAAAAGCTTTACTTATTCATACAAGTACATATTGATAAACTAAGGTTGGGTAAGGCGAATCACAAATCTGTATCTAATCCATCTTATCATCTAAAATATATATAAATATAAATATGTTGGGACAATATTACAACAGCGCTATCTAGTTCCGTGGTAATCTACGAGGCTTGTGTTACGGATACTAGATAGTTGATATACTAAATTTTAAATACATACATATTATAAATATAAACACCCATAACTGGAGTACAAACATTCGTGCTTAAGAAATGAATGCCCCAGTGGGACTCCAACCCGTTAATGCTGGCGTAGCAAGTAGGATTACTACCAACTGAGCCAAGCGTGTCGTCAAATAAATAATTGTCATTTATTTTTTACGATATATATGTAATAACTATGTTTCTGATGGGCATTTTTCATACGAAATTAAAATTCTGGTATTGTAAAAATACTATTATAAAGTTTTTCTCCCACAATCTCATTTATTGAAAATAAAATTACAGTACTTGAGTAGATAGTCAAGACATCCCCCCAACATGCATTCACCTTGAACTTGTCGTGGTGGGGAATATGTCACATAGATTGCTCCTAGTACTTCTATGAAATCAATATCAAAATCAAATCAAAACAAAAACATACAAGATAGCAGAATAGACTGTGGAACAGCCCCGCCGACTCCCCATTAAGACGAATGATGTGTGCTGGGGTTATAGTGGTTAGTAGGCTTACCGGAGAGTCCAACCTATCCACCTCTTTTCTACTGGTGGCATGCATTAACACATTTCCCAAAGATTTTAAGGATTCTAAAATCCTTGTAGCATAATGACACTGCTAAATATGTTTTTTTTTTCAATATACATATATTTACAATATACATGCATATGAGTAGTGAAATATTTGACACAGTAATTTGTTATCTATTTTTGTCACTTTAGGTCATAGTATGATAATGTAAGTTTTGCATAAAAGGATGGATTGATATGGATTGATAGTTAAAATTTTCCTTAAAGTATGTTATTTTTATTCATATGTAAATATTATGTAAGCTGTTTTTAAGGTAATAACCAAATAGTCAAATATTTTAATATGTCCTAGTGTTAATACTAAACATTAGTTTACTACTTATACTAGACTTTAAAAAATAAAAACCTTATGCTATTTCAGTTATGTTTGGTATAAGTAGGCATTTTTATTTTTTATATATATAAAAAATATAAAAAAGGGTTGTAATATTTTGTTAATTCAGTGTCAGTATACATTAAGAACTATTTATAAGATAACTTTGCAAACTGAACCTATTTTTATTTTTCAAAGAAAAAATTTCAAATAATGTTTGTACAAATTATATATTTCTATTGTTCTTTATCTATATTATATATATATATTATATTTTACATACTGGAATAAAAAGCTATAATACCTTTTTGAAGACAGACTGATATGTTGTGCTCATTTTTGGTACTGATGACTTGAGTGGAAAGCGCTCCATTCTATTCTGCAAACACATTAATCTTGTCTTTAAAATGTATATTAATATTATATAATACTTAATTATTATATTTATAAGCATTTTATTAAATTTATTAGCAATTTTATTTATTTATTTGTTTTTCTTAGCGACATATTTTTATAAAATGTTTTTTCAGACCGCAACGCCCCCGTTGCAACTTGAGATAGACATAATATTTAATTACCAAATTGGATAAAAGTGCACTATTTTCTATATTTTAAATATTAAGTACCCATTACTTTGCGTAGAAGTTTTAAAACCACAATATCTTACTAGTTACTACTAATATGAAATTTAACACAGTCTAGAAATAGAATTAGCTTTAACATTATAAAACAAATATGTACTAACCTAGTTATTCATTAACATGTTTGATTAACTGTAATCACGTCGAAAATAATGGACTGCACTATAGGAATTAAAAATCATTGGAAAATATTACGACGTAGACAACTATTTATGGAAAAAGTTAAACAAGTTTTTGATAGAGGACCGAGGTGGCTGGTGCAAGGCTGTGGCAGATGTTCGAGACTCGAGTATAAAATATAAATGTCATACTGTCATACTCATATTATGTCAATAAACTTTCTTGTCAGATAACAGATTATGTATTATGATGACTTCTAAAGGTCCGCGCACACTAGGTGGCACTGCACTATATTCTTTCTATGAAATAGTACTCTATGTATGAGACATAGCGCACTACGCGGCTGTGCCGTGCGCCTGCGCACTGCACGGTTGCGCGTTGCGTGCTTAAACTTACGTATTATAATTTTGTTATTACTTTAGAGTAGCGCAGTGCATTAAGTATTGAAACTTTATGTTTACCTTTATATAATATAAAAAATAGTGTAACTTTATGGCCTAAATCAAGTCGCATTCGATATAATTTGTACTTTATACAAATCCCCTCAATTTATTTTCTTTATATTCTTACCAAGCTCAGTTTACGATAATATTTACAAGCATTTTTTTGTAAATCAATAAATACTTGTAATATTAATTTATGCTTTACTCGAAAATCAAATGATAGTTCCTTTAAATGTATGCTATAAATTATAATATTTTCATATTATTATTGCTAGCACTTGTTATATTTTTAAATATTGTGGCTTGATTAGTTTTTAGAAAGAGTCTCAGCTAATTAAGTGGTCTTATTAAGCCCTTTATAACTTAGGTTACTAAGGGTTTTTTGCATACATGTTACCTACATAATAATATATTTTAGCGTCGTTTTACACACTCATCAATATACATACTATCAAAGTGTACAGATTTCTGTATGACTCCAAGACCAACGGCCATTACACTAAAGCAAGCATTGTAAAGGAACGAGATAGGCGTATGTAATTGGACAAAGGAAAAAGTAGAACAACATTTTTATGTTTTACTGGGCCGTGCAGCCGTGGAGAATAATCTAGACATATTAAAATGTCTGTAGCAGTAGATTAAAATTCATAATTATTCATATAGAAGCCGAATCTATGGTTTTTGAATTTTCATCTGTCTGTATCTGACTTAGTGCTATGAATAAAATTACACGTATTATTTAAATTATTTATAAACTACAATTTCACACAGATATTTTTGAATACATAATATAGTTGAATAATGAGTAAAACCGGTTTTTAAGACTGGCACTGAGAACATCACTAACTACATCCGCTATTTCGTGAAAATTATAAAATGGCGTCAGCCGAGTTTTTAGAACAAGCTTTGTCTACAGACGTCGATGAGAATGATGTAAACGCGATCGTGGGTTCTCTTGAAAATCATTTGGTGACGTCCGTTCCACCAATATCGTCACAGAACAATTTAGTAAATGTTATTCCAAATCAAATAAGCTTTTCAACAAGTGAAAATACCAATATTGGACAAAATTATAACAAGGACCAAAGTCATGGTGAAATATCTGTAGGGAATTTTCAATCATCAGTTTCTAGTGCATCTTTTAGTGTACCGTCATCGTTCGTAACACAAACAGTATCATCTGAAAGTGTTTCTAACCTTGGACCGTTGAAATTAATTAGTTCCCAGCCACAAACATTTTCGGAAAATACTTTAAAATTTTCAACTCAGTCTTTCGCGAACGCTTGTGTCAGTTTATCTTCATCACAAGCTCAAATTCTACAAACAGTGCACGGAAACAGTGTTTGTCCTCAATCAGGGATTAAAACAATCGCTATGCAACCTATTATGAAACCAGGAACGCCAACTGGTCAACCAACAGGTCAAGTGAACATGCAACCTGGTATGGTTACAGTTCCTATGTCAGTGAATTCTAGCATGCCTGGTTCTATACCGAATGTTATGAGCTTAAATAAGCCTGGAGGACAGAATGTTGTAGTTACGACACAGAATTTAGGAACAGCGCAACCAATCTTACCTAATGTTCAGATTTTGAACATGCGCCCAGGCGCACCGAACGTTGCAGCACAAAAGTCAGTAGCAACTGTATCACCTCGCGTTGTGATTGGAACTCCACAGGTGATTGGGACCAGACCTGCCGCTCCTGCAGTAAGTTGCATATTTATTAATGTTCTACAAAAAGCACCTCATGCTCTGGTTAAATATTGAATGATATTAATCTGTGAGGCCCATAACTAAACAAATATAACATTTCAGTTGTATTCATATTTACTAAGATTAAACAGCAATTTTCTAACAACCTTACTAATCATAATATGTAAAAATTATATGGTTCTTTGTATATTTACTGTTTGCTAGCTAAACTAAAATGAGGCTGTTCGAATATGATGCTGTTATAAGTCCATTGATGAGATATTGTGAGACTATCATTGACCCTTCTCATCTCTTAAATGTGTTTCTTTTTCTTTCATTTTATATATGGTAAACATTCTTTAATTGTTACTTTACAAATAAATAAAACAAATTTTATAATTTCATATGTCATAAACAGCTGAAACTTATAAAAAAAGCTTATTTAAATTTGATAACATGTTTGACTCAGTTTGTAGTGACCTTACTTTCTGCGTTAGTAGTCACGGGTTAGAGTCCCGCTGGGTATGCCACATTCGTTGAGCATGAATGTTTGTACTCCATTCATGGATGTTCCTATCTGGTATCTATAAAACAATGACACTTGTGTGCAATGTCCCAATATATTTATTTAAATTGTAAAACTACCATCAACTAAAGTTTATGTTTAAAAGACTCGAGAATCATAATATTGTGGTAAAATATATCTGTTATTATATTTTATTATCTTTGATCAGATTATTTTAATCCAATTTTTACTTATAACTTTCAATAATTTTTAAATTATTGAATTTCATTATTAATTGGATGTTTGTTGATTGATGTTTTGCATTTACAAAACACTGATACCTACTGATTTTATTTACCGGTGTCTATCTCTAGAAATTTCATAGACTAGCAGAGATGTGACAAGCTTGTCATATGCTATCATAAGAAAAAAAAATTATTTAATTATTGTTTTCATAAGCATAATAACCTTTTTAAATGTAAAAAGAGATCATTTGCTTAATGTAAGTATTAAGAGCCAAAGTAACAGTGTTTTTATTTTAGTAATATCATGTTTTTCATTAAAGCTTCATTTGTTTAGAAAGTCACCTTTATAGTTAAATTTTAAAAGCTAAACCATGTCTATAAATACAAAATGCATAATAATTGTTCATGTCTGTCAACCTGCACTTTGCCAGAGTAGTGAGCTATGACCTTATTCCCCTAGTATTGAAGGGGGGCCTGTGCCTAGCTGTAGAATGTTAAAAAAGAGTTAAATACTTAAGTTGTGTAGAAAAAAATAAACTAAAAACAGAAAATTATTTATTACTAAGCATTCTCATTAGGCTATTAAAATATACCTGCGGCGAAGTGTATTCCGTGCGCAGCCTACATACTTAGCTCAATTGATTTCTCGCCCTTTTAATGTAAAATTTCGCGTAATATCGAAAATTGTTTCGAGAACAAAGATGATTACAAATATATTTACTATATATCCTTATTTATTAAGCAGATTTTACAATGAAGTAGAATCAGAATTGAGGTAAAGCTGCAAATGCGAAATTATTTGCATATTTTTTCCTTAAAAGCTAAAGCTCAGGTCACACTAGAAAAGACTTCTATTCATTTTCATTATTCAAATAATTTTGAAAAGTTAAAATCAGTAGGTTGTACTGTAGCATTCAGTGTCATTTGTTTATAAATCATCGTCAACTAGCAAACCTGGCCCTGGCCCTGGCCTAACAATAATATAATAAAAATAGCCTCTTTAAAACAAAATCTATCTGTGAATGAAAGTCCCTTCATAATAATCGATCCAGCCGTTTCAGAAATTAGCCAGAGACAGATAAAAATTTTAAGAATAGTTTTTTTTATGTAAGTAACGTAATATTATACATTTCATATGCATTTAGTTAAAAGCTGTTAATATGAAATTAAAAACTGACACTTTAAATTTTATTATAAGTATGTACTGTTAAAGTATTCATGAATGGTTGCAATTGAAACTAACAAAACATAAATAAAGTTTCTTGCACTTAAAATATAAATGATATGAGTAAATTATGAATTTATTTAATAACTAACCGGCAGTCTTTGCCGGCATTCATGTTGTAAATAGCTACAAAACTTCACATGATTTCAGACAATCTATAGATAAGCCCAGCGCTTGCTTAGCTTTTAAGTCATTTGTTCTATATTTAAATAGCTTGGTATATTTTCCTTAGTTTACACTTAATTTTTTAGAAGTACACAAATATTTGACAACCAATATATATTATGTTAATACTTTTTCATTATTGTATATTTTTAAAATCTAAATACGCCATTATCTGAATATTGCGGATAGATCTCAAAGATTCTTATTTCTTTTATAAAAATATGTTCTTTAATTTGAGGGGAGAGCTTACCATATCAACAGGTAGAACATTAAATGATTGACAGTTACAAAACCCATGAACATCTTTATGGGAAAATATTTTTTGTTTTATTTTTTTGTTTATCAATTTTCCAATGTTTTGAATAGTTACTCTGCTATTCAGGATGATAAGAAATACAACAAATTAAAAACCATGAAAATCAAACCGAACTTTGTTTATAAATTAAGAAGATTATGAATGAATGCAACTGTTGTAATTTTACTAGTTTTCCAGTCTCTATATGGGTCTCACAGAGTCTTTTGCACCAAATATGTAAGGCTTGTATTAAGAAATGTTATAAATATTATATAATATTATAATATTTCTACTTACAAACCTTAATGACTGATGTTACATATTGTTCTATATAAAACCGCCACTAATATGCTTTTGTGGGCTGCATTATTTAATGACCTTGATGCTTTTAAAGCAATGTTACACTAACCATTATGTTATAAAAAGGTGTAAACACATTCATTATAATAAATTTTGCATGAATGGTGCATTTAATTTCATGTCTCATTTTAACATTTGTTTAATTTTAAATTAACATTGTATGTTTTATTTCAAATAAGTCGGCGTCAACTGATAATTATTATAATGAATTATATGAATGATTGGATGTGCTGTCTGTTCAATGTTAAAGTTTGTTTTTTTATATAAGTTGGTGTGCTTTAATTTGTATAGATTATTATAAAAATATAATAAAAAAATGCACTTGGTATGTTATAATTAGCTTACTTTATTGTAATTTTTGATACATATACAACATTCTACTGTTAATGTTTCACAGTAGCCACTCTCATTGACGATAATTAATTATATTTTACCAAGAATTCCTAATCTGTCACTAAATGAAAATAATTTTTGCTGCAATGATTAATTATTAAATATTAAATTTATTAGTGTTAAGACCTCTGTTACTTTATTGTAATTTTTGATACATATACAACATTCTACTGTTAATGTTTCACAGTAGCCACTCTCATTGACGATAATTAATTATATTTTACCAAGAATTCCTAATCTGTCACTAAATGAAAATAATTTTTGCTGCAATGATTAATTATTAAATATTAAATTTATCAGTGTTAAGACCTTTTAATTTCTATTATTATATTTTTAATTCCTTTTAATTTTATTACTTATAAGCATTACTTTTACTCATTATTTTATTGAAAATATTGTGATATTAAACATTGGATAGTAGAAGTGTTTTAAAAATAATTGTGATTTATTTGCTTAGACATTTTCGCTGCAACGCATTCTATGTAAAGTTGACAACTGTATTATACAAAGTTGTGTTTACCCATTTTAATAAACTAGGTTTATTTTCTTATAGAATCTGATAATATAGATATGTCATAAGATGTCATAATATACAGTCTGACAAACAATATATTATATAATTGTCTAAAAACTTAATATCTCCTCTGACATAGATTGTAAAGCAATTAAGGTAGTGCAAATAAAAAATAAAAATATGTCTGCAAAGACAAACTTACTAATACTAAAACTACTGGCTACTTACCCTTGCATTGCTTGGGTTTGAAATTGATATAAAGATGTAGTTATTAGCAATGATTTATTTGTTGTGATATTTTCTAATGTACTCATAGTTTTATATTTGAGACTGAGACATTTAACAAATCAAATATTAAAAAATAACAACTTAATAAATGAAGAAACCAGCTATCATTTTGACATTCTTCAGTATAAAAGAACCATTATTATTGAAGAAATAGAAATTATTATTGATGTAGAGAGGCATATTTAATCATTTTGTTTACTTAGTTTTTTACATTTCTATAGTTAAAAATGTAAATTAATGTATTCATAAAACTTTAATATTTTTTAAGTTCCATTTGTTGTGATCAGACTGTTATTATTTATTACAATTCTATTTCTTACTTAGTTGTATCTAGTTTAATTATTATTATGTATAACTATAAAAGTTAAGATTGAACACTTAATTTAAGGTGGCTACACACATACCTAACAATGTTTTAATAATGACAAAACACACTTACCAACGCTTAAGTAATGCGTAAGAAATGGTCTCAACAATTTGACAGCCTTTGCGGATCAAATGCAACTTATATATTGTTTTGAACGGATTAGTTGTTGTACTATAGATATTTACGCTTTTTGTAAAAATAACAAGTTTCGTATAACACTGACTCGCTTCGGATGTAACATACCCACACCACAGCTAACCCAGCATTCACCGCTATAACTTTAACACTCGCTTAAGTCCGTTCATCCACCGGTCGAGTAGAGTCATATAGTAAAAATTGAAACGTCGCGTTCATTTTTAGATAACGCTGCAAACACTGCAAAGTCTACAACAGGGGCAGCAAAGTCATTTGTTGTTAAAGACTGAGAACGGTCAATACCAGCTGTTAAGGGTTGGGCCGGCGCCTGCCAACTCCCTCACTGCGCCCCAGCAGACGCTGCGGCTATCAACTGTGCCGGCAGTAAGTCCATGATCACTGGTCCAACGAGAGGTCCCTCGCGATGGCCTTTGCTATTTGTTCGATTTGTATTTCGTGCATGTGCATAGGGTGGCGGTGCATGTTAAGGTAATTAACAAGGTAAGAACGGAACTCGTTCCTCACATTGGTGTGTACTTTACTAATAAACTATTGTTTCAATAATCACGCGAATATCGAGCTTTCAGCGAATTGAATTTGTCAGTTCTTACTTCTTTGTATTGTTTTAATTAAATGAGATTATTTGCTATCGATCTTGATGTTCGTATTTTTGGTAATAACCAGAGATTGAAATACACCTTAGAGGACGGTTGATGGATCTAGGATCATATCCCGACATCACAGCTTCGCATAGACCGCTTGGTTATAGGGGTGGTGCCGGCTCGCATGCATGTAAATTAAGCGAAACGTCTGAAAACGTAAAGCTTACAATACTACATATTTAACATTATTGTGTCATGACAAACAATTGCAAAGGTAACCTATATAATGTGAAGTGAGGCTATGAAACCAGATAAAGCTGCATATGCGTGTAATTCGACAACTTAAGTAATCAGTTTTGTTCCCGTATAGTGTTGCAGTCGTTCCAACTGAACGTTGTAACAAGCTTTATAAAATGGGTTTTATAGAAGTTTTAGAATATGTGTAACGTTGGTGTGTAGTAGAGTGTTGAAAATATTTCGAAAAATGGTGTGTTACAAGTCGTAGTACTTTCTACGTTTATATACAACTAGCATTTTTCGCGGCTCTACCTGTGTTTTAAAATCTTTAAATTTAATAGATTTTACATATTATACCACGTGATGTGAAGTTAAAAAATAGTAATTTGAACCAGTACTACCAGAGATTAACTCTTTAGCTTCATAGTATTAGTATAGATATGTTGTAGGACTTAACTTATTAAATATTAAAACGCTATATAATATAAATATTATTAGAGTTATAATTATTATGAAATATAAATAATCTTATAACCTTTAATGTACTCAAGTATGCTTAAGTATAATATTTAACTTACAATGTATTCTTATTTTATTCTTATAATATAGTATTTATTAGACATTAGATATGTTCAATTGTGCTGTCGCTTTTTTGTGCACGTGTGTATGCTATACTGCATGTAGAGTTATATACGTCGTAGTTCGTTCCATCGGTTTTAGTAAGTTATTTTAATAGATGTTTTAAAATAAAAAATTGCATATATAAAGTAAATGTGTAAGTTAGAATTTCACAAAATAGTTTAGTTAAATAGTTTTAGTTAAGTGACTATTCACCAAATTTTTTTAAGTGACACAAAGTAAAACAAATGATCGTAGCGCAAACGTTCGAGCTTTTTACAATTGGCCTTTTACTGTTTTTATTTCATACTATCATTTCCCACGGGTCCGTCCGCGTTCTAAAGACCGGAATCAAAATAAATTTACATACCGTGTGATGTTTTATAGCCGGTTTGTAACGTTTAGTTGAGATTTCTCAAACATGAAATATTTTCTCGCAGTAAAAAGTATCCTATGTATTGCCCCAAGTAAGCAGCTATCATCATACCAAATTTCATCCAAATCCGTCCAGTGGTTTTCTCGTGATGCGGTCACAGACAGACAGACAGACAGACAAAAATTTAAAAAAATCAATAGATTTGGCCTGTATATCCATAATAATGTCTATTTTAATTAGTTTTTCAAAAAATATTCAATGTAGGTACAGATCCGACTCGGTTTGAATTTTATTGTATGTAGTTAATTATATTATAATTTATTTTATTACAATTCTTTTTAAATATTTTAAATGCATGCACTGCTTTTGAATAGAGACAAAAAATCTTATTCCAAAAATTTTTCGACTATGCTCTATGTGCAATGTGCAAAAAATACCTTATACGCTTTTTGTTTTCGTATGTTATTATATATATATGTAGGATTATTATATGTGAAGGCGTTAGCGAGAAAAGTGAATTTCTGAAATTCGTTCATGTTAGGCATAATTGTTCTTCTAGGCCTAGGGGATATGAACAAGCACCTAAGATAGAAAAAGAATAGAATAATAGAAGTATGATGCCAAGTCACGCTTTATTCCACTATTAAAAGAAAAAAAAAGTGACAGTAGAAAAATAATTCAATTTACCGACATACACTCGTTTCGCTCGGCCTCGGCCGTCTATCTGATTCAGATTTAAATTGACTTTTATATTTATGAAGTAGGTAAAATAAAACAAACACAAATTATTTAGTGAAGCTTACTATACATTTGTGAAAACTGCACTCGATTTATTTGAGCCGTTTTTGATCGAATCGTATATAGAGACGAAACGAGTCGACCATGAGGAATCTGTAATTAATAATTATACTTGAAATACATTTTTTATTTTAAATTTTATTTGTCATATGCATTATATATATTTTATTTAATAATACTATAATCAATTTGTGATGTTAGCTTTGCTTTCATTTGTATCGACTGGCGTCTGGCACCTACTTCGAAAATCTAATTAGGTATCTATTGGAAATGAAAACTAGCATGATATGTTATTCACTTGTTCGTTTTTTTGAAGTTGGTTTTTATATCTGATATTTTAATTTGCGAATCCACTCCTTTTACGGTGAAGGAAATCATCAAGTTTACAAAAGACATGCAAAAGTCCGCACTTGGCCAGCGTGGTGTTTTATAAAATAAGTTTATATTATCAGTTCGGTGAAGGTCAATTTAAGTTCTGATCTTCTACTATAAGGCTTTGTTCACCTCGTATTGATAGAAGACCCGTGACCAGCTGTGGTACGTAAAAAGGGCTAAAAGAAAGTATTTTAAAAAGGAGAAAATTCTTCGTTTTATGTTTTTCCAAATGGAAAAAGATCATCTTTGAGATAGTACAAATATGGCTAATATGAACGAATTTAATTGTTTTCGTTTTCCGTTTTATTATTTTTTATACTTTTATACTTTTTTTAATTGATGATTATAAGCGTAAATGATGAAAATGATTGCGACTTATTCATAGTGCTCTAATGATTTATGCACGGATTTTTAGATTAGCTGCTACCCCAAAGCGATTCACTCTATAAGACCGACTAATAATGATTACCATTTTATAATCCAAATCTTTTCAAAATATCTTACGAAATATCATGTTATTATACAAGTTCCTAAAAGAAGGTATTTCTATATAGCGGACTCATAGTGTGAATCAAGTACAGAGAGCTATAAATTAAGGTGTGTCGTTTCTTCCTATCAGCACCCGGGCGTGGCGACAGTGTCGACGAGTGTTGCTACACAAATGGCAGGGCAGATGTCGGCAGGGCAGATGCCGGCAGGGCAAATGCCGGCAGGGCAGATGCAAGCAGGGCAGATGTCAACAGGGCAGATGTCAACAGGGCAGATGTCAACAGGGCAGATGTCAACCGGGCAGATGTCAACAGGGCAGTTGTCAACCGGGCAGATGTCAACAGGGCAGATGCCGGCCGGACCGGTGGCTACGCCAGTACCATCTTCATCTATAGCCTCCGTCCCTTCGCCTGCTCTCTCTCAGCCAACTGTCACCACTCAGGTAAGTCGGTAATAAAATTACTAAGCTATAAGTAAACTGTAAAACTATTACAATTACTATCTTATTGGAAATCCACATGGATCTGTCAGCATTTGGTGATTTTATGCTCAGTACGTGACTCTAAAGGTGGATTTATATTTGTCTGATGTGTCGTGTCGTGACGTGATGGCTAGTTTTCACATTTATGTGTCGTATTCTGACGATATTTTGAATTGGTCTAAGAGCCGGTGGAAGATCGACCTTCACCGATCTGATAACCAGATGAGACATATTTTTTATCAAATATAATTTATAAACAAATATGCCTATAATTACTTGCCTATCTGAAAGTGCTCATGGCTATTTTTAATTAAATTAACTTTAATCGATTTTTTTTTCATCACTTTCATTCTTTTGATAACCAAATGAATTTTATTTCACTGTTAGTTTTTAACACACAGAATATGCCTCAGTAGGTTTCCTACTCATTTTTGTGTATAGCTACCTGGCAAGCCGATGTGAACAGGTAAGTCAATATAGGTGACTCCATCGTTCTGCTAACTTATCGAAAGTTATATCAAATTTTAGATCATTTTATTACAAAATCAGTCATATAGAATTGCCTGCAAAAAATCATACTTAAAGCACTGTTGCCTAGCTAAAAATAGCCATGAGCACTTTCAGATAGGCAAGTAATTATAGGCATATTTGTTTATAAATTATATTCGATAAAAAATATGTCTCATCTGGTTATCAGATCGGTGAAGGTCGATCTTCCACGTCTCCTCTACTAAATCAATACAGCCGCAGCTCTAGGAAAGATGACATGCGTTCAATGTCCTCTCATTAATTACACGATTCTGATTCAGACAATGAAGAAGATATTCTCTTCACAAACAGCTGTTCTTTTAGACTGATCTTTATATTGTTTACATTTTGTATCATAAATCACATTATATTGTCGTACAATCTCAATTAAGTCGTCCATACTTGAAAGTGAAACCAAAATAAAACCCAAATGTGACACTGGCGCTTGCACATTCGTCTAACGTGTTATTACTCATGACGACGCCTTTCTCTCAACCGCTCTGTCTCAACCGGGATCGTTTCTGATGCGACAGAAGCAAGCCATCATAACACATTACGCATTACTAGTATGAACGTTACCATACTAAATGTATGAAACCGATTCCGTTCTGACGCGTCACGACACGACACGTCAGACAAATATAAATCCACCTTTAACCTTATAAAAAATATTGGATCGGAAATTTAGTGCGAGGTTAAATTCTATTTTACTGGCTTATAAGTTTTGTTTAACTTTTAAATGTGCAAATAAATGTCCGTAGTATTGAATGCTTTTAATGTTAAGAGATTATTGTTTATTTTGCTCCTATTGTTTTTAACTGAAATTTATTTTTATTTCAAGTATTCCCTTTATACGTTACCGTTACTTTTTTGTTTTGCAACTACAATGAATTTGAGAAATACATTTGCAACTTAATTAAAATAAACTTAAAAGTTACCGTCCAACTTTCTTTACACAACTTAAAATAAAAAAGCTATTAGTGTCATATTCTCATTAGCCGTTGGAACTGTGAGAATTTTATTTTAATATATTATATAAATAATCTTTGTTAAATGTAATGTAAAATATATGGAATTTTTCTTTTAGATATGTATTTTTTCTATTTACGAGTATGTATGTTGCTTTCTTAATATATTGTGCTTAATTATTACCTATTATTTCCAATGGACAGCTGAATCAGAAACAATTTTATATGAAAAACATAATTCTTATTTTCCCTAAACTAAATTATTCGTTTCGTTAGGCATCAGGTATTTGTTATCATAAATATATCAACTAGTTTAGATGTGCTGAAAATTGATGTGCTTTAGTCATTAATATCTTAAGTATATAATAGATGGGCTTATATTTATATTTAAGACAGTTTCTCACTTAGGTTTAAGTATAAATAAAAATGCCAACGACTTTATTATTACTTACAATTGACCTAAAACGCGCTTCAAATTGCTTAACCCTTGTGTGTGCCACCCGGGTCTCTATCGGCATACAAACTTATGCCGATAGAGACCGTTGAATATTTTTTTCCTAAAACCTTAGACCTGCCAAAACCTCGATCCCCCGTTATTCATTAACGAAATTTTCATTCTACATACTTAAATTTTTGTTTTTAATATGTAAAATGCGGGTTGAATGAATAAATACGTAGTAACGTAATAGAGTACTCGGTTACAACCATAGATAAAGTTATCTTAATTTTTGTATGATTCTTTATATATCATTTGGTTTAAGTTTGTTGTTATAATATCATAAGTAAATATGTAATATGAATTTAATATATAAATCATAATAATAATTACTTATATCAAATTGTTTATTTTATTTAACAATTGTACTGTATCCAATGTGATTGTTGGACAAAAAATTACACAAAAATAATTAATAAATAATTGTGTGGTTTTTGTGTGTACTGATTACAAACGGATATAATTACAGTCAAAGCAAGACTTTTTTGTCTTTCTTCTTTTTTGAATAGGTTGCAAATGTAGCATGATCCAACTTCAAATTTCATACCACTAGTACCTCCTTCGTTAATCGATGTTATCAGTTACCACTTCTGTTACTGGCCTTTCATAGTAACTTTGCGATTTTCGCTGCATGATTTCGCATGACTTGATGGTTAGAAAATCGCTCTTCTATTATTGGCATGGCTAGTATGAGAGCTGGCGTAGAAATATTCAGCGTCTGTTAATTTTTTTGTCATCATCTTTATTATTAGTAACGTATCCAAATCTATCCAAAATATTGTATAAAAAGCTAGCGGCCGTCACGAACGGTTGTATGTCTCATTCACATTTGATCCACAGTAGTAGATTTGGTTTTGTTGTTAAACAAAATCATTTCTGATTGCTGGTTTACCTCCTTCAGGTTCTTGTAATTGTTATAAGGTTATTAATTTTTACTAGACTAGGAATAATTATTATCTGTTACAATGAACTATAACCAAGGATTTCGTAGGCGGGGATACCCGGGTATTCCGATGGCAGAGGTTTTTTTGGGTGGCAACACAAGGATTTAATATTAGGTTATATATTTTAAATTCTGTGCTACGCTCTTTATCTTAGATAAAATTTCATTTGAATAACAACGTTTAAGTAAAAAAATATAATACCGGCCGTGACACGTCGCATTACGTCTCAGACAATGATAATTATAATGCCCGTAAATTCTATAGTAAGTCGCGAATAACGTGGTTTTGATTTCAAATCAGTCTTTAATCTTTATTGTTCTTATTTATTGCAAATAATACTATAAATATCTATTATAGATAGCTCCCTAATATAACAATTTAGTATTGATTGATTATTTGTATTATTTACCGTATAGGACTAGGAATTAGGAACGTAATCAAAACTTAAACTTGACTAGCCTATTGCAGGAAGGCATTAGACATAGACTTTGCAAAGTACAATATGAAACACTTATAAACTTCTTCTATTATTATTTAAATGTTATTATATTGTTACGTACTACGGGTTCGGGATCGGAAATTCAAAGCGTTCTCGCAAAGATGTTTTAATTATTTCACTAGTTCAATTGAGTCTCTGAGAGCTATTATAATCCACCACTTTTAATAATTCACTTTACTCTTCTTCACTTTTTCACTATTTCGTATCTCTTCGTAATCTTCACTCAACTTCGAACATCAACTGATCTCTCGACATACTGCCGGCCTTTTTATATGTAAATTTAAAACTACTAATGAAACTAGAATGCTAGTATCGAAAATTCAAAGTGTTTCTAGTAACTTCTAAATCTTTCCTGAAAATGCTTTGTCTCTGTTTGACACATTAAAATTTGCAATAAACTGTTCTTGTTATCCAATTGTCAAAAGTTAGAAATTGACATTCGCTGTTGTAAGGCATGGTACAAGCATGCTATTATGACGGGTTCGCACTCTATACCGCGACACTCCCCCTCCTAAGACGTGCTCGTCTCGAGCATCGTTGTTGCCGTGATACTTGGCCAGTCGGTCTACATGCGCGATTTTAGCCGGGCTTCTAGATGTTGGTTGAATTCGGAAAGTGACGTCGTTAATTTTGTTATTACCTTATAAGGCCCATCCCAACTGGGTTGTAGCTTTGGCGATTTACCCTTTCGTCTCACCGGGTTATGCAGCCATACCAATGAGCCTTCCTCGAAGTTCATTCGTGTCGCTTTCCGGTCATAACGCGTTTTCATTCGTTCACTTGCTTGTAGCCCTGCATCTCGTATCTGCTCATGAACACCAATCATTTTCGCTCAGTTCGCTGGCATATTCGGTGATGCAACTGGGAGTATCTGGCGGGCAACCACTTGATAGATCCGCTGGTAACTATAATTCTCTTCCAAAATTAGCAAAGGCAGGTGTCATTGCAATGCTTTCGTGCAAAGCTGTCCGATAAGATAGAAGAAACAGTGATAAATACTCGTCCCAATCCTTTTGATGACTACTAGACATTGTTCTAAAGTTTGATTAAACCTCTCCACCATTCCATCGGACTGTGGGTAACCAAGCGTAGTTCTAGTATTGTGCACCCTCATGATCTTACACAGTTCTTGAAACCCCTGTGATTCGAAGTTTCTTCCTTGATCACTGTGCATTTCTAATGGGATACCAAATCTGCAAAATGCATCTCTAACCAATTTATTTGCAACAGTAACAGCTTCTTGATTTGGTATGGCGAATGTTTCAGGCCATTTCGTGAAATAGTCCATTACAACTAAAATGTAACGGTTCCCGGAGCTAGTAATCGGAAATGGTCCTGCTACGTCTAATGCGATTCTCTCCCAAGGTGCCCCATGTTGTATAATTTCATTGCTCCTCGGCTTCTGGTTTGCCGGCCTTTGACAGAGGCACATTGTTCACATTTCCGACACCAGTCCTCGACATCATCTCGACAATGCAACCAGTAAAATTGCTCCTTGAAGCTCCTTGTTCTTTTTACCCCTAAATTTCCACCAGAAGAACCATTATGGTAGGCTCGAAGTACCTCAAATACTTTTATTTTAGGTACAACTAATTGAAGATGGTTATCATTTCCACGCGTTGTTTTCCATTTGCGGCACAATAATCCATTTTGAAACAACAAGCTGTCCCATTGTGCCCACAAACTCTTCGTAGCGGTACTGAATTGTGCGATATCAGACCACTTAGGTTTTGATCTACCACTCCTTAACCATTCCATGATAGGTCGTATGTCTCGGTCTTGTGCTCTCTTCATGGCATCATCGCTCCAATGTTCATCTATCGAATCTATTCTAATAATTTTAATAGATTCTAGCTCCTTTACCTCTTGTCTGTGACAATGATCACAACATTCAGCACACAATACATATTATACAAACTATTACAAACTAAATCTACGTCTTATACCATCGCCTTTTCGGAACACACTAACAATAACAAAAGCGACATAAGCAAAGCTCAATTTCGGGCATTGTCTCAGGCGGGGTGCGGCGGCGGGAGGGAGAGCTACAGATAATAGGACGCTTGCACGGGCGAAAACAGGTCAGATGAGAATAAAATTACATCTTATGTTTGTAATACCGAAATCACGGTATTGGGACATCAATACCGGTATTGAAAAATGCTAATAAAAAGTCCCGTGATCACGGTATTACGGGATCCCGGAATACCGGTATTGAAAGCCTTAGTGCCTACCCATAATTCTTACTATCTCTTTCTAGCAAATTAGACGTCGCTAAAACTTATTTTACTCTAAATAACTGCATTTAATTTTTTACTCTACACACAGTACTGATCGTATATCAACCGTTTTATTGAAAAACTAAAAATGTACTACCCGGAGTGGAATTTTGGCCATTGTGATTTGAGTTTTCAATTGTTTTTAGGTTTTATTGCTGTTGCGACTTCGCAAGAAGTCACACTAGTTGTTGTCAAATCAAATAAATAGGAAGCAAATGTACTTTAGTAAAGCATTCAAAACGTCGGTTATTTTTTTTAATTTAAGGCGTTGCGAAAGCAACAATATCGTAGAAAAATCCACATGATTCATGATAAAATTCTATTACTCAGAAACCTCTAGACAATACGAAGGAGAAATGCAGAAACTTCCTTGCAAATCTACTGGATCTTTCTAGTAAAGAGCCCAAATCTGTTGAAGATAGCGTGAGAAATCTCATACAGGAGTTGATTGATGCTCAGGTTGAGCCTGAGGAATTCTGCGATAGGCTCGAGCGCTTGCTCAATGCAAGTCCGCAGCCGTGTCTCATCGGATTCCTTAAGGTAGGTCAAAAAATCTGTGGTGGTGGTGAGTCATAAAAAAATTAATGAAACTATATTGCACGAAAAAACAACTAAAAAATATATGAAAATAACAGCATTTTTCTTTAGGAAATTTTAAGTAGTTGCTATAAAGCTGTACCATTGCTGTAGACTGACAGACCTACAGAATAGGCGCTATGTTTAAGTAATATTTTGTCGTGCAATATATTTATTAGCACATCTCCATTTTTAAACAGACTCGATAGCTTCTGATGAAAATGGATTTATTAAGTTTCAATTTTTTTAATATATCTGCTAAATGAAACATTGTAGATTTATCCAATTGTATTTTAAAGGGACAGTTGTCTCTGGAATTTAAAAAGTTACGTCATCCTTACATCGATCACTCAAAAGTAATAAATACACAATATTACAACAAAACTCATAGTTATAAAGCCACATTGTGAAACAAATTGTCCTCGCCGAATAAGCACCCATGTTCTATGGTATACACCATCTACTTTAACTCCTAACACTATCTACTCTTTAACTTTAAACATATAACAAAGTTCAGAGTCGAATATATAAATTAAGTCTTTTGTGGAAAAGGCTATTGAAATATTCATAATTATCGATCGAATCGTTTAAATTTATACTTTTTTATTTAGATTTTTGGTCTGTCTGTCTATCTGTCCGTATCACTAGAAAATTACTGAACAGATTTTAATAAAGTATGATGATAGCTGGTCGTCTGGGTCAACATAAAAGATACATTTGATCATGCGTAAAAAAATACAGATTAACAACCCGAGGCTGATTAGCCATTTTATGAATATTATATGAGTAATTATTATAATTATTTGTGTAACACTTATATTTTATTAAGAAATCATCGTAAGTCGCATCGATCTATTAACTATAGCATGCCTGCTCTTATTGTTCTGTTGTGTCTAATGTTGACCGGCCAGCCTCAGTTGTAGTGTTTATTTTATGCAAAGCTTTGTGAAAAAGAAACTTTAAGCATTGCTTTCAATCAACCTTAAAGGTAAAGCTTAAAGTTATTTGCATTATTGTACTTTTATGTTAAGTAGATAACAGTTTAAAGAGAACTTTTGCATGAGATTTAGTATCTAGTTCTTTTTATTTGATTTGCATGGGCATGGTGTTGTAGATGCTTAAGTTAATTCAAGGTTAAACGAAACTAAAATTATCTACTCACATTAATATGTAAGTGTGTTTGATATACAGGTAAGTATGATATTTTGTAAGAACTATCACTAACCCCACACTTTGCTTGTGCAAGCTTTCAAACCCCTCCGCAATTATACATAATTCCATACTGAAAGTGAAATGCTTAGCGACAGCTTTAAAGAAGCTAAAATTTACACCATCACACACATAGTATATATGTCGCAGGGAAATGAGGCTACTAGGGATTTCACGAAATCTCTAGGGATACCACGAAATCACGGAAGGTGACGAATTTAATTATTAATTACGTCTTCTTACTAAAAATGTTTAGTGTTATGACGTTTCACTAGACAAAATCTAGTAAAATGTTAAAAAAGCGGACTTTAGAAAGAGAATCTAGTTACCCTACAATGAGTGAGGTAGAAGTTGTACCTGGTATCAGTAAATAAACATGTTCAGAGCAGAAAAAAAGAGTTCGTTTCTAATGAGGACTTTGATCGGAAGATTCAAAAAATTTCGGAAGGAAAAAAAAGAGTGACAAGCCATTGTGGAGTGCAGAAAGGATTAAAAATGTAATTAAGCTTGTTGAAGAATATAAGTCGGCGCCGATTTTGAATAAATCACGTAATTAGCAGCAATATTATTATGGTACAAAATATGATATAAAGAGTATTGGCCAAAGTTTTAATTTTGAAAAGACAATCGGAATCAGATTCAAGTGTTGAAATTATTTCATCTGAAGATTACTATCGTGTTCTCACAGAGTGTCATGACTCATGAATCAACCGGTCATGGCGGACGAGACGAAATGCTATTTGCTCTTAAATCAAAATATTTTATACCAACCCAAGCTGTAACTACATTCATAAAACTTTGTAATGTTTGTGTTTTGAAAAAAAATTTGAAAAAACGGCGCCGACTTATATTCTTCAACAAGCTTAATTACATTTTTAATCCTTTCTGCACTCCACAATGGCTTGTCACTCTTTTTTTTTCCTTCCGAAATTTTTTGAATCTCCCGATCAAAGTCCTCCTTAGAAACGAACTCTTTTTCTGCTCTGAACATTTTTCTCTACTGGTACCAGGTACAACTTCTACCTCACTCATTGTAGGGTACCTAAATTCTCTTTCTAACGTCCGCTTTTTTAACATTTTACTAGATTTTTTCTAGTGAAACGTCATATCACTAAACATTTTTAGTAAGAAGACGTAATTAATAATTAAATTCGTCATCTTCCGTGATTTCGTGGTATCCCTAGGGATTTCGTGAAATTCCTAATATCCTCATATCACTGCGACATATATACATTATTCTTATTTTTTTCCCTTAAATTATTATTATTATTAACTATTAACTTATATTATTACTAAATATACTATTATTAATATAATTATAGTATTTATTTAAAAGGTTTCGAAGTTAAAAAAAATGTTATATTGTTATCATCTACTGTAAGGAATTTAAAAATATTAAAGTCACATTTGCACTCATATACTTCGAAATATTTTTTTCGTCACATCTATTTACTAACATCGTTTAAGTCCACTTAGTTTAAATATTGAAAAGGAAATATTCTTTACAGAAAAGTTTGCCCCTACTAAGACAGTCTCTCGTCACCAAAGAACTGGTGATCGAGGGAATAAACCCTCCATCGCCCAACGTCGTCTTCTCAACACTCACAGCACCGTCTGCTCAAATGGTCACATCTAACACTATACACCTGGTAAGTTGATTCTTTGATTAAATCGATTTTACTTACAACATATCAACATATTATACAATCGATTATTATTAATACATTAACTTATCGATTATCTGGCTGTTATCAAATAAATCGAAAGTTTACGCGGTTTTAATACGTTTATAACAGTGTAGTGAGAGCTTGCATTGCTTCAATATCATAACTAAATCAGGTCACGTAATATGATTAACATTGCTCTGCTAATTCCGTTACGCTAATTGGCACTAGTAGTGCTATATACGATAGGTTATTTTTTATAAGGAAATGTAATAGATTTTTTAGTATTACTAGAAATAGTGTAAACACTCTGTTTTTGTAAAGAAAAATATTTCGGATACAAAATAACTCGACCTGAAAAGCAAAACGTTCTTAATGTTTAGGTAAAGTGCTAATATTATAGGCGGTGACCAGATTTCCTACTGGCCATTCGCAATAGCAGCTTACGAGTAACAAAAGTCGTTATCTAGTTTGTGATAATTTATTTTTTTAAAAATTGATCGAAGTAAACCACATACTACCATTCTAATGTAAACTCATTGATATTGTACTTGTGTTAATGTCGAAAACAGCCACTAGGGAAAATATAATCTCCACAAACAAATCATTCTATCTCATCGTATAATTTACTGAATTTCATTAACTTGTTGCCATAGTCTTATTCGGTAGGTGACATAGAGATGTACTTTATTAAATAAAAAAGTGTGATTTCATTTCAAATATTCTACAATTGTATCTTATTTGTACTGTGCTTTGTTCTAATTACAGTATAGGGTACATGACACTTGCATATTTTTGCATCTCAATTTTATGGTATTTACTATAAAAAAATTTTGCCAAGAAAAGTTCAATTTACTAGAGCATTTCTACTTGGAATTTTGATAATATTATCGCTATCTTTTTATACTACATATATCTAGCAACTCTTTCTGTTCATGGGTAGGTTTTTAGTGTTGGTTTCTCAGAATATTAAAAAGTATCCTAAATATTGGTCCAGTCTGCCAACTATCACCGTACCAGATTTCATCAAAATCGGAGGGATTGGTTTTCTCATGGGGTGTCCTCGGATAGATATAAAAATATCGATTCGATCTTTGTATTCGATATTATAATAAGACTGACCAAAAATATTAAGTGTAAAGGATTCGACGTAGTTAGAATTTTATTATATGTTTAAGACTAAGACAAGGCAATTAAATTTTCATGATATTTTTGTTACCTACTTTTAGAAACATATTAATTTCTAAACATAATATCAATTTCTTAACTTTTATCGATTTTCGAGCTGTCTTGCAAGTTCAATGTTCACCAATTTTACCCCTTCTGTCATGTACCCTATATTTTTGAGCTTTCGTAAAGCTATAAGTTGTAACAGTCAGAGGACGAGGGTAGTTCGAGTCCTACCCTCACGACCCTCCTGCCCCCCGTGATGCCGTTACTCCCGCGACCACCCTCACCGAAACCGGTCGCGTTGTCCATGCAAAACATTGCCCAGGTTTGTCACCGAATATTAATGTTTAGGGCTTCCATCCATTGACAAGATTGTTGTTATTACCAGGTACATAAAGATGTGAAAAAGGCAAAAAATAAAACAGGAAAAATTAAATTTATTTCATAGTTAATTATGATTTAGATAATTAAAAAATAAAGCGATTTCTTTGGAAATATAAATGTTTAGTTAATTAAATAAGATTACATAATAATATCGGTTCCGACGGATGGCAGCTCTGCATTGACATTTAGACGCCTTTTTCCCCATTTCTATCGTATCACGGTAGTTAGAGTTCTCGGAATTATTAAAAAAATATGTTTTATTATTATTTTTTTCATTTAATAGACACATCGCTAAAATCGGTATAATAATAATTAAATTAAATATAATAATTTAAAAAAAAGCAGGCCAATATTGAAATTGTGAAATAAAAACCACAGTAAATCAAAGCAAAAGTATGTTCTATATAACCAATAGCTTTTAAAAGAGCTACATTATTGAGTATAGAGCTTTAAAGCTATGAGTTGTGGCAGTCGGACGATGAGGGTAGTTCGAGTCCCGTCCTGACAACCCTCCTGCCCCCTGCGATGTCGGTCCTCCCTCGACCGCCCTCACCGAAACCGGTAGCGGTGTCCGTGCAAAATCTCATTCAGGTTGGTGTCGGTACATTGATGTTCAGGACTGCCACCCATAAACTAGTCTAGTTTTAATAAATTTAATAAATAATTGGACAGTAGACAGTAGTTGGATTATCAAAAATTTTATTTGATTACCGAAAATTACTTCTAGTGTCTAATAGACACTAGAAATGTCGGTTGGCAGTCCTACATCGAATTTTAGACGCCTGTTAAACCCTTCCTACTGCGATTGATGTTATTAGGGAGTTCTCGGAATCATTCAGTAAAAAAAAGCAATGTAACTATTTATATATAAAAACTTATTATTTAGTCTTTATGTGTAAGAAAATGAAATTTACAAATATAGTACGAGTATGTCTTACCAAAGTTGTAAAAGGATTCTACGATAATTTATTTATTGTTCTTTCTTTGACGGTATGTTATATTTAGTGGAATATTTTCGCCGTGATTCTGATTATTTTTTATTCATATTTTAAGGTATCTAGTAATGAAATATGAATCTTTAACCTCTAAAACATTTTTTTATTCTTTTTAAGCAAGGCTTGTGTAAGTTTGAAACTGCTTTAAAAATAAATTCTTCCTATTTATAGCTACGTAACGACATATTTATATCAAATGAGGGACAAATGGATTTTATTCAGTCATATATTATATTAGCATTTCCCACGGCTTTGCACGCGTTTTAAAGACCGGAAACCAATTTCTTTCTGAGTCGAGCGGTATGATACCTCGCCTAACTAACACCCGCCCTTTCCGATTTTGCAACATTTTTCATTGAAGCTCCGCTCCTATTGGCCGTAGCGTGATATAATATAGCCTATAGCCTTCCTCGATAAACGGACTATCTAACACAAAAATAATTTTTCAAATCGAACCAGTAGTTACTGAGATTAGCGCGTTCAACTAAACAACTAAACAAACAAACTCTTCTGCTTTATAATATTAGTATAGATTAATTAGTTTTATTAGTATAGAATAATAAATTAAAAAGATATGAGTTAGAAAATGTGAACGCTATAGGATGATTCCGAAGAACTCTGCAAATGGTCATTTTTTATTATTTTTTTATTTTCATTTCAATGTAAAAGTGGCTTTCTAGTTTATAATGAGCAAATAACTTGATGATAGTTTCATATTTATGATTTACTAGTCATTTAGTGTAACTGGATCTAACGGCCATTTCGATTAAGTTGATGGAACAGAAATGATTTTGTTACTATATTTGTGTTAAAATATCCGATCCAAGATGTACATATTCAAACTATTAGAGTATCTAATAAGAAAATGAATCGGATACATGCAGATATATAAAGATTAAGCGTTTTTGAGTGATAATACTTTATAGGTTAAAATATAACAGCCATTTCGTTTATGACCGATGATAAATCTGCTCATTATCTGCTAGGCTGTGTAGTTAAGCGCTGAAATCCTGTAGAAGTTTGGCTCAAAATTAGTTTAAATTATGATGGCACTCTATATTTATATGTTTTACTAAGCTTTTTCAATATAAAATGTTATATGAAATTACTATGATTTTCTTTTTATTTGCGCTTATTATTGTTTCATTATGTCGTATTTTGTATCGAACGATGTTAGAAATATAACTTCACATACCAAAAAATAAGCAATTCTATTGTAATGCAAGTAAATGAGTTAATGGCGGAATTATCGCACGATTTTAACGGTATGGGCCATAACACTTAATATGTGACCTGTACTAATCGTTAAAATATTAAAATTAATTATTATTCTGAACTAATTTATCATTATATATATTATTAACACAACAATGATTGAAAATCATATTGTTACTATATTAGAGGATCGTATTATGATTGATATTATTACTTAAATAACTAAATACGTATCTGTAATATTATGCAGAGTTATTGTCACTATTATTAAATAAATAATATTGTTTAGCGTAAAATACAGAAAAAATATTAAAATAACATAACACTACTACTAATATATATATACTTTATGACAAGGAACAGCTTTGCATGTGTAGAACAGTCTTTACACGTTACATACTTATTACTTTTTTTCTATAATAATTTTCTGTCAGGTCCATGTGTAGTCTGTATAGTGTCAGGCTTTGATCATTTATATCACGGCTATTTGTTTTAGTGTTGCAAAACCGTCGATAGTTGACCTCGAAAACTATTCAGAATATCGATAGTACTATCGATAATATCATCGTGTGACAATATTATAGATACTATCGATTATATCGATCGCTTACCATTATTGAATAAGTTTCATTATATTCATTATACTATCGATCAGTTTCATAATACTATCGATAGTATCGAAAGTATTGACACGTGATAATAGTATCTATAAATAATCGATACCATTGCTTAGACCTAAACTATCGATAGACTATCGATTGTCTATCGATAATGGGCTATCGACCTGCAACACTAGTTTGTTTCGTTTAAATAATAGTTCGTATTTGATGGATTGATTATATATTAAATGTTGCTATTTATTTTTCTTAATAACAAGTTGCATGAACCGTAGTTACTTTTAAAATAGATATGTCAATAAATTACTCACCTATTTTACTCTACATACAGTTCAGTACATTCACTTGAAGCATTTCACATAAATATACATTATACATACATACATCATCATGTCCCGAATCATCCCTAACATTAGAGTCAATTCCAGCAAAAGCCTCCACCAAAGGCGGGTAGTACGATCGCGGTACTTCAGAACATTCCAGTTCACACGAAGATAAATATGGGCAAAGTAGGCAAAACAACGCCGGTCAACAGCAAGGCGTTCGCAAGATCGTCGGGTTCCACGGCTCTCTCGACTGTCCTGACGGGGAAGTCCCTGCTAAAAGATAAGGAGAAGAAGGCTGGGACGCAGTTCCCATCACAGCCCTTCGCAGATGAAAAGATGGCGGGCGATGACGACATCAACGACGTAGCTGCTATGGGAGGCGTCAACTTGGCGGAAGAATCCCAAAGGATTCTCGGTTCCACAGAAATGATTGGCACACAGATAAGGTAATACATATAATAAAAATCTAATCGAGTCAAATCTGTACAATAATTAAAAATTGAAATCTTATTGGTATAGTCATTATAATAATTTAATATAATAATAATTTATTTATTTTCTCCCACACGTACAATTGACATTAAAGTATACATTAAACTATGATGGTAGTCTATATAAGTGGGAGACAGGAGCACAAACTAGGTAAGCCCTGTAATATGAGTCTCCTGGCTCCTCCCCTCACAAAGTATTTTTTTTTTCATTATAATCGATACAGAGTCCAAATTTAGTAAAATCGAAACTAAAAAGAAAAGAAAATAATTTTAATTACTTAGTTATTGTTGGAGTCGGTGCCAGCCAAGAAGGAGTGTTTTATCCTGCCTTTGCAATGAACTTTCGAACGGATATTTTGATTATATTTACAAATGCCATGCTTGTTACCTTCGGGTAGCAACTGAATGGGCCGGCACGCCCCGTATAGTTCATTAGTACCACTCTCTCACAGAAGACCGGCGTGAAGTGGCAGCTATGCTGTCGCGTTTCGTCCGGTGAGTGAGAGTCCGGGAGGCCCACTCTCCTTCCCCCCTCCCTCTTCCCTTCATCCTCCGCCTTCGTTCCCCCCTCCCTCCCACTTCCCTCCCTCCTTCATCCCTCCCTTTCCTGAAAGGCCGGCAACGCATCTGCAAGCCAGGCTCGCAGATGTCCATGGGCGGAGGTGATCACTTTCCATCAGGTGAGCCTCCTGCCCGTTTGCCCCCTTTTTACCATAAAAAAATAAATAAAAATAAATTGTGTTAGGATTATTTTGCTTTGGCTGGCACCGACTCCAACAATAACTAAGTAATTAAAATTATTTTCTTTTCTTTTTAGTTTCGATTTGTAACGTTTTGAAGTCGGTTTTCATTTTTGTTAAAAAATAATTTATTTTTTATTTTTTTGTGGAAATTAGATATTATGTTTAAATATAATATTGGAAGGCTAACTAAACTACTGCTCCGATAAGTCAGCGAAGTTTTGAAATGAACGACAATAGTCAATCGAGATTTGCCCACGTCTATTTTTCCACGTAACTCGTAGACGTTAATAAGATTTACCTTCTATTATCAATCCACCTAATATCCTGAAGGAATACGACTATCAGTTTATAAGTACGTATAATATTAAAAGAATTTTCTTTCAACTCCTAACCGTTGAGGAGATATACCTTACATCATCACAAATTCTTGTACAGCTTTAGAAAATATATGAAACAGGTAATCAGTGCCGATAAAATTTAAGGGTTGCCCTCGATTTCTCTAGGATCCCATCATCAGATGCTGCCTTGGTGGCAATGAGAACATCTTAAATGTATATACCCTACTGAATAAAAAAGAAATTTTTAAAATCGGCCCACAATTCACGGAGAAATCGGTGAAAACACATAAAAAACAACTGTTGAGGAATTTTACCTTTCATCATCAGCTCATCGACATGAGATGATGATTTTCATACGTAAAAGCTTTATCGGTTTTAGAAAATATATCAAAAACATAATAGGTGCCTGTAAATTTTGAGAGTTGCCTTCGATTTCCCGAGGATCCCATCATCAGATCCTGACTTGGTGACAATGGGACCACCTCGGAACTATACCCTACCTACCATACAAAAGAAAAATTTTTGAAATCGGCCCACAGACGGCGGAGAAATCGGTGAACATCTATAAAAAAATACGTACAACGGAACATATAACCTCCTCCTTTTTTGAAGTCGGTTAAAAATAGAATGTTTGAAGACAGCCGGACAGACAGACTGACAGTCAAAAATTGTAACTCTAAATTTTGCCTTTGCCTATCTACCGATAATAATACCTATTTAAATAAGACTTCAAAAAATACTTAATGTACGGAATCGATTAGTTATAAATTTATTATACTATGTATATATATACATATTATATATACATTGTACAGATTCCTTTGACGTTAAACAAATCTATAATAATAACTGTAGCAGACATAATTCATTAATAGTGCAATTCGTTGGTTTTAGAATATAGAAGTGAAACTAATAGTTTAAGAATGATAAAATGAAACAACGGCATATATTTTTGAATTTTGCTGTTTTATGCAAAAATGTTAGTGCTATGGGCGAATAAATATGGCGTTTTAAGATTAACGCAATACATATTCTCAATACATACACAAACTTTGAACTCAATTTTTTCGCAATTAGATTTTGTGACACGCCATGTTCATCCATTTATGTCCATCCAATGAGGACTATCGTTTTTTGGCTCACCAGGGGGCGCTACTGTAGAGTGAGGTCCTAAAGTACGGCTGTTAAAGTTAGTTTTTACGGGCGCCAAAAGAATAATTTACATTTAAATCATATTTAATACAAAAGAACCGTAGAGTAAACGTATTATCCATGCTACAGTGTAGCACAGTCCCGTTTTGGTCGGAAAAAAAGCGAACATAAGTTTCCGAAAGCTAAAACTGTCTCAAAGCAGTGGTAAGTAGCGATTCGCAACTTCTATTTGCCATAATTAATGTAACGTATTGCTAAATATTCGTAACAGTAATCTTAATAGAAATAAACCGCGTAGCCAACCGGCAAACAGTGACATTTCGGAGACCTCACGCTACACAAGCGCCCCTAGCGGCAAATTCATACGCGTTAGCCCTCATTCTATATAATATAATTAGGATAAACTCATTATTTTTATATTTGATAATCTGTGACCGAGCTGTCAAGTTGACTTTACTTTTTATCGTAATGGCGGTTACGCGATATACGATTCGTAGAATTAATGGATAACTGGAAGTAATACAAGTTTAAGAATTATTTTTTTATTATTAGATTTATGTGTGACAGTTTTAAGTATTATTCTTTTATGCTTACAATATATATTATTTTTTATTACTATCACACAGGTCTTGCAAAGATGAGTTTCTAGTGCCCATGGCGGTGATGCAAGCTAAGGTGAAGGCAATTTCGGCGAGGCATGGTCTAGGCGAGCCCTCCCCAGATGTAGCGGCCCTCCTCAACCACGCGCTATACGAGAGGATGAAGACCATAGTGGAGAAACTGGCCGTCATAGCTCAGCACAGAATCGATATGGAAACTAAGGTACAAAAATATAAGTGGAAATTCATCATCATCATCAGCCCTTTTTAACGTCCCACTGCTGGGCACGGGCCTCCCTCAGTACGTGGCATCAGGCCATAGTCCACCGCGCTGGCCTAGTGCGAGTTGGCGGACTTCACACTTCACATTCAATTTGCCATATATATAATAGTTTTAGTCACATTTTCACCATTTTTGGAAATTAGTATGGAAAGCACAACTTAACCGTAATATAGTACCGAATTTCATCTTTCGCCGTCACAGATAGGCCAACTGATTTTCTAAAAACTGTTGATTCGGCCTTAGTATCGATAATGATGACTGAGTTCTTTCAGAAATGTGATGTTGAAGATGTTCTTTACGATGAGGTAAGTTGAAATCTAGTTGGAAATGATTCGCACATGAAAATATCAGTGGTGCAACGGACCGGTTTCGCTGGGTTTCACGAGCGATAACAAAGTATGTGTACAGACATATGTATAATCGAGAACTACTCGATTATCTTAATTTTTAATGAAATTTTGGTTACTTTTCGCCACCTTTTGTTTTTTTTTTTCATCAATCAATTTAATTAAAGCAACCACAAGAGTTTAAAATATTCAAACATAATTAAATTATTAAAACATGGCAAAAGAAAAAGTCGTAATATTATTATTTGTATGTGACTTGTAAGTGCATGCTTGTCTTATAGTTTGTCCATTTTATTAATGGTTTTAGGTTAAAGAACTAAGAGAATCATAATGCCTGTATTGGTAGGGGAGCCCACGATGCTAAATGGGGATTTACTCGAGCGTCAAAGAGACCTATTGGGTTGCAAAGCTTAGATGATAAGAAGAAAAAAAAATGTTATATGATATATACCTTTTCATCGGTGGGGGAAGCGGCTATAGATTTTTAAATATGTAAAAAAAAACTGTTGCATGGACATCCTCGAGCGCGTCAGATATTGATAGCATCAATGCACTGCGTATTTATAATAACGTACGTATGTTAATCTGATCGTTTGCATGATGCGGGTGGTTATATGAAAAATTTTTTTATCGAGCGCGTCAGATTTTCTAAGGGAGTGTTAAGTGCAAAAAAAAGCTCTCATTCACTAATCTGACGATTTCGATGTGACGCATTCTCGCAGCCATTTTCAAAATGTGCAAAAAAAATTCGCCATTTTGAAATACTCAAGCGCGTCAGATTAAGATATATATGGTTCATCTTAATATTCTAAACGTACTGTCTCTCTGTCTGACGATTATTTAGAGGGATTCGCCTGATCCGACAAAAAAGAATTAGAAAAACGGTTCACCTTAAAGGCCATCCCTGCAACTTCCCGCTAATTCCATTCCTGGGCGCTTAAAATTATTGTACTTATGTACAATTTTATTTCTATGCATTTGAGCTCTCCCAGCTCAAAAGTTTGACAGAAGTTTCATAGAACACTATTTTTGGAATTTTCAAACCGTAATAATTTTTGATTGAATGAACCGATTTTTACGTGTTTGGTGTCATTCTACGCAGTTTTTTTAGGCCTCGTAAAGAATTTCTAATTTTCAATTGTTCAAACTAGAAATTTCGGAGTAACTCCGAAAAGACACTTTTTCGGGGTTCTTTCGTTCACGATATCTCTTGAACGAATCAACCGATTTTGACCAGCTTGGTGGCGATCGACGTGGTTTTTCAAGCTGAAGGGCGGATTAGTTTTTGAAGTTGGTCGATAAAGCAATTTAAAGTTTTTCCAAAAAAAAACACTTAAAAAAATCTTTTTTTGAGATTTTTCACATTCTCTAAATCTAAGTTTGAGGGAACTCTAGAACGCCGTTTAGTAGATTCCGATAGGTTTAGTCGTTCAAAAGTTATAAGCGAGTTACACACACACACATACATACAGACATTGTGACAACATCGCGGGGGTAATCAGGGAAGCTTCCTATGACCTTAAAACGTCGAGATCTGATGAAAACTAGATTTTTGCAAAACGGGGTGAAAATAATAACTTCCCGATTTTTGAAAATCTTCGATTTTCTTAGCGGGAAGTTAAATTTTTTTTTTTTTTTTAAATCATTGAACTTAATTAATTGAAAAGCTCAGGAAATAGCATGCAAATAAATAAGTGTATGCTTTTTCAGTAGAATACATGTATTTATAAAAAAATAACTTTAGTTATTTCGGCTTGCGGAAATCGTCAGAATATATATTTTTCGCTATTTTTGAATTATGTCCTTCAAATTAAAAAAAAAATTAGCTACGCTCGAGAATGTCGAGATGACGTCACTCTTAAATTGTCAGATTAGTGGAATATACACTTTCTAAGATGTAATTAACTACCCCTATCTACTACGCGCTCGAGAATTTCTGATGGTCAATTTTTTTTACTAATCTGATCCTGTATCCCTCACGGGCGGCCTTATATATGGGGCTCATGTTTGGTGGAGGTACTTAACCCGCTAAAGGTATCCCCCTGTATATTAATCTGCCGCGCTTGAGTAAATCCCGAAATCCCCGCTTGGGCTCCCCTACTATATTGGACCGTGACATTGCATTTGATAATTTATGCACACAAGAGTTCGTAATTAATATAACTGAAGACAAAAAATCTAATATAAATGATGATTCTGACGAATCATGTTGATAAAAGAAATTAAACTATTTTAGTTAAACAACTATTTGTATGATTATAATTGGTTTCAACCTTAAAATTTGGGTTGTCTTCCTGATTAAATAACATATTACGCCTTATTTACATATTAGCATTTATTTCTTCCGATTATTTGTAATCTGTGGCTCAATCGTAGTAATCGTTATGTGTGGCACATCAATAAGGGGACGGTACCCGTCCATGAAGTACAATATTGTATGACATTTTAACTTTAACGGTTAACCATCAAATAACTTCGTGGGCGTGAGCTGTCAAAAACCATTAATAAAATGGACAAACTATAAATTGTGTTATTATTATGTCGTAATGATTTAAGTGAATTTAAAAAAATACCTACAAGTATAATTCGCGTCATGTAACAAGAACGCTGGCTGTCAAGTTGCGCAAAGGCGATTTATCCGACAATTTGGTGTTAAGAGAGACGCGCCGCTATTGATTCGTCAGTTTAAAATACCATCGCGCACACAAAAGTTATTATTTATGAAATGATTTTATGTCAAAAATAGAGAAATAATATTTTTGACGCATATTGTTTTTTTAAAGAAAGAGACTGATAATAATGCAGTTAACAATAAAATAATATATATTAAACAAATTAGTTAATTATTTTGTAAGCAGATTAAAAGTTCTACAACGAATAAAACATACTATTTTATTAATTACTTAATTAAATTTTATTTTATGACATTCTATCTTATATATTTTTCAATGTACCAATAACCAATATACGTCGCGAGCGAAAGGTTAGTTCAAAATTAAAAGAATAACTTTCGTGTGCGTATGTACCCATGCGCAAACACACCCCCCACCACTTTCTTCCAGCGTTCTTTTTACGTGACGCGAACTGTACTTTAAGTTTGAAATAACTGTTTATATGTTGGTTTTGGTAATGCAACTTTAAATGACGACACGTTTGGCTCACTTTGTAACCGGTTCGAGTCCCGCTGGGGACATAAATTTCTTGAGCACGAATGTTTACATCTATAATATTATGTATGTATTTAAGTTATATATGTGTAGCTATCTGGTATCCGTAACACAAGCCTCTCGTAGCTTACTACGGAACTAGATAGATGTTTATTTATTTAAAAAAGTGTTTTTTCTTTAGACCGACCCGCGATACGAAGTAACACAAGATGTGAAAGGTCAACTCAAGTTCCTAGAAGAAGTGGATAGAATGGATAAAAAGAAAAGAGAGGACTCCGAAAGAGAAATGCTGTTGAGAGCTGCCAAGTCGCGGTCGAAGAACGAAGACCCAGAACAAGCTAAGCTGAAAGCTAAGGTTATTATAACGTCAATAAACTTTTAAAGCCATTATTTAACTATGTATTAGAAGAGAAATAAGTATATATTTTTATACCATGCGGTTATCGAACTCGCAACTCTGAAATCATATTTTTTATGTATCACTCCTTTCAACATTCTCTTCCATTAAATTAATTTGAACCTTTTAAACTAATAATACTATACTATAGAACACTAAAAGTGTACGAAAATCTAAATTTCGAACGTTAAACGTTATATAAGTAACAAATCAGTCAAGTTAGCTGTATATTTTATTACAAGTAACCTTATTACTTGATATACAAATATAAAAAATAAATTAATGTTTTGAAAAAATGAATAGGCCAAAGAAATGCAACGGGCGGAATTAGAAGAACTAAGGCAGAGGGAGGCCAACTTAACAGCCCTGCAAGCTATAGGGCCTCGCAAGAAGGCCCGCCTGGATGGGCCCAGTGGGTCTGGAGAGTCCACAGTCACCTCAACCAACCAAGGGGCAGGATTCGTAAGTTTTGCTCATTATTATTCACAATCAATGGATAGATAAGATATGTCAGTCAATAAACAATCAGCCAGAAAAAAAAAAACAAATAACATGGAAATAATCCCTTTTTACATGAAAAAAAAATACAAATATTGTTAGTGATCATAAAATCTTAAATGTTCTGCCTGGAAACTGATGTAAAATGCGATAGAGTGTGTAAAATGAAGTTAAATTCATACTACTGCTGCTATATCATTACTTTGTGTACAAACTAAGCTAATATATAAAAATTTCGTGTCCCAGTGTTTGTTATCGAGCTCCTCCGAAACGTCTAGACCGATATTTATGTTTTTTTTGTGTATTTGGTAGGTCTGAGAATAGGGTGTAAGCTATTTTTTTATTCAGCTAGAATCTAGATGTTAAGAGAGGCCCTCCGGATTATTTATATTTCTTTTATACCCTATACCACCAATACCATTTTTTGAAGTGAAAGTTCTTTAGAATGGTTGTGATATCAAACTCGATGAAACGAAAAAATAAGTCCATAGTACCAGGCGCTCAGAGACGGGGAAGAGTTAGCCTTAGTTAGATCTCGCCCACCGCGAGTCAGTGACATTTTTAACTCTGTCTTACTCGTGGGTGTGACCGTAGCGCCATCTCCCTCTCTCGACGAGCTTAGACGGGGTTATTGTATAAATATAAACGAGATTTAAAAATTAGTTTGCCAAAGAAGTTTTACTTCTGACATGTGTACTTTGTACACCCGCACTTTTTTGAAGTGAAACTTCTTTAGAATCGATGTGATTTCAATTTCGATGAAACGAAAAAAATAAGTCCATAGTACCAGGCGCTCAGAGACGGGGAAGAGTTAGCCTTAATTTAAATTCAAGTTTTACTTCTGACATGTGTACTTTGTACACACGCACTTTTTTTCAATAGTGATTAGAACGCGGGCGGAGCCGCGGGTATTGCTAGTAACTATATAATATGTTGATTACTAATACTAATATGTTCTGCCTACAGTCTGGTCGCAGTCAGCTCGCGCTGAGGTCTCGACTCAAGCGCATCAATATGCGAGACATGATCCACCTCCTCGAACAAGAGCCAGAAACAGCACATTCCCTGACACTGTATCGCGCTTACTTAAAATAAATACATTATATACATTATATTATTATTATATACATTTTATTATTACATTTATAATATTGTTCGCTTCTTCAAGCAATCCTTCATGTTTTCAATTTACTAAACTTCACACGATCACTCGCTGGCCTAATCTATAGATTGCCCGAAACTTTCATCAAAATGACTCCAGCCATTTCAGAACTGTTTTTTAATTAAGTCATCTGTTCTATATTTAAGCTTATATATTTTTCTTAGTTTACACAAAATGAATTCGTTCTGGCTGTCAAGTTGCGCAGAGGCGATTTATCCGACAATTTGCCGGAGAGATATTTGTTCGTCAGCTCAAAATACCATCGCGCACACAAAAGTTATTAATTTACGAAATGGTTTTACAAAAAAAAAAAATTTAATTTTAATATTATTTTATATTATTTTTAATAAATATTTTTGACGTAAGTATATTGTTTCGTAAAGAGAGGGTCTGATAATAATGCAGTTAATAATTTAAAAATATATTATATATTTTAAATGAATTAATTTTATAATTTGTAAGTAGATTGAACATTCTACACTGAATTAAACATATATTATTTAATTAATAGAATTCTATTTAATGACATTCTAATATATTTTTCAATGTACCTACCAATAACCAATATACGTCGCGAGCGAAAGGCTAGTGCAAAAATAAAAGAATAGTCTTAGTAATTTCGTGTGCGAATGTCCCCATGCGCAAACACACCCCCCACCACTTTCTTCCAGCGTTCTTCTTACATGACGCGACTATATATGGAAATATTTTTTTAATCCGTGTCGTTTTAAAATTGATGCTTAAAATAACAAATATACCTAACCTTATAAAGGTCGCGGTGTATGACGACGACATAAGATAATTATGTCTAATCAAACTTATTTTTAATTGTAGTGAAGTTATAAGCTTGTATTTCAGTGAAGTATCGTTAATTCCAAAAAGTCTTCGCGATAAGTCTAGAATTAAAGTAAATTGAAAGTACTATAAAAATGTTTTCCATTTTTCACATTTTTGTTGTTTAAACTCAAAGATCTTGAGTATTATGTATATATTTTTTCAGTTATTTTCTTCAATATTAGCTATGTTTGTAAAACTTGTGGTATAGTTTTGTAAAAAAACTGACATGTTCCAAAAATAAACTTTGTATGTCGGTTTACTTGACTTTAAAAGTAGAAGATTGTAGGGTTTTTTATATTTACTTTTTCATGAAATTTCCATCTCGACTAGAATTTTTAATGTACTCTTGGATGTGTAGTGAAAGTTGATTGGTCGTTTACATTTATTAATTAGAATGAAACGTTATTTAAAAGAAACATTTCATGAATAAAAACTATTGGTCTGTTATACAATAACAAACGAATATTATTTAAATAAAAACTTAAATATTAAGGATAAATAAGTGTTATAATATACAAAGTAAAGTAAAATTTAAAAGTAGTATTAATAGTAGTACTATTTAAAAAATAAACCAACAGGGTTTTGTGATTTTATGTTTTAACAATGCAACTGTTCATGGTAATTTTAAATGAGGCTAGCAGGCATCAAACTTGAAGTTTGAAATCTGAGAATGTTCTGTAAATCTGACTGTTAATTTGGGCAGCAATGATGGCGTCAATAAACAATTAAAATATATCTATACTAATATTATAAAGAAGTAATGTTTGTGTGTTTGTTAAATTGTAAGGGGTAATCTCGGGATCTACTGAACCGATTTTAAAAATTCTTTCACCAATAGAAAGCCACATTATTGCTGAGTGTCATAGGTTATATAAAAAACCGAAAAATAAAAAGGCTTTTACGCGGTAGTCCGTTTTGCAAAGTGAATCGGAGAAAAAACGGTCGAATGAAAGCGTTTCTTACGAACGCTGCCTTAACTATGAAAGATATATTTTTGAGTTCTAGAGAAAAGATGTGGGGCTTGAAAATGCCTACAAAAAAGTCAAGACAGCATATGTCTAACTTTTATATTTAAGTTACAAAAAGTAGTTTTTTTTAATATTAGTATAGATAATTTAATTTCTAATATTAATAAAATAATTTAAATTATTTAAACACTGTACTAAAAAAAGATTATTAACATTATGCCCAACGAAGTGGGCACGGGTCAGCTAGTATTGTATATAGGTAAATACTACCACCGTAACATGTATTTAAAGTTTGACAAGATACTAGCAAGTATATTTGTGTTTTTACAACATTATTATTGAGGGATGCTTAATTATATATAATAATAATATATGATAGCAACGAAAAACCCAATATATTTATTATTTATGTGTTTACAATGTACTATACATAAACAGCATAATATTTATTTAAAAAAATATTATGTAGAAATGCTATAAAAGTCTATCTAACATATAGAATAAATTGGACGTGAATGTACTAAGTTAGATAAACTCTATTATAGGTACTATATATGTATTTTTTATATAAAAGACAAGCTGTTGTCAGTAGATTTAAATTTTATTTAATTCCCAAAAAGAACAACAGTTCACTTAATTTAAGGTAATTATATATTAAGAAACTTATGTACATAATAAATAAATAAATAAATAAATAAATAATAATTATAAAGTAGTACTAGATTTATAGACATTATGTGCTTATTTTCTTAAATGTGTATATTTCCATTTCATATCTTGTACATCTGTTACTTATTATATTTTATGTTTTATATTGGTTAAATATTTCCTGATTATGGCTATTATAAAAATGATGCTATATTGTATAATTAAGTTGTATTATCTACGCCATATTCCACTTAACCAAATAGAAAGTTATAGAACTACTGAAATTGTACTTAATTCATTGTAAAATGTCTCTATTGATTAAAATAAACACCTACAAAAATATTGACTAGATGAAACACTACTCTTTATTTAAGAATAATATTATTAAGAATTTAATTTGTACATAATATTATATGTAATACTGTAGTATGAACATTAAAATTAAATTAAAACTAAACGTGTCGTTTAATTTGGTAGCTATGCACTTACAGACCGTTACATACCGACCAACTAATCCTTGGGCTAGAAACCGAAAATGCTTAAAATAGCGCCATCTCTTAACAATAGTTGTAAACTTTAATATCATTATATAATAAACAAATACATATATCTACTAATATTATAATAAAGCTGAGAAGTCTGTTTGGTTGAACGCGCTAATCTCAGGACGACCGATCCGAATTGAAAAATTGTTTTTATGTTGGATAGTCCGTTTATCGAGGAAGACTATAGGTTTCAGTTACGAGTTATGACGTCAGATCTTGCCTGGTTGATTTGCTGGAACATCAACAAAATTTATCTATCTCATCTATCTAATTCATTTTATTCTCCTCCTTCCAACCCTCCTTTAATTGATATAATAGATGGCTGTGTTGGTGCAATATATTACATATATACTTAAATTTAAAATTTTACATTAATTCAGATATCATCCCCCATTGAAGACGTATACAAGCGAGCTGCCAAGCTGTTGCTTTACTAGAAGCAATCTTATTCGCTCATTCCCATAACATAAAAATATGATGACATAATTTTAAAGTTCCGTAAAGTTTTGCTGTAATGCCTCCCAAATGTGTAGAAAATTCCAGTTACTAAGGATCCAAGCTTATTTTTGGCGTATGCTGGCTCTTGCGTGAAAATGACTAGTACTCAGTGTGATTCTTTCGAAAATTTACTTTAATTTATCACTCGTAGAAACTCATCTGATATATCAGATATTTCATCATCAACCTTAACCAGTTACAAATAATCAAAATCTTTTAAAGGAAAGCGTTATCAAGGAATACTATACTCCTACTAGAGGTGGGCGAAACTGCTTCTTTTCGGCTATTTTAAGGGGTGCTCGTTATTCTAGATAGCTGCTAAAAATAACCTGCTATTTATAAAAATAGCATGCTATTTATAATAACCAAATCGCCTATTATTTATAAGCAGAGGCAAGCGCTATAGCTATTTTTTAAATTTATTTTTATTACATATAATATGACCACAACAAAGAGAATATAATCACTATGGTATGGACCCATAGACAACTGCCGTGCTTGACACTTCGTGCTAGCCGTATAATATTTTTGTCGTGCGCTAAATTATGCTCTAAGGCAATTGTATTTAAAACTATATTGAAATGAAATAAATACCATATTTTTTCTTAATATATTTGTGCGCCAAATTATGCTCTAAGGCAATTGAATTTAAAACTATATTCGCTATATTTTTGTTTGAATATCTCTTAGCTGTATAATATTTTAGTAACTTGCGCCAAATTATGCTCTAAGACAACTGCATATGAACTATATTGAGATAGTAATGAAATGAAGTACGGATTACTTGCTTCATGTTTGTTTTTGTATGACTATGACGTATTATTTAAATATTAATTAATAATTATTATTGATACGCGATTATCGTTGCGTGTCGATTTGTTTGCAAATAATTCGTGTTGGTTGTGTTTATTGTTATTAACTGTAAATAAAAGTTAGTTTTAGGTGAGTGTAAATAAAATGTGAAACCTTAATAACAACGAAAAGGTTCATAATTATTGAAGAAATATGTATTGTAACTTAATTGGTAAGGATAACCTAATCGCAATCGAAAAAGCTGTGAACCGGAATTAACATTGTGGAATGTGATAGATCGAAAAATATCTGCATCAGAACAACCCCGCTCCACTTATACTAAAGTTTTAGAAGAAGACGAAATGTACATGAAACAAGTAGTGATAAGCAGAGAAAGTTGCCCTCTTGAGTGGTGGCGTGGCCACAAGACTTTTATTTTTAATATTTCCCAAATATTTTAATATTATTGTCACTTCAGTGCCCTGTGAGCGTGCTTTTTCGAAGGCGAAATAATTAATATAATAATAACGCAAATAATTAACGACCGAGGCGACGTACAAGGCTCACGTCGAGTAAAGTGGCACAATTAATGTTCGTACGTGGGAACAAAAACTTTTAATAATCATAAAATGTATTATTCTCTATTTAAAAAACTAAAAAAAAGATTATATATATTATTATAAATAGTTCTACGGATAAATTAAATCAGTGTAAATATCAGTATAAAATCAATGAACTTTTAAGTACGCCTGACTATGTATTTCCTATGTAGAGTAATTGGTAGTATATAATATATATATATTTCTTAAATAATACTTAATTGATATATTATAAATAATAACTTCAGTCAGACAGTCCTAAGCCTGTTAAAAGTACGAAGGAAAGTTCAATGGATTTATTTAAAGAATTAATTTGTTTTTATTTATCTATATAATATTTTTTTAAATAAATACATTACAAAGTAAATATTGTCCCCTAATTGCTTAAACAGATATTATGTTGAATTATTTGGTTGGTTCCCTATTGTGAAAAATAATAAACTAGCTTTTTAATGACAAGTTTATTTTCTTGCATCTCGAGAGGGGCAGCAATTTTTCTTATATAGTCATAGAAAATAAAAAACATAAATATTAACTTAACTAGGTACAATGTACACTTCTTTATGGATAAATATTTGTTGTCTTTTAACACCTCAACAAATATTTATTTACATTTTACAATACTTACCTAATTACCTAGGTACTATGAAATTCTACAAACTTAAACAAACCCATCTGTGACTGTAGTTACACTATAACAAACTTGAGACTATTAATAATCTAAACTCACTTAATTACAAACATTACATATTATGTACTCTTATTACTTAACATCCTATTGATCTAACAATTAATCAAAAACAATTTAGCAGAACACAGTGTTAATATGTATTAGTATTTACCTACTTTAACAATTCATCCCTAAGTTTTTCAAATATTGTTTTACTCAATGGTTTAGTGAAAATGTCTGCAATGTTTTCAGAAGTATTTATATATTTCAATGATATTAATCCTTTATTCACTTGTTCAACTATGTACTTGTATCTTATATAAATGTTTCAATCTTTTGATATTTTCTGAATTATAGGCTAACTAAATTACAGATTGATTATCTTCATAAATTGTTATGTTATTACATTTAATATTAAACTCAGTTAATAGATTTTTCAACCAATTTGCTTCAACAATACATAAACTCAAAGCAATATACTCAGATTCAGTTGAAGAAAGACTTACACAAATTTGCTTCTTGCTATACCACAAGATTGTACATCCAAATAATTTAAATATATTATATCCTGATGTAGATTTCCTATCATGCATGTCACCAGCCCAGTCTGCATCAACATATCCTTCTACTAATGCACTACTACAGTTGTAAACTAAGGAAAGTGTATTGTACCTTTGATATATCTTAATATTCTTTTCAGACACTTGTATAACATCTGACTGGCGCAATGCTGAAACCTACTCAAGAAACTGACTGCAACACATATATCTGGTCTTGCACCGCAAGCTGCATATAATAAAGAGCCTATCAATTGCCTACATTTTGTTTCTATTTCATTACTTTCAAACTGTTCTCTCTGTAAGATCTGAAAATTAAAATTTTAATCCATGGGGGTTCAAACAGGATTACAATTTAACATTTGGTACTTCTTTAATTCATTTATAATGAAATTAAATATTATTCTTGATTAAGAGTTGTTATACCGTCTTTCTGTTTAATTTTTATACCTTAGTATGTTGATGCTAAACCTAGATTTTTCATTTTAAAATTTTGGGTTAATTGAACCTTAAAACTTTGTATTTCCTGGTCATCTGATCCAAAACATAGAATATCATCTACATACAATAAAACATACATATATTTACCTTCCGCTCTATTAAAATATAGACATGACATTATTTTTAGATCTTGTAAATCCCAGTTTTGTAATACAACTTCTCATTTCAATATTTTGGAGCTTTCTTTAATCCGCACAGAGATTTGTTAAGCTTACATATCTCTCCTGTATGCAATTTAATGTACACTATTTCTTTTATATTCCCATGTAGAAAAGCACTCACTACATCCATTTGATAAACTGATTGTTTTAACTTATTTGCCAAAGCCATAAAAAACCTAAATGTTCCTAACTTTGCAACACATCTGATATACCATCTCTTTGTTCAGAGCCATGTGCTACTAACCTAGCCTTATATAATTTCCCCTCATCAGTATCTTTAATTTTGAAAACCCATTTGGTAGATATAATATTTGTTCCTTTTGGTATTTTATTCACCACTGTAAAAGTATTATTGGCATTTAATGTGTCCATTTCCCTATTAATTGCTTCTTTCCATTATCATTATCATCCCTTGTCATGGCCTCCTCATATGTTAATGGTTCATTATGTTACAAAACCTGTTTCATATTGATCAAGACACTGTGGCATTACCTTCTTCCTGGATGGCCTATTAATTTCTTGTTCTTTCTGGACTTTCTTCTATTTCATGCTTTAGGCAATGGAAAACTTTAGTAATCTGTAAAACACTTAATATTATGATACATATGTTCTGAAGCACTACTATCTATAATCCATGTATTCCTACTTTGACATGTTTATGCATTCAGGGCTGGTAACATACTTACATGAAATGCATTACTACTTGTCTTTATCATTATAATATGATAGTAGTCTAGAATTTTTAGACTAATGTTTAGACCAACATTCACTAGTACTATGATTTGACTTTTTAAAAAAATTGCAAGACTTATTTTTCTTTGAAGTAAATTGACCTTTACCACATTCAAATTTATAATGACCTTCTAAACCACACTTGAAACACTGACGTCCCTTCTTTACTGCTTTAAATGCCTATGAGGTTGAGCTCGCTCCATTATTCATCCGCAATTCCTCGACCAATAGCCTAGAAGATAATTCTTCATAGGTCTGCTTTTCTGCCGGAACGGATTCCCATGCAAAAACAAAGTGTTTATATGACGTTGGAAGTGAAGAAGTTATTTTAGTGAGCGCCATGCTTGTAGAGATCTTAACACCTAGAGACTCTAATGTAGCTAAAGTCTCCTCGAATCTTCCCAGGAAATTTGCTACAGTATCATTTTCATTGAATTTCAGGTTATAGAACTTTTCGTGAGGGGTAGCAATTTTTCTTATAATAGAGTCTCATAGTCATAGATAGTAAAAAAACGTACAATGTTAACTTATCTATGGTACAATGTACACTTCTTTATGGATAAATATAAGGAAATATAATAAAGGATAAATTAATTATACTTGAGTTCATAGCTATTAATTAATTATTATAGGTGATGTGATCTGTGTTTTAACTTATATTATAGTATGGTAATCAAAACGCATCTTTCTACGTAGCGAAAATATATAACGTATAAATATATAGCGTTTTACGCTATAATATATAATAGCATAAAAAATAATAGATATTTTAAAAATAGCGCTTTTTATAACTCTTTATCAATATATAGCCGTTTCGTCCACCTCTACAGCGATAGCAGGTTATCAACCGATAGCAGTTTCGCGCACCTCTAACTCCTACTGCGTAAGCGTTATGCTTCAATTTTGGCGACGATTTCAATGGAACCATGGTTTTATCGCCAGAAACGTATTTGCCACTATTAGTTGTCTATGCTTTGGACATGCAAGTATAATAATTAATACGTGCCACGAAAGGTGAGACTTAACAAGCGTAAGTAGCGGGTGTTGGGGAGTAAGAATTATGTATAATTAATTTCAATATCTATTTATATTAGGGATGATTCGATGAACTTCGAAATAAGGTGTATGGCAATGTTATATTAAAATTATTACATATAAATCATCTTCTGCGCAAGTCATAGCACGTGGTTTGTCATGTCTCATCTTTCGTGGCGCAGTCTATACACCTTTTCATCTAGCTTAAGTCTGGCCCAGTCCATCCAGAGACCATTATCCACCATATCGACCATATCCATACGAATGCGGAATTAATGGGTTATATTATCAATTTTTCAAAAATGTCTTAATTAGATTCTGTAGTGCTAATAAACCACTGTAAAAACACAATTTTTTTTCAATCGATAAGTGATAATAAAAATGCATTTACATTTTTACATTTTCAAATATCGCGCCTTATTGGTCGAAAACACTGAACGCAGTGGACGCCATTATATTTTCTCGGTGGTCTGACGTCAGATGGTCTTGTAAACTAATGCGCAGATAATTTGTATGTAATCGATTTTTGTTTATAATTTTAAAATGAGTTATTATTCTACTTATCGATAAAATAAAATTTCTAAAATATAACCTCCTGTTTTGAAGTCGGTTAAATTATTTATCTGCAAGTGAAAGTCCCGTCAGAATTGGTCCAGCCATTTCAGAGAATAGCCGGAACAAACAGACAGACAGATAGACAAAAATTTCAAAAAATATTTTTTGATGCTAGTATTGTATATTATACTTTCACGTGCATATAATGAAAAGCTGTTAATTTGATATTAAAAACAGACACTTCAATTTTATTTATATGTATCTTTATAAATAGATAAATAAGAATTACATTCAATTATAAGCACGTTAACAAAAATGACTGTGGAAAGTACAAAGCATAGATGGTACAAAGTATGAACTATGAGCAATGAAATGGATTATGGACGCGTATCCGAGTTGTTTGGCATCAAAAAAAAAATAAAGTGACACGTCCACCCACCCTGTCAAACTTCCACGGTTTCAAGAATTTTGTTCGTCAATTTTTCATGTTTTAACAATTAAAAATGGTAAGAACAGTTCCCTATTTCTTATAAGAAGTGCAATAAATATAAAATATTTATTTTTTTGATCTAATAATGTTTCGGCCACGTAGTAATTGAAATGTTGAGAGGATGTCATCATTCGTATGTCGGCTTACCATTAGTATATTATTTGTGTAAACTTATGTTACTTTTACTTTATTTATCGTATTGTAATTCGTTCTAAAAATGTTTCCGAAGCCACTAAGATTGGATATCAAGAGGAAGCTGACGGCTCGGTCGGACCGCGTCAAGTGTGTGGATCAGCATCCTACAGAACCCTGGTTGTTATGTTCTCTCTACAGCGGCGACGTCAATATCTGGAATTATGAAACTCATACACAAATCAAGAGATTTGAGGTACAAATAATTTTACATATGCAGTTTAGGAGAACTTTGACTGGGCTTTTTCACATATATGACATCATTATAATTGTTCTTAAAAAGCAAAGCCATTTCATAAGAATTGCAGTTTGTTACAGTTCTATTAAATTGTATTCTAATCTTATTATGTGTAATATATATTTCTGCATTGCAATTATGTATGAATGTTATGATTGAAAATTGTAAGAATTTTTTATTTTATAAATCATTCAAATTTTAAAACTAAAAAATATTTTTTTTCATACACTAAGTATTTATATGTACATCCAAATAATATGACACCATAATATATTAAGAATCTTAATTCTTTCCAGGTCTGTGACTTGCCTGTGAGAGCTGCAAAATTTGTGCCTCGTAAAAATTGGGTTGTCACTGGTTCAGATGATTATCAAATAAGAATATTTAATTATAACACATTGGAAAGAATTCATAATTTTGAGGCCCATTCAGATTATGTCAGATGCATCATTGTACATCCGACACAACCTTATATTTTGACAAGCAGTGGTAAGTCAGTTACTATTATAAATTTCCTTCTCAACATCATTTGATTCACAGAGTTTTAAAAATGCTTGCATATTGGAGGTTTGCCTTACAAATATTGTTTGAAATATTAAATATATTAAGACAATAATTTTTTTATAACATATAAAATAATTGACTTGATGTTACTAATAAAAAAACATTTTAGATGACTTAGTAATTAAACTGTGGAACTGGGACCGCAACTGGACCTGTCAGCAAGTGTTTGAAGGCCATACTCATTATGTGATGCAAATTGTGATCAATCCAAAGGATAATAATACATTCGCCAGTGCCAGTCTTGACACTACTGTAAAGGTGAGTGATTAAATAGTCTGTGAAATATGTGCTTCAGTAAGCCATCATTATTTAATACATAAGATAATAGAACATAGGGACATATAAAATAATACATAACACAAGTATAATAAAAAAATGGGTCACACTGCTACCAGTTGTAAGTTTCATTCATTATCATATTCTTTGCAATAAAATGTATATTCAATTTTGTAAATGTGTTCTCTGTACTTTATGGTAATAGCTTTAACCAACTTCATGAACTTTTTTTTGGAAAAACCAAAAGATATATTTTTGTTTTTGAAAATTATGAATGTTGTAAATTTGTGTTTTGTATTATTTAATTTTTATATTATATGATTATTTATTTTATTAATATGGTCATTTTTTGCTACACAAGGTATGGCAATTAGGTTCTACAATGTCAAATTTTACATTAGAAGGACATGAAAAGGGAGTGAACTGTGTGGATTACTATCATGGAGGTGACAAGCCTTACCTTATCAGTGGTGCTGATGATCGTCTTGTGAAAATTTGGGATTATCAAAACAAAACTTGTGTTCAGACGCTTGAAAGTAAGTGATATGTTTTTCTCATACTTTACTATATACTATTGTGGTTTTTCTTTTGCCTTCCCATGCTTCTTTTGCCTAGCGGTCCAAGCCATTTGGTTGTTAGAAGAAGCCCTAAGCCCTTGTACCTTGCTATATGTCCGGCTCATCGCAACTTCTACTTCAGGCTAAACTGTAATGCATCGGTTAGTTTAGTTTTCTTCTGGATGTCTATACTTCTTGTTTTGTGTATCCTTTTTAGTCTTACGAGGCTTATTTCCATTGCTGTCGTTAACAGGCCAAGATTTTATTTTTGACCTTTTCAGTGTATACCCATGTTAGGCTACCAAACAAGGGAGAATGCAGGAATCCATCACTTTATCAAAATACTAAGAATTTAATTTAATTTTTATTAAAAAAAATTTGCAAAGCAATCCTTATAATAGTATCAATGTCCACAGGTCACGTCCAGAATGTATCAGCAGTTTCTTTCCACCCGGAATTGCCAGTATTGTTGACAGGGTCAGAGGATGGTACGGTGAGGATATGGCACGCTGGCACCTACAGATTAGAAACCTCTCTCAATTATGGGTTTGAACGTGTCTGGACCATATCTTCAATGCATGGCTCTAATAATGTTGCCATTGGGTAAGAAAATTGTATTAAATATTTTAATCATTTCAACATGTTTGAGTTTTTATGCTAAATAAAGTATTTTTTAAACTTTAGTTACTTTATAAATATTATAGGATGATATAATATGTAATTCAAAATAATGTTTCTTTCAACAGTTATGACGAAGGTACAATAATGATAAAAGTGGGGAGAGAGGAGCCAGCTATATCAATGGACGTTAACGGAGGCAAGATCATATGGGCTAGGCATTCTGACATGCAGCAGGTCAACCTGAAAGCTTTACCAGAAGGTAAGATATTCAAAAAATATGATGATTCTTTGTAGAAAGCTCTAGAAATAAAAAGAATGTAAAAATTAAAAAGGAATTAGAATATTAAAATTGAACTACTTAATTCTTAAATGTGTTAAATTTTTTTAAAGCAGTGTTCATTACCAAAAACAAGTGTTAAAATAATATTCATTAATAGATTCAAAGTATTAAGTTAAAATCTCAGATGGAATTTAACCATAAACCTTCATGTTGTTGCTCTAATTATTATGTGTGAATAGTCTACGTGTCGTTGGTTAAGTATTCTAAGCTCCTTAGCCCTTTTTGGCTAAGCTGGCTTTTTGGTATCAAATGAAAGAGAAAAAAAATGAAAAAAAGATGTTATAATAGGTATAACTACCTAGTACAATATCTGTCAAATGGAATATTGCAATCGTTTCGTAATTATGACTTTAAATAATGAATGGGAGTTAACAGCTTAGAACTATTAGTCGACGATAAATGTACATAACATGAATACATAAAATTTTAAGATATTCGTTAGCTACAAGTTATGTGATTTTTCCTTAATTTTTTCATATTTTGTTATTTTCATGTTTTGTTTTTTTCATATACAGATACAGATATAAAGGATGGCGAGCGTGTTCCAGTTGTGGCTAAAGATTTGGGTTCCTGTGAAATTTATCCACAGACGATTGCACACAACCCCAATGGACGCTTTGTAGTAGTCTGTGGTGACGGAGAATATATTATTTACACCGCTATGGCTCTCAGGAATAAGGCTTTTGGAACAGCCCAGGAGTTTGTGTGGGCTTTGGATAGTACCGAGTACGCAACGTTGGAGAACTCCAGTACAATTAAAGTGTTCAAGAACTTCAAAGAAATTAAGAGCTTCAAGCCGGAGTATGGTGCTGAAGGTCAGTTCAAAGTAAACCAAATAGACATGTTTCAGTTTTTTTTTGTGATTTGTAAAGGCTTAATAATAAAATACTATTTTCTTTCTTATTAAGATATAACATAAAAATTGTTGTATTGTATATCCATAATGTTTATAAAATATATTACGTATGAATATAATGTTACATACATTTTTTTAGGTATTTACGGAGGTTTCATGCTTGGGGTCAAATCTATTAGTGGTATGGCGTTTTCTTTCTATGATTGGGAACAGCTAGAACTTATTAGAAGGTAAGATACTGGCCCTGAATACATACTTTGTGTTGTGATAACATTGTGTTGGAGTCAATTTGCATTGCGAATAAAAATAATAATGTATATTTCAGTTATTGCATATTATTTACTTATAATATATTAAAATACTTTTTTATTTATATATTAATTAAAGAACTAGCGAATTGGTTCTCTAATGGTTTTTGAAAAAAATAATCTAATACAAGTCATATTCGAGATTTTGAAAATTTGCTTATTTGTAGATTGATAAAGTATAAATAAAATGAATTCAGATTATTATAATTTCAATTTAATAGATTTTTTATGTTAATTTCATTTATACAATTCTATAGTGACTTACATTTTTTTTATCTCTTTGTGAAGTTTTGTGAGGTTTTTTTTAAAGTTGTTAGTGTCGAATATCGTCCCACCGGGTTGAGAGTGGCAGGAATTAGCCGCCGTGGCCGAAATCGGTCAGAGAAAATTGTGATTATTTCATATTGATGTTGATGTCGAATATGAAGGGATGAAGGTTATGTGTCGCAAAATTTTAAGTTCGAGAAGAATTGAAAGTTTCTATAATGTATGAAGTATGTAATCACTACATAGTATAAAACAAAGTCGCTTTCTCTGTTCCTATATCCCTATGTATGCTTAAATCTTTAAAAGTACGCAACTGATTTTGATGCGGTTTTTTTTAATATATAGAGTGATTCAAGAGGAAGGTTTATATGTATAACTAGGGGAACCCGCGGCTTTGCCTGTGCTAAATCTAGAAAAGATCCCGAGCGAAGCGAGGGCGAGTTGCTAGTTTAAGTATAAAACAGCGAAAATGCAACGTATAATCTTCATCCGTTCATGTCTTTAATTATTTGCGAATTTTCATTGAATTCTTATGCCGAAGCGAATTATATTACAATACAATGAAAAAATCAGAGAACGCGTTTTGAGTAGAATAAAACATATAAATCAAAAATAAGGTATATACTTGATTGCTGTGTAGTTCAACTTGTTGCGGTTGTGCGATTTTTTATTTTATACCAGCTTATTTCCTATTTAATTTATTTTTAATAAATATTTGTTTTTATTAAATTTACAATAATGTATTTAAAGTTATATATCATCATCATCATCAGCCCTTTTTAACGTCCCACTGCTGGGCACGGGCCTCCCTCAGTACGAGGGGGATCAGGCCAAAGTCCGCCGCGCTGGCCTAGTGCGAGTTGGCGGACTTCACATGCCTTTCGAAAACTTGTTAGGTTTTCTCAGACATGCAGGTTTCCTCACGATGTTTTCCTTCACCGTAAGACAAGTGGTAATCATGATATAAATGATTCGCACATGAGAATATCAGAGGTGCGAGACCCGGATTTGAACCCGCATCACTCGGTTATTCAAGCGACGCGTTACCGCTGGGCTACCACTGTCTTAGTTATATATATATGCAGTATATTATTGTAACTATCTGCTGTCCGTAACACAACTCGTAGCTTACCACGGAACTAGATGGCGTTGTGTGTGAATTATTATATGTATATATATTTTTTTATTTATATTATTTTTTTTAATTTAGCATGGTGATAAAATATGTCATCTCTGACAAATGTATTATTGTATAATTCGCGTCATGTAAAAAGAACGCTGGATGTCAAGTTGCGCAGAAGCGATTTATCGGCCAATTTGGTGGTAAGACGCGGGGTGCGGGGCGGCGAGCCATGCTTTTTGGCTCGCTATTGACTCGTCAGTTCAAAATACCATCGAGCACACAAAAGTTATTAATTACGAAATGGTTTTATATAAAAAATTGAGAAAAATATTTTTAACGTATATTGTTTTATGAAGAGAGAGTCTGATAATAATGCAGTTAAAGTATATACTAACCGAATTAATTTAATTTTTTGTATGTAAATTAAACTTTCTACATTGAATCTAACATATTTTATGAACTAATAGAATTCTTTTTAATAACGTTCTATCTAATATATTTTTCAATGTACCTAACAATAACCAATATACGTCGCTAGCGAAAGGCTAGTTCAAAAATAAAAGAATAGGCTTAGTAATTTCATTTCTTTTCCCCCACCACTTTCCTCCAGCGTTCTTTTTACGTGACGCGAACTGTATTATACTAAACGTTAAATGTACGCAGTGAAAAATCGAAGCAGAGCAAATGTTAGTTAATGTTATAAGTAAAAGTATATAAATGCGAAAGTTTAGATGGATGTTTGTTACTTAATAATCCCAGAATAGCTGCATGAAAATTCGTCTAGAAATGTAATCTGAAATCACGTAATAAGCTGCTTTTTATGGCGAATTTACGTTTTCTATGGGATTTATTTTTGTTTTTGTTTTTTTTTGGCTAGTTATGATAGATTTACGCTCATACAAACTTATTGTACGTGTATAATAATAACATTATGCGAATTTCTCAGTGATATATTCGTTTACACAGCAAATATTATATATTGTATCATTTGTATTGAAAGTAATGTAAATTAAATATACTACATAAAATATATGTAAATTTTTCAGAATCGAGATCCAACCACGTCATGTGTTTTGGTCGGAAAGCGGTAATCTGGTCTGTCTGGCCACAGACGAATCGTACTTTATACTGAAGTATAACCCCGCGATAGTGACACATGCGAGAGAAACCAACTCCAATATAACTGAAGATGGTATTGAAGACGCATTTGAAGTGAGTATACGCTATAATATTATAATTAATAAATATTTAAAAAAAAAATTAATAAAAAATAAATATTCCAAAAATTAATAAATAAATAAATTATAACTTAATGCGTTTTTTTACCTTTCGAGGTAATTCCGCAATTTTTGTAGTGAAACTTCTTTAGAATCGATGTGAATTCAATTCAATTCAATTCACTTGATGAAACGAAAAAATAAGTCCATAGTACCAGGCGCTCAGAGACGGGGAAGAGTTAGCCTTATTTTAAATTCAAGTTTTACTTCTGACATGTGTACTTTGTACACACGCACTTTTTTTATTATTGTTCTCGCATTTCAGTTTAATATTTGGTCCTCTTAGTTTTGGTTCTGTGGCCTGTGTCTTTCATGAATAATAATTGTGATCATATTTATATTTGTAGATCACAGTTTATCTTACTAATTGAATGGCTGATAGTATATTGAAATTAATTATATATTTAAACTACTTTTGAGAAAATATTCAGTAGAACATAGAACCTCCTCTTTTTGAAGTCAGTTAAAAATATTAAACAAAGATTTGCAGCCACTGAATCCAAACAATAATTACTTACTATTTAAATGATTTTTTTTTAAATCCATCTAGGTTGTAGGAGAAATAAATGAAACAGTGAAGACTGGACTTTGGGTGGGTGACTGTTTTATATACACCAATTCAGTGAACAGAATAAACTACTACGTTGGCGGAGAGATTGTGACCATATCACATCTCGACCACACTATGTACATCCTAGGTTATGTTGCTAAGGAAAATAGGTAAGCGATTTTTTGTTATTTTTTCTAGATTCCTCTCAAATTCCTACTACACCAAGTTAACAAGTCTTGTTAATATAAATAAAATAGCTTAAAAGTTTAAAACACAATATTCTTATCCGCACATTTCAAATATGAAAATGGAAAATGCCATAAAAATGTGAAGAATTGTCCTGTTGTTAATTATGCCTACCTACTATGGCGGTATGTTGGCTCCCCTGTCTGTCAAAGTCATTTCCAGAAGTTAGTTCATTATAATGAGTGAAATTCGCGTAAACATTAGAAAACAATAATCGAAATATTTGTAAATATATAAGAATCTAACTAAAAACATATTTTAAATTACCCTTACTTTGAGGTAGGTTATTATATATAATGTAGCAGTCAACATCACTGCCAACATAACGCATAAATAATTTTCACAAAAATATTTTTTCAATTCGGACCAGTAGTTCCTGAGATTAGCGCGTTCAACCAACCAAACAAACAAACTCTTCAGCTTTATAATATTAGTATAGATACATTGTAGCTAGCTGGTATGTTAAACCGTGTAATATTTACAGGTTGTATCTAAATGATAAAGAGTTGAACATAGTCTCGTACTCTCTCCTTCTCCCCGTGCTGGAGTACCAGACGGCGGTAATGCGAGGTGACTTCGAGACTGCCGATCGAGTGTTGCCCACTGTGCCACACGACCACAGAACTAGGGTTGCCCACTTCCTAGAGAAACAAGTAATTATTTATATAATAATTTAACAATTCTATCATGCTATATTTAGTGATTTTTATACATTTTTTTGCGGTTGGGATATTCTTATTAATAATATTAAATTTAAAGTTAGTGAGGATTTAAACTATGCTATCAGTAATAATTAATGTTAACTAACTATAATGATATGATTTTCATTTTGGTTTAACAAAAGTTTTTGTCACGGTAATATAACATATAAATATTATTATAATGAATATAATTTATATTGTATGCCATATTTTAGTTAATAGGATTAATAAAATTTATAATATTTAACAAATATTAAAATAAATATATTACTCAATTAGGGTTTCAAACAACAAGCCTTGGCAGTGTCAACGGAGCCAGAACACCAATTCGATTTGGCTCTATCCCTCGGTGAACTGCAGAGAGCCAAGCAGTTGGCGGAGGAAGCAGCCCTGGCGGAAGGAGTGGATGGGGGATCCAGGTCCTCAGCAGCGAGGTGGTCAAGACTTGGAGCTGCAGCAGCTATTGAAGGAGACACAGACCTAACCAAAACGTGCTATCATAACGCAAGGGATTTCAGTGCGTTGCTACTGTTCGCTTTTAGCACAGGTATGAAAAAAAACAAACAAAAAGGAAAAAACCTGCATGTCTGAGAAAATCTAGCAAGTTTTCGAAACGTTTCTTTGTTGATTTGTCTCACATAACTTGTATGTCAGATACAGGATATGTAAGTGCATTTCTCAACATACCTTATGTTAGTGGGTTTATTGGTATTTTTCTTTTTACAATGTTGGTACTTTTAAATATTATTTTTCTTATACTATAAAGTAGATTTTTAGTATTGAATCTTATAAGTGAATTAAAATTAAAAGAAAGTTTTGTGAAGAAATGGTCAATACTAACTATAGCTATCCCTGTCTAGGTGATAAAGCGCTGCTAGAACAAGTAGCTCGTATGTCCGCGGACGAGGGAGAAGACAATATAGCATTTGCAGCTTACTTCACACTGAACAATCTGAATGAGTGTCTGGACCTACTTATCAGACGTAATAGATTACCCGAAGCCGCCCTCTTTGCCAGGTATTAACGTTAACAATAATATTACTATTTTAATAGTGTAAAAGGTGAAGTTAAGTAGAAATAAACATTTAAGAAAAAGGAATAATTCAAATATGTATGTGGTGGTATGCATCACTAATGAAAAAAAAAGTTAAATACAAATTTAAATGTATAAAATTAACAGGATATAATAAAAGATGCCAAATAATGATTGTACTAAAAAAATATTTAATTAAATTGCAACGAAAAATGCAGCTGTAAATCAAATTTATTCACATATGGCCATTAATTAATTTTATAGTATTTATCATACTTTAGTTGCACTTTATCAAATCAAATCAAAATATTTTATTTAGCATAAAAATTGTTACAATTTCTTACTGAACGTCATGAGTCTACCACCAGTTCGGAAAGAAGAAACCTCTGACCTGAGAAGAACTGGCGTAAGAAACAATTTTTTTATCTCTCTTTTTTATTGCAAATTAACACCCCCCACCACTTTCTTCCAACGTTCTTTTTACGTGACTCTATTTTAAAATATAAGATAAATATAAGATAAATAAAATAACGTTTTGCCTACCAGATCATACATTCCGTCTAAAGTAAGTGAAGTGGTGATGCTATGGCGTGAAGCAGTTTGTGCCACCAACAAGAAGTCCGGCCAGTCCCTCGCTGACCCACAACACTATGAGAATTTATTCCCAGAGTTTACTGTGAGTTATGTTAACTTAATATTATAATGTACTAGTGACTCGCCCTCGCTTCGCTTGGGCTTTTTCCTAGATTTAGCACAGGCAAAGCCGCGGGATCCGCTAGTTATGCATATAAACCTTCCTCTCGAATCACTCTATCTATTAAATAAAACAGCATCAAAATCCGCTGCGTAGTTTTAAAGGTTTAAGCATACATAGGGATATAGGGACAGAGAAAGCGACTTTGTTTTATACTATGTTATAATGTATTAATACCTCTTGTATTTATTATTTTGATAACACGTATGGCTCACTTCCAGTAACCCTGCTTTCTGCGTCAGTGGTCGCGGGTTCAAGTCCCGCTGGGAGCATTCATTTGTCGAGCTTGAATGTTTGTACTCCAGTCATGGGTGTTTATATTTATAATATGTATATATTTAAAATTTATATATGTGTAGTATCAACTATCTAGTATCCGTAACACAAGCCTCGTAGCTTACCATGGAACTAGATGGCGTAATTGTAATAATGTACCAACATATTATTTATTTATTTATTAATATTGGTACATATTAAAGATATTATTGTACTATAGTATTCTATAGTTTTCAGTTTATACTTAAATGTCTTTGAACTTGAATTCACAGTGAAGTAAAATGTGACACATTTTACTATTTTCTAACAAATTATCTGACTAAAATTAATAATCCACAGGAGTCCTTAGTATTAGAGAGATATCAAAACGAATTCGGCTTTTCATATCACTCCAAAATGGAGAACGTTCCAGAAAACTCCAAGATATGCAATATTGAGCGAGATCTGGCACAAGAAAAAGCGGAGATGGAGAGCAGAGGATTATGGGAAAATACACCACCTCAAAGGTGAGGTGAAACCATCTATACTTATATTATATAGCTGAAGAGTTTGTTTGTTTGTTTGGTTGAACGTGCTAATCTCAGAAACTACTGGTTCGATTTGAAAAATTCGTTTGTGTTGGATAGTCCGTTCATCGAGGAAGGCTATAGGCTATAATACATCACGCTACGACCAATGGGAGCGGAGCATGAATGAAAAATGTTGCAAAAACGGAAAGGGCGGGCGTTAGTTCTGCGAGGTATCATACCGCGCCACGCTAAGAATTTGGTTTCCGGTCTTTAGAAAGCGTGCGAAGCCGCGGGAAATGCTAGTTTAGATATAAAATTCCGCGCGCTCGCTTGCTAAGAGATGCGGGTTCAATTCCGGGCTTCGTATATTGCCTGGCACTCAGAGACGGGGAAGAGTTAGCCTTAGTTAGATCTCGCCCACCGCGAGTCAGTGATATTTCTAACTCTGTCTAACTCGTTGGTGTGACCTACGGTGACCTTCGCGCCATCTCCCTCTCTCGACGAGCTTAGACGGGGTTATTTAGTATAAATATAAACGAGATTTAAAAATTAGTTTGCCAAAGGAGTTTTACTTCTGACATGTGTACTTTATATACAAGAACTTTAATTTTTTTAACTGTTTTTTTTTAGTACATCGAGTATAGATATGATACCAGACAGCAACGGGTCTCCGGAGACAGAACGCAAGCGGAAAGACTCTCTTGACATTATTGACGAGTTGGAACGTGAGATAGACGAGATAGCGTTGGAAGAAAACATTAACGACCTGGTGAGCATACACTTTAATTATTATTTCCAATTTAAAGTTTGTATCACTAAAATCGGTCCCGTAATTATATAAAGTAAAATTTCTAAAACAAAATTAGCGTAAATTACTCCTTATGACATAACCGAGTGAAAGTCCCGTCAAAATCGGTCATGAATGAAATGAAACGTACCTAATAGTATCGCTAGTATTATAACTAGAACTAATCATAATCATTTTCTTTACAGGATTTGTCGGACGATGGGGATTTAATCGATTAATATTTACTTAAGTGTAATTTAGATTTTTTATTTTATATTACGATTACAATTACAATAATAAAGTGTGTATTTCCTAAAGTGCTAATACGTTTAAGATATAGTATTATAATCATTCTTTGGAAATTTCGTTTATATTTAATATGCCGGTATAGCCTCGACCTAATTGTTAATCGTGCGAAGCGAAGATTTTGTGCGGCATTATATAACGGTATGTACACTATAGCTTCAGCAAAATTATGATATTAAAAGCAATATATATTGTAGCTATATACAGTTCTCGAGGCATGAGCTCAGCTTTGCATTTGTGTGAGTGCAGTGTACGAATAGGCACGACGATACGATAGACGTTGCGAGATTGGTTTAAACCCGTTTTAACTGGTTTTTGATGCGCGGCTATTGGCTATTAGCTATCACTCACACAAATGCAAAGCTGAACTTACGCCACAAGAACTGTACTATATAATAGTGGCCTTAATTTTTTTTTTGTACGTAAATTGATAATATCTTTCCTGTTATCATTTGCTTATAGTAAATGACGTGTGTATTTGAAAACGTGAATGATGTGAAATTACAATTTTGAGATAGTTGAGTTCAATGTTTGTGGAATGTATTAAGAATATAAATATAAAATGGCTGCCAAGTAGCTTGAACTGAACTATAGTTATCAAATATCATGGCTGTCGTTTTTCGATTCGATTCGATACTAAGAAGATCGGCTACATTAGCCATCTTCGTGCGCATCAGCGCCGAGCTGACTAGGAGTCGAAGCGGTCGCCATGGCCGAAGTCGGTCGGACGGACGAAAAAAGAATTAAAGTGCGTGTGTACAAAGTACACATGTCAGAAGTAAAACTTCTTTGGCAAACTAATTTTTAAATCTCGTTTATATTTATACTAAATAACCCCGTCTAAGCTCGTCGAGAGAGGGAGATGGCACGAAGGTCGCACCCACGAGTAAGACAGAGTTAGAAATGTCACTGACTCGCGGTGGGCGAGATCTAACTAAGGCTAACTTATTTTTTCATCGAGTTTGAAATCACAACGATTCTAAAGAAGTTTCACTTCAAAAATTATGGCTGTATTTACAAATTGCATGCACGCACCGACATGCATAAGACAGCGAAAATTCGAATACATTTCACCTACATATCGTACATTCACGTCTTCAATTCTATAAAAATAAAAATATATTTACATCATGTTTGTTGTGAAATGTCACGCGTCTTTCTAATATGGGGCCATTTATTTATTACGTAAGACAATTTAGGGGGGGAGGGGGGTCTACCATGTCTTATGTTTTCTTACAAGGGGGTGGGAGGGAGTCTCGATAGTTCTTACGTAAGATCAAAAAAATGCGCAAAGTCAAAATTATACTTTGAAAAAGCGCGGGCAACCGCACGAAAGGTACTGTACCTTTGAAATTACAAATAAACATTTCAAAAAATTGTTACTTTGAAAAATAAACATTAAAATAAACCAAAAGTGTATTCATTTTTTCTTTTAGACTCTTACGTAATAAATATTAAACAGGAGGGGAGGGGGTCGGCCTATTCTTATTTTTTCTTATAATAGGGGGGAGGGGGTCAAAAACTAGCGAAAACAGTCTTACGTAATAAATGAATGGCCCCTATGTATAATCGTCTATAGAGTATGTTAGTTTGCCTCTAATATGACATATCCTATAGTGTCGTATACAACAGTCTAGTGATGTAACGATTATTCGCATATTCACATTCGCGAATATTATTTGAGTGGAAAATTATATAATATGGAATGATACAGTTGCATAAAGATTTACATAGTAGGCAACTAAAGTTGAAACTTAATCTTTTACTCTTCTCAGTCGAATTAAATTAGAAAAACTTTACTAAACTAAAATAAAATTTTTATATAACCTTAAAATTTGAAATTTAAATAGATATATAGGTATAATATTTTTTTGAAAAATAACCTCGAAAGGTCAAATCAAATAAGCAATAATGTAGGTAAGGTTTGTAGTTATTAAACTACTAATTTTAAATAAAGTTGTAAGGAAAAAAATATTAAAATTTAAACTAACATTTAGTATCTAAAATGATACATAATTCGCATTCGCGAATATTGAAGATCGTATTCGCGTCGAAGTGAAATATCGAACACTCGTTACATCACTAATACTAACGTTGAATATACTTAGTGCCTGTATCACAACTTAGACTGAGTCATTAAATCGAATCGAATCTTAGAAAAGGACAGAGCGAGTGTGCGGCCAACACCTGTCTTACATCCCAATTTAAATTAGTAAATGGAAAGAAAAAGAAAATATTATATTATAATAAAATGTTAAATGGTTATAAATATCCATCTTCATTAATTATATTTTTATATACAAAAGACTTCTGATCGCACATTCGTTTTGTATATCGCGGCTTTCCGTAATTTTTAGCTGACGGCTAACAAACAAAAGGTAAATTCTCATTTCTTCTTTCAATTCTCATTCTAAAGGTAACACTTGCAATTAATTAGCAAATTCGAATAATTATTATATAAAAATTATTATATTAAACAGCAGCTAGTGAATTGTAGAAGAACTTATAATATGACACTAAAGGTTTTCCAAAATTGCACAATAACTTTAGCTTAGCACATTATATAGTTGTGAGAATGATTTCGTATTCATTCACATTAGATTTGATATTTGGTGTAGTAGAAAGGCTAGTTGAGTATATTTTTGCCTTATTAGTATTGCCTAACTGCCAGTTTCTATAACCTATCTACCGATAGACCGGTAGTTACTTTCATACTATTTTGACACATTAAAAGTTACAACCTGTCAAAATCGTATGAAAGTATCTATCGGTCTATCGGTAGATAGGTTATAGAAACTGGCAGTGATGATACGAATTTTATGTTATGGTAAATGAATATTTCATTGTTTTAAAATTGCGAAATATCAATTTTATGGCTTACTTGTAAAAAAATATAGTAAGTAACGATCTTTTGTCTTAATATAAATATTTAAAATTTTGCAAACTGAGTGAGATTGAACTCTCCATTTGCTACATTTAAAAAAAAACAGTGTCTGTCAAATAGATTTAATCAAAATTGCGCTTAGAGAAATTTGTATCTTTTGGAATATAAACGTACAGTTCGCGTCACGTAAAAAGAACGCTGGAAAAAAGTGGTGGGGAGTGTGTTCGCGCATGGGGACATTCGCACACGAAATTACTAAGCCTATTCTTTTATTTTTGAACTAGCCTTTCGCTCGCGACGTATATTGATTATTGGTAGGTACATTGAAAGATATATTAGATAGAATGTCATTAAATAGAATGGTTAATCTACTTACAAAAATTAAATTAATTCGTTAAATATATAAATCAGAATCTAGAAATCTAAATTATAAAATCATTTCGTAATTAATAACTTTTGTGTGCGCGATGGTATTTTGAACTGACGAACCAATAGCGAGCCTACATCTTACCACCAAATTGTCGGATAAATCGCCTCTGCGCAACTTGACAGCCAGCGTTCTTTTTGCATGACGCGAATTATACTTTCAATTTATATTGTAGTATTATTCCATCGAACTTAACTTAGCTTTGCCTTATATTGTATTTAATGGCCATATGTGTTAAATGACAGAGAGAACCTATGTTATAGATACTCTGAAGGTACTACTGTTTGGTATTGGCAACAGCCCCCTAAATTCTAAATTTTGATTTTAATAAATTTACTATTGCCTATATTTAATTATTGGCTATTGATACCATAATATATTTAAAAGTATAGATTATAGTGGAAAATTTTTAGAAGTTAAAAGTATTTTTTTATATTTGCATCAATTTAGGTAAGACATTTTATTCTACTATGCTGATAAGCTGTACTATGTCGCCTTGTCTAAAGTGACTGTTTGTCGCACAGTCATAGCCGTATTGGCTGGCAATTAGGTCGTCTGGCCTTGTATAGAAGGTATTCTTAATTATTATATTATAATATAGATGATGTTGAAAATTATACATCGTATTGCTAAAGAAATGTATGCCTTGGCCCATTGATATGTTCACATAAATTGTAGGGTGTTTTAACGCCGTTCGTCTTTTTTGGCAATAAATATTTTAAACACTTATGTCTTTTTGTATGTACCCTCAATTTTTACATTTTTCCGATAACTATAGATTAATTACGGTTTACCTGTTTAAAGGCCTATAATCACTTTGATTAGTGCGAGTGTAGGTGATTAGTAAAGGCCTGAATTCACTTTGATTAGTGATTAGTGCAGTTACTTTCTCATAATCACTAATCACCTGCACTAATCACTAATCAAAGTGAATTCAGGCTTTAAGTGATAGTTAAAACTAGCATTTAACAATGGTTTAGCGGATAAGGTTGTAAGATTCAATCTAATATGGATAACGTATTTCTTATGTACTTAATAGGGCTCATATTTTTAATGCAAGCGAATTGACGTATTTACAATTGCTATACAAATTCTGTGATTCGATTGGTAACAAATCGTGTTTAAGAAAAATATGAGTTTCCAGACTCTTCCATTATATAATACAAATATATTTAACTTTATTTTATGCATTACATATTCGTTATATAATAAATAAATAAATAAATATGTTGGGACATTGTTACAAACAGCGCCATCTAGTTCCGTGGTAAGCTACGAAGCTTGTGTTATGGACACCAGACAGTTGATATACTACATATATAAGTTTAAATACATACATATTATAAATAAACACCCATGACTGGAGTACAAACATCCGAGTTTAACAAACGAAAGCCCCAAGCGGGACTCGAACCCGCGACCGCTGGCGCAAGAAGGTAGAATCACCACAAACTGCGCCAAACGTGTCGTCATAATAATATTATCACCTCAATTTTTTTTTTTAATTTCCTTTATTGTAAATAAATTTTGCCTAGCGAATGCTAACTATGTATGCATAATATTTTGTATTCATAATGTTCACAATGTAACCAAACTTAAGTAAGGATTTTTTTTGTAATTCTAACACCAAAAATAAGGTCTTAATAGAAAATGTATCAGGATTCTTTTTAATGTCTTGAGTATGCTTAGTAAAAGTTTTATCTAATATACTAATTTTAAAAAGCTGAAGGGTTTGTTTTTTTGTTTTATTGTTTGGTTGCACGCGCTAATCTCAATCTAATCTATATTATAATTATTATTTTAACAGCTTAGTTATCGCTTAGTACCTATTTTTGAACGAATCATACAATATGAGAATATAAGATTGAGGATACAGTTTTTATAAAACAATATTATTTTTATTTTGTTTATTTTATTTAATGTTGTTTCCTGTTTTAACTCTATTATTAATAAATCTTGTCTTCTTATATTTTATATATTATTAATTAATATTTATATGTATATATGTATGTGTGTATGTATATATATATATATTTATATAGTATGTACATTATATGTATATTATTTACGTAGTAGTATTTTATTTATTGGTTGATTATATATATTTCTATTTATTTATATTTGTATGATAAGTATATTTTATAAACTTATATTCTATTTTTCTCTTTATTTATATTTCGCGCCCCCTCTTTCTTATATTATTTTCCTACACCTAAAGGTTGCCTGGAAGAAATCGCTCTTTTAGCGATAAGGCCGCCTCTTGTACTTTTTCCTACTATTTCTGTGTTTCTGTTTATTTTCTTCTGTTTTCGGGTGTACAATAAAGAGTTATTACTTACTTACTTACTTATTTTTTGTTTTCTACTTGACTGGTTATAGATGCTCGAGTCTTTGAGGCCTGAAGAATTGTGTTTTGAGTTTGGTATTATATTTTTATATAAAGTACTTGCGGAGGCCACAGACGTTGTCTTGTAGACACCTCTTCAATCTGAAAATTTAAAACTTGTTTGTAATAATTTGAAGAAAGAAAAGTAGCCTAAGTTACTCCTTATAACATAAGCTACCTGCGAGTGCAAGTACCGTCCAAATCGATCCAGCCGTTTCAGAGGTTATCCGGAACAAACAGACAGACAAAAATTTTGAAAACATTTTTTTGTAGTAGGTAAGTACCGTATTTAACTTCATTATGCATTTAGCTGAAAAGCTGTTAATTTGCAATTAAAAACGCTTCAATTTTAAATGTATGTACTTATTAAGTTCAATATCTTTTCAAATGATATATAAACGAAGTATCTGGTGCTCTCATTATATGGTAATACTACTAAACACATAAAAATACATTTTGACGACACGTTTGGCTCAGTTAGCAGTGACCCTACTTTCTGCGCCAGCGGTCACGGGTTCGAGTCCCGCTGGAGGCATTCATTTGTTGAGCACGAATGTTTGTTCTCCAGTCATGGGTGTTAATATTTATATCATGTATGTATTTAAAATTTATATGTGTAGTATATCAACTATCTGGTATCCGTAATACAAGCCTCGTAGCTTACCGCGGAACTAGATGACGCTGTTGTAAAAAATGTCCCAACATATTTATTTATTATTAAAAAAAATATATATTGGTTAAACGGTCTAGTTACTTTTGATGTTAAACGATAACAAAAAAACGGAGCAAAATTTTATTAAATATTGTTTTAGGGTCTATATTTAATACATAATTATTAATTCGTTACAGTCATTGTTTTTCAAAAATGACTAATGTATAGATTTTTAAGTTACTATTTTATTATATATGTAGATGCATATTAAATATTATAAGTTATAAGCTTCTAATAAAAAGCAAGGTGCGTGGGACGGCAGGCAGTTCGAGATATGACGCAAGTACAGTTTCCATAGAAACAGACACTCACATTTCATCCCCTATCTATCCCCATATCTGCATCCCCATCCCATACCCCTGGCGTGAGGCAAGGTGGTCCTAGCGAGATGCAACGCGATAACTTTGGACATAGGAATTTTTTTGTTAACATAATACAGGTATATATAAATGTTATTTAGTAATGAATGAATTAATTATCAATACATAAAATATAGTTAAAATTCGTTTTATACTTTTGCGTGAAACTCGCACATATCGATGTTAGTCGACGCTAAGTTATTGCTTTTAATACGTGTAGATTAAAATAGTCATTGGGAATGTATTTTAGGAGACAGGCAGAAAAGTCTTTACTAGTACCTAATTGCAGATTTTTGTAAACCTTCAAGACCTAGGTATAATTTTTAATACATAGTTTTCTTAAGGTCCGAGTCAGCGTTAGGTTTCGAAGAATAGCTCAACAAAACCCGTCATATTTTTCCCGGGGCTCCGTGTATAAAGTTTTCATGTAGTAATTAAGGTAAAAGTTAACGCGAGTAATAGATTATCAATGCACAAAATTTGGTTCAAATTTAACGTACTCATACAAACAGCCAACAGTCAAATATTATGTAGATACCAGGTAAAAAATATAACAACTATTCTTTTAGGATCTACATTTTCTACAAAATAAGTAACAGTAATTGTATTTCAAAAATATTTATTGAACAGATTTCGTTAAGTCATTGTTTGATTGTATTAGAAAAATGCTTTATTAATCAGAAAATATTTTTCTTCAATTATTATTTTTTATAGACTTATATTAACTTTACATGTAGTTTAATTTGGTCAAGCATCGCTATCTACTTATACTCGTACCTGATAAAATGATGAGTCAAATCTGTATATAAATATTTTTTGGAAAATAGATCTATCTTAGATAGTAATAATTATTTTGGGTACGAAGTTCAAATCTATAGTTTTTAGATTTTATTTGTCTGACTGTCTGCCCGAGACCGCATCACGGCATGATGTTTTTGATGAAATAAAAAAATATTAAACTGTAGAAAAATATGTTATTTCTGTCAAATCGGCTGGGTTTTAGTTACGTTTTAGCGGTTAGTATATAACCGCTCAAACGTAACTAAAACCCAAGCAGAGCGAGGGAAACTCCGTTGTCCTGTATAATATAATCAAAATATATTAAACTCCAGTGAAAAAGATTAATAGTTCCCTGTCACGAGATCGGTTTTGTAAGACATGACTGTCCAAAGCGTCTGTAATAAATGTTAGATCAAGGAAATAAATATAAATTATCTTAGTAGCTTTTACCAGTAATTAGTATTATATTAATTATATAATGCACTAATAATATAATCTATTTTATACAATTAAAGTTTTATCGATGTTTATTTTAAACTAATGCCACAGCGTTAAAAAAATTTCATAGCATGTGCTAATGCACTGTGGGGTACCTCTTATAACATTTATGTTACCTTGCTTGGATGAACACGAAGTTTAGAGGACAAAAATAAGAATATACTTATGATTTTTATTTACCTATATAGATAAAAAAGCAACGCTGTTAATTGTACAAGATTAATTGTAAATAAATATTTCACGTAACTTATATACTATACTCATCTATCGTATGTACTATATCATAACAAATAATTTTTTTATAGGCTCAGAATCCAGTTAGAACTTTATTTTTATAAATAAGTGCCTCATTTGACGTATTCGATTACTCCTATCTAATTTTTTTATAACTACCCTCTGTGCCACACTTCCCAAATAGCTAGCACGTGTCTCTAACACTTTGTTCATAGTAGAATCTGATTGATTTTTATTAAAAATATTAAACTTCATGGATGTTTCTAGACTAAGTACCTATATATATAGAGTTGTTATCATTTCAAAGTTCTTCAGCTACGTCGTAACTAGTGATATGCCGATCTTGCTCCGCTTTTTCGGGCGACCAGAGCGAGGTGCATTTTTGACATCAAAATTTCCAGATTGAAAACGCTTAAACCAAATTTGTGCTACTCTCACAGACAATGCCCTAGTTCCATAAACATCGCAATTACTTTTCGCGGCTTGCGTTGCATTTTTACCTTTTTTGCAGTAAAATTTTAAAATGTATCGAATTTCTTCATTAGATTCACTCATCTTAACAGTACGAAAAACAAATAAAAATCACACATTTTCCTAATTTGAATTTGAAACTTTAAAATTTAAACTTTTAATTATACCAAAACCAGCCAGATACAAATAGTATGGCCAAAGAGATTTTATTACAAGTTCATACATACTATAATGCGAAAAGACTTTTTCCCCAACCTATTATATTAGCGTTTGTATAAATTTTATCTCCCCCACCCAATACGTGGGTGACGGCAGACTGGTGGCATTCTGCCCACGCGAATCTCTTCCCCATTTACATCTTTACAAATCGATACAGCAACTCATTGTTATAATATGATATGCGCAAGCCGCCTGTACTACCAAACTTCGCCGGTCAACTATATATATAGCAATAAAATCTATGCTTGGCATTCACGTTTCTGTACTCGCGTGGAGATGACGCATTTTTTTATTTTCCTTTACTTGAAATACACATTTAGAAATTGTTTGTTTTCATTTCCCCCTTTTTTTAGTAAAAAATAATTTAATAGTGATTAAATGTTATAGTGATTAAAGTTCAAATGTGACGGCGTCTGACAACCCGACTACGAGTTCGTAAGTATCTAATTTTTTTATCCATTTAATTATAAAATATAGTGCGATTAATATAATTAATTATTATGTATTGTGGCGATTTGAAAAAATAAAATATTATATATTGTTGCAAAGCGATTTTTCTCTATACTGATAGCTATTAGCTAAAGCGTCGCGCCGTTATTGTTTATTATTAGTTATCAGTTTAAGTCATTGTTGTAGTAAGAATTAAGCATATGTACTTGTGTTAATATAGTCATATTAATTTATTGCCGCCCCGCGCTAGGTGTGGGCACCCCTGCGTATGGGTGGGTGGCGATGGTCTATTTCTACGGAGAGGGAAGTGTTTTTGCTGGTTGAGACGCGATCGTTTAATCATAAATTCTATTTATGTTATTTATTTAATCAGCTAACATCAGTAATTATTGTAATAAGAATTAATCAAATTCATATAAGTATATGAGAAGTCATATTGATTTATTGCTTACGTCGTATCTAGGACGACACCCCACCCCTCGCCAGGGGCGGGTCGCTTGGGTGAGGAAGGGTGGCGATGTTCGGTAGGCGTCGGATAGTCGTGTGGGACGCCATAGTTTAATAATTATAAATGCTATGTATGTTCTACATTAACCAGTTAACATCATTATTCTAATAACAATTAAGTACATGTATTTGTATCTTCTATATAAATAAAATGATAGAGGAAAAAACTTTTCAAGTTAAACGGTTTTATGTTAAACATACATTGCAATGTTTAAGATAAATGTACTAAAAACCAAAAAATAATAAAATAGATACAGTCGTGGGAATTATAAACATATGCATAGACTAGACTAAAATAAAACCGTGGGGCACGTCAATCGATTCTTCTATCGCACATTAAGTCGATAATTTGTAGACAATTAGAAAAAGGTAAAAAAACTTGAAAAGTTTTCAAGTTTTTTTACCTATTTTTATTTTCTAGTTTTTAGTTTTTATTTCGCATTCTGTTTAATTCATTTAGTGCTAAAAAACCTACGTTATCCGCCATTTTGTAGCGGCCGCCATCTTGGATTTCAATTTTTAAAGTTTTTTTACCTATGTTTATTTTCTAGTTTTTAGTTTTTATTTCGCATTCTGTTTAATTCATTTAGTGCTAAAAAACCTACGTTATCCGCCATTTTGTAGCGGCCGCCATCTTGGATTTCAATTTTTAAAGTTTTTTTACCTATTTTTATTTTCTAGTTTTTAGTTTTTATTTCGCATTCTGTTTAATTCATTTAGTGCTAAAAATCCTACGTTATCCGCCATTTTGTAGCGGCCGCCATCTTGGATTTCAATTTTTTATAGTATATTGTATTCTGCTTGTTGAGCCCTTTCATTTGATACCCATATTGATGGGATTAATAAAACATAAATTATCCGCCATTTTGTAGCAGCCGCCATCTTGAATTTATAATGATAATGAATAAACATAATTGTATTGTCACCAAAATCCAAAGTGTATACAAAATTTCAGATTAATCGGTTGACAGGAAGAGGGTGAAATTTGAATTACTAAATTTGACCCAAGAATAAATAATAAATAATAAAACAAACGGGGTGAGCTAAATAAAACTGTTTAAAAAAATGATAGCGATATCTTCATTTAATAAAAAGTTATTAAAGTTTCAAGAAACAACGATTTGTATATGCACTGCGTGTTCAGTGATGTATGTATGATGAGCTCAGGAGGTCTAAGGGCTTTAGCAAGTTTGTATGAGAGTCTTTCATTTTTTGTGATCAAAGTTGAAATTTGGTAGGGAGGTAGTTAATAGTTAGTAGACGTGAGAACAAATTTTGTGATTAGACCGTTATTTTTTGTGCGTTAATGAGTAGACATACGTTAAGAACGATTTTTGCTACAGGGCCGGATTAAGGATATCTAAGGGCTCTCGCTAAGTTTGTATGACATTCCTTCAGTTTTTGTGCTACAATGTTGGCATGGAGGCAGTTAATAGTTAGTAGACGTGACGAAATTTAAAATGTCAATCTAAACAACCTTGCTAGGAAAGGGTCTGATGTGTAAGAAAGAAGCATGCGCCTATGAAATAGACAGCGGCTAACGAGTATTTTTACGGGTTACGAAACTGCTGAAGCGACTTTGATGAACTTTTAGGCAATCTATAGATTAGGTCAGCGAATGATCGTATGAAGCTAAGTAGCGCTTGAATCATGAACGCGGCGAAACAACGCGTACTGCTAGTTAATTATAAAGTATCTATATATTAAATATTTTGTGGAATGCATGTCCTAAAGTTAAGTAAAAAGTATTAACTTTACAATTGTGATTTTAACGTTATAATTAGTGTAGTAAAACAAATAATAAATTAGTGAACTATACTGCTAGACTCTTTCCGTCTACAGTAACTTATACATAAACTAAAACTTTAAATTAGTATTGAATTATGTTAAAAATAATACATTTGTACATAGTACATTTCTAAAAATTACTATTCATTCTTTACAGGTATTCGTGGACCAGACACCATTCTCATTGGTATTTTAATCACATCGAAACATTAATCAAAGATGAGTATTAGATTTTGTACTCATTTAATCTTATATATTAGTATTAAAATATAATATTTGAATATTAATATTTTTTTGTTTGAAATTTTTTACCATCTCTACTCAAAAATCGGACAAATAAACTCTCAATAAATATATTTTGATATAATATGTTTATTGAGAGAGTCTTATTAAGAGGGTAAGTAATGCTAGTCACTTTGACATTTACTAGCATGTATATGTTTGTGGGTTTATATAAATGTGCTAGCACATTGTGAAAATACAATGTTTATTATTATTATTATTGAAGAGAATTTTAATATTTAAGTTATTTTAAAAGAAAAAAAGCACTCGAGAGAGTGAGTTAGACAAAGTAAGTTAGTTTTATTAAGTTAGTATGTAAGTATTGCAGTCATAAATCTGCACTTTCACTTATTAAGTGATTATTATTTAAGAAATTAAGTGTAAAATATAAACGTAAAAAAAACACTCTAGAGAGTGAGTTAGACCAAGTAAGTTAGTTAGTAAGTTAAGTAATTCTAGGTATAAGAAAAAAACAAAGCATGAGTAAACGTAATGATTTAGAAGGTGGGTAAAATAATGAGTACCCAGTCTTATACGAATATAGAATTAAGTGAAGAATATTATTAAGACCATGCCATGACTATAAATACACTGCTAATGCAATTAAATGTTACTGTTTAGTTTTTACTTATCACTATATATATTATTTGGTAGGTAAATAAGTTATATATTATTACATAATCACTACATAGTATAAAACAAAGTCGCTTTCTCTGTCCCTATGTCCCTATGTATGCTTAAATCTTTAAAACTACGCAACGGATTTTGATGCGGTTTTTTTAATAGATAGAGTGATTCAAGAGGAAGGTTTATATGCTAGCTAGTTTATAACTAGCGGATCCCGCAGCTTTGCCTGTGCTAAAACTAGGGAAGAGCCCGAGCGAAGTTAGAGTGAGTCGCTAGTCTATACTATTTGTTTGTTTGTTACTGGTCTGATTTAAAAATTCGTTTTGTGTTGTATATTGAGGAAAGCTATAGGCTATATTATATCACGCAACGACAAATAGGAGCTGAGTATTAATAAAAGAAGTTGCAAGAACGGGAGAACGCGGGAAAGGCTACTGTTTAATACAATACGTTAACAAAAAAAGCGGTGATAAGATATCGCTTACAATTTTCATACAGATAATGTTCATTTCATCACATTCATCTAATTTTTACGCTTCTAATAGATTTATTTTTAATTTAATTTATGTAATATAGTCATGGTAATATGTATTGACTGTGTATGTATATCATATATTTTTAATTAACGTTTTATAAGCCACTATTAATTTCATAATTATGTTTTTAGTGGTGAATAAGTGTATAAGACTTATTTGTTTCGGATTCTTTTAAGTATCAAACTATTAATTTATTTGCATGAAGTAAAATGTGTTTTATGTATTTTAATTTAAATATGTGTGAATGTGCTAAATGTGGAAAATGTGAGTAAGTTATTTATTTCCATGCTTATTATCCTTTTATTCCATTAATTCCATTTGATTTGTCTCCTTGTCGGTCTGTCGGTCTGTATAGTTAGTTGTCTGTCTCCCTGTCCAACTGTTAATTGAATCAAAATTGTTTTTGCAAAGGACAAAAATAAATCAAATACAAATTAAAAAATACAACATAACTACAAAAATTGCAAATTTGAACTCTATCATCAAGAGCTATTTTGTCTCTTCGCAAAGTCTAGGTAAAGCTTTGGTTTCTTGTTCTCGAAACTAATTAGAACCATCTTTTGATTGTTTTCAACTCGTCTTAAAGGCGATCCTTTCATTAAATTAAGAATGAAATTTTACATAATTACTCAAAACTCATATGAAGAATAAAACAAAAAAATGTAAATGAAACTATCTTTTCGGATTTACTCTCCAAAGTTTTGAATTTTTAAACTTTACAGCAAGTTTGTTTACCTGTCGGGTTGTGTTGGTCTGTCGGGTTGTCGGTCTGTGAATCTGTCTGTCTGTCTGGTTATCTGTCTATCTGGCTGGCTGTCTGTCTGGTTGTCTGTCTTTGTGCTAATGTAAACTTTACATGGAGTTAGTGGTGAATCCACTATTATTATTATTTATAACTGGGATTGGTGCCGAGGTCGGCCCTTGCTACGTCGACCAGTGTTGGTCCATTGTAGCTCCCATAATCCACTATACTTCTAGGTTCAGCTGTCGTAAAAATTCTGGATGTTAATGGTTATCAAAAATACTCATATGGTTTGCGCATTAATTAACAGGTGTCTGTTATTGAAGCGCACTACAAGCAATCTACCGTCGGAAAAAGTGTTAAAAAAATTAAGTTAAAACCCCCATCACGTTGAAAAGGGGTCTAAAAAGAAGAAACAAGAAAAAAAATTCAAATGAAAATCCAGTAATTCATAGGTATAAAATTGACGTAATTGTCAAAGTAGAGCCATGTTTTTTGTGTGTATAAATCGTGTTTGGCTCTAAATTCCTACTTCAGTTCCACTCTATTATATAATAGAAATATATAATAGAAAATTGTAGTTCAATCGTAATGCACTCGCTTGATACCGAGTGATGCAAGTACAAATCCAGCCAGCCAGTAATCTTCAAACCATTTTCATACAAAATAACGTTTCATTCATACCTTTTAGAATGCACATTGTCATCCGACTTCATCCCCTTTTTATTATTTTACTCATGCGCAATACTAGAATGTTTGTTGCACGAAAGGACGCTTCTAAGTGTTTCTAAGCGGTTAGTTTTGTAGAATGTTATTTAATAAGCTATTATTTAAGTGTGGGCTAAAGCCCAGGAAGCATGATGATTTATATTTTGTAAGACATTATTTAATAAGCCATTATAAACATAGGTTAAAGCCTAGTAGAGGTAATGCATTGTATGTTGTAGAATTTACTTGATAAGCTATTATTTAAGTGTGGGCTAGAGCCCAGGAAGCATGATAACTTATATGTATTTTGTAAGATTTTATTTAATAAGTCATTGTAAAACACAGGCTAAAACCTAGTAGAGGTAATGCCTGATATATTATAAAATGTTATTTGATAAGCTATTATTTAAGTGTGGGCTAAAGCCCAGAAAGCATGATGATTTATATTTTGTAGAATTTACTTGATAAGTTATTATTTAAGTGTGGGCTACAGCCCAGAACGCATGAAGACTTATATTTTGTAAGATTTTATTTATTAAGCCATTGTTAAACACAGGCTAAAGCCTAGTAGAGGCAATGCCTAGTATTTTGTAGAAATTACTTGATAAGCAATTATTTAAGTGTGGGCTAGAGCCCAAAACGCATGAAGACTTATATTTTGTAAGATTTAATTTAATAAGACAAAGACATTGTTAAACACAGGCTAAAGCCTAGTAGAGGCAATGCTTTGTATGTTGTAGAATTTACTTGATAAGCTATTATTTAAGTGTGGGCTAAAGCCCAGGAAGCATGAAGATTTATATTTATAAGATTTTATTTCATAAGCCATTGTTAAACACAGGCTAAAGCCTAGTAGAGGCAATGCCTTGTATGTTGTAGAATTTACTTGATAAGCTATTATTTAAGTGTGGGCTAGAGCCCAAAACGCATGATGACTTATATTTTGTAAGATTTTATTTAATAAGACAAAGACATTGTTAAACACAGGCTAAAGCCTAGTAGAGGCAATGCCTAGTATTTTGTAGAAATTACTTGATAAGCCATTATTTAAGTGTGGGTTCGAGCCCAAAACGCATGAAGACTTATATTTTGTACGATTTTATTTAATAAGGCAAAGACATTGTTAAACACAGGCTAAAGCCTAGTAGAGCCTTGTATGTTGTAGAATTTACTTGATAAGCAATTATTTAAGTGTGGGCTAGAGCCCAGGAAGCATGAAGACTTATATTTTGTAAAATTTTATTTAATAAGCCATTGTTAAATACAGGCTAAACCTAGTAGAGGTTAATGCCTTGTATATGTAAAATGTTATTTGATAATGTAGTGTTCAAGTGTGGGATAGAGCCCAGGACACATGAAGACTTATATTTTGTAAGATTTTATTTAATAAGCTATTGTTAAACACAGGCTAAAGCCCAGTAGAGGCAATGCCTTGTATTTTGTAATATATTATTTAATAAGCCATTGTTAAACATAAGCCCAGTAGAGGCAATGCCTAGTATTTTTGTAAACTATTATTTAATAAGCCATTGTTAAACACAGGCTAAAGCCCAGTAGAGGTTAATGTAGTATTCAAGTTTGGGATAGAGCCCAGGCATGTATTTATTGTCTTATATTTTGTAATATGTTATATGTTAACCATTGTTTAATATATCTAATGAAAAGGTATTGTGTTTAGTGAGTAATAGTTTATTGAATAATATAAATAGAATATTAGGGAGTCAGTTATAGTTTATGTGTAGAAAAAAAACACTCTTTTTTTTCTATTCACCACATTGTATCTAGAGTGTAAAGGGTTACGCTCTAATAGTTTGTCTGAGCATTGTAGGTGTTTTCTTAGATGAGTATTGCGTTTGTGCATGAGTGGTTCACATTCCCCCAGACGATGAATTGACGTTTCCTCTGTGTCCATGCAAATTCTGCAGGTCTGCGTTTCACTCAGCTTCAAGTTGAACATATGCTTGTTTAGGCCGCTGTATCCTAGTACTTACTAGTATCAGTAAGGATTTCCAACTTAGTTAGCATAAGATTGGTAAAGCTCTTGTTAAAGGCTTTAACTTTCTTGAAATGAGTCATTTCATTTGACTCTGAAGTCCTGACGACGACACGTTTGGCTCAGTTGGTATTGACCCTACCTTCTGCGCCAGCGGTCGGGAGTTCGAGTCACACATTATTGCACATATATTTAAAAAAATATATTTGTAGTATATCGACTATAATATGGTATCCGTTACATAAGCCTCGTAGCTTACCACGGAACTAGATGGAACTGGTTTAGATATCTCCCAAAAAAAATGCAGCCTTTAGACTCATAGTGGTTAGGTTTCTGTGAGCGAGATTCTTGGGTATTCCGCAGAAGGCCAGAACCCTACTGTGAACCAAGAGCTCCCTTTTTACTAGCATGACCAGAAATCCAAATTAATAGCACTCCAATCCTCCCTTGACGATTTGAATTGAATTTCTATTTTGTAACGTTTATCAAAGAGATGCCGATTTAACATGGTATCTGTCGTCATACCAAGTATAGACATCTCTAGAAGTGAGTCCTGTAGCGTCCTCATCTTCCGGGAGAGCCAATTAATCCCATCTTGGATTTTCGCCCTGTACATGTAAGCCAACATGTAGAGGGCGAAGGAAGGGCAGGCGCGCTATCTTTTTTATGAATAAATGAGCTATTTTAATAAAATATTTTCTATCTAAGATAGTTTCAATACTACTAAGTAACTCTTTCGTTTATAAAACACAGCTAGAAAATTTTTTTCAATCATATTAATTATCTAATAACGCTTTATATACAATTATATTATACTTTAATTTCAACTTAGTAACGAAACTCATGAGATCCCTCCGCCTTCTAAACTAACCATTACTGACAATTGACTTAACTATATCTAATGAAAAGGTATTGTGTTTAGTGAGTAATAGTTTATTGAATAATATAAATAGAATATTAGGGAGTCAGTTATAGTTTATGTGTAGAAAAAAAACACTCTTTTTTTTCTATTCACCACATTGTATCTAGAGTGTAAAGGGTTACGCTCTAATAGTTTGTCTGAGCATTGTAGGTGTTTTCTTAGATGAGTATTGCGTTTGTGCATGAGTGGTTCACATTCCCCCAGACGATGAATTGACGTTTCCTCTGTGTCCATGCAAATTCTGCAGGTCTGCGTTTCACTCAGCTTCAAGTTGAACATATGCTTGTTTAGGCCGCTGTATCCTAGTACTTACTAGTATCAGTAAGGATTTCCAACTTAGTTAGCATAAGATTGGTAAAGCTCTTGTCAAAGGCTTTAACTTTCTTGAAATGAGTCATTTCATTTGACTCTGAAGTCCTGACGACGACACGTTTGGCTCAGTTGGTATTGACCCTACCTTCTGCGCCAGCGGTCGGGAGTTCGAGTCACACATTATTGCACATATATTTAAAAAAATATATTTGTAGTATATCGACTATAATATGGTATCCGTTACATAAGCCTCGTAGCTTACCACGGAACTAGATGGAACTGGTTTAGATATCTCCCAAAAAAAATGCAGCCTTTAGACTCATAGTGGTTAGGTTTCTGTGAGCGAGATTCTTGGGTATTCCGCAGAAGGCCAGAACCCTACTGTGAACCAAGAGCTCCCTTTTTACTAGCATGACCAGAAATCCAAATTAATAGCACTCCAGTCCTCCCTTGACGATTTGAATTGAATTTCTATTTTGTAACGTTTATCAAAGAGATGCCGATTTAACATGGTATCTGTCGTCATACCAAGTATAGACATCTCTAGAAGTGAGTCCTGTAGCGTCCTCATCTTCCGGGAGATCCAATTAATCCCATCTTGGATTTTCGCCCTGTACATGTAAGCCAACATGTAGAGGGCGAAGGAAGCGCAGGCGCGCTATCTTTTTTATGAATAAATGAGCTATTTTAATAAAATATTTTCTATCTAAGATAGTTTCAATACTACTAAGTAACTCTTTCGTTTATAAAACACAGCTAGAAAATTTTTTTCAATCATATTAATTATCTAATAACGCTTTATATACAATTATATTATACTTTAATTTCAACTTAGTAACGAAACTCATGAGATCCCTCCGCCTACTAAACTAACCATTACTGACAATTGACTTAACTATATCTAATGAAAAGGTATTGTGTTTAGTGAGTAATAGTTTATTGAATAATATAAATAGAATATTAGGGAGTCAGTTATAGTTTATGTGTAGAAAAAAAACACTCTTTTTTTTCTATTCACCACATTGTATCTAGAGTGTAAAGGGTTACGCTCTAATAGTTTGTCTGAGCATTGTAGGTGTTTTCTTAGATGAGTATTGCGTTTGTGCATGAGTGGTTCACATTCCCCCAGACGATGAATTGACGTTTCCTCTGTGTCCATGCAAATTCTGCAGGTCTGCGTTTCACTCAGCTTCAAGTTGAACATATGCTTGTTTAGGCCGCTGTATCCTAGTACTTACTAGTATCAGTAAGGATTTCCAACTTAGTTAGCATAAGATTGGTAAAGCTCTTGTTAAAGGCTTTAACTTTCTTGAAATGAGTCATTTCATTTGACTCTGAAGTCCTGACGACGACACGTTTGGCTCAGTTGGTATTGACCCTACCTTCTGCGCCAGCGGTCGGGAGTTCGAGTCACACATTATTGCACATATATTTAAAAAAATATATTTGTAGTATATCGACTATAATATGGTATCCGTTACATAAGCCTCGTAGCTTACCACGGAACTAGATGGAACTGGTTTAGATATCTCCCAAAAAAAATGCAGCCTTTAGACTCATAGTGGTTAGGTTTCTGTGAGCGAGATTCTTGGGTATTCCGCAGAAGGCCAGAACCCTACTGTGAACCAAGAGCTCCCTTTTTACTAGCATGACCAGAAATCCAAATTAATAGCACTCCAGTCCTCCCTTGACGATTTGAATTGAATTTCTATTTTGTAACGTTTATCAAAGAGATGCCGATTTAACATGGTATCTGTCGTCATACCAAGTATAGACATCTCTAGAAGTGAGTCCTGTAGCGTCCTCATCTTCCGGGAGAGCCAATTAATCCCATCTTGGATTTTCGCCCTGTACATGTAAGCCAACATGTAGAGGGCGAAGGAAGCGCAGGCGCGCTATCTTTTTTATGAATAAATGAGCTATTTTAATAAAATATTTTCTATCTAAGATAGTTTCAATACTACTAAGTAACTCTTTCGTTTATAAAACACAGCTAGAAAATTTTTTTCAATCATATTAATTATCTTATAACGCTTTATATACAATTATATTATACTTTAATTTCAACTTAGTAACGAAACTCATGAGATCCCTCCGCCTACTAAACTAACCATTACTGACAATTGACTTAACATTATTTATTTTTGACATATACGTGTTAAGTTAGGTTAAGTTAGGTTAGACTGGTGAGGGGTGGCCGGCAGCACTTTCAGTCAGGATCGTGGCCGGCCGGTAGGGTGGGCCGCAGGGGGAGAGGAGTGTTGGTATTGCGGTGCGCCGCTCGTCCCTACCCTCCGCGGCCCAACGGGGCCGCCACCGTGGGATGGCGGACGTGGTGGGCTCGCTTCGGCGGGCTTTTGTGGTGGGTCCGCTTCGGCGGACGTGTGTGGTGGTGCCGCCGACGTCGTCTTTGATGGCGGAGGCGGCAGGGCTGCAGGGGGTGGGGAGTGTTGGTGATAAGCCGCACTCCCTGGCCTCTGGAGCCGGTGGGGCAACAGGGGGTGGGGAGTGGTGGTGATGAGCTGCACTCCCCGCCCTCTGTAGTCGTTGGGGCTGCAGAGGAGAGGGAGTGTCGGCGTTGTCGCATCCCTGTCCTCTGCAGCCGTTTTGTGGTTTGGTTCCTTCGGGGAACTTGTGATGGGCCCCTTTGTGGGCGTTTGTGGTGGGTCCGCTTCGGCGGACGTGTGTGGTGGGTCCGCTTCGGCGGACGTGTGCAGTGGTGCCGTCGACGTCGTCTTTGATGGCGGAGGCGGCAGGGCTGCAGGGGGCGGGGAGTGTTGGTGATGAGCCGCACTCCCTGGCCTCTGTAGTCGTTGGGGCTGCAGGGGTGGAAGGACCGGTCTCATTAGCCGCACTCCCCGCCTTCTGCAGTCAGTGATTGTTGGTCCACTTCGGTGGGCTGTGTTTGGTGTTGGGGCTGCTCTGGGCACTGCTCTGATCAGCAGAGTGGTCTTGGGAGCAGCCTCGTCTATGGTTGTTAGTCTTCCCATAATGGGGCTGTCCCGCTTGGGGCGGTCTCATGGTGGTGGCTTCGGCCAACCGTCGGGGCGTCGCGGTTGTATGCGAAAGCGATCCCGTGGCGTCCCACATGGCGGCAGGGGTTGGGCAGTTGGGTTTTAGTGGGTATGCCGGTCTCATTAGCCGGAGAGTCCCACATAACCACCCCAGGGGAAGTCGGGTGGTATCCGTAACAGGATTTCCCAACGTTAAAAAAAAAAAAAAAAAAAAAATTAGGTCGCTGTGAACGGTGTTGTTCGGCGATGGTCTTCTGTGAGACCGTCATCTTAATCAGCGAGATGTCAACGTCACTCTCCAATCAAGTTCGTGCCTACGTTACTATTTAAAGGTTAGTATATACATATTTCTCAAAAACCAGATACTTTTACCATGTAAACAAAACTAATTTATTTATTTAGTAACTAACTAAGTAAGCTACTATATGTTAATTAAATTTTTGGATTTTATAACTCAATTTATTTCACATTTCTTAAAATTAACTTTACTAGATGTTTATTCCATTTAATAAACTATAATAATAATGTGTACGTATAGGTGAAGCATGCTGCGCGTCGTGCTGCGTGAAGGCGTCTAGTGGAAGTGTTCCAGCATCTACGATAAAGACTTTTGAAGAAAATAATTACTGTAATACACTCATTGTAAATATTGAGAAACGGCTTAGTCACAGCTGAGATGATTGTATTCAACAATAATTAATTTGATAACTTAAATCCTTGTGGCTGGAAAGAAATCAGCTTACGTAATGCTTTGTCATTAAATTCAAAACTCAGCTAGTTTTATAGTCATATTTCTGGTTTTCTTACAATTTATTAAAGTAAAATTGTTGCATATTACTTATATAACATGTATATTACAGACCATGGTGCATTTGTCGCGTGAATCATCAAATAGGACTCAAGAAAATTCCATCAAAATTACACCAGTAGTTTTGGAGAAAAATGGCAACATGTATTTGCACAAACAAACAAACATCCTCTCACCCCAAACGCATATACTGTCTTCGTTCCGTCGTGGGTAAAAAGAATACTCAAAACAAGAATCAGCAAAATCGGTAAGCAAGAAAATAAAATTTTTGATTATGACGATAGGTGCTTATTAGGGTACTTACATACTTACGCCACCGCAGCTTCATTTTTCTATCAATCTGTGTTTCGTAATCGTAAATTACAATTTTAGTTCGACTTGTATATAATTTTTATTCTTAAGAATCTTTCTTTTTGTCTAAATTGGTTAGGTAAGAACATGACGACACCGTGCCATAGTCGAAGGCTATTTGCTTTTATTTGAACTTATCCTATCGGCCTCAATTTCAGTGGAACCAGTTTCAATTTATACTGAAATGTAGTTCATGTTTTATATGTTAAATGGTTTTTAAATTACCAAAACTTGTATATATTGTGACACTTTGGAACCGCCGGCTTGAACTGATTCTGGGTTTGGCTGGTATCAAAAATATACTGATAAAATAAATAATAATAAATATATATTTAATAATATATATTTATAAACATCAAAACTTTAAATGTAATATTTACCTTAGATATTAGATTCAGTGTGTTTATCAAATAAAGTTTTATTATAATTATTATTATTACGTTAACTCTATACCAGTGTTTTCCAAACATCGACCCACTTAATATTTTAAAACCAAGCTAAATTGCTTAATACTAAAAAATTTTCATTAATTCACTGCGATGCGTCCATCGATAGCAGGTATTATTTTTTTAAAAAGGCAGGATCGTTGCGACCCAGTATTTTATTTTGATGGCCTGGTACCAGGTAGCGACCCGGCAAATGGGAAACACTGCTCTATACAATGACGATAGTGACACCAACAATCAAACCATATCAGCCCTGAAAAACTAGATAAAGTATTCATCAATTTCGAGTCTCAAATTAATTAATCTATTATTGAATTAATGTAAATTTTGGGTTTTATATGTATTCAATTCTTTTTCCCATTTATTAAAATATTTTACTAGGTGCTTATTGCATTTAATAAATTATAATAATAATATGTATTTATAGGTGAAACATGCTGCGCATCTTGCTGCGTGAAGGCACCTTGTGACATTGTTCCAGCATCTACGATGTAGACCGTCTCCATGATTCTCTCCCGTGACCAAGATTTCTGTAAAGCATTGGAAACGTCGGGAACCAAAAATCATAATAAATCCGCGACAAAATCCGAAAAGCTAGTTTACCTAAGAAAGTGTTATACAATGTATATTTTAAATGTGCATAACACTAAAATATATATGTAAAAAAACTTCAAACAAACGCAATACCTAGATTTTGATATAAATATTAGTTTTATATAAAAAATAATAATTTACTAAATAATAATATTTGTTGTTAACAAAAAAACAATTCTATTTTTATTATATAACTTATATTGTTATTGTATAAAATATTTTTATTCCCAAATATTAACGAAATAAGCAGTTTGTTTTGAAATCAGACTGTTCAAAGTCGTTAATCTTAGTCTATTCCAAATTGTTGTACCTACTCATTTGTATTATTTGGAATTTGTATGTCCTTTAATCGTAATAACAAACAATACCTATACCTTAATGTTTAAAAAAATGTATCCCGTTTAGTTTCTTGCTAGTTCTTCTCAGGACTGAGGCATTTTTCCGAACTATCAGTGAATAAAAAAATTGTTAATCTATATTGTATTTTATTTCTAATTATTTATAGTAACTTCCACCAAAATGAAACACTTAGTATAAAACCGATAACAGTTACGAGAAATCGTTTATTTTACACTAAAATGCTAAATTACTTTATTTTCATCACCATGTATTTTTTTCTTTATTATTTCATTATGAGGTCATGTACTGATGATGATACTCATGACTGTAGTAAGAGTGCAAATAATATTATGATATTAAATATCATTTTAAGTCCATTCGACCTAGATACATTTCATTATGCATTAAAATATTAATTACGGCCTCAGTGATGTAGTGTTGTGGTTAGCATGAGAACCCAGGACCTCTTTGGTCCTGGCTTCGAGTCCCAGGTCGGGCCAAGTTTAATTATTGAGTCTTTCTGTTTAGTTATTACTTATTAGTAGTGCCTATTAGTAGTAAGCCTCAGTAACAGCCCGCAGTTGAGCACAGTATGTCGTCGGTTCTGCGCCTTAGCTCTCACCGGTCGTGTCGAACAGTCGTCCCACCAGAGTATGAGAGTGATAGGAATAGTGAGTGCACTAGTCCAACCGTTTAGACGTTTTAAATATTGTTTTCTTATTGTTAGTACCATAGTTATATACTTTCATGTATATTTAGTGAAAAGCAGTTATTTTAAAATTAAAAACATATATTTCAATTTCATTTATAAGTATAGATAAGAATAAGTAATTGTACTTGATTTATTGTTTGCGTCGCATCTACCACCCCTTGCCAGGTGCGAGTCGCGCAGGGTAGGGGAGGATAGCGATGGTCTGTTTCTACGGCAACAGGGAGGGAGGCTTATAATAGGAGCAATTGCAAAATTTAATACTACTTCCCGCCCCGCGCATCTCGCTTTCTTTTCATTCATCATTATAATAGTATAATAGTAGGGGTAGGGATTAGGCACGGAACATGGATAAGCTAGCAGCCGGCTACCTGACGATTTAGAAAGGGCCGCAATTGCAAAAAGGTTTTGTTATTACATCAAATACGCTACAAATGATATTGAATAATACTATTCGATAAAATTAAATAGAAATAGCAGTAATAATTTTTTTTTTAAATATTACCCTTTAAACTTATTAATGTTCCTGTCCGTTCCTAGTCTGGATTTCAGTCAAGACATTTTTTTTGAAGTGAAACTTCTTTAGAATCGTTGTGATTTCAAACTCGATGAAACGAAAAAATAAGTCCATAGTACCAGGCACTCAGAGACGGGGAAGAGTTAGCCTTAATTTAAATTCAAGTTTTACTTCTGACATGTGTACTTTGTACACACGCACTTTTTTTATTGAAGCTTCCACATAATAGGCAAATATATGTAGGATCTTAAAGATGGTAAATAAAAGCACTTCGTCAGTACTCAAATACTATTTATATTTTAAAATATAAGATATAACATTCACGCGTTACGTTGTCTCGCCATAATCAGGACATCCTCCTTTCTTCCTTTTATACTTCTCACGCATTCTATTCTTAAAATCCTTCCATAATTTTTTGGGAACGAAAACGAGATCAATGGGATAAAAATTCTCCTGACTATTGCGAAAAACTTGTCAAAAGTATGCCGAAGAGATTGGCTAAAGTGAAAAAAGCAAGAGGACTCTAGACTAAATACAATTTAAATAATTATTTCACTTCTTTTTTTTAACGAAAAATACGATTTTCATGTATGGTTGGGACAGTTCTGCACCTTGGTGTACATACACAAAATATGTTTGTTTCTGTATATAATATATATTTACTTGTCATTATTAGCTAATATAAAACTAGTGACAGGGTAAAAGTATTTCAACTTTGTAAAGTCTATCATTAAGTTAATTGAAGGCCAATGTTATAGGTATACTTACACTAGAATTTTACTTTTATAACAAATATTGCTTAAATAAATTATCATACATTTTTTTGATTTACCTTTGCGCCTAAATATAAATAAAAATGAACAATGGTTTATATAGCTATGTAGTAGCTACGTATATATACCTCATAGAAAGCTTTCAACTAGACAAATTAGATAGCGTTTTTTAAGCGCCATCTATTTTGTCCACTTTCACCAGTATCGACGGCGAAATTTTACCTTATTTACATAATATGTAGCAATATACTCTATGGTTGGGTCTCTGGCTGTAGTGGAGGTAGGAAGGACAGGAAAAAAACGGAGACCTCTTCTACAACCCAAGCAAGGAACCAGCCCGCACCCCTGCCTGTGCGTCCAAGGAAGGATTGAGGATGCTCCGACCTATATGACATACGACCTGACTCTGGACGGTCCCTTAACGTTCGTAATCGTAACCTAATCGTTCGTAAATTTCACCCAGACCTGCCTTGCCGTCGTGGTTAAGTGCTTAGGCGATACTCCGTCGCCCCATTAACTTTAGTGGGTAGTACTGAATTATTTTAAGCTGTTGAGCATGCGTTAATGCATTTCCCGACGTAAAAAACAGGGCTAGGTTAAGTCAAGCCCCTCCCACATATTCTTATATCCGCCCCTATATATAGTATATAGGTTTATCCAGAAAACTAATAAAAATGTAGTTACATGTTTATAAGGACATAATACAAATTTAATACTTTAAAAAGTGGGCAATTATATCGGGGTAATTGGAAAGCTATTTACGCTAGTACGGTAATTATCCTTATCATTTTAAATAACTTAGAGGCTATAAGCATTTTATGCAAATTATTCTACTCTACACCATATAATTTAAACGAGTAAAAAATTACGATCCCACTTTGATGTCGGCGCAAGACGGCCAACATTAGAATTTTTCATAGTATTGTTGATTGACATTGTTGATTTTTCTTTATTCTGGCAAAATTAAATACATATTTTGTCACAAAGCGAATTTCTCGTTACGCTTCTAGTTTCTACCTATTAGTATATATATTCTGTGCTATTAGCTAAAGAACCGTAACGCGATATTGATTTATTGCTTGCGTCCCATTTAGGACCACACCCCGCCCCGTGCTAAGTGTGAGCCATCCAGGGCGGAGGGGCGGGGGTTCCTATAAAGAGGGATGGATGCTTGTGATATTAAGCTATTGTTCAACTTCAGTTGAGAGTGTTAGGGCGGAGTTCACCGACTATCATTTAACCAATGTTTTAGTAATCAGCCGGTTAAACACCCGGTCAAGTATTCACTGTTCACCACGAATATTTTAACCACGGTTACTAAATCAGGCAATCACCATACGTTCAGAGTGAATGAACCACTAAAGAACGAATGCTATAAGTCTACTCATTAGGGAAGTCACATTGTTTTATTTAGTCGACACGAGTTTTGGTGACATCTACATTTAGTAGCATAAAATAAAACGCTTTCAACTTGAGAAGTTCGAGAACGCATTGGAAACTGTTACGTTAGCATGTGGTGTCCAATTTGGATGGGTAATAACGTAACGGCGCGGTCATTGTCAAATAAAAATTGTTATGATTTCTATGCACGTGCTAATATTCACTGTGTTAATTATTATTTTGTTGTATTGTGAAAGTGTTTAATTTTTAAATTACGGTTTACTTGAAAAATTGGAGCTCTAAAAAAGAGAACAAACTATTTTTCAAGCGATGAGAAACGTATTTTTAGTTTTACCCCTTTTTAATAAAGATTTGTTATAAATAATAGTAGTTACTTACTTATCGTTCGGGAATTCTAATTTAATTTCTATTAGTTGTAGTACTTTCGGTGCGGAAGGCTTTGACAAACGGAATCTAGTTTTAAACAATTCCTCATTATATTCTTCGTAATAATTACGACGCATTGAAATCTACATATATATTCTAAATTTTCAAGAAGGCCTAAGTAGTGATCCTGATAGTTATGAATTAATACATTGAACACTGACTGCATGTTTAACTATTTTCAAAAACTCTTTAGTAACGTAATGTTGCAACTGTTGTAAAGACACACCAGAATCTGCTGAGCAGATGTCAAAATATGGCATTAATCGACGGTTAAACGATGGTGTAGAGCTCGGTTATAGTAATCGGTTGTTTAAGGGCTGTAAACACTGGTTAACGTGTGGTGAACATTAAAAATGATTTAATCTGTTGTTTAAATGATAATCAGCCGATTTAAAAGTCGGTGAACTCCGCCCTTAGTGTTGTTCTTCGTTATTTAAAAGTTAACCAATTATATTAAACAAATTACGGCTTACTTCATGGTATCATACAGCTGAAAATCGCGTGTAGTCAGTGATTAGATTCAACATTAGAATATTCTCCTATCTCTTTTCATCGTAACTTGGTTCGGGCGTCTTCGCTCCCGCTTAGCTAAAGGACAAGTGCGGTTTTTCGTTTCGTTCGAACACATAGTTCGTACGTTCGACAGCAATGCAGCGAACACCACCGAGCAACTTCTCTTCATCTAATCCGGACATACCTACATCGATGAATACTGAGGAATTCATAAATACGCGCAAGCGCAAGCAGCCCGATAGCAACTTGGACGATAGTTATTGTATATTAATAGAACAAAAAGTTGATAAACATATTTCACAATTGAAAAATCAGATATCTGACATCGTAGCGGCTGCTGTTAGTTCCTCTCTATCCAACGAACTTTCAAACATAACGAAGACTTTGTCAGCTCTGAACAATACCATGCTCAAAACTATCTTTTCGGATCTTGTCGCGGATTTATTTATCACACCATATGACATACTAAAATTAAATTTATTTTAAACAGATCCAGCAAACAGAATCTACAACAATCAGCCATTGACTCAAAGGAGACTGCTGACTGACGATGAGTTTCTCCGTACGTATCCGTGTATAAAATGATATTTACACGAATATGAGTTAATTTCTTTTATATCTAATATTTACCTACATATCTGAGCCATACAAATAAATATAATTTCTATTCCTTTCCTCCCTCCCATTTCATTTAATAATGTCTGTTTAGAATACAGTAGTAGTGTCAAAAATCTAGGGATCATAATGGACAGCACTTTCTCCTGGACACCTCAAATTGCTCAACTCAGCCGTAGGTTATTTGTTGCTATTGGTACCTTGAGAAGGTGGAAGAACCTGTTGCCGGTTAAAACCAAAATTTCTTTAGCCAACTCCCTTTTATTGCCGATACTCGACTATGCTGACTCGTGCTACCTAGATCTATCTCAGCAATTACTCAATAAGCTTGAACGTCTCCAGAATCTTATTATAAGATATATTTTTGGACTTAGGAAGTATGACCACATAACGCAGTATCGGACACAGCTCAGATGGCTAACAGTACACAATAGACGTAATTTGCATGCACTTTCTCTATTATACACTGTCCTTTACCATCACGACACGCCCACTTACCTCAAGGAACACTTTAAGTTCCTAGGGACAAGTTCCCAGCTCGCTCTAGAGCTTCGCTCTCGTAGTGAAAGATTGCTAGAAATCCCACTAGCCCATTCCAAATCCTATAGTGAATCTTTCACTACTAAGACGGTGAAGCTCTGGAACGAGCTTCCAAATGAAATAAGACAGTCCAAGTCTGTAAGCATTTTTAAAAAGCGTCTCAAAACACACTATTTGTCTCTTTACAACTAAACTGTCATTATAGTTGCATGTATTGTATTATTATGTATGTTTATTACTATTTCATTATATCATAATATATTTTATGTATGTTTTTTTTTTTTTTTTACAATTTCATTATATTATTATGTAAGTATAGTATATGTATGTTTAAGTATTGACACAATAAAATATTTATTGTATAATATATTGTATTTTATATATGTAATTTTTATGTATGTTTATTAATAATAAGTTAATTGAGTACACTTTATGCACCTTTCCGCTTTCTATTTATTTTTTGTATCCTACGTCTAGCGGTTGCCTGTAAGAGATCACTTTTAGTGATAAGGCCGCCTTTGCACATTTCTCTAAATGTATTTGTTTTGTATGTTTCATTTTTATTGTTGTGTGTAATAAAGTGTTTAAATAATTGTTTGTATAAAAAGTAAAAAACATAATGTAATATTTGTATTTGTTTTAGGATAATCGTCTTATTATTTTTACAGTTTTGATCATGGAAAATCCACCAGATTGGCGTTGGAACCTTAAGGAATTACATTAATGATGATAGTGTTTAGTTACAAGAAGCTACATAAATAAGGCAAATTTTGAAAAGTTAATTAGATAGTAATATTAGTATTAAAGACAGGTATTTTTGCTTAAGATCTTATTGGATTATTTCACAGCATTCTGTAATTAATATAAGAGTTAGTTAATATATTTTGTATAATCTAAATTCTAAGTAAGTAAAATTAGATAGTGCTAAGTTTTTTTGTATTCGTTTTTATAATTAGCAGTTAATTTAAAAGCAAATGTGATATTAGTTATTATGATGTAATAATTAACTAATATTAATTTTAGCGACTAGTCGCGTTGGATCCTTAACGTTTTACGAGTAATATATGACCTTTATTATACCTATTTTTAGATAAACTTTATTAATTAAATATATTGCCAATATCCGACCATCACGGTGTCAGTGAGAGAGATATTTAAGTTATAATATTAAATTTTAATTGTATCTTATTTAAAATAGAATATTTATTATTGTAAATATTTAAATTATTAATAGTTTCAATTAAACTTTATTGAAGTGAAACTTCTTTAGAATCGTTAAGATTTCAAACTCGATAAAACGAAAAAATAAGTCCATAGTACCAGTAACTCAGAGACGGGGAAGAGTTAGATCCCGCCCACCGTGAGTCAGTGACACTTCTAACTCTGTCTAACTCGTGGGTGTGTCCTTCGCGCCATCTCCCTCTCTCAACGAGCTTAGACGGGGTTATTTAGTATAAATATAAACGAGATTTAAAAATTAGTTTGCCAAAGAAGTTTTACTTCTGACATGTGTACTTTGTACACACGCACTTTTTTATTGAAGTGAAACTTCTTTAGAATCGTTGTGATTTCAAACTCGATGAAAAGAAAAAATAAGTCCATAGTACCAGGCACTCAGATACGGGGAAGAGTTACCCTTAATTTAAATTCAAGTTTTACTTTTGACATATGTACTTTGTACACACACACTTTTTTTTTGTATATGTTATCTTATCGTGTTGGTTTGGGCTGAGTAGCGTCCGGCAATCCGATCGGACGTGAAGCCAAGAAACTCGCAGGGAGGGCCCATTTCGGGGGACTGTGTGTCATACGGGTAATTCCTGGTACTTCTCTGATAGCAGAGTGGACTGTGGAGCAACCTCTAGAGTCTAGTCTGTGTGGTCTACTTCGGCAGACCTATCGGGACCCCGTCGGGGCGTCACATAATCTATTGCTGGTATACTTTCCCAAGGAAAAAAAATGTTATGTTAATTTTTGTTATATAATTAATGTAACTAATTAAAAATGTTTTCTTAATATTGTCTTGCAATTATCTGCTATTTTTACTTATTTCTATATAGCAACTAAGTTTATTTTATTACAGTTAAATTTACTAATTTTATTCTCTGTTAAATGGTCTATGGAGATTATTTTAAATAGTTCTTATTTCTACTAATTTTTGCAATTAAGTATTATTATGTTACATTGTGTAGGTGACTTATACAATTAATATTATGTAGTTTATTATATTTATATATTTAACTTCACCGCTATACGCTATACTACAACCGTAGTCGATGACTACAACGCTATTTGACTTTAAATATTTACCGTTATTGTTTCTATTACTATATAAACGCTATCGAGAACTTTGTACCCCTTTTGATTTTACGAGTTATAATAATTGTGTAGTGCATTATACGTGTATTAACTAAGTGACTTTTTTATTTGCCCCATCTACTTTAGTTATAGAACACGACCACTCTACCTAAAATTATATTATGTTTTGGGGTTTGCATCCACCTTTGTTTAGTTGAGTTTATCATTAATTTAACAATAATTTCAGAGTAAAGTACGTAAGTAATGTATTAATTTTAAGCTTCAGGTAGAAGGGATCACTCGGTCCTGGGTTTAAAGCCAGATTAAGATCTGCAGAAAAATGATTTTGTGAATCATTCAACAGTTTAATAAAAGGGAAGAACCAGTTTATGTGTACTTATTATTGTTGTTCTGTTTTGTACTGAAGCGTTATTTTCTAGTCAGGTAAAAGTTTTTTGCCTATTACTTTAATTTAATTATCTTAAATATCTTATAACGTTCATTTTCTTTTGGACATGTCATTTATTTCTACAGCTATAAATATGATGGGACATTATTACACACAGCGCCATCTAGGTCCGTAGCAAGCTACGAAGGAAGCTTGTAATACGGATACCAGATAGTTGATATACTAAATATAAGTTTAACGTCATACATATTATACATATTAATGGTTGATTCCGCCGTTTCGTGCAAATTTTACCATTCCGCGGATAAAATAAAAAAGTCAAAATTTTAATTTTTTTTCGTAAATTATCCAGTTAAGTTCGCTACTAGATTCATAAAATGTGAGAGGCACCTTTTTATCTCAATTCGTTATTGAGAAAATAATCCTTGAAATTTTACAATTGGATGGTGATGAAAAGGAGATGGATTGTAATGAAATCAGGTAGGATGGTAAAGATGTAAACTGAGATGGTAATGAAATACGACAATTCAGTTGTAAAGGAATCTATAATAGTAAGTATAGGAAAGAAAAAAGATATGACTTGATTGAACCGACTTGAATCGCAAAGCTCCGGATGTAAGATCCAAGAAGAGAGCCTTTTACTTAGCCGCCAAGTCCTAAAAAAAGACATTAAAGAAGGCTTGTTTTGACCGAATTACACATATTGGCGCAAAGCTCTCTGCTCAACCATCTCGCAGCAGAGCTTTTTGGTCCCTTGCCAAAGCGGTCGAGACGAACTTCTGTCGGCCCTAACCCCTACCGCTGGTAAAACCTGACGGATCCCTGGCTCATACGGCAATGGAGAAGGCGAATTTGCTTGCCTCTCTTTTTGCCCAAAATTCATGTCTAGACTCTGGCAATGCTACTCCACCACATTTACCGCACCGCGGGATTTCAATGCCTGAAATTCCCATAAGGAGGTAAAGAGAGTATTGAGTCGCCTAGATGTGAAGCTTGTGGTCCTAATGGTATACCAGCGATAGTACTTAAAACATGTGTTCCCGAGTTGTCTCTGATACTCACACGTCTGTACCGCCTTTCTCTTAAGACTAGAATATTGCCTAAATACTGGAAGCTTGCCAACGTGCAACCAGTGCCCAAAAAAGGTAGCCGTGCAGACCCTGCCAATTATCGTCCGATCTCAATCACCTCCATACTCTGCAAGATTATGGAGCGTATATTGAACAATCGTCTAATGGCATACCTAGAACAAAACGATCTCCTCAGTGATCGACAATATGGGTTTCGCCATTGGAGAAGCTCTTGAGCGAAGTGGGAAGGCGATCGCTGTCTCCCTCGACGTCTCAAAGACATTTGACATTGTTTGGCACGCGAGTCTTATAAGCAAGTTTTCAGCCTATGGTATATCTCCTGGCCTGATCGGCTGAATTAAATATTTCCTGAGTGACCGATCACTCAGAGTTGTGGTTGAGGTTTATTCATCTCACCCGTTAAAGATCAACTCAGGAGTTCCTCAGGGGTCTGTTCTCTCTATAACCTTGTTCCTGCTGCATATTAACGATCTGCTTATACCCGGTATCTATGGGTACGCAGACGACTGTAGAGAGCACTGTTGTAGAGAGATACCTGCCGAATGCTCAGGCCAGTAGAGATCAAATTCAGTCTGAAAGAGAGGTATGGCCTAGGTATGGTAGAGCGGTTCAATCTCACACTCAGGACAGTCTCGATTTGGGGCGATGCCAATCTTGTGAGTTTCAACACCACCAAAACAGAGGCGTGCCTGTTCACAACAAAAAGGAGTCCTTTTATCTTGACTCCTACTTTCCGAAATGTGCCTCTGGAATACACTGACCGTCTTCATTTGTTGGGAATAGACGTTAGCCCCAACATTAACTACTGGCGGTTCATCGAGTCTAAGGCTAAGGTAGCAGCGAGGAAAGTTGGCATCCTCGCAAAGGTCCAACAGTATTTCACGCCGGGACAGCTTCTTAATCTATATAAAGCTCAAGTTCAGTCGTGCGTGGAATACTGTAGTCACATATAGGCTGGTGCTGCGAAATGCCATCTGTCAGCCTTAGACTCGCCTTGCGCTGAGGCTTATTGGTGACCTTACTTACCCTGGTCAAAGCCAACTTACAAAGCCTCGATCACCGACGTAGGGCTGCCAGCCTTTGTGTATTCTATAGGTTACATTTCGGCGAGTGTGCGCAGGAATTACATGATTTAATTCCCCCATCCCCTTTTCATCATCGGATGACGCGACAAGTGGCTGGTCTCCATCCTTATGTCGTGGACATCCCACCTGTCCGGACGAAGAGTTTCGCTTTGTCATTTATTATACGTACGGCTAAGGATTGGAACAACCTGCCTGCATCAGTGTTTCCGCCCGATTACAATATGGGTGTCTTCAAGGCAAGAGTGAATAGGTGGCTACTGAATTAGTGCGACTTACCAGTCATAGAACTGCGTTACCACTTACCATCAGGTGGAACGTAGTCAAGAACTTATTCAGAATGGATAAAAAAATATTTTCTTTTTCAGATTCATTAGAATGAATAAATGATTCGAATTGTAGCTGATGCTCAGAATTATATAAATCTAGTTTTTTTGGAATTAGTTTTATATTTGGTGTCTCATAAAATTTACGATTTTCCCAACTTAAACGGATGTTGGATAAAATCTTGACTTTTGGAGATCTTGACTTTGTTGATGTTGTAGCTGTATTTGTGAAAGGCGAAAGATGTGTGTAAATCGATTGGACCTGAGAGAAGTTTTACATTATCATTAACAAAAAAGTATGTATGTATGTTAGATTCATGTAGATATTTTAAAATTATGGACTTGTCTATGCTTAATGACTGGTCGTTATTGACATCAAGTGCTTCATTTGAATCAAATTGTTCTTCACCGTAATCATCAAAATGAAGAAAACCTTAATGTTTGTTATGTACAAAAGGAGTACTAATATCTTGACATTCAAAACAACTCAGACGCCGTAAGGCTATAATTTTAGTTTTATCATTAGTCCACACGAATTGATGGACTTGCATCGTGCCTTTAAATCCTGGGATGTTGAAACTCTAAATAACATAAACATTTGTCATTCCTTTCCAAATGATTTCATTACCTTCCGGTAAAAAAATGGACGGTACGGACGGAAATGAATTGGAGATGAATGAGAAATTTCAACTTTTTCGGTGCTATCTTCGTAATTATTTACATGAATAGTCAATTGATAGTATAAAAAGAAAACGCTTTTAATGAGTTACGTATTCCTAAAAATAATTATAATTTATATTATATATTACCTTGCAAAATTGTAGGACTGTGATGAAACAATTTATGGACGAAGCACTTATAAGATTGTAAAGATCGTAAATAATTTTAACAGCGACTTGCATACGTCCACTTTTCTCAGAGGCCTCAGCCGACTGATCGGTTTAAAGTACATTTTGATTTACACCGTTCGTCGTAAACCTCTATTTCTCGAACAAGGAGTAAAATTTTAAGTATAGATGGTAATGAATTTTTTTTGGTGACAAATTTAAAGTTATTCATTAATATAATTGTATTATGTTAACTGTTAATTTAAAATATTTTATCGATAAGTCATTAGTTTGGTTTTAATATTACATAGTCATAATAGATGTTATTTGAAAGATTATGAAATTTCTACTTAAAAACCAGCTGAAGTGCATAGCTGGACACAGAGAGGAATGATTTTAATGGTGGTTTTTCGCGTTTTTATAGTAAACTAATTAAAAAAACAGTAATATTAAGAATACTACTTTGAAAGTGATTATATTGAAAGTGTATTGGCAAATAATATTCAAAATTAATTCTCTTGTTCATAGCTTAATTAATCTGGAAATGCTTTTTGCACGAAACTACGGAATGACCCTAATATATAAACACCCATGACTGGAGTACTAACATCCGAGTTTAACAAATCAACGCCAGCGGGACTCGAACCCGCGACCTCCGGCGCAAGAAAGTACATACCCACTACAAAAGTGTCGTAAATAATTCACATTTATTTCTGTTTCGGTTCTATCTATTATCCCAACCTGTCTCTTCTCACATTATAGTTAATTCTGATATACGAGTATCTTTACCCTGTAGTCATGTTCCAGTAGGCGGTATTAAAAAAAATAAGATTTCAGTAATAAAATTAACTTATATTGCTAATGTATAATAAATCTATTTTTAAATATTCTTATGTATAACTGTAGTCTTTAATTAATTGTACACATATCTCTGTTTCTACTCTATTATCTCATCTTGTATCTTCTGATAGTATTCTTGCATCATCTAGCTTGTAGTCATGTTCTAGTAGGCGTTTAATATAAGAGCAAAATTAGTAAGTCCGGGGGTTATACCTATAATATAGCTTGTGTTCTGCAATATTACACTCAAAACTATAGTTTTTTTTTAAACTTTTGTTATATGTACGTGTGTAATATTTAAATAATTTCTCAATGAATTCTCTAATCCAATAGATTATCCGGAAATTACACCCATTAGAATGTTACTCATCTATGTATATTATGTAATTTCACAGTATCTACCTGATTTACTACTTCTGAATAACAAAAAAGTAATTTTAAGTAGTCGCCCGAACTATTATAATTTTTAACGCTTTTATAGTTGTATTGTCTGGAAGTTGTTTGTTAAAGAGATTTTGGTTAGTTAAGAAAAAAAAATACCAATTATCAACTACTACTACTTACTACTGCAAAAAACTCTTAGTCAAGATTATTAACAGTTCATATTTACTGTAAGAATTACTAGTAGGTATTCTATTATAAGTAATTTCGATTTGCACATTTAAGATTTAGGAGATAGTTTAATTTATCAAGTCTCGTTTCTATTTTTTCAGAAAAACAAAAGGCAGCCAAGACATCTACGAGTATAATGAAGACCCCGATAACTGCGACATTAGATTAATAACTAACGTGTTAATTCAAGTATCTAATTCAGTTGAACCCCGATTATCCAAATCAATTAAAACAAGGTGTATTTCGTATAATCGAAATCTGGATAATCAATTTCTAAGTCAAATCAAGCTATATTTAAATTTTATTCAATTTTTATTATGTAATAGGTATACATAATAAAAAATGAATAAAATTGGCTTCACACATACGTCGCTCGTTTAGATAAAAAAAACGAGCTACAATGGTAATAAAGACCATAATGTATACCTACTACTTACATAATATGGGATAGAGATGATTTTTAAGAGACAACACAACTCTTTTTGCTTAACGTAAAAAAAATAAAAGATTTTTTTTTATTTGCAATTAGAACCGTGAAGAATGTGTCCGGATAATAGGATATTCGGATAATCGAGGTTCGGATAATTGGGGTTTTACTGTACCCTGTTACCAACATCAACAAACCACATCAACCCTGTAAAACTAAATTAAATCAAAGTTAAATTCACATCTCAAACATTTAGTCCTATTGTGGCGTATTAATTTATTCTTGTATTAATGTAAATATCATGAAACAATGCATATTTTATCTTTTAAATTAGGGGGTAAAAACATACCTTCTTATTCGTTCTTGTATTAGTTATGAGATTAGTTTAATGGCGGGTTCAAACGACACGCCCACTACGCGCACGCCACGCGCGTCTAACTCACTTTGTAATGTGATGCATATAAATAATAGATTTATGTGTCATAAGTTTCAAATTATATCTATACTAATATTATAAAGAAGTAAAGTTTGTTTATTTGTTAAATTGTAAGGGGTAATCTCGGGATCTACTGAACCGATTTTAAAAATTCTCTCACCAATAGAAAGCCACATTATTGCTGAGTGTCATAGGTTATATAAAAAACCGAAAAATAAAAAGGCTTTTACGTGGTAGTCCGTTTTGCAAAGTGAATCGGAGAAAAAACGGTAGAATGAAAGCGTTTCTTACGAACGCTGCCTTAACTATGAAAGATATATTTTTGAGTTCCTTCTAGAGAAAAGATGTGGAGCTTAAAAATGCCTACAAAAAAGTCACCGACAGCATATGTCTAACTTTTATACAGGGGCTGGAAACTTAGAACATCGACAACAGATAAAAAATTGGTAGTGTCATCTATTGCGTGTCACCCAAAACTTTTGCTTAAATTTATCAGCGACTATAAGTCGGTGTAAGAGATGTCGCTACGGTCGCAATCGTCAATCCAGCAGTCCAGTGCACGCATACCAAACAAATTTGCATGCAAAAAATTATTAAATTTTGAGAAAAATAAGCATAATGTCACATAAAAATAATACTGTTCATTGCTTAAAATAAAAATTTAAATATTTGAATCGATATATTTCATTATAACTTTTTAGTGAACCACCATTTCAAACAAATAATAAATTTATACAAATGCGTGAATTGGATAGCTTGCAACATTGTTTTGTTTTTTTGACATTTTAAACTTCTTTAAATTTTATTATTTTGACGCTTAATAAAAATATTAAATATCTTAAAATTTAGTTGGGTTTAATTTAGTTATATGATATTGACACTATTTTAAATAAGCAGTCTAAAAGTCGCTTTATTTTGTGTTGTCTAGTTTAAGCAATTACGCCTAGCTTAAGCCGTTGTGTCTTTGGGTGTCTGTATGACCAGAGGTAAGATTTTATATCTACGATCTTCATGTCTACGCTTTACGTAATGCCACGCGCGGCGAGCTGTGTTATACAATAACTGTATTACACTAAAAATATACAAAATAAAGTTTAAAAATAACATTTTCTTGTATTATTTATTACATAGAACGACAGTCTTCAACCCTACTTAATTATTTAAGTAGATCGATTTTAAATTTGTAAATATGGTGATGTTAAGTATATATTTTTCTTGCTTTTATTATTTTAATGTTAGTAGATATAATAATATCATCACTATATTTACACATTTAGAATCGATCGACTTTAATTTTAAATATATTTTTTATGATATCAGAAGGACTAGTATAGGCCATGGGGTGAAAAATTACAGATGGCGCTAGTTTAGTGTTGGCAAAAAAAACGGTAGAGAGGGCTCTCTATTAAAAGTATAATATTACTTTTCTCTATGCTTTTATATTTAAGTAACAAAAAGTAGTTTTTTTAATATTAGTATAGATAATTTAATTTTTAATTTTTAATATTAATAAAATAATTTAAATTATTTAAACACTCTGTACTAAAAAAGGTTTATTAAAATTATGCCCAACAAAGTGGGCACGGGTCAGCTAGTCATTTATAAAATGAAATAGTTTAACTTTATGCGAATCAGCGACATCTATTACCTATTAAAGCAAACAAAAATAGCTCGAGGAATAGCCCGAATGAGCGCTTTCCTTTTTCCATTTCTTGGCATGTTCACGAGTAATGTATGCATTCATAATAATCACTAAAATGCAGTAATATATCTTCTTATATATATAAAAATTTCCTGTCACGATGTATGTTCGCGATAAACTCCAAAACTACTGAACCAATTTTAATTAAAATATTTAAGCATCTGTAATTTTGTCCAACTTGGGAGATAGGGTAGATTTTATCTCAATTATTGATCTCAATATTTGTTATTGCAAATTAAATGTTTATTATACGACTTTAGTGTGTATTTATCTGTTTGTTCTATAAAATCCTAATAGATGGCGGTTTGGCATCTATGTTGCACAGATATCCGGTATATGGCGCTGTATTTCTACTTCTAGATTATAGATGGCGCGTTAGCTAAAATGTTATAAGGAGTAGTATTTTTATTTTATTAAAATATACCTATATAAAAACATTTTAATTTTTGCCGGGTTTGCTAGTATGAAATATTAGTAATTAAATATTATTGCTATTTGGATGATATAAATGTAGGTGCATGTATTCAGCCTTTTTTAACGTCCCACTGCTTGGCAAGGGCCTTCCATCAACATAAGGGGATCAGGTCATAGTCCACCACGCTGGCTAAGTGCAGAGTTAGCTGGCTTCACATGTCTTTCGAAAACTTGCTAGGTTCTCTTAGAGTATCACACATGCAGATTTCCTTACGATGTTTTCCTTCACAATAAACATGTTAGAAATAAATAAATAATATAATAAATATGTTGGGAGTTGGGACATTATTACACGCAGCGCCATTATTGGTTAGGTACTAGTTTATTTTCAATAACCAACTTATGTAATGTGTTGATGTCTTACATATACACTACGAGTATAATATTATAAAGCTGACGATTTTGTTTGTTTGTTTGTTTGGTTGAACGCGCTTATCTCAGGAACTAATTGTTCAATTTGAAAAATTCTTTTTGTGTTGGATAGTCTGTTTATTGAGGAGAGCTATAGGCTTTATTATATCACGCTACGACTAATAGTCGCGGAGCATCAATGAAAAATGTTGCAAAAACGGGAAGGGAGAGCGTTAGTTCTACGAGATATCATACCGCGCGACTCAGAAATAAAGTTTTTCTAGGTCAAGCCGTAGGATAACGCGCGACATTGTGTTTAGTTAAAACACTTGAAAGATTAGATGACCTGTTAGAAGTGTTATTTAAAACCCAATTTCTATTCATAGTACCTTTGGTTCCCGGCTTTACTCACGTTGTTTATTTTTGTAATGTTACCCTGCTTCTAAGACCAAATGCCTAGAAATTACCTGTCACTATCATAACGTGTCACTACCCAGTGTGTCTGGCCCATCAAGACAAGGTGAACATCGAGGGGGGAGATATAGAAATATTTATAGGTATATTTTTTTAAATCAAATCAAATCGGACAGGCACTTCAAAAAAATCGAAGAAAAAACAATGTCATCAACTTCATAATATTAATTTACCTATTATGTATTATAAATTATAATACTTTCTAAGGTTTACGCGAATATTTGACATTATAAATGAAACTATTTTTTAGGATTTTGTCGCGGATTTAATAAATAATCTGCGACAAAATTCGAAAGATAGTTTCATTTATAATTACCTATTATTATTTTAAGTTAAGATTTTAAACTTGTAACGATATTGGAGTAAGAATTTAGTAAGTTGTAAAATGAATGAAATTTATTATCTTATTTGTAATATAATTTGCAATATAAAAGAATGAAATATGTAAAAACGAATGCAAGGAATTCTTAAAAATTTTGAACTTGAACTTAAGAGTAAAGCATCGGTGGGAAGGCAAATCATCATTCTTAATTTGCCGTGTCAAACGACGTGGGCCATGTGACTCCTGGACCGTAGGTAATATTGATCAGACAGCAGACTACATTGTCCTCTGACATGGAGAAATTTCCTATGATAACAAGGTAAATTGAGTTGTTAATCTATATTAGAATATAAGACATGTGTAGAAATTAAGATTTTTTTAAATTTTTTTAATCACTACATAGTACTAATTAAGAAAATCGCTTTCCTTTGTCTGTCTGTCCCTATGAATGCTTAGATCTTTAAAACTATGCAACGGATTATGATGCGATTTTTTTAATAGGTAGAGGAAGGTTTATATGTATATATACACTAGCGGAACCCGCGGCTTCGCTTGCGCTAGATCTAGGGACGAACCCAAGCAAAGCGTGGGTGAATCGCTAGTTTAAGATAAAAGATCAAAAATGTTATACCTCATATCATTTCAGAAAAAGTAAGTGAATAATTTTCATATACATACATAAATATTAATTTAATTCCTAATATCAACGAAAAGTGGGAACCCTTAGACCGATTTTGATCACTCACCGACCAAACTTAAAACTTTTTTGAAAATTTAGTTTTCTCAGATGATACTGACATTAAATCAATAGTAATAGTTTTACTAAATACTTTATGACATCACTATTTTTTATTTGCTTTGTTTGAACAATGCTAATAAACGAAGTGTTTTCAAACTTTCATCAGGGCCAAGTTTAGTTAACTGACAAGTGTGAAGTGACAACATAATAATTTTATCTGTATGATGTACGACTACCTACTAGAGGTGTTTCATTATTTTAATTCGATTCGCCGACTGCAATACATGTGTGACTTATTTCTATATTTAAGTATATTATTTCTATATTTAAGATGACACGTTTGGAGAAGATTCGAGTCGCGGGTTCGAATCTCGCTGGGGGCATTCATTTCTTAAACTCAGATGTTTATACTCCAGTCCAGTCATGGGTGGTTATATTTATATTATGTATGTATTTAAACTTATATATAATGTAGTATATCAACTCATGGTATTTGTAATACAAGCTTCCTTCGTAGCTTACCACGGAACTTGATGGCGCTGCGTGTTATAATTTCCCAACATCCTCATCCCATAATTATTTATATATTATTGATTTAAATATAGGTTCTGTATGTTTATACCAAGTGCTGTTTATACCAATACCTTTGCTAATTGTAAATCGTTTTCATATTTCTTTTTTTAAGTAAATACATAAAATATTTCCACAGAATATTTTTGTTAAGTTTTAAATGATTTTATTTTAGATATGATTTGTCATTACACTTTTTTTTCACTTCGCGGTGACAAACACAAAATTTGTTTTGATTTCTTGTTTCTTGTACTTCCAGTAGTGCATACATTTTTAGAGGAGTATAAACAGAATCATTATTTTCAAATTTATATTTGAAATAGGTATTAGCTACACTTTAATATTGTTATACCTAGTTATATTAGTTTTTGATATCTACCTGTTTCGTTAATTGGTTAATTAAAAACTAACGAAGATTACAAAATATACTTATAATATTGAACTACTTAGGTAATTGGTACGCATACCTATTGCACATTACATACCAAGCTCACTATATACCATAATATTAATTATTAACTTAGTTTGATCTGGAAAACGCAATTGATTCTGCAGAAGCCGGATTAAATTTTGTACAAAGTTTTTAGTTAGTATCATTTCTATAAAAATGAACGTAATTATCATTACATATTACAAGTATAAAAACAAAGTCGTCTGCCGCGTCTGTCTGTCTGTCTGTTTGCGCTAAACTCAAAAACTACTACACCGATTTTCATGCTGTTTTCACCAATGAATAGAGTGGTTCTCGAGGAAGGTTTCGCGCTAGGGACGAGCCCGCGCGAAGCGAGGGCGTGTCGCTAGTATACTCGTAATTGATATAAGCTGGTAAAAGTGATTTACATATTACTAAAAACTTATGTGGGTTTACTTGTAGGTGAGTCTATTTTGAATAATTTAGTATAGAATTTGGTACATTGTACTTACATATACATAATATTATGAATATAAATAAAGTTTTTGACTTGAAGTAAGTTTTAGGAAAACTTTTTACTATTTGAATTTGAATAATAATTCGACTCAGAATTTTATTGTATGTAGTGTTATTTATGTATAGATTAATTATACATAAATATTTATATAATGTAATGTAATTTTGTCGAATAAATGACGAAAGATATCTTAATTCAAATAAAACTTCATTCATCACTTTGTCTTGTCGGTACTGCTTAATAGATAGAGAGCATATCCTCAAGGAGACTACTTCCGTTCAGAGCGTATTATGTAAGATGTGGAGGACGTAGACAGACGTAGAGAGAATTAGTTCATATTTATAAATATATTGGGACAATATTATAACAGCGCCATCTAGTTCCGTGGTAAGCTACGAGGCTTGTGTTACGGATACCAGATAGTTTATATAGTAAACATATATAAATTTTAAATACATACATATTATAAATATAAACATCCATGACTGGAGTACAAGCATTCGTGCTCAACAAATGAATGCCCCCAGCGAGACTCGAACACGCGACAGCTGGCGCAGTAGAGTAGAGTTATTACCAACTGGCCTAAACGTGTCGTCAAAGCTTCTTAGGCTCAAAGTAGATGAAACAGTGACAAAAACAGACAGTTAGACTTTTACTATGGTGTTTTTATGGAAAATGCATTTACGCATACCATCTGTGCCTATAAACAGTACAGTAATAGCCACTAAAAACCCATAAGCCTCCCCCGTCGTTATGTGGCGGCAGGTTATAAAAGGCATTCAGAAAAATTTGAAATGAAATAAGTACTACCTATTTTATAAGATACACTCGTAATTACTAATTTTAGCTATATTGTACAGATATTGTTATTATTACTTGTATTGGATATATACTAATAACTAGCGACTCGCCCTCGCTTCGCTCGGGCTCTTCCCTAGATTTAGCACAGGTAAAGCCGCGGGATCTGCTAGTTATGCATATAAACCTTCCTCTTGAATCACTCTATCTATTAAAAAAAACCGCATCAAAATCCGTTGCGTAGTTTTAAAGATTTAAGCGCACATAGGGATATAGGGATATAGGGACAGAAAAGGCGACTTTGTTTTATACTATGTAGTGATATGTAAACCGATTTTGATGAAATTTGGTATCACGATAGTTTGAAACCCTGTGAAGGTTATAGAATCAATCAATTTATCAAGTAAGGGATATAAAACTCATTATATATACATTTAAGCTATGTATGCGATGTATTTTTTTTATATTGTGACAATATTACAACAACACCACCTAGTACCGTGCTAAGCTACGAGGCTTGTATTACGGATACTAGATAGTTGATATACTACATATGTATATATAAATTTTAAATACATATTATTATAAATTTAAACATCCATGACTGGAATACAAACATTCGTGCTCAACAAATGAATGCCCCCAGCGGGACTCGAATTCGCAACCGCTGGCGCAGAAAGTAGGGTCACTACCAACTCAGCCAAACGTGTCGTCGCGTCGTTTTAAGCGTCCAACTGCCGGATCCGGGCCTTCTTTCAAAATAAGAGGATCAGACCATAGTCCACTACGCTAGTCACAACAAGATATAACCTTGCTGAGGGTCGGTCGCGGATTCGAATCCCGCGGGGGCATTTGTTGAACACAAATGTTTGTACTCCAATCATGGATGTTTTTATTTATAATATTTACCTATGTGTTTAATTAAAGCTATATAATATAATGTATGCGTAGTGTATAATCTAGTATCCGTAACACAAGCTTATCACACAACTGGATGGCGCTGAATGTTAATGTCCTAACAACATAGTTTTTAACTTTGATGTACATTAAATAAATATATCTATCTATTTATACATAATGTAAGTAATAAGCATGTGCCATACTATTTAAATACCAAGCTAGAGCACTTGACAGTGATTAAAATACTTTGTAAATAACCGGTTACAATATAAGTATTATTGTTATTATTTTAGAAATTACCACTTATCACCTAGTTCGGTTTAAAGATGCTTTATTTCTCAAAAGAATTACATTCGCTTAATGAGAAATTTTACAAAAAGGTAGTTGAAAATTATTTACATCGTGATTTTTAAGTAACAACTTATACTATAACATAATACAAACTTAAAACAAATACAATATTATGCTATACAATCATCTAATATAAGTTACTTATTATAACTACAACTTATTTTTTATTATTTTTATAAAATTTTGCGGGTAGAAGGGTATTTCAACTAGAAATGTTTACGTTCGTAATTTGTAAATACAAAGATATAAAGTTATATAATAGTTCCATGGTAATCTACAAGGTTTGTGTTATGGGCACCAGTTAGTTGATACACTACATATTAGTTTATAATTATAATACATATTATTATTATAACTATAAGCATCCACTAGAGAAAAGACATTCGTGCGCATCAAATCAATGAATGCCCTCAGATCGATTTGAACCTGCGACCGCTGGCACAACAAGTAGTACACATACATACATAGTCCATATTGGTACCGGAAAAGAAGCAAAAATTGTACTACTAACAACAAAAAACCAATTTTGAAAATGTTTGTATGTCTGTCTGTTTGTTCCGGCTAATCTCTGAAACGGCTGGACCAATTTTAACGGGGCTTTCACTCGCAGGTAGCTAATGTTATAAAGAGTAATTTAGGCTACTTTTTAACTGGCCTCAAAAAAGGAGGAATCAGTATTTTAGAAATCTTATTTATTTTAACTAGCGAAACCCGTGGATTTGCTCGCGCATATATTATCAATATCCGTTCTTTAGTCAAGCTAAAACTCAAAAAATGCTAAACCGATTTTAATAATATTTTTTTGCTTTATTTGAAATATTATAGTGTCATTGTTTTAAAAAAACGTAAATAATAATTTAATAATAATAAATATTAAAAATTGTCACTTGTCAGTCATCCCAGAAAAAGGACAATTTTTTGTATATTATTCGTAAATAAAATTTAAATACAATTTTGCATAATTATTGTTCAATGACCAAAAAAAATCGATACGATGAAAGTAACGGGAATTTAAGAAAACTTGAATTAAAAATGACCCACTTAATGTTCGCATGTTATGTCGAACTGTACGCATTTTAAAAGAAATATCTGTGTAGTAAAGTCTGTGTGTCTGTTCGCGATAAACTTAAAAACTACTACACCGATAATCATGCCATGTACACATGTCAGAAGTAAAACTTGAATTTAAATTAAGGCTAACTCTTCCCCGTGTCTGAGCGCCTGGTACTATGGACTTATTTTTTCGTTTCATCGAGTTTGAAATCACTACGATTCTAAAGAAGTTTCACTTCAAAAAATCCGCAATATAATCCTGCTAGATATAACTGATGTAAGTTTGTATGAAAGTATCCAAAAAATAAGTATCTAATATTTTCTTAGGTTTACGCGAATAATTGAGATTATAAATGAAACTATCTTTTCGGATTTTATCGCGGATTTATTATGATTTTTGGTTCCCGACGTTTCGAAGTCTCTCCCATGACCATGATTGCTGTAAAGCATTCGAATCGTCGGGAACCAAAATCATAATAAATCCGCCACAAAATTTTACAGCGCGGCGGGAAAATATTTCATCTCTGAGAAATGTATATGAACCGTTAAAATGTATGAATAAATGAACCCGAGCATAGCGAGAGTGAATCTCTAGTTTGACAAATTATGATGATAAAAAAAGAGATGAAAGTGTATCACAGCCTCTTATACTGGTCCTTTGAAATTAGGGTATTTGGATAGTTGTTACTTGTAACATCTCGTAGTCCTAAACTCTATCTGAACAACTTCTAGTCTTTTAGCTCGAGTTACACAAGTTTTAAATTGTAAGAACTACGCCGAAAACTTAGTAAATAGTTAGTTAGGATGTCTGGACATGAAATGTAACATTATATAAAATCACATTTATTCGTTTTCATTGAAACGATATCTATATTTTATACATATAACTAAAATTGAAGTGTCTCTTTTTAATTTCAAATTAACAGCTTTACACTAAATGCATATGAAAGTATATATACAATACTAACAACAAAACACCAATTTTGAAAATTTTTGTCTGTCTGTCTGTTTGTTCCGGCTAATCTCTGAAACGGCTGGACCAATTTTGACGGGGCTTTCACTCGCAGGTAGCTAATGTTATAAAGAGTAATTTAGGCTACTTTTTAACTGACTTCAAAAAAGGAGGAAGTCATATTTAAGAAATCTTATTAATTTTAACTAGCGGAACCCGTGGATTCGCTCGAGCATATGTTATCAATATCCGTTTGTTAGTCTAAAACTCAAAAACTGCTAAGCCGATTTAATAGTATTTTTTGTTTTATTTGAAATATAGTGTCATTGTTTTAAAAAAACGTAAAGTTCAGTACTGTTTATTTTGTACGAGAAACAGTACGTCACTAGTAATTAAGTAATAAGTAATTAAGTAATTAATTAAAACTGGCCTTTAATATGTGAGAAATAGGCTGTAGGAATAGACAACACAAGAAGTTGAAGTTGAAAAAAAAAATCAGTGCGAGTTATGTTCGGACGAATTGAAAAAGACTTTTTAAAAATTAATTATTTATTAATACAATATTACTTAATTATAAATTATTTTTTAATATGTATTTACTGTAACAAATCTGAGTCAAAAGTGGTCTGTTCATACTAAATTAAAGAATGAAAATTATAGCATGTAAACAATTTCGAAATCCACATTCCGCGACTCAGCGCTTTCACACCTGTGGACCTCCCGTAACGCCTACCCCCTTAAGACGGAAGTGCAACTTGCAGCTTGTAAAATAATTATCATATAATAACATGTTATCATATGATAGATAGGCATGACTATTTGTAAAAAAATTATCGTTTTAATTTATACTCAGAAATTTTGTTTATTTTAATTTCTTTAGTTAAGTATCCTTAACTTTATAAATACGTTTGCGTTTACATAAAAAATATGTGGAATAAAAATTTGCGGAGATTCTTAAAGTTAGCGAAGTTGAAGTGTATCTTACAAGTACGAGTGAGCGAAAATCTGAACAATATTGCAGTCGGCTCCCAGCGCGCTCGCAACGCGCTTGTGAAGTACTGCCCTGACTTCATACATAGAGGTAAATAAACCTGTTTTTTAAACTACGTAACATAACTTGTATATTTGAAATATGTTTTTAATCTATGCTTATTAATTAATTACCTGTCACTCACAATCGTTTTTACCGCCATTTTCGTTAGTTTTTCAAGTGATTATTGAAGTTCTTAATTTTGATTTATTTGTAAGTAAATAATAAAGTTGTTAAGTGCTTACCAGTGCCAGTGAAATATTTTAAGATTAAATAGTTTATTCATTTAATGGAGTATAATTATTCTATTGTATGCAAATCTTGAATAATAAAAATTATCAATGATTATTGTTTATTGGATGCTGAGAACGAGTCATTGACCGTAGCGCAATTATTGATTTTGACGAATATTTTCATTTAAATTTTAGAACGTAAAAATACAGTGGAATAAAAATAAATTCTCAACAATTTGTTTTAAAAATGTATGCGAATGAATATTATTGCGAATTTTTTGAATCTATCAAGTGGCTTAGGTATACAGCGAATGATATTTTTTTTACTGGATTCGATTTACCAATGCATCTCTTCAATACAGCTAAAATGTAACTTTGTAAGAATATACAAGACACGTCTTATTAACGTTATAAACGCAACGAATATACCTGTTTCGCGTATTTTAATTTTATTAGCAATAGAACCTACTTAGAAAACTTGCTTTGCTAGATAAGAAATAGTCTATTATTATAGTTAAGACAACATTTTACAAGAATATTTTTTTATTCGAATTGTTTTTCATTGAAATCGTATTATGGCATTTATTGAGACTTGAAACCTTGAAAAAATTAAAAATGAAAAAATATCGATTCCGCCTTAGTATCGATTATAATGACTATACCTATAAGAGTTTTTAAATATATTAAATTTATTAATATACGTTCGACTCAGTTTTTAGTTTGTAGAATTTTATTGTAAGTATGTGTAGATTAGATTACTCAAGATGTCTTAAACCGGATAACGCCGACTTCGAAAGCCTTTGATTAGGTATCTATAGTAAATGACAACCTCCGTTCAGTTATTTTTTCTTTTTAGCGCCAGGAAGTTGGTTATATATTTTTATTTTTCCAATTTTATTGCACACGTAATCATTTATTGGTATTATGTAAAAAAAATGTTTTTAATAATACATATGTTTCAATAAACTATTTGCCATATTTTATATATAGTATTTAGTACTGCTAAAACCTCCCTTTTATTAGTGACACTAAAAATCTGGATCCAAAATACAATAATTCTAGCCTAACGTATTGGTATAATGTCAAATGAAACCAAATAAATTCAAGCTCCAGTATATGTAATAAAATCCATTGAAGGTTCTGGCCTGACCATCAGATTAACTTAATAATCATCATCATCATCAGCCCTTATTAACGTCCCACTGCTGGGCACGGTCCTCCCTCAGTACGAGGGGGATCAGGCCATAGTCCACCGCGCTGTCGTGCTCACATGTCTTTCGAAAACTTGTTAGGTTTTCTCAGACATGTAGGTTTCCTTACGATGTTTTCCTTCACCGTAAGACAAGCGGTAATCATGATTTAATGATTCGCAGATGAAAATGCGAGACTGCTGGGCTACCACTGTCTTAACTTAATAATACCAAATAACTATTAATAATTTTAATAATCAGAGATAAAACGTGCGATTTTAAACTAAATCGACATGACAATAAACAGTAGTAAAAGAAAAAGAAAACTAATTAGATCTTTGAAAATATTTCAAATTTCATCATGTCTGATTTTCGCGATAAAGATAAGCTATGTGTCAAAAATATTCCTGAAACAGTTTGGGACCTATCTTCAAGTTATATTTTAATCTGTTTATAAAAGTTCATTAACCTGTCTCTAAAATATCTAATTCTAACGTATTTCGCTTATCAAATCAAACTAAAAAGCCCAAATTAAATTATTAATAATAATTATAGTAAAGTTTTTTTTTTTCAATGTGAAAACGGTGTACTTTATGACACAGAAAATTATGTGGACATGTCATAAAAAATTATGGGAACACTTATGGACTTACATTAATACAATATCGTTTAAAGAAACATAATCGGTGAAACAGTTTCCAGAAATCGGTGAACATACATAAAAACCAAATAAATACAAACGAACACCTCTTTAAGTATTACACATTAAATGTGTCAAAATAGTATGAAAGTAACTACCGGTCTATCGGTAGATAGGTTATAGAAACTGGCAGTGATGATACGAATTTTATGTTATGGTAAATGAATATTTCACTTCATAGAAAATGGCAGTTAGAGTATAAATGAAATCTCCGATTTAATAATATATTTAATAATATATTATACTATACCGATTGTTAGAATAATTGAATATTTTTCTATCTTTTGTTTCAACGAGCTATTGCTTGCGTTTTTTGCACCATTTTGTGCGATTATAACTTCCTCTTGCTTACTGTAACTTTTACCCATTTTAAAGTAAAGTAAAAATGTATAATTTTGTATAAGACTGTTGTAAAAATAATAGGCTTTCAATATGAATCAGGCTTAATTAATAACGGCGTGAATGTGACATCAAAAACAGACTAGCGTAGGTTTCTTAAGAGATTTTCTTTGACTTTTATGTTTTATTTCTTTTTCATAAAGTAATATTTAAGAAGTGCTTGCTAATATTTTTTTTATTTATGTCATACTTAGTAAGCAAGTGTTTGTAAGAGACGAAAAGAATCCATTTGATTTTTATATAAACTTATTTATTTCATATTTAGGTATTCATAAACAAATAAGAGAGATCATAAGTATTCATCAAGTATCTGTTGAGTTAGGGATTTTATAGTCAATGAGGCTGTAAGGGATGCGAAATACCGAATACGTATTATACCCAATTATAACGAGTGCCATTAAATGCTCTTAAGTCTTATCATATAATTAAAAATTCGTATTGTATTTTAATATCGTTATACGCAATTTTTGTAAGAAATAAAATAAAAAAAACATGAATATGTATTGTTATAATTTATAGCAAGGCGAAGCGATCAATAAGTGAGGAAGGTTAATGTAAAATCTAAGTATTTTGTATTTTCTCGGTTCTTTGCTAAATAAAAAAAAAGTTCTCTTATTTCTGCCTGACAAGAATCATCACTGCGATACATCACCACAGATTTTTACGAATAAATTGAAATATTTACGAATAATTCATAATCATCATTAGTATCATTATTTCAATAATAAAAAGTAAGTTAAAGTTACTTTTTCTAAAACATAATACTCAAGTAAAGGTGACTACAACATTCGTATGCAGGCAGTTGAACGGTTGGAGGCTAACTACTTCATTTGCTGACGCTATTATTTAACGATTGTACACATAAGGCCGCGTTCGGACGACACTCACCCCGCACACGCGAATTGAACTCCTATAAATGCAAATTCAGACTAACCTAACCACAGATTTGTTTATAGTCCAAGGACTGATCGCAGATAGAGAAAAGGAGGATAAAAAAAATTTCATTTTTAAGAATATCATACAGACTGCGAGTAATGGCATATTTTTTAAGGAAAAGAAATTCAGACTTAATTATGTGTCATAAGACTCAAATTATGTGCATCAAGCAAAGTGGAGTGCGCGTAGCGGACGCGTGTCGTCTGAACGCGGCTTAATACTTAGGAAAATATCTAGTGTATTATTTTTCACTTTTTATAAACATGCTATTGAAAAACACTGACAATACACACACATTAACAATGAAGATCAACAAAATATTTTAATTTTATTTTACGAATACCTACGCCATAATAGGTACCTATTTAATATAGTAATTTTCTTTAAAATTTCTGTATTGTAATAATAAAATTTGGCTTAAAGTAAAATCAATTTTTATTCAATTTCCCTGCTCTAGTATATATACATATAATAATTTACATATATACATATAATAATTTACATATAATAATATTATACATATAAAACCATTTTTATTTTATTCATAGTTACCTATAAGTCCTTGGCTACGTCTGTCCGTGTGTAAAAAATATAAAGTTTTCCTGTCTCTAATAAACCATTTGATAAAATATTTATTTAAAATATAAATCGATGTTTAAGAATGTTTTTATATATTTAGGAACTACTTTGAGTCACACCTATTAACTTTTTAAATGGGTTTACCTTATTACGTACACATTGTCGCCAAAGGAGGATAAACGGCATTACTTAAATAGCCTTAACGGCTAGAGCTAACGTATATTTAAAACTAGCATTTCCCGCGACTCCGCCCGCGTTATAAATACCGGAAACCAAATTCTATACAGAGTTAAGTCAAAATACTAAATAGAGTTGTATATTCGGATGTTAACGATTAGTTAGGATTTCTCAGAAATAAGATATTTTCCAGCAGAAAAAGTTACCTATTTTCATATAGAGCTATCATAATACCAATCTTTATCAAAATTTGTCTAGTGGTTTTATCGTGATGTGCTCACAGACAGGCGGACAGAGAAAAGATCTAAAAAATATAGATTGGACTACCTTCTATTTCAATAATATTTTCCAAAAAATATTCAATGTTTGATTTATTCGACTAAGTTAGAACGTTATTATATGTGTGTATCCTTTGTATAAGTATTCGTACATATGCCACATTAATTTTAAAAATATTTTAAATATTACTATACAATGAGTTTGAGAGAATCCTGGAAGAACATAGTTGATATCACTAATCCGAAGTGATTCATAAGCACTTATCAAATAAGATAACAGATGAAAATTGAAATGATAAGATGCGGTTCGTTCGTTTATATTTTCTTAACAATTACAATGCAACTTATAATCAAAGTATATTTATTTTTTATCTTTTAAGAAATATAACTTAGCTTAGTTTATCCCTGTGTTACTTCTGCCTGTCTGTTTGTCCGATAACTCCTCCTAAGCCACGTTATAGATTTCGATGCGGTTATTACCATAAGATAGATAATTTGACGAAACATTTAAGTACATAACACAAACATAATATATGTTATAGATATGATATATATAAATTATGTATATAGATATGATATATATAAATATATGATTATATCCTACTGATAATTCCACAATAACATGTTAGTATTTCCTAACGTACTGTTTTTTCTATTTAAGACGGGGATATACGCCGTTGACCTTGCTCGATTGGGCGTTGCCGGTAAAAATTCCCCGCGCAACCCCGCGCCTCCCGATTACGCGCGACCAGCGCGCTAGAATTCGCGCGTAGTACGGCACAGTGTAACAACTAACAGCTGTTGCTTTGTTAGGCATGGTTCTATTAGAGGTGTTCGCAACGGTAATATATTGATAAGGCGTTATAATGATAGCATTTTTTATCAACTTATGCAATTATAAAAACGACACTAATAATAATAGAAAAAAGAGTATTTAATACATTGAAAGTTTTATTATAAAGCATTATCTAGTTAAATAAAGTTTATTTAAATATCATAAAAAAATATTTTTTACATAATTAAAATAATTATTATTTATATCTATTATTAATTTATGTGTACAATATGTAGATACAATTTTTATCACTCATAATCACAGTAAATATATATAATTGAACACACCGATTCTCGTCCGATCATCGAAGTTAAGCAACGTCGGGCGGGGTCAGTACTTGGATGGGTGACCGGTGGGCCTGGGAACACCGCGTAACGTTGGCTTTTTGTTTTTAATTTTGTAAAAATTCATTTTATTTCAGTCCTCAAACAATATTGTCATATTAAATATGTTGTTTTATACTTATTGTTTTTATATATGATGTTAAACTTAAAAATATTATATAACGCTGTTAAGTCCTGAATCGCGCTATCGAAATATTCTAACTCGTTGAATATATATACAATGTTGTCGAACATCCAAGTGTACTCGCTTCGGCAGTACATACACTAAAATTGATGATCGATACACAAAAAGTGTTTGTAGGTTCACAACTTTCAGTTTCACCAGATAGGAACGAAGTTCTTTATTATAAAAATGTTATTAATTTTAAGTTCTATTAGCGGTATAAAGAAAAAATAAAAATATGTTGTGGCTTCCGGGAAGATGGTGCCTTTTGTGGTGGTGTAGGTTTTTGTGAGTCTGTAGATGTTTGTGTTTGTGAGGTTGATCTGAATTATTAACAAAGTTATGGCTATTTGAAATTTAGGGGGTAATTGAGGGTTTGTCTTATTACAAAAAATCAGTAGGAACTAAAGTAAAAATAATGCTTTAAAATTAAATTAAAAAATAATAATAATAATAAATAAAAAAGCCTTTTATTTCCAGTTTTACAAAAAACATGAACAAAAGAAAAGATTTAACTATCGTATACTTTATACAATTAATACCTATAAACAGTGCTATGTTTTTTACAAAAATATGTGTGAGTACAGCTCGTGTACTTATTGTAGTCAAACTGTCATGGTGTGTGTGTTTAGGGATACCTGCTCCAAATCTTTATCCCATTTTTTAATATGATGAAGGTTAAATAAAATAATTATTTTTAAAATTTAAATATATAATTTGTAACGATTAAAATATGATAATTACTCCTGAGGATATAAAAAATTACTAGTACTGCAATTTTGCGGATTTCATTTCGTCATATGGATTTCATTTATTTTTAATATAGATAGTGGTGAGGGTGATCAAATAAATATTGTCATGAAGATTAGTCAACTACGCAGGATATTTACTATAGTGCACAAATGTACACTAAAACGTGAAATAAAAACTTAAAAAAACGTCTTGATAAAATAACAAACACTAAAACGTAAAAAACACTTTATTGGTAGTTTTCATTGATAATAGATGCTTGGCATCATTAAATAATACATACTCATTTTTGCAATTAGCACCCCGATAAACTTCGAAAATGACACCCTGACCCATGTAATTGTTTAAAAAAAACCGGATGTCCGCCATCTTGGATTTGAAAATGGACCTCATTTTCGTAATCAGCGCCCCGAGAAACCTCGAAAATGACACCCATGTTATTGTTGAAAAAAAACCGGATATCCGCCATCTTGGATTTGAAAATGGATCTCATTTTCGCAATTAGCACCCCGAAAAACCTCGAATATGACACCCGTGTAATTGTTGAAAAAAAAACCGGATGTCCGCCATCTTGGATTTAAAAATGGACCTCATTTTCGTAATCAGCACCCCGAGAAACCTCGAAAATGAAACCCATGTCATTTTTGAAAAAAAACCGGATGTCCGCCATCTTGGATTTGAAAATGGACCTAATTTTCGTAATCAGCACCTCGAGAAACCTCGAAAATGACACCCATGTCATTGTTGAAAAAAAACCGGATGTCCGCCATCTTGGATTTGAAAATGGACCTCATTTTCGTAATCAGCACCTCGAGAAACCTCGAAAATGACACCCATGTCATTGTTGGAAAAAAACCGGATGTCCGCCATCTTGGATTTGAAAATGGACCTCATTTTCGTAATCAGCACCTCGAGAAACCTCGAAAATGACACCCATGTCATTGTTGAAAAAAAACCGGATGTCCGCCATCTTGGATTTGAAAATGGACCTCATTTTCGTAATCAGCACCTCGAGAAACCTCGAAAATGACACCCATGTCATTGTTGAAAATAAATATCGTGAATATAGTTGCAAGTCCTCTTTTGACTGTTAGCTAACTTCTCCCGTGAGAATTTTGTGTCTCGCGCATCGTAAAATTTCACTCTCATAAATTTTTCTTAACGCGCCTAAAGAAGTATAACTTCAACATGAAAGATAAACAGATTAAATTTTATGTTACCTATGGCTCAGTAGACGTAACTTCGTTACAGGTTCGATTTCCAGACTTAGTCCTTATAACTATACAAATAAAGTCTAAATTGAAACTTCTCTTAGTCGATACTATATATTTAATAATAAAATAATAAATATGTTGGGACATTTAAACACAGCACTATCTAGTTCCACGGTAACGTAGTACGAGCCTTGTGTTATGGATACTAGATGGTTGATATACATGGTGGTTGGTATATACACATATATAAGTTTAAATACATACATATTATAAATATAAACATCCATGACTGGAGTACAAACATTCGTGCACAACAAATGTCTGCCCCCAGCGGGACTCGAACCCGCGACCGCTGGCGCAGCAAGCACTACAAACTGCGCCACGCGTGTCGTCAAATATGTATACTAAAATTTTTAAGTAAAAAATTTACAAGTCAATAAGGTCCAAAATACGCCATTTATTTATTTCATTTCAATATAGTTTTAAATACAAATGTTTTAGAGCATAATTTAGCGCACACGACTCGTGACAATTCTGTTCACGAATTAAATAAATAAATTTCTAAATTGGTTCTGCGGTTGCGGAGCAAACAGTCACAGGTCCGTTCAGCACAACGCCTCGTCCCGCACTGATTTACTCAGTGTTGCCAGAGTGATTTGGTCGAAAGTTACGTTAGCATGCCTGAAAAGTTACATTTTTAAACTAAAACTTACGTGCATGACGTCACCATGCAGCTTCATTCAGCATTATTTTCAGCTTAGAGATTATAAATTTTTATTATTTTAAATTTTCTTGTACACAATAATTAAAAAAAATTATAATATTTATCAATATATTTGTAAGTTTTTTTTTTAATTTTTCGAGGTAGTTTTTGTTTTTTATTAAATAGAGTTAAATAAGAATATGAAAGAAAGTAAATAAATTTGTTTTTAGTTTAGTTTTTATTTTTATTAAATTTAGTTTTTATTTAAATTTGATTGATTGTTGATTTTCGAATGCTACTGTAAATATTGCAATGTTTGTTCGTTTTTTTTAAGTTTTTTTTTTATTTTTACCTGTTTTGTAATTCTTGAAAAATTACTTAAATATAACTAAAATTGTTTTTTACATACATGTTACATGAACTGATCAAAAGTTACGTAAAATGTAAAAAATGTAACCTTCTGGCAACACTGGATTTACTGGGCGACAGAGGGTGTTCTCTCGCGGCTTACGTGTATGAATTACGTAAAAAAATCATAAAAAATAAATAAAACAGTTATTTGAAAAAATAATCGGAGATCATATTAGGTGTTGTATTATTTAATATGCTGAACGCAATAAAAAAATCTTGTTTTTGATAGTTTACGAGAGAAATGATATGAAAAATTGTAACAGAGGGTACTTAGCATATTTATTTATGATATTTATGTTGTTTTTTTTAACTTTTTAAGCGGAAGAGATAATGCTGTATATGCTGTAGAATAACATACATTTTTTTAAAATTTTTTCCTATTAAGATTACAGAGAATTCAAATACAAAGAAAGTCCAATTTACATATATCGCCGCCTTAAAACGTAAACAGCGAGTATTATGTATGAATAGTTTAACTACACTAAATTACAAAATTATATCTTATAACCTAACTGTATCAAAAATAACTCCTTTTAAAGTAATCCACTTGTAAGTATCAATGAAAATTATTACGTTGAGAAAAACACAGTTTATCATTGAAATAAGTCACGTTCAGTGCTCACGGCACAGTCGCAATGACATCATGAGATTTAAACTTCAGTGAAATCATTATGTAAGTATCATATATTAAAACTAGCTAACCCGGTCCGCTTTGCTGAGCGTAAGTTAAAATAAATTATACAGTTTTTATAATTTTCTCATAAGGTCAAAATAGCCTGAGTTACTCTTTATAATATTAGCTATCTGCTAAAAATCAAGGCAATTAATTTTCTTCATTTTTCAAATAAGTATGTAATGTATTATACGTAATAGATCATGAATCTATAACTAATTACTTTTACTTCATATCTTTAGAATATCAACCTGGTGTTTTAGTTTTAAGTTTAAGTTTTATTGGTATTTATTTAGTTATATTGTTGAAGAGGCTAAAAGAATTACGAAATGGAGATTGTTATATTAGATTAGCTATATAGAAGACAAAAACAACTTAATGTTTTTTTTTCGATACGTATGCAGCATCTTAATAATTTAATTTAAATTTACAATATTAATTTGTTAATGTTCTAGACACTATTTCATTTAAATGTTAAATATGTTTCGATTTATTATTAAACATATATTGCAAGCAAAGCTGTGGGTTTTGCTAGTGTACATAATATAAACCTTCCTCTTGAATCACTCTATCTATTAAAAAAACCGCATCAAAATCCGTAGTACGTAGTTTTTAAGATCTAAGCGTACATAGGGACAGACAGACAACAAGGCGACTTTATTTTATACTATGTAGTGGAAGTTTTACTTCACGTGTCTCGTTATAACGTTATTTTTAGTACCGCCCGCTCTGTCAACTACACAATCGTATCAAATCCAGACATCGGGTAATTGTTATTCATCCTTTTAGGCATTGCATAAAATAATGATTAGTACAAAGCTACACTTGTAAAGCATGTGATCCATTTACATAGAGCCAGATTTTACAATATGGTAATTAAAAACGTTCAAAACCAATAACACAAAATAAGCCCAGCGGTGACGCGCTTGCTTGGATAACCGAGTGATGCGAGTTCAAATCCGGATCTCGCACCTCTGATATTTTCATGTGCGATTCATTTCTATCATGATTACCACTTGTCTTACGGTGAAGGAAAACACCGTGAGGAAACCTGCATGTCTGAGAAAACCTAGCAAGTTTTCGAAAGACATGTGAAATCCGCCAACACGCACTAGGCCAGCGCTGTGGACTATGGCCTGATCCTCCTCGCACTGAGGGAGGCCCGTGCCCAGCAATGAGACGTTAAAAAGGGCTGATGATGATGATGATGATGATGAAATACCATTACCTATTAAAACGGAAAAAAATCATGTCTATTGTAAGGGAGCCCTTAAATATTTGTTTTATTCTGTTTTTTAGTATTTGTTGTTGTAGTGGAAACAGAAATACACCATCTGTGATTTCAACTAAACTATCGGCCCATGAGATATGGCCTGGTGACAGACGGACAGACGGCGGAGACTTAGTAATAGGGTCCCGTTTTACCCTTTGGGTACGGAGTTCTAAAAAGTTTATACTATTTATTTTGCATGGGGATAACTAACTCTAAAACACCCATAGGCACGAACCCGAGAAAAGCGACGTCGACTCGCTAGTCTATTTCCTAAAACTGTTACAAACTTACTTTACTTTTTGCAAAAACATACGATTATTATTTTAGAAGATTCAATAAACATAATGGTATAAATTTTGGTTAATAAACTTGGTTGTATAAATGATTCAAGCCGAAAAAACTTTCCTTATAGTTGTTGTGGGATTTCCTTAACCACATGTAAGGTCAACTTGTACACAAAACCTGTATGTAAAATAATTAAATACGTTTTATGAACTTACTTACATATGTACGTTTTTTTTAACTTGAAACGTCTTGTCTATTCAAATTAATCGTAAGATGCATACAATATATTAATATTACCTACATGTAAATGCGAAAGTAGCTTTGTCTGTCCGTTTGTTACATTTTTACACCTAATAAATCCCTAAACGGTTTAGATAGTTTGAATCCTTGGAAAGACAATTCATCCCGGTAATAATGACTGAAGGGACTGAAAAGAAAATCTGACATTTCTTTACAGGAATCCTTACTAATATATCAAATGCGAAAGTAACTCTCTGTCTGTATTGTGAACAGATTTAAATGAAATTTAGTACACAGTCTAGAGCCTGAAAAAGGATATAGGCTACTTTTCAAGGAGAAAAAGGGGCTCAATAGGGTTGAAATAGGGGATAAAAGTTTGTTTTCATTACGTCATTTTTAAATCTAGAAGCTTGAAACTTATTTTTAAGGCTTTTGATAAGATATAAATTAATAAGACATTCAAAGTTTGTAAAAATTTCAATTATCCTAAAGGACGAGCCCAAGCTAAGCGAGGGTGAGTCGTTAGTAGGGATATAAAACTTATATTGGTACCTATTATGTATTTATGTTGTACATTATATACGAGTACATATTCAATTCTTATACTTGGTATATATTGCGATTTTTAATTATAGAATTCGAGGTATAGTTACATAATCATATTAATATACGTAAATTCTAAAATGCTTTCGCTGCGGTAGCAGGTCAGAGTTATTTTGCTTCACTACATAGTATAAAACAAAGTCGCTTTCTCTGTCCCTATATCCCTATGTACGCTTAAATCTTTAAAACTACGCAACGGATTTTGATGCGGTTTTTTTTAATAGATAGAGTGATTCAAGAGGAAGGTTTATATGTATAACTAGCGGAACCCCCCGACTTCGGTTGCGCTAAAACTAGGGACGAGCACGAGCGAAGCGAGGGCGACTCGTATATAATAAAGTAAACATTTGTCATATCATTTTTTGTATACACCATTCTAATAATAATAATAATAAAATGTATGTTTTAATAATAGATACAGTAGAAGTTTGTCATTGAAAGAATAAATATAAATAAATATTGATATTATTGTTCTTGCAATTGTAAACATTAAATAATAACAACGATAGAGATCAGATGATTATTATTTATAAACTAATACCAAGATACGTAATTCACTCCCCTTAATTAGACATGTTATGTCATATATTCATATCAAATTTTATCAAAACAACAAACAAGTCCAGTGGTATTGTCGTGATGCTATCACAGACAACAGATAGACAGAAAGATAAAAATTCCAAGCACAATAGATTTGTCATCTATCGATTGTATATTGATGACTCTTTTAATAAGATTTTTCAAAAAATATTTAATGCCATGCTTGTTACCTTCGGGTAGCAACCGAATGGGCCGGCACGCCCCGTATAGTTCATTAGTACCACTCTCTCACAGAAGACCGGCGTGAAGTGGCAGCTATGCTGTCGCGTTTCGTCCGGTGAGTGAGAGTCCGGGAGGCTCACTTTCCTTCCCCCCTCCCTCTTCCCTTCATCATCCGTCTTCGTTCCCCCCTCCCTCCCACTTCCCTCCCTCCTCCATCCCTCCCTTTCCTGAAAGGCCGGCAACGCAGCTTGCAGATGTCCATGGGCGGAGGTGATCACTTCCCATCAGGTGAGCCTCCTGCCCGTTTGCCCCCTTTTTACCATAAAAAAAAAAACTTACAGATTCGATTTAGTTAAAAATTTATTATATATGATATCTGATATACTTGTTTTTTACTCAGGTCCTGGACGTCTTACGTCCCTTCCTTCCAGTCTACAGCTTCAGTACATACGAGTATCTTGAAGCATCGCAATAACTTAAACGTAAATTATTAATGTAGCCTTATGTAGTTATTAGCCTTTTCCAATTTTCAACCGACTTACAAACGAAGGAGTTCATCTGTATATGTATGTTTTATGTATGTCTACCAATTTCTCGTAAACGGCCAGCTTAGTACATGTATAGAACAGGACTATTTCGATATCTTCTTGTCGAAGCATATTTTAAATATTTATTTAAATTTCAAACCTTGTCATATTATATCTATGTACTAGATATTCATATCTTAGAGTATTGTCAGCTGGCGAAAACATCTGATTAGGTATCTATCTATAGTAAATAAATAGCCTCTGTTAGTTATTTTTTAGTGTCTAGAAGCCGGTTTTAATGTGTGGAGGTCGGTTTTTATTTTATTTTATTTCTAAAGGCTAAAAATCTAAAGAAATATATTTTTCAACATTTTACATTGATGCGCCGCTAATATTGAGCGTAGCGTGAATGTTATATTGCCTATAGCCTTCCTCGATGAACGGACTATCCAACACAAAAAGAATTTTCAATTCAAGATCACTTCCTGAGATTAGCGCGTTCAACCAAACAAACAAACTCTTCAGCTTTATAATATTAAGTATACATTTACAAATAAACTGTAGAAAAATTAAACGTGTTAATATTTTAAATCGTATCTAGGTCAATAAAAATATTATTAAACTTCAATTTCTTAAGGTAAGTGTACACTAGTAGTAGTGTAAACTATATAATATGTATAAATATACGTTGGAAGCCCAGTCGTAACGCGTAAGTTTGGAAAGTCGAAGGTAACGAGTTCAAATCCCGGGTCTCATTACCTTTTATATTTTCAAATACGAATTACTTTGGCGAACGAAACCATCGTTAGGAAACCAGCATGTCTGCAATGTCTAGCAAGTTTTCGAAAGACATATGAAGTCCGCGAAGTCCGCGCGAGTATGTTTCCCCTACTATCAAAAAAGCGGTCCTCTCTTTATATTTACAGGCCAAACATCAGGTACATATAAATAAAATAGAAGTGTCTGTTTTTAATTCCAATTAAACAGCTTTTCACAAAATGCATATATTTAACGATACTTAATCACATCAAAAAACCTTTTTTTTTTAAACTTTAGCTATACATTGCATACATACATTTATCAAAATGACGGGACGAGATCTACATACATATGTCTTATAGTTTCAGACTTCTCCATACTGACTGATTTAAATGTTACACCCGGTATAGGTTATTCACTCGTTCATCATGAAATATCGTAAATCGCTTGACTTGTAAGGATGTTTGACAGAGACGTAGTTTATAGTTTGTGTCCGCTAAGAATTTTCCGCTGAAATTTCCGCGAATTTCGCAACAAGGCCGACACGTTTGGCGCAGTTTGTAGTGATCCTACCTTCTTGCGCCAGCGGTCGCGGATTCGAGTCCCGCTGGGGGCATTCGTTTGTTAAACTCAGATATTTGTGCTCCAGTCATGGGTATTTATATTTATAATATGTATGTATTTAAACTAATATATGTAGTATATCAACTGTCTGGTGTCCGTAACACAAGCTTCGTAGCTTACCATGGAACTAGATAGCGCTGTGTGTAACATTGTCCGAACATATATTAGGGAGATCTGAGGGCTCTCACAAGTTTGTATGAAAGACCTTCATTTTTTGTACTACAAACTTTAAATTTAGCGTATAAGAGCACCTAGGGACGAACCCGAGCGTGTGTGAGTTGCTAAATAGAGTCATACAATATTTGTAGGAAAGTTGTTGTGTTACAGTTAAATTTTTCTAGTTTGTAAATAGTCTAGGTCAAAGTTATTTTATTATGAATGGAACTGGATAGTTACAATTTTTCTTTTTTAAATCGTCTGTCTATTAAATTGCTTATTTTATACGTACATGCATTATTATTTATTAAAGTAGTTTTAGATATAAGTACCTACCTACTTACTGACCGCCAATGTGAAACATCCAACAGTACGAGAGGACGACAAAAGTTAATATACAGGAACACATCTTAAATCTGATATTACTATGCGTTTAAATCTTGTTACATACGTAAAGATAAGAAATATTTCATTTTTCAACATTAAAAAATGTGTGATAGTTTTACATGGTATAGGTAATTCTTAAAAATTAAAGAAATATATATAGCGGCAGAACATGCAAACAGTATTTTTAATAACCAACGGATGTTTAAACTTGAACTTGAACGAAATTAATAAAGTCACTTTTTCAGCTATCTTCGTTAGTTTTTTGAAGCGGGGCAAAACCTTGAAAGTGGCGTCCCCTCCTTTTAGTGTTTGAGAAAAACTGTTAAATCTGCCAATGAGCAGCAATTTTTGTGACCAATTGTGAAAATAATAATCCTTTAATAAATTATTTATTATCTAATAACTACTTATTAAAATTCGTTTGTAACATAAAACAGAGACGCAGAATCAAGAAAGACTACAACTTTACATGGCGTGCTTTCTTTTCTGTGAAAGAATCTATTAGCTCCTCAAAATCCGTCGTACTTAGTCTGTATAGATTTAGTACTCCCTATGAACCTCGATTATAATTATAGGTAGGGGTATTTGTAATGGCTATGACGTCACAATCCCGAACAAGATTATCAAGCACACGTTAATAGGTATCAGAGTATATAAAGAATGACAAAGTAAGGCAACTTCATACAAACGCACCGCGCGCGGCTTGTATGTGTGCGTCATAGTATCTTTACGTTGCCGCACGCACACTCATACAATATCTCGAACCGTATATCAGTGCGCCAGTCTAGGCTGACGCCGCACATGTTTTGCGCGTCACGGTTGAGAGTTGTTTTTGTTCAGATTACCTGAACAGAAAAGGTAAACAAATCACTTATTCTATAGTTTGTCCATTTTGTTAATGGTTTTTTGACAGCTCGACGACTGACAAGCTATAGTGACGTAATAATCGATATTTCTTATTTTTTTAAATATAAAATAATATTTATTTTTATATTTATTAATATGAAAATAAATATTACTATCGTAAAAATCAAGTGTGGTGGAGAGAACTAAGAGAATCATAATGTCTGATTTGGGCCGTGACATTGCATTTGATAATTTATGCACACAAGAGTTAATAATTAATATAACTGAAGACTCCTCATCGGACAAATCTAATATAAATGATGATTGTGACGAATCATGTTAATAAAAGGAATTAAACTATTTTAGTTGTTTTATTTGTATGATTATAATAAGAAGAAAGTAAAACTTTACATAATGTTAATGTTTTCATTTATTGGTTTTAATCTTAAAATTTTGTTGTCTTCCTGATTAAATAACATATTACACCTTATTTATTTGTAATCTGTGGCACAATAGTAGTAATCGTTATGTGTGGCACAGCAGTAAGGGGGCGGTGCCCGTCCATAAAGTACAATATTATTTGTATGACATTTTAACTTTAATGGCTAACCATTAAATACGAAACTTTGTGGGCGTGAGCTGTCAAAAAAACATTAATAAAATGGACAAACTATAGCATATAATTTATACTTGATGATGAAATACTTATGTAGGTACTTTTATTTTTGTTGTATTAGTTTATTATTTTAATAGGATGTGATATGATTTTATTAATATATTATAGTTTTATTTTTTTTTAATTGTTACTAATAGCATATTTATGTTTTTGTAAACGCAAGAAATTAAAGGATTTATTTTATTTATTTACACAAATTCATTTCGAGATAAATCTATTCGCGTCAGTTCGAGTTTTAATACTATTTTCTACAGATATATCAGTTAAGCGAGTAACTACAGACTTAATAAAAATAATCATAAACATGTAGAAACAAAATGCTTTACAATCTTAAATGTATATAAATAATAAATATTTTTTAATAACACACTTCCCGGCCCTTGCCAATTTCTGAGGACAGAATTAAAATTTAGCTACAGTGACAACTCTGTGACAGGCAACTATGGTAACTATGACAGGTAATTATATCGCGGATTGGGCCGAAGATGCCCTACTTGTTCTCTTTATACTATGTAGGTATCGTCTTCGTGGTATAAAACACTTGCGCGACACATGCAGGAAGTCTCGGTTCGATTCCGGACGGAGAACTTAAAGACATGATAAATTTTATTTATCTTGGATTTATGTTATTATATAAAATAACTTCAAAAGATAGGATGATCTGATGTTTTTTCATAACAAAATTCAAAAGATAGAAATGTACTTGAAAAGTTCATCCCAGTTTATTTTTCTGTTTGTAATCGCTGTTGACGACGTAAGCCAATAAATGTTATTATTTTCTTTTATAATATAACATTATTACACTAGTAACTTCCCATGCTTTGCTCGGGTTACGGGTTTCTAGTGAAAAAAAAAACAAAATCTATGTCGTATTTAATCTATCTCTATGCCTAATTTTATCCATATTGGTTCAGGCTTTGTGACAAACATCACAGACATTTATGTAGTAGTATGTAGAAACATTATATAGATATTTAGTTTTGTTTACAATTGTTTAGATGTATTATTATTATCTATCATTTTTTTCCTCGGCATTATCGGCCATTATTATTATTGTGTAAATATTTTACGCTCAGCCTAAAGACCTGCGCCCTTCTAATATCTAATCGTAGTGCGATTGTTAAAAAAAATATAAAAAAAAACAAAATATCGTTGTTTTAAAAAATCATTGCAACTATGGTCACTATTTTGATTTTATCATAGATAATTGTATAGGAATAATGGAAACATCGAAGGTCTCCATGCATTGTGTTGGTATTGCGTGTAGAGTACTTATAGCTAGTTACAATTCATTACCGTCCTAGTATCAAGAAGGTAATATATTCAGATGCAATAGCAAATCGGTAAATACAATAAACTATCTCCGTTTAGAAATATCTATTTTTTCATATTAAAATAATAATTGAATCAAATATAAATATTCTTTATCCAAATAGACTTTTACAAGCTCTTTTGAATCGTCATTTTTACATTATCAAAATTAAAAGTCAGACTTACGTCTGTGAGTAAACTAGCTCGGAAAGCTGTTCTGCTGAGAAGAACCGGCGAGAAACTCAACAGTTGCTCTTTTCAAAAAAATATTTGGTAACAATATTGTATTACAATTTATCTATTTATCCTACGTGGGACACAACCAATCACTAATCCCACACATTTTTAATAATTTCAAAAATAATTTCACAATAATAATAATTTCAACAAAAGTATATAATAATATCATGTAATATTTTGCTTTCGAATCGGCATACTAGTAGATACTATTTCCAAGATTAGATTTCAAGTACATATTGTATATTTTATCTTATTCGTGTGTCAATAGAATATATATTATTTAAGAATGATATAATATAAACGACTAGCCTTTCCCGCGACTCCGCCCGCGTTCTAAAGGCTGAAAATCAAAAGAAATATTTTTCTCCCGTTTTTGCAATATTTTTCATTGCTGCTCCGCTCCTATTGGTCGTACGGCGTGATGTAATATAGTATTTAGCCTTCCTCAATAAACGGCTTATCAGTAGTTAGCTTAGGCAGTAGTTCCTGATATTAGCGTGTTCAACCAAACAAACAAACAAACTCTTCAGCTTTATAATATTAGTATAGATATAGGTAAAATATAATTGACTATCACAAACGATTTTTCCCCACATATAAAACGGAATAAGCTTCGCATTAACTCATATTAAAATAGAATACCAAATGCGGAAATTTTCGATACACGTGTCGTGAAAATATTCGCCACAATAAAGTGGAAATCAATTGGGTGGAAATTATTATGATATAAATGAAGAATATTCTTGGAGAGGCTTACAGCCTTTTCCTCGATCCGGTATATTTAAAAGATAGGATACATCCTATTCCTACATATATATGTATATTCTATAAAATACTAGCTGTACCCGCGGCTTCGCTCGCGTTCATTTTTTTAATTGCTAATCAACCTCATTGGGTTGATCTGTAGGAAAAAAAATTGTCTAAAAAATAAAAAATAAAATTTTAGGGGTAGACTACCCTTAACATTTAGGGGGATGAAAAATAGATGTTGGCCGATTCTCAGACCTACTCAATATGCTCACAAAATTTCATGAGAATCGGTCAAGCCGTTTCGGAGGAGTTCAAGTTCGAACACCGTGACACGAGAATTTTATATATAAGATTATAATAATACGTAGATGTGAAAAACATCTAATTTTTGCGAGTAAATTACCTATTGGATAATATCATCTAAGTATAAGATCTATCTTCATTAGAGTTTGGCATGTTGGTTAATGTATCTCTATTTTCTTGTACGAATTCGGGCCAATATCCTGCACGAGGAAAGTGTAATTTAATAAAGGTCATGAAGGCTTTACTTATTTTATCACAATCATTTTCCATTAATTTCAAAAGCTTTGGCTTAGATTTATTAAATAAGCGAATTATTATTTCGAACTTAAGAACTGTCGCAGATTTTTCTATTTATTTGAAAAACCTATGTGTTTGAACTATAAAATTTTCCAATATAAGATAAGTGTGACCTTCTAATTCCCAAAGGCGTACTTCGTCCCAAAATGTATTGACAGATACTTCCCACACGAATCACTTCAAGTAATACTTTCAGGCTCGTAAGGAATCACTATGCAAAATCACTGCCATTGTCGTGTGGTACAAATACAACCTTACTTTTAACAGGTAACTGTTAAAATCCTTTCTCGTACATAAACTTACTTAGGGCCTTGGAACATATTTTGTTAAGCAATTAAAATAAATATGTAGTTCGAGTTCGTCCTTCGATACGAATAAGCAAAATAAAAAGGAAAAGCTTTTAATTTTAAAATAATAAAATTATTATACTTAAATTTATTTAGTTTACTCCTTTTTACATTTGCCTCTTTTATTCAAATCTTCACAGGACATTTTGACCTAAAACTTGCTAAAAGCTTGCCTCTTCGATTCTTTATACCACTATGTGATAGATGTAATTTTTTATATTTTTACATGAAAATAAATATGTTGGGACATTATTACACACAGCGCCATCTAGTTCCGTGGTAAGCTAAGAAGCTTGTGTTACGGATACAAGATAGTTGGTATGCTACATACTATATACGTTTAAATACATACAAATTATAAATATATACATCCTTGACTGGAGTACAAACATCCGAGTTTAACAAATGAATGCCCCGAGCGAGACTCGAACCCGCGACCGCTGGCGCAAGAAAGTAGGGACTCTACAAACTACGCCAAACGTGTCGTCAAATGTATTAGTGTAGTACTGTGTAGTTATTTTATAAAAAATATAATTTATTAAGTACTTCTTAATTAATTAATTATATAAAATTAATTTATTAATTATATAAAATTTATATATATAATTATTAATTATATAAAATTAATTTATATTAAATATTTTTATCTTAGTGTATGAGACCCGTATGGGCCAAGTGCCTGAGGTGACATATCAATTAGGTCAAGAGTCTGTTATTTCACAATCCTTAGTTACAGTTGTTTACTACGTGTAAAACCTCTTAAGACTCCTCGACATGATCGTTTTAAAAGTATCTAGAAAATGGAAAACGAAATATAAGAATACTGAAATAGTATTTAGTACTTTGTCTCATAGTAATACGATGATACTAATTACTATTAAAAATAGGGATTGGTGGTATAAGGTTGAAAATTAAGGGTTATAAATATTTTTTGCGGCTAAATTCTAAAAATACAAAAAAATTGAAAAGAACCATCCTTACCACCTAGATGAATAAAAAATAGCGTATGACCTATTCTTAGACCTACCAAACATACACAAAAAAGTTTATTATTAATGTTATATTTATATAATATTATATTTTTAGCTTGTGCGTTTCCCAAACTGTACTGTACTGGTTGTAATATCATTTTCCATATTTTAAAAGGGTCTCTTAACTTTGAAGTTCTAGTTGATCGGAATCTTTTGAGGATATTATTTTCTTATCCTGCTTCAGACTCCTTGAACCAAATGTAACGCTTATTTTCTCTGCTATGCTACGCTGCTATTCATTATAAATCTGTATAAAAACTTATTTAGGTTTACGCGAATATTTGACATTATAAATGAAACTATCTTTTTGGATTTTGATGCAGATTTATTATCTATATATTTGTAGTGTATTGACCATACTTGCTGCACCAGTGGCCGTTGGTTCGAGTCCCGTTGGGGGCATTCATTTGTTGAGCACGAATGTTGATACTCCAGTCATGGGTGTTTATATTTATAATGTGTATGCATTTAAAAGTATACGTGTAGTTTATCGACTATTTGGTATCCGTAACATAAGCCTCGTAGCTTACCACGGATATATATTTATATATTATTTATTTAGTAAGCGTACTATATATGTTTAATAATAATGAATATTTTATTGAATTTAATGTAAGTTTTTTGTGTATGTTACGATTTGGTCGTCAGTTGTGATCAAACAGTCATACTTACATATTTTTAATATTGTCTAATATTAAAAAAAAATAAAGAAATATTTTAACTCGTTACTAAATAAAAATCAATATACAAGTGAGTGGAATTAGCACAGCTGTTTAGTTGGTATTATGAAAATATGGCTTGCGATATGTTCAATATCATGGCTAAGTTTAATAGGTTTGCCATTAAAATGTAATATTAATGATATCGTTGGAATGCCATGGCATGGTATTCTTATTATTACGGTATTCTTACTTACTATTAAGACTTGACATATTTTTATTTAAAAAAATTAGGTACATATTTTATTTATTTATAAATCCTTTATTACACCAAAAGAAAAAAAAGAAAATACACTATACAAATATATCGTAAAAGAACATTTTAGTGTAAAGCTAAAGACGTATTAATAATTTAATAATTTACAGTAAAACTTTTCAGATTTAAAAGCAAAAAGGATTACTTTTTTTGTAACAGCAATAATTTATTTTGCCATTCAAACAATTCTTCTTAACTAGCGACTCTCCCACGCTTCGCTCGTATTTATACGGCACATTTTAAAGGTTACCGATTCCAATACGAAATAAACAGGTCTGAGCTCAAATTATTCAGTTTGTTTCTGTGATTTTTCCGATTTTTTTTAAACTTGAGTCAAGGGCAATACATGCGTTTTAACGAGATTAGGAAAGGCAAATGATTTTTATATAGCTATACTCGTAGATACGAGTAGAATATAAATTTAAACTAGAGCTATATTTGAAACAAACAATAGTTTTTTATTTATATATTAATATAATTATTATAGTTTAAAGTTAATAAGCTTTTTTTTAATTAATCTTGTTTCTTTTAGACGATTTGGGCACTGTTTTGTCTGATTTTGAAACCTTTATAATGTATATTTGAAACATTTGCGTAAATCTTGTGTGGGGAGAATCGTTAAGATGTTGCATCCGAAATTTACACAGTTTACATGATAATTTTACCGGAGAGTTAAATGAAGGAAGTGTCCACTTACTACGTCCAGTGGCGTGAGTAATAAGGTAATGCGCCCGTTTACCAGATATTGTATGAGCATTAGCAATCGAATACCGCGCCGTCTGGAGCTAAATTAACCTTCAATGGCTTTGTGAAAGTTTATTATAAACAAATAATAAAATCAAAAACGTATCTATTTTATAATTAACTAGTTACATAAGATGGTTCTGTGTAATTTGGTCGGTTGTGAGGAACATTTTGTTTTTGTTGCTTTGTGTATTTTAACAGTTAAGTACTTTAGTTTATTTTATACTAGCGATTTTATAGATAAAGACCTTTGTATAGATTTAAGGCGAGCGAAGCCACTCAGAAAGAAAACTGTCGTCAGTCGTCACGTCCATTCGCACCAAGTTAGCTTATTTAAAGGATCACACGCCCGTTACCGTTCGGCTTATTAACTAAACAGTATTACGCCAGTAAATAAAGCATTTAACCTCGCACTAAATTTCGGATCCAATTTTAGTTTTATTTTAGATTAAGGGTCACTTACTGATCACAAAAACACAAAATGCTGACAGATCCAGGTGGAGCTTCGATCGCAATCTTGAAGAAAAGTTTTCGGCCGATATCTCGGAAACTATGCACTTCAAGGCCAAAAGTTATTCGAACCATTATTGTAGAAAATAAAATTTTGCATCTTTTATTTATTGTAAACTTTTTTGTAAAAATTACCGTTTTCTAATAATATATTATGAAGTGATTAATATTAGTGCCTTGCTTTTGATAGTTAGTATCGATTTCTCGGAAATTAAATATTTCGCCGCGGTAAAATAATCCTATGTGTTACCTACCCGGTCAGCTATTATCATACCCATCAAAATCCGTTTAGACCAACGGACAGAGACAAAATAAAAACTATAGACTTTGTATCAATAAGAATGACTTATTTTAATGAGACCTTACTAAGCATATAATGTACAGATTTAACTCAGTAAGAATTTTATTATATCACTAGCCTTTCCCGCGGCTCCGCTCGCGTTCAAAAAGTTAAAAATCAAAAGAAATATTTTTCTCCCATTTTTCCAACATTTTTCATTGCTGATCCGCTTCTATTAGTCGTAGCGTGATGTAATTTAGCATATAGCATTTCTTGATGACTATTCAACACAAAAAGAATTTTTCAATTCGGACCAAGTAGTTATTGAGATTAGTGCGGTCAACCAAACAAACAAACAAACTCTTCAGCTTTATAATATTAAGTATAGATGTATAGATATTTCATGTATAATATGTACATAAATACGTAAAGATAAATCTACATATAAATCTTAAAATATCACATAACTACATTAGATAATAGTATAATACAATTAAATTTTGTTATCTATTATAGTCGTAGAATGACAGTGTTATTACTTCATGTTTGAGTATTTACCAAAACTAACACACGTGCGTTTTTTTTAACCTTGAAGTTAATTTGACAATAAAAGAATCAGAAGATTGACAATAATAGAAAACTCCTGCCTTTGTGCCTACTAGGATAATCTTAGATACTAAATTAATTTCATTGGTTGAACTTAAAATATTTTCAAAAGTATACCTTTTGGCCCTTTTTTAAAGGGTTAAATTAAATGAAATTTATGAAACACGTGTGATGGTATCTTAATATTACGTGGAAAAAGAATAAAGATAAATAAATAAATATGTTTGGACATTATTACACACAGCACCATCTAGTTTGGTAAGCTACGAGGCTTGTGTTACGGATAAAAAAACGTTCGTGCTCAACAAATAAATATCCCCGGCGGAACTCGAACTCCCGACTGCTGGCGCAGCACTATAAACTGTGTACCTACCTATTACTTTATATGAGATGAGATGAATTAAATATTGATAAGCTATCGTATGAAACACTCTAGTTTAAAATATCTTCAATTAAATATTCACTTTAGGGTTTCAGGTTGCTATTTATTCAATAAATCTAATCGATTGGTTCCATTTAAATGGTTCATGAAAAATAAACATATTTTCATAGACTTACGCGAATATTTGACATTTTAAATTAAACTATCTTTACGGTTTTTTTTCTGCTGTATTATTTTAATTCGTCGTTCTCCTTTTCGAATACTTTACAGTAACTGGACATTTTTAAAAAATTAAAATTGTCTCTACAATAAGGTAGGAATGTTGTTTTTCTACAATTTTCGCGTCGTTAGATATAATTGTGATTGCTTGCTTATCTTGCAATTTCCATAGCTTCACGAATCTTCCTTGAGCGATTACGGTTGTCCTTCTTATCTATACTAATATTATAAAGAGGAAAGGTTTGTATGTAAGTATATTTGTAACGAATTGGCTCAAAAAGTACTGGGCCGATTTTAAAAATTCTTTCACCATTTGAATGCTACATTATCACTAATTAATATAGGCTATATTAATTATAAGAAAAAAATAAGGATCCTACTAAAACTACAATAACAGGAGAGGAGGAGGAGTGCACGCCGCACATAATATATGTAATAGGTAGCCGCGCGGCTCAGGATATATTAAAGCTGGAGTAATTTTGGAGAATTCTCAACGAACGAGGGCGAAGCTGCGCGTATTGATAGTCAATTATATTCACAGACTTGTATAGCGATCGTGCTTTCATTAGTTGTCGTGTGTTCTTTGACCGTTTAATTTTCCATACAAACTGACTTACTAACTAAAATATTCGTTCTAGGGGCGCTGAGTTCTAATGGATCACTTTGTTTGTAGATTTATCCAACAATCACCATCGAGCTTAATAGGAACTTACATGTACATAATATACCTTGGTTATAAAACTTTTTAGTAGGATAAGGGTTAAATTAATATATTATAGCTATTATTGTCACTTTATCTAAACCATATTATAAAACTGAAGAGTTTGTTTGTTTGGTTGAACGCGCTAATCTCAGAAACTACTAGTCCAAATAGATTTTTTTTGTGTTGAATAGCATGTTTATCGAGGAAGGCTATATTACATCACGTTACGACCAATAGGACCGGAGCATCAATGGAAAATGTTGTAAAAACGGGAGGTAGGTTTCCAGCCTTTAGAACGCGCGCGAAGCCGCGGTAAAGGCGTTAGTTACGAATGAATTAGTTAAATATGAAATGTAACCACGTGTCTTGGGGTGTACAAAAAACGTGGGGAAATCTTCACGTCTGAGAGCACGTGACCAGCGTGTTTGACTATTGTCTGATTACCCTCGTATTGGCGGGAGGCCCGTGCCCAGCAGTATGACTTTGAATAGGACTGAATACATACAACATACTTTAGTAGTTTCCATTTACTATGGATGTCAGCCGATACCAACCAAAGTATAGTCCGTTTTTCCGGGACATTATGACACACAGCGCCATCTAGTTCCGTGGTAAGCTACGAGGCTTGTATTACGCATACCAGATAGTACATAGATAGATGTTATAAATACCAGTATAAGCACCCATGACTGGAGTACAAACATTAGCGCACAACAAATGAAGCGCGGGACTCGAACCCGGGACCGCTGGCGCAGAAAGTAGGGTTACTACAAACTGAGCCAAACCTGTCGTCATACATATAGTTGTAAAATAAGAAAAAAGTCTTTTAAAAAAGGGTTCCTTTAATCCTCTTCAAATTTTAGTATGGTAGTAATTTCAAAATTCAACTATATAAAAAAAAAAGGATTATCCAAATAATATGTTAATAAACAACAGGTTTCTGAGGTGAAACATTCTCCTTTTTGAAGACGGTTCAAAAATCGGTTAAAATATTATCATTATGTCGAAAAGGAAAAAAAGAGTGTTTGATTTGTTAATTAAATATCTCGTGCGTATAGAGTATAAATAATACTTCGTGCCTTACGTATTTATGTCGGTAAACTTCTTAGTGACCTTGATTCAAATACGTTTTGCCATTCTATGGAAAACATAACATCAAATTATTATACTCAATTGTTAAGTAAACAGAAATTTATTTACCTACTGTTACATTACAATACATATGTATTATGAATGTAAGTGGTTTATATTCTTGTAGCGTGTTATTTATTTTAAAGATACCTATATTATCAAGATTTTCTATATATTAACAAGCGACTCACGTCGCCGTCGTTCGTCCTTAGGTATCCCTTTAGTATAAGTTTTTTCAAACTTTGAATTTTTATTTTATTTATTAAAACCTTCCTCCGTGTTTCTTAAGGAACATACAAAAATAAGCAAATTGATCGAGCCATTCTCGAGTTTTGCGCTTAGCAACATTAATTATTATTTATATAGATGTACAAGTTTCATCATCATCATCATCATCATCATCAGCCCTTTTTTTTAACGTCCCACTGCTGGGCACGGGCCTCCCTCAGTACGAGGGGATCAGGCCATAGAGATACTAATATACCAGCTAAAGAATTAGAACGTACCAGATAGCTAATGGTATTAACGGTACAAGTTTATTAAATTTAATATTTGTAAAAAGTACCTAAGGTGGAGTTTTATCACATTTTATTATAAGTTAGTAGTTAGTAAGTCCATGCAATCTTCTACTTTGCAATCTTCTACTTTAAAGTTGTTATTTCGAGGTATTATATAAAATGTAGGTAGCAGAAAAATTACACATATAATAGAAATATAGAAAGCGACGCTATAATAAAATAAAAAATAGGAAAAAATTAAGGTTAACATATTGGACACTATAAACATGTTTTTGTGAATATCGAAGTGAAGGGGAATGTTAGACTTGGTACAAAATATTACTGTTTAAATATTTTATGAGTTAACACAAAACGTTATTGGGTAAAATAAAAATTATTTGAAAATTAGGTATATTATATACAAGTACTTATAATATATTTTGAAATAAAACTTTACGCACTTTTTTTAATATAAAAACAACTGTTTAAACGTCTAACGTTTTAAAGTCATAGCTATAATATCTTATCTTAAGGAAAATCAAATCATATTTGTCATTTTTTTATGAACCCAGTACAACTATAAAAATACTCTTCAATATTAATAAAAAAATGGTGTTGCAATTTTTTACTAAAGCCAAAATAAGTATTTAAGAGGACAATCAGGCGAATCGACTAAGTGAGGCTAGTTGGAAGGCTAGTCTGAAATCTACGGAATTTCATGTCTATATATACTATTAGATTATCGTAGCCTAGTTGAATGTCTTGAATAGTTAGGCCTAGACCGGGCGGCATGGCGGCAATATTATTAAAATATAAGAATTATTTCGTAATTATAATAAAAATATATAAATAAAATATGAGTGTCTGTTTTTAATTTCAAATTAACAGATTTTTACTAAATGCATATGAAAGTATATACCTATATACGATACAAGCTACAAAACATTTTTTTAAACTTTTGTCTTTCTGTCTGTCTGTCTGTTGGTTCCGGGTAATCTCTGAAACGGCTGGACCGATTTTGACGGGACTTTCACTCGCAGATAGCTAATGTTATAAACCGTAACGTATGCTACTTTTTAACCGACTTTAAAAAAGGAGGTTATATTTTAGAAATTTTACGACGCTAAACCTAAACCTAAAACGCTAGTATTACATATTTCAATTACAATCGTTATTAATAATTGTTTAACTTGCGAGTTTCTAGATTTTTTTTATTTGATGCACGCTAAATAAATATTTATTGTTTCAGATAACTATGAGATCTAAAGATAAAGTGATCGTCAGCCACATCAGTGGGAATGGCGTTTATAATGAGAGGTAAGTTAGAAATTAGCAATGTTATAAAAGATTTAATGTTAAGGAATAGGTATTTGATTTACTTTTTAACTAGTTTTTATTTCTTTAGATTTAGGTTTACTTTAATTACTAATTAGTCTTTTTTGGCATAAATAAGAGACTATTGGTGAAAACTGTCAATTTAATTATTCAATTCAATTGAATAGATTACAATTTAAAAAATTATTAATTCGGTATCTATATCGATAATAATGAGTAAGTATTTGAATAAGATTTTTCTGAAAAAAATAATGTATAGATTTGAAGCATTTTATTAAATGTATAGATAAAGTAGTAGAGCCTTGGATATTATTTAAATAATAATTATAAAAAAACTTATCAATGATTATCCGACCATTGTCATGGATAGATTCAACAAAGAGTTCTGTATCCACTTAAAAGAGTATGAAACGAGTTCTAGTATTAGAGAAGAAATTGAAAACTTTAATAAAAATATTTATAAATAAATACTTAGGTTGTTTTCTATTTTAATGTACCCAGTCATAACAAATTAGACAGTAAAAGAACATCGTTGCGTTAAGTGGCTCTAATCAGTTTCTTGACTTCTGATTTTCATTCGAAAAATGGCTCTTATTATATCTTATTAGCCTCTAGGTAAAAAGATTGATTAGAAATCTATATATTATAAAGTGAACGAATGTTTGTTAGGTACGTAATTGGGTTGTGAGACAGCGGTAGCCCAGCGGTAACGCGCTCGCTTGGATATCGTGTAATGCAGGTTAAAATCCGGGTCTCGCTTCTCTAATAAATTTCCTTGTGCGAATCATTTATATCATGATTACCACTTGTCTTACGGTAAAGGAAAACATCGTGAGGAAACCTGCATGTCTGATAAAACCTAGCAACCTTTCGAAGGACATGTGAAGTCCGCCTGCAACACGCGCTAGGCCAGCGCGGTGGACTACGGCCTGATCCCCCTCGTACTGAGGGAGGTCCGTGCCCATCAACGGGACGTGAAAAAGGGCTGATAATGTATGATGAAATCAGGAGGTTTCTTGCCAAAATGGCACGATTCCTTTATAAACACTTTTGAGTGAAAATATAACCCACTGCCCAAATGGTCTAACTAACCGCTGTGTCATATGTTATGTTATTGGAAACTATTTTTATAGTTAACCTTAAAACGACAATTGACAAAAGATGGCTTTTGTCAATTGTCTTTATGTTATTCTCAACTTAACACAGGTATAGTGATTTAGTGAAGCGTGCAATGTTTTTGTGAGAACAAATATTTATTCCTTATCTTTTAATGATAGCAAGATGTAAACGACAAATTGAACAATGATTTGCTTATATATAGCTTTATGAGATATTTATTTATTTATTTATTTATTAGGTACTTGTTACTTTGTTTTCAATAAAAATATATAAGTACTTGTTTAGAAAGGAAGGACATGAACTACGAGTAAAATAGGAAATTCTTTGGTGCATTAAATAATAGTCTCACTGTCCTGTCATGGCTCACTTTTCGTATGATGTGTCCTGATATTCATGAAATCGGTAAACTATGATAAATAATAATTTATTTGATCATCTCAAACTTAAATAGAATACAGTTTAAAGTAATAGAAACGTCGGGAAGCAAAACATGACAGGACTACAAACAACAATAACGCAAAATAACGTGTAATCAAGTAAATGACGTTGAAAATAAAATAAATGTTCATTTTTAGTTATTACTGATCTCCATCATAGTATCTAGTACTTTAAACTTCTTTATACTTTATTCTTTTACTAAACTGAAAAACGTACCATATAAAAAAACGTAAGATACCTATAGACTAGATAAAATCTTCTGCACTTGTAAAGATTAAATCAGCTCTGGCGCAATGGCCACTCCCAGCTGCGACGGCCGTTTAAGTAATTCCTTTAAGGTATAGTAGGTTTTCTATTAAACAAACATACTTATCTGTATACTAGGTAATTACTATATTACTCATAAAATGAACAATGAAGGCGCGAAATTTTAGAAGCTAATGTTCCTCTAATGCGACTCGCACTCGCATCCCTCAGGATTAACATTAGCCTTATTTAAGAACGGCACCGCCATTTTTTGTTCGAACATAAACTAACGTCCTAACATATATTCATAGTGAAAAAGAAAAAATTAAGTAGAGAAAAAAATTGTACATTTAATTATAATAAAATTGTAAGTAAGTCGGATCCGTACATAGAATAATTTCTGGAAACTTATTGAAATAGGTAAATTACCTATACATAAGCCGTATCTATTTTTTTTTTGAATTTTTGTCTATTTGTCTAAACCGCATCACAAAAAAAACACTCCACAGATTTTAATGATATTTGAAATTTATTAGAAACCTACTCTAATTGTCAAATCGTATTAGTATCTGCGAACGAACCTGGGCGGAACGAGGATGAGTCGGTAATCTTAACATTAATAAATAAAACTTGGTGTTTTTGTTAACTTTAAATAAAACATCAAGGTTAACCTGCAGTACGCAGCCTCCATATTGTTGATTTCAAAATGTCCACATTATTGAAGTCATAATATTAGGCAATTTGGGGTTTCCCTTTCATGCAATTATAGGTCCACTTTGAGTAATACTGGAAAAACCAGTGACATTCACTTTACTATATTTTTAATTTGTGCTAATTGAAATTTGAAATTAAATATATTGCATAAAAGACGGTTCTTACTAATATTATAATTACTATACACGTATAATATTATGTTAGTCTCATGATTTTTTTATATATAAATAAAGTTGTCTTTGTACAATCTTCATTGTATACAAAAATATACATATGTTAATTAATTATTTATTCATAGTTATACTCATATATTAGACTTTAACACTAGTGACTCAACCTCGCTCCGGTACGTTTTGAAATAGTTTGACGCGAGTAATTAGCTATTATTATAATCGAAATTTCATCAAAATTAGTTATATACTAATGCCTTTCTCATGAGGTGGTTACGGACGGACAAATATTCTAAAAACTACTTATTATAAAAGATTCGGCATTGTATCTATAACTATTTTAATAAGTTATACCAAAATTTAAGGTATTCTAATTGTAAGTTTATTACATAATATGTGGTTCAGATGATTAGATTTTATAAAAATATCATAAGACAATTTTTAATTTACACAATTTATCATAGTACATGACACCCCCACCAAAACTTTTTGACTAAGCTCGAGAATTGCTTCATGGATACCATATGTTTTCGTAAAGAGTTACGTTATTCATATTGTAACGTAGTAACCTTTCACTTTCAACATCGGTGTCCAAAAATATAGTAGTGGCGTCAGTCTTCGAACCGGCGAGCTAGCTTGAAGTTCGATGCAAAGATGGTAAGTTATTTGGATATTTTTATCTTTTCTATTACTTTTTCACCTATAATTATTGATATTCAAATTGTAAATGCGACTGTCTGTTCTTTTATCTCATTTCATTATTTATGTGACCCAGACGACACGTGTACGAATGAAAAAGATTTTCGCTTAAACTAAAAATGATAAGCTGTAAAAAAATGATTCTAGTAACCATGGACGTAGTTAATACGTCTATGCTAGTAACATAAGTTTGGAAGGTAATACAATACGACTTAAGATGTGCATGATAATATCTAAACGTATACAGTTCAAACATAATGTTAGTTTTTACCATCGATTCAGTCAAGTTCGTCAATAGGTATCCTTGTGTAGAATAGACTTAGTAGTTCCTGAGATTAGTATAAAGAAAGAAACAACAAACTATATCTGTATAAAACATTTTGGTATGAAACTGCTTTTACTGTAACATTGCATACAAACTAAATGAATGTAATCAAGTTTCAAGCTATTTTCAATTAAACGTTCAACGCATACTGGGAATGAAACATTATTGAAATAACACATCATATTCGAAATTTCATTCCGGGTCATTGCAACGTGCAACAAATAACTATTGTCGATAAAAGAGTAAATTAGGATTAGCTATTTCAAAGAAATGATGAAGAAAAATATGAGGAAACCTGCATGTCTGAGAGAACCTAGCAAGTTTTCGAAAGACATGTGAAGTCCGCCAACCCGCACTAGGCCAGCGCGGTGGAAGATGGCCAGATTCCCCTCGAATTGAAGGGAAGGGTGGCCCGTGACCAGCAGTGGGACGTTAAAAGGGCTGATTACATTACATACATTTCAAAGTATTAACTGCTGAGAGGAAATACTTAGACAAGAATGTGTATTAGTAATTTGAAACAATACAAAACTCTTTACCGTACCTGTTTTTATGTACTCGTACCTTTTTTCTACACTCCTTCTATCTAGCGTTTAAGTTAATGAATTACTTAACTATATGTATATGATTAATGAATTATTGTACTTTTTTTAGAAAATCGCGATCATCATTTTTTCCCTACAATGCTTATTATATTTGGCAACGACTGAAGAAGTTCCAGAGACCAAAGATATTGGAAGTGAAGATTACGACGATTTGGGTCGCAAACACAGAAAGAAAAAGAAACATCAAAATAATCCATGCTACGGCGGTTATGGAAGGACATTTGGAGAAAAATTTGGTCCGCACGATTATACCTATATCAATGCTCCCGTTACTAATTACTTTTTTGGGTGTGGTGGGGCTCCAGCTCCTGTAGCTCCCATCCAGTATCCTACTCAATTTGGTGGCCACGGTAGTCATGGTCACGGAGGTCACGGTCATGGAGGTCACGGTCACGGAGGTCACGGTCACGGAGGACACGGTCATGGAGGATCCGGTCATGGCGGTCACGGTCAGGGGAGTTTCGGTTCATATGGAGACTTCCAAAGCTTCCAAGGACCACAAAATTATGGGTACAATCAAGGATATCAACAGTATCCCAACCAGTATCAAAATTACAACAGGCCGTTACAAAATGTTGTATCCGCAGCTGCATCAGGCTTCGGTAACGCTGTTGCTGGTTACCTCAGTCGCCCGAGAAAAGTGAATAAACAAGTGAATCAGTTCTTAAGACCATTATATAAACTGTTTTGAAGTGTTGCAGTGATTTGAAAGCAAGTCTTTTGCTCATGCGCAGCTTGTGGTCAAACGACTGATTGTATAAATGTTACAGTTTGATCGTGTTTTAATGCGTTATAAATTAAATAATATAACTAGTATTAAGAGTATGGTTATTAATCGTTTGTAAGATATAGGTTACTACGTGTACTTAGAGTAAGTTTCAGAAATGTGTTTTTGTCGTTTATCATCTTTCCTTCGCTTTCCTGTAATCTGCAGGAGTAGTTTCTTGAAAACGACGCAAGTGTGTCACAGGAAGACGACCAATGAACGCGCGCGTTGGTAAAGTTGGCAATCATATTATGATATTAATAAATAAACTAGCAGTTTATAAATGTAGATTATTGATCAAAAATGCAACTTACATGAAAAATTCATCTATAAACTGTTCATAAAATATGTCTTGGAAAATCTTATTGAAATAGACTATATTATTGAGATAGAGGCCAAATCTATAGCTACCAATCTATAGATTAGCACACCGAGTGATCGTGTAAAGTTTAGTAGCGGTTAAAGACATGAAATGATGCGAAGTTGTGGGTCGTAAAGAGTTAGGGTTTTTCCAAATTTGATATTAATTACATCATATTATGCGACTATTGTAAGATTTGGTTTCATTTTATTATAAGTTGGATGTTTTTTTCTTTATGTAGAAACACATTAAGACTCGTCTCTGTATGCAAATAATGTAAACATATACTGTAGGTATATGTATATCATATAGTTTTAAGCTGTTATTATGAAGTGTTAATAATAAAGATATTTAAGTTAGTGTTTAGTTTTTAGAAAGAAATAAAAATAATATTTTAATATCTTTAACTTTAATTTTAATATTATATTTTCAAGCTCAAAGTTTATTGAAAAGTGTTAAAGAAAAAAACTAAATTATAATCTCTGCAATGATTGAAAATTGAAATATAAGTAACTTAAATTACCTAATTAGTACACTTGATTTATTTGATATATTCAATGTTTTTATTATAAGGACTAAGGAGCATAGTAATAATTTTAAAGTCATTTAAATCTACAGCAAAATTAAATATAAAATTAGTCATCTTTAAAGTTAATAATGTGGTAATGTGTAGACATATTACGAGATTCACCATTTTTCACACAATTATAGAAAACTTATACAGAATCTACCAATGACCAAACCTAATCCTTTCACCCCAAAACAGTGTCTCGTCCGTTTTAAATAAAAAAGTACGTAAACCGAAGCAAAATTACACTAATAAGAGAAAATATTTTGTATAATAATGAATTTCTATTATAAGCTTTTATTCACATTTTTATAAGTGATGTGCACTAATTATTATAACTGTTTACAGAACTTATAGTCTTAAGTCCTGTCTCTGGTCGCACTACCCAATACATGTCAAATAATAAAATTAATTGTGTCTTACGTTGTTACCTAACAAGATATATTTTTATATTTTTCATAATATTCATCATCATCATCATCAGCCCTTTATTAACGTCTCATTGCTGGGCACGGGCCTCCCTCAGTGCGAGGAGGATCAGGCCATAGTCCACAGCGCTGGCCTAGTGCGTGTTGGCGGATTTCACATGTCTTTCGAAAACTTGCTAGGTTTTCTCAGACATGCAGGTTTCTTCACGGTGTTTTCCTTCACCGTAAGACAAGTGGTAATCATGATAGACATGATTCGCACATGAAAATATCAAAGGTGCGAGAGCCGGATTTGAACCCGCATCACTCGGTTATCCAAGCGACGCGTTACTGATGGGCTACCACTGTCTTAATATTAATTACAAATAAATAGGAAAGTATTGATTAATATCCTCTACAAGTCTCTAAGACAATTCAAGTTTCAATCATGGAAACGGAATACGTTCTAGTTTACAAGATATTGCTAGTATTTATTTAGTAGGTCAGTAGTAAAGGCAACTCTGAAATGTAAAAGCATATTACCTACTACCATTCGAACGAATTTTCGAATACTTCGAACATTTGTGATTCTTATAAATAAGTCAAATATGGGAGATGTCCAAATATTAATGAAAATGGTGATTCAGCGATACTGCCTACCTAGTATAGTAATACTCGTTTTGTGATAAGCCTATAAGCGTCGCCTTTTGAAACTCAATATGATTCAGTGAAGGAAGACATCAGTTTAAAATTCATGGTTCGTTTTCAAGTAGTATACAACAAAGTTGCGGGAAGCGTTTGTACGCTTAGATATTTTAAGCTATGTAACGGATTTCAATGGAATTTTCATCAATAGATAGACTATACAATAATAATTTAACGTAAAACGTATCTAGAGACTAACCTAAGCCTGCGACCGAAGAATGAGTCGCCACTATACAATAATAATTGAACGTACACAATATTAGGCCAAAATAAACTCGGTTTCTAACTGTCATGGCCACAATCAAAGCGTATTTGTTCTACGATAATAATCAAAGCTTGTCGGTATATTATAGGATTGAAATCCGATTGGCAATTGTATTTAACAACATTGATATCTACTTATACGTTTCATTATTTAAGAAGTAAAGGGATTTATACCGGAACCCTAAGGGCTAATATGCTTAATAAAATTAGGTTTTCATTAAACTAACGCTCGCTTCCTCGCTTTGCTCGGGTTCCTCCCTAGTTAGTGTAGATTTCATGAGGTATTTTCGGCAGTAAAAATTGACATACATTTTGACCTGTTATTATAATTGAGAATCAAACACACTTACCATGTGATGTTTGATTTCTAATTATACGAGTGTCTTGACCGAAGATGATTACGATCCCGCCTTTCCCGTAAATATTTAAAACTCGTTTCGTTCGATTCTTTATAAATTATAGCCTATGTGATGTTCTGATGTGTAAGCTATATTATTGTAAAGTTTCATTTAAATTCATTCAGTAGTTTTTACGTGAAAGAGTGACAAACATCCATTCATACTTACAAACGTTTTACGTTTATAATTAAATATTAGTAGGATTATCTTTTTTGACGTAAACTCAGATTTGTTTCGAATAATTTTTATAACTAGGTTTGGCGGTGATTCTAAGTTCGTCTGTATTTATGTCTTTGGGATGTTACTGGATGTATCATGTACTACATTTAAATGCATGAAAACGAAAGGCTTCATGCACATATTCATATTTAAAGTATTTTTTATGTTAATTTTTTTAAAGGCTCGTCAACCATTGCAAATTGGTAAGTCAAAAAGAAAATATCAGATTATGATAAGCTATTCTTAGCGTGCTGAGACGTATGCACTAGGCTACTCTGCGTGGCACACCTAAGCTATACCTAGAAATTCAATACTAATTAGGTACAGTACTAAGTTTAAATTACAAATCTTCGTTATTTTTATTGTTGCAGCAGTCCTCCGGGTGATTTCGCTGAATACCGACCGAGAGATCAAAATATAGTAGTAAATGTGGAAAGGAAAGCTGCAGAATTAAGCAATGATGACGGAGGCGATGGACACTTTCATGTCTCACATCCTACCTCGTAAGTATCGACACTTGAAAAGAACATCGGTGTTACTCAGTAGGTATTGGGTTATGATGATATTTCAACGACATTATTTTGACGACACGACGATTTGAAGCAGGTTTAAATCCCGAGTTTTGCATTTCTAATATTTTCATGTGGGAATTATTTTCAACATTATTAACAGTTGTCTTAAGGTGAAAAAAATATCGCGATAAAATCTTCATATTTGAGAAAACTCAGCAAGTTTTCTAAAGACGTGAAGTGCATGAGCCCACTAGTATTGAAGGGAAGCCCGTTACCAGCAATTAAAACTTAAAAAGTGCATGCAAAATATTTAGTTATTTTTCGCAGATTTTGATATTATCACCAGCAAAATTTTGTTTATATCAACCTAATTCAAAGACGTCTTATGTTGAAAATTTAAAACTACTGTTAGTTGATCTAGATTTAAACTCAATTGGCTATTCAATCCTTTGTCCTCGCCATCCTAATATTTATTTATCAGTTTCGAAATATACCGACTAATTTGAATAACTTCGCAGATACGCAGATACTTTGTTGCACTTATTCCGAGGTAACATAGGCTCAGGGCTGTTAGCTATGGGAGACGCGTTTAAGAACGGAGGCATCATCTTTGCGCCAGCCATGACAATAATACTTGGTATCATATGTGTACACGCTCAACATATGCTGGTGAGTTACCAACAAATATTAATAGTAAATGTGAATCAATCATTTAGTATACTATTTATATTGAAAAAAAATCTTGAAAATTTTAATAGAATCTTAACTTTAACTACAATTTTCTTAACTTTAAAATTAGTGTACCTAAAACTTAACCTATAAATAGTAATAAAGTATTTCTGTATCGCGTTTGACAACAAAAGAATTGTAAGAAACATGAGGCACATATCGAATCGATTTTTTTCAATCTAAAGTTGATAATAGAAAGTAAAAGACAATTATTGACGATTTTAGTAGTTTGAGGAATCTTAAGTGAACTCAATAATTTTTTTAATGATTTCTAAGGAAGCTAAAGAAAAAAAAACTTTATTTTTGGGTTATCCTTCTTAAAAGTGCGTGTAATAATGTTGTCTGTTTGATTTAGCCAGTTTTGTATTCTTCATCAGCTTAATTGTTCAGACGAGATGCATAAGAAAACAAAGCGGGAGAAGCCACCAGGCTTCGCGGATACAGTGGCTCTAGTGTTCGAGTACGGGCCACCTAAGCTTCGGCCTATGGCGCCTGCCATGAAAATACTAGTCAACATCTTCTTATGTATTACGCAATTGGGATTTTGCTGTATCTACATAGTATTTATCGCTAATAACGTGAAAATGGTAATCTTTTTAGTAGTTTTGTAAGTTATTTTTAAGGCTTTATGCCATAGCTCTAGCATAATTTGCTGTATAATAACTTTTTTAACATAAAACATGTGTTTTTTAAAGTATGCTGTATCGTTGTTTATAAGAATTTTTAGCTCATTTACCTACTCTCTGTGGCGTCACAAGATGTTGCTACTTATAATTAATTAAGAAAAGATAATTATTATGTTAAAATAACACGTTCGTTTTTTTAACGAATAGATAATTAATTGTAATATAATTATTATGAAAAATACACATAGATTTTTTTTAAAGTAGCACACGTCAATGCATATATGTATAATATAATATAAGAAGAATATTTTATAATTACAGATTTGCGATCAATATGGCGTCCACGTAGATTTATCTATTCACATGATATTCGTAGTCGTGCCTATCTTGCTCTTGTGTATGGTGCGAAATTTGAAATATCTGACGCCATTTTCAACCCTTGCCAACGTTTTAATGGCGGTGGGGGTTGGGGCGGTTTTGTATGAGGCCACCCAAGATCTACCTTCAGTTCAATCCAGGGAGTATATAGGGACTTGGCATCAACTACCCTTGTACTTCGGCACTGCTGTTTACGCTTTTGAGGGAATTGGTCTGGTAAGTTGGAGTTTAGATTAGATTTATATTATAAAGAGATAGCGACTTACCTTCGTTTCGCTTGTATGCGTCTGGTATACTTTTGAGCGGAACCCTTATTGTTTTTTAATGTAAAAGTACCCTAAGTGACTCTTTACAATATAAGCTGCCATGCCATCAATCTGCCAGTGAAAATTTCGTCAAAATCTGTCAAGCCGTTATGGAAATTCAGTCAGAATATAGCAGACAGTGGTAGGCCAGCGGTAACGCGTCGCTTGGATAACCGAGTGATGCGGGTTCAAATCCGGTTCTCGCACCTCTGATATTTTCATGTGCGAATCATTTATATCATGATTACCACTTGTCTTACGGTGAAGGAAAACATCGTGAGGAAACCTGCATGTCTGAGAAAATCTAGCAAGTTTTCGAAAGGCATGTGAAGTCCGCCAACACGCACTAGGCCAGCGCGGTGGTCTATGGCCTGATCCCCCTCGTACTGAGGGATAGCAGACAGACTGATAGACTAATAGAATTATGAATTTTAATATTAGTGTTACCTTATAGTAAGTTCAGTTGTGTTAGTTCCTGTATTGGCATCCGTTGTCTAAACGGTTTGAAATAACTAAAATTAGCAAGGTTTTATTTACAAGGGTTTAATTAGTTCATTATATTTTATATTTATTATTACAATTTATATTTATATAAAGGTTTTAACTTAAAAGTTTAACTTATTGTTATTTTTTATTTCATTATTTAGTAAACACGTTATACTACTGTAGTTTTAATACAGACCGTTCAGACTTTGTTGCAATTATTAAGAACTAGATAAGAACATGTGATAATTTAAGTACCATATATATATCATGCGCTGTAGATAATAGCCTATTAAATGAAATAGAATGGTTTTATTTTTCTATTTTAGATTTCTTTTAACCATACATTCTACTTCATTTCATTATTTTACTTTTCGCACATTTTATTTGCATATAAGTAGTTTAAGTTGTCTTATATTGACATTAATTATTAGATATGTTTATCACATAGGTAAAAATATTTAGAATTAATTTAAAATATTTAATTTAAAAATTAATAAGTTATGTCTTTTGCAAAACATTTTCAATGTATTAAGTAATCTATAAATAAGTACTTAAGATGAAAATAAATCGTTTGTATAAGGTTCTATTCACACGATAAGATTTTAGCGCGTTGTCGTTACGCATTTAACGCAGTTTTCCATTTTGTATTTTTAGGTACCAAATGAAAGGACACACTAAGTTATTTCTAAGTTTTATTCAGCTCGTTCTTGAGTATTATATAACTAATATCTTAAAAGCTGAAGGGGAACGCGAGCAATCTACCTCAGTTTAATATAAAATATTAAAAATCGAAACTTAAGATGAGAATTCTTAAGGACTTGGAGTTAGTGCTTTAATATCAATAATTTGCTCTAAGTATTTTTAAAATTTAATAATATAAAATATTTTGAGTACATATTTTATCACTACATAGTATAAAACAAAGACGCTTCCCGGTGTCTGTCTGTCCCTATGTAGGTATGCTTAGATCTTTAAAATTACGCAACGGATTTTGATGCATTTTTTAAATAGATATAGTGATTATAGTGGTTTAACTAGCGGAACCCGCGGCTACGCTCGCGCTAAATCTAGGGACAACCTCGAGCGAAGCGAGGGTGAATCGCTAGTATATACTAAGATATTTTATTTCAAACTGAAATATATTAAAATATAGCCACTATATTATTTATTCAATATTTTACATACTATTTGTTGCAGGTATTACCTTTAAAGAATGAGATGAAAAAGCCAGATTCGTTCCAAAAGCCCCTCGGTGTTCTGAACGTGGGTATGGTTATAGTAGCTTGCATTTTCGTGGTAGTCGGTTTCCTCGGATACTTGAAGTGGGGTGAAGATGTCGCTGGCAGTCTTACTTTGAATTTAAAGCCTGGACAAGTGTGAGTGAAAAAGTCTTTATTGAAAAACAAATACATTGGTACAACCTTACACAGCCCTAGCTCCTGAACTATACTTTGTCCATTTTGTTAATGGTTTTTTGACAGCTCACGCCCACGAAGTTTCGTATTTAATGGTTAGCCATTAAAGTTAAAATGTCATACACATTAATATTGTACTTCATGGACGGGCACCTCCCCCTTATTGCTGTGCCACACATAACGATTACTACGATTGTGCCACAGATTACAAATAATCGAGAGAAATCAATGCTAATATGTAAATAAGGTGTAATATGTTATTTAATCAGGAAGACAACAAAATTTTAAGGTTGAAACCAATAAATTAAGACATTAACATTATGTAAAGTTTTACTTTCTTCTTATTATAATCATAGAAATAAAACAACTAAAATAGTTTAATTCCTTTTATTAACCTGATTCGCAAGAATCATCATTTATATTAATTTGTCCGATGAGTCCGATATTAATTATTAACTCTTGTGTGCATAAATTATCAAAATATACAATGTCACGGCCCGAATCACATTATGATTCTCTTAGTTCTCTCCACCACACTTGATTTTTACGATAATAATATTTATTTTCATGTTAATAAATATAAAAATAAATATTATTTTATACTTTAAAAAATAAGAGAAATCGATTATTACGTCATTTTGTCATCACTATAGCTTGTCAGTCAGCGAGCTGTCAAAAAACCATTCTGAAAAATTCTGAAAAAACCATTCTGACTAATCATGTTAATAAAAGGATTTAACTATTTTAGTTGTTTTATTTGTATGCCTTATACTAAGAAGAAAGTAAAACTTTACTATTAACTTTAATATTTTAATTTATTGGTAAACCAATAAATTAAAATATTAAAGTTAATAGTTAAGATTTAAAAATCTTAAATTTATTTTTGTCTTCCTTATTAAATAACATATTACACCTTATTTACATATTAGCATTGATTTCTATCGATTATTTGTAATCTGTGGCACAATCGTAGTAATCGTTATGTGTGGCACAGCAATAAGGGAGAGGTGCCCGTCCATGAAGTACAATATTAATGTGTATGTCATTTTAACTTTAATGGCTAACCATTAAATACGAAATTTCGTGGGCGTGAGCTGTCAAAAAACCATTAACAAAATGGACAAAGTATAATACGAATTAATGAATATTAGATTAATTTTATAATAAACAAAATATTTCCTTAGACTCAGCACAACAGTACAAGTGTTGATCACAGTCGCTATTCTTCTGACGTACCCGCTGCAGTTCTACGTACCCATTGCAATCTCTTGGCCCGCGTTGCGCAAGAAGTATGTGAAGAAGTCCCCCGTGATTAAGGAGCTGGGCTACCGTGCTGTACTGGTTTTGATTACTTGTGAGTGATTTTATAGATACATTTGTTTTTACTAATGGGTTTGCTTGAAAAGGGCCGTGACGAACTCCTTTTTTTGCTTGAAAAGTGCTGTGACGAACTCTTCTTTTAGCACATTTGGTAGCAAAAATGGGTCAGGCTAATATTGTCCACATTACGACACGGACCAGCTTATATGTCATCATGCTAAGTAATTTGAATTAAAAAATATATTTTACTTACAAGAACCTTAAAAGAATCAAAATTACCATACTTAATAATTAGAACAATTGGCATAAATGGCATATTATCGATGCTGAGGCCGAATGTACTTATTAAGCTTTTTTGTTCATTTGTATGTCTGGTAAAGCATCACGAGAAAACCACTGAACAAATTTCGATGAAATAAAGTATAGTAATAGTTGGTTGTCTGAGACAACATAAATAATGTTCACCGACCGATTCCAGCTATGGTGGCCCATCTTATTGAGACTAGCCAACTGTGCAGGAGATATTAGTGTCACAAGTGTATACGCAGACACAAGTGTTCTCTCAATTAGTTCCTATCACTCTCATACTCCGGTATGACGACTGTTCGGTACGGGGGTGACTCACCGCCAACTTCCCAAGGCTTATTAAACAGAAAGACTCAATAATTAAACTTAGCCCGACCCGGGACTCGAACCCAGGACCTCGCACGACCGTACATGCTAGCCACTACACCACCAAAGCATATAGGACAATTTATTGCCGTCAAATTCTCATCACTGAGAAATCTATACTGTTAAAATGTACCAAGAACCCAAACAGAGCGAGGGACAGTTATAAGTAAGCATATTTAAATGTTTCAGTTGCCTTAGCCGAGTCAATCCCTCAGCTGGGCCTCTTCATATCTCTCGTGGGAGCCATCAGCAGTACTGCCCTAGCTCTCATGTTCCCTCCGATCATACAACTCGTGTCTACATACCAGAACAACAACACTTTGTCTACAGTGATGGTGGTGAAGAATATGGTGATCATCACCTTGGGTGTGTTTATCTTCATCACTGGCACATACCAAAGCTTAGCAGCTATCGTTCAAGCATTTTAGATTTTTTTCTTACTTATTGTGGGGCGGGTTAATTTTAGATGTTCTTAGTAGCTATCTTCTAGTAGGTAAGGTATTTATGCGAATAATGTTAGTTTATGCTTTGACGAAGCTCGTGCGCATTATTACTATAAATGCGAATAAGTATTATGTGTTTGGCCTGAATAATTTTGTTAAAAAATGTAACAAACGAACACATATACACTTTCGTATACATGTTAATAGAAGTGTGATACAGTGAAATCAATGTCCAACGTGAAATTCCGTTTTGGGTTATATATTGGGTTATATAATAGTCTCCTAATGCGCAAGCGATGTGAACGGGACAAATTAACAAATCTCAGCTATTTTCTTAAGACAAATGTTTGAGGGCCTACACTTTAAAATACAACATGATTACTAGTAAAAAAAATTATTTTGGCTCGTGAACTTAAAAAAGCCGCGTGTGCAAAGGCCCTTAAACTTAATAGGTAGATTATAAAAACGTATATCTTTCTAAATATACTTAAAGATAAGAAAACTTTATTACTGTTGCTATCTTCGATCTTGTAATGTACTATGATCTTTATGTATACGGTAAGTGAAGCTATTTATAATTCAAAAATGTTAACTTTAATGGATTCTTTATAATTATAAATCAGTTGACAATATTTAAAGTGACTGTTACACCAAATTTTAAATATGTTAGATGTTTAATTTATTTAAGTCTATATTATCGTTATACTTGTACCGTTTTGATAATTTATTTTTGGTATACTTAGGTATATTTGTTTTTTTTACTTAATATTACAACTAAGCTCTCATTTCTATAGTATTTTTTAGGAGAGGTATATATTGTGTCTTCGAAATAAATCAATTTACTTTTTATATAATTATTTTAATTTAACTAATAGTGCATTTCGATACCTTAATTCGCAAATCGGCTAACTCCGTTAACGTGAACTTTTTAAGGGGCCACTAAAATCGTTATTATTTCAAAAATAAGTGTTACAAACTCGTACAACATGATTTTTTTAGATTAATTAAGAATATTACGTTAATTATAAACAAAGTATTGTTCCGAATTTATAATAAGTATTATTGTATTTCTTTATGTTGGTAGCCTTTGAAAAAAATATTGAAAAGGAGTTAACCGATTTGCGAACTAAGGTATCGATTTGTAGGTATAACCATACCTTATATACCTATAAAATTTTTGAGACAGTTCTTGCCTCGACTGTCCTCTACTACAGGGGCTTAAATCATTAAACACTTACTACTTCTTTAAACATTGTCATCTTATTATAAATAATAAAAATAAGGCAGTTAATTATTAATAGCTATTTTTAGTTTTAATTTATATATAACGACTTCATTATATTTTTTTACTTATGTATTTAAACTAATGATAAAATAATAAAAAAATACAATATTTACAAAATATTACCACCGAAATCATCTGTCATGTACAAAATCCTTTACTAGATCATATTTCTTCATATACCTATTTAATAAAACATTTTTTGTCTAGGACAGTAAGTACCTACCTATCTATAGTATATAGTTATTATAACAAATTGTAGTGTTGTATAAATGTTCATCAAAATATATTGAATGATTGTAATCGTAAGTGTATTTTAGACCAGGTTAGACTTGCGTGCTTCATAGATTATTATTTTAAGCTTTTGCATCCGTAGGTACGTCTTGACTATGACATACCTATTAAATGACTAATTGAATTACTATAAAAATGAACTATTTATTGAAGATTTATATTTAATAACTTTGTGAGATACTAAAACAGCCACAAAAAATTGGCGCGTATATAAAAAATATAGAAAGAGCGAACTATTCTAGTAGAAAGAAATAACTGTATTTTATTCCAAATTGAATTTATAAATTAAATGCAAATAATATTCTATTTTAATTACTTAAAAATTATATTATAACGGAATGTAAAAAAAATATATTAAATAGTTATTTTCATTAATAATATTTCATTCAATATAGAATCTTCTGGCCGCACATTCGTTTTCTCTCTGGCAAAAAAGGTCCATTCTATCTCTATGGTATAATCAGATACAGTGATACAAGAAATTACAAGGTAATAAAAGCCACAGGGTATTACCTCATGCAAAAAAAATCTTCTCATCTTAGACAATAATAAAAAAGCGCAGGTTTGTACTCCGGCCCATTACAGCATTGACACAGGTACATATAAATGGTTCAAATTAAAAAAATATATTTAATGGTCTCTTTAGGAATAAGTTGCCAATATAATTAAATAATATACCTATAAATAAGACGTATTAAATAATATACCTAAGTGTTAAACACTTTCTATATTACCTATTTGCTTTTATACTGTGATACTTTATTTTGTGATCTATGGAAATAAATAAATGTTGAAATATGACGTTTTTTTATCTTTACCTATTCCTGACATTTAATTGGCGAGTCCCATAGGATTTCTAATCCAGTAAAAGTTCTCATGACACTGGCAGAATGTATGTATGTAAAAAAAGTACTCATTAGCTTTTTGATTAAGTCTGAGTTGAAATCATAGTAGTTTCATTTAGTATTACATTAGTTAGTATTATTCAATGAACTTCAATATGAAGTGACAAACATATTCATCTATAATAATAAAATAGTTTATAGGCAGTTTTTTGTTTGTACGCGTTGACCACAGAAACTACTAATACGATTTTAAAAATATTTTCTTTACTATTGTGGTTTAATGCTGAAAAAAATAGGAATCCTTCAAAATAACAGCTGCAAAATCGGAAAGTTCAGACACGTTTATTTTATATATATCACTACACACGTACAACCGTATCGAAGTAACACGAAGCGAGGGTCAGTTGCTAGTTACTCAAACTAGTGTATCACTCACGAAATAGAAAAAACAGTGGAAGTGAAATACAACAAAATTTATATCGGAACCGGTGTCGCCAAACTAACACAAATAAACCGATAATCATATTATGCACTACAAACAAATTATTAATTTGATTCGTCGTTTTATTTTAGTCATAACTATCATAAGTCACAAATCATAAATCTGGAAATAAACTTAAAATCCTATCGATAAGAATTATTTTACTTAAGCGCAGAAAGTTTTTACGATGTTTTGTAATCTGAACTCAAACATATTCGTTGACATGAAGTAATTTTGCTATTCGATAATAGAATGCGGTAATCTCAGCGACAGCAATTATAAACTTAATTATTTGTAACGTTAGGTTGACAGTCGCGCGTATAGGTCGAAATCAACCGCTACTCGACCAAGGTCACGCTATTGTAGTGACACATTGATTTTTAATTACATTATCGACATCGATAAATACCTTAATTATATGATTCATTCAAGAAATAAGATTTATAAGAAGTTCAGTAAAACTGTTGGAGGAATGACGTGATATTATTTAAAAATAAAAATACTACCAGCGTTTTTGTGAAAACTAAAAATATTTTTAATTAATGTCCCACTGATGTTCATTGAGTTATTACAAGAAAAAGTTACACAAAGGAACGTTATAATAATAATTATGTATGCAATGCAGCATACCTAATTATTTTTATATTATATCTAATTTTTTAAAGTTCTATTTGACTTTTATTTACAATAAGGAAATAACAAATACGTAATATTTTAAGAGGTGGTAAAGATGCCATACAAGCGAAAAGAAAACTTAAATTTGTATTTGTAATGTGATATATTAAAAATTAAAAAAAGATTTTCTTTTATCGATATCTAACGATATAATCTACATTCAACCCTTCTACATCCCTAATCGAGTAGCAAAGAATTTTCGAGATTGACATAACGATTCCATGTTGAATACAGTCAATCCAAAATGAACTTTATTTTAATTACATAAGATTGACTTTACTAGACGTTCTAATTAATTATTAGTGAACTGAAATAAACTAAGATTTTATTTGGAAATAAATATTGTCGTATTCACTGATGGTACGAAACACCTCCATTTTTAATGTTTTTTCTCCTACTATCATTTTTGCACTCCAAAATGGAACAATACGGCATATTTACGAAAAATAAATTTCGATGTGATACGACCAACTTGACGCGTTGTCAAAACGCATCTGAGTCTGAGATTATATTCCAAGATCCCACTGCATGATTCTGCAGGTACGCGTTTTTTTGATTAAATTAATTTTAAATGAATGTTGAGGAAGCATTCAATGGATTAGCGACAGGTTGCCAGTAAAAAGTTGGCCGCAATTACCTGTAATTAATTCATGTATAATCCATTTTCTGGTGTAAATTGCAGTTATATGTTTTTTTAATCAATTTTACGTAATTTTAAAGGAAATGATGTAAAGAATAGAAAAAAAAATGGTTGCCAGCTCCCAATCAGCCGCAACGTTAGGGTTGCCAGGTGTAAACAGGTATATTATTGTTAGTTATTTACAATCATTTGTTTTTTTAAAAATAAATATTACAAAATTAAGTTTTATATTACCTGTTCACGATAATGCATGGTTGCCAGTTAAAAAATGGCCGCAACCAGAGGTTTCCATGCTTTCTTTTAATCAACGATTATTCCTCCAGGTAAGTGTGAGTGCAAAAGAATGGATTGTTACGTGATGTAAACAAGAGTACAATGTAGTGTAGATGTAAATCTAGTATTTTTCTTTCATGAAAATAATTTCGCGTGACAAAAGAACAATTTTTATTGAAAAAGTGGTCTACGAAATCTTTGAAGCACTTCGATGATGCTTTATTTGTTCATTCAATGTTCATGTATTAGGTACATTTTCGTTTTTTTTTTATGTAGAACTAGTTACTTTCTTTTTATAATAAAATCTTATCAATAATATCGTACTTAAATCGTAATAATTAAATCAAAATAATAAATATTAGTCAATCAGCGTAATGGAACATAAAATAAATATTTAAAAACAAAAAAAAAATTTTTTTACAAATTATGTACCTGCTACATAATTTACTCATTTTAAATCTTACAATTGTTCAAATATTTAATATTTTTCCTTAATTTTCTGTACTTAACTAGAACATTGAACATTGTTCTTTATTTATGTAGGTTGATCTTTAGTGTAGGTATTTCATTACAGCAAGTAAGCTGTTTATAATATTAAGTTTTATTTTGTTTAGGGCTTGGCACCGACTTCAAATCTATCAATAGGTAGCACATATAAATAATAGTAATTTATGAATATTAAAGGTATTAGGTTTGCATAAGATATGTATGAAATTTAATCTTTATTAATTTATTTTAAACTTTTTAGTTTTGGAAGTCGGTTTTGGAAAAGAAGTTTACTAATTTTATTTTTTACATTTCAGTGTCTGTAATAGGTTGTTCTGTAAACTACAGTAGGATTTTTCTAGATTACATCAAGTAAACTATAACATTTTGTTGCTTTTAATTGTCATATATTAAATACATAGTATCTACAAATCGTGCCGCGTGCCTCAAACAATATAAATCCCAAGAAACGGGAACGGAATAATAATATATAAACAACGTAAATGAAAACTCATATAAAAGTACACATACTAAAATTACATCATCCACGTAAACAAACAAAAATGTTCATAAAATGAAAACTATTGGGCAAAACTATGTTAAATATAATATTATATTGTTAATATTTGTACAATTGTAAGATTTAGAATAAGTAAATTATGTAGTAGGTACATAATTTGTATAAAAAATTGTTTTCTTAGGTTTACGCGAATGTTTGACATTATAAATGAAACTATCTTTTCGGATTTTGTCGCGGATTTATTATGATTTTTGTTTTGAACCAAAAATCATAATAAATCCGCGACAAAATCCGAAAAGATAGTTTCATTTATAATAATAAAAAAATTGTTTTTCATTTTTTCAATATTTATTTTATATTCCATTACGCTGATTTACTAATATTTATTATTTTGATTTAATTATTACGATTTAAGTACGATATTATTGATAAGATTTTATTATAAAAAGAAATTAACTAGTTCTTCATTAAAAAAAACGAAAATTTACCTAATACATGAACATTGAATGAACAAATAAAGCATCATCGAAGTGCTTCAAAGATTTCGTAGGCCACTTTTTCAATAAAAATTGTTCTTTTGTCACGCGAAATTATTTTCATGAAAGAAAAATACTAGATTTACATCTACACTACATTGTACTCTTGTTTACATCACGTAACAATCCATTCGTTTGCACTCACACTTACCTGGAGGAATAATCGTTGATTAAAAGAAAGCATGGAAACCTCTGGTTGCGGCCATTTTTTAACTGGCAACCATGCATTATCGTGAACAGGTAATATAAAACTTAATTTTGTAATATTTATTTTTAAAAAAACAAATGATTGTAAATAACTAACAATAATATACCTGTTTACACCTGGCAACCCTGACGTTGCGGCTGACTTTACGAAAGGTCGCTCCACAGCAGATGCTAGTGTTGAGCTAGTAAAAAATATTTTTGAGGCTTGGGAGAGGTCACAGGATGCTCTTGGGATATTCTGTGACTTATCCAAGGCCTTTGATTGTGTGCATCACGAGACGTTGATCAGGAAACTGCATCATTATGGGATTAGATATAAGGCACTCAACCTCCTGAATTCCTATCTCAGTAATAGAATTCAGAGGGTTGATGTAAATGGTAAGAGATCTCCTGGAGCTCCGTTTGCTATGGGGGTTCCACAAGGTTCTATTCTTGGTCCATTTCTCTTCCTAATGTACATAAATGATTTGCCATTCTTTGTACAGGACAAACATGAGATAGTATTGTTCGCAGATGACACATCACTTATTTTTAAGGTAAAACGTAATTTACTTATGTACGACGATGTAAACGATGCTCTCTCAAAGGTTGTCTATTGGTTCGATTCGAATAATTTATTATTAAATAACAAAAAAACAAAATTAATAAAATTTACAACACCTAATGTTAAAATTGCTGATAATGGTGTAGTATTGGGTGGAGAGATGTTAAGGCCGATAGAATCAACTAAATTCCTAGGTATCATCATAGATTCGAAATTACAGTGGAATCTCCATATTGAGGGGCTAGCGAAAAGACTCAGCTCTGCAGCGTTTGCGGTAAAAAAAATTAGACTTATTACAGACGTAGATACAGCTCGCGTAGTATATTTTAGTTATTTTCATAGTATTATGTCGTATGGAATCCTATTATGGGGTAATGCAGCTACCGTTAATACCATTTTTGTCCTGCAGAAAAGAGCTATTCGTGCCATATATAGTTTAGGACCTAGAGTATCATTAAGAGAAAAGTTTAAAGAAATAAAAATATTGACTGTTGCTTCCCAATACGTGTACGAAAATGTTATGTATGTTCATAAAAATATACACGAATTTCCCAAGAATTGCGACATGCATAGCATTAATACTAGGAGCAAACATAAACTTGTAATGCCTGTGACTCGCTTACGCCGAGTCAGTAACTCTTTTTATGGACAATGTATACGTCTATACAACAGGATCCCAGAAAACGTTCAAAAAGCTTCTATTGCCAAATTTAAAAAAATTGTGAAGGAACGTTTGTGTACTAAAGGCTATTATTCGATTAACGACTTTTTAGAAGACAGTACGCCTTGGGAATGATGTGATCGCCGCCAGGCTATTTCAACATATAGAATTATTGTAATTCTACAATTTAATCTAAAAAAAAAGAGTGAGAATACGATAAAAAAAAAAATTAGTCCCGCTGAGTTTCTTTCGCCAGTTCTTCTCAGGTCAGAGGTTTCTTCTTTCCGAACTGGTGGTAGACTCATGACGTTCAGTAAGAAATTGTAACAATTTTTATGCTGAATAAAATATTTTGATTTGATTTGATTGATTTGGACTGGGAGCTGGCAACCATTTTTTTTTCTATTCTTTACATCATTTCCTTTAAAATTACGTAAAATTGATTAAAAAAACATATAGCTGCAATTTACACCAGAAAATGGATTATACATGAATTAATTACAGGTAATTGCGGCCAACTTTTTACTGGCAACCTGTCGCTAATCCATTGAATGCTTCCTCAACATTCATTTAAAATTAATTTAATCAAAAAAACGCGTACCTGCAGAATCATGCAGTGGGATCTTAGACCATTAGGTATGCGTAACACCGCATAGTAGTGGCGAGCGTACCACGCCTACTTGGCAATTCCACCGTTTTTTCTATTTCATGGTATCACTACATATTATAATTGTAATACAAAGTCGTCTGCCGTGTCTGTCTGTCTGTTCGCGATAAACTCAAAAACTACTGCACTTATTTTCAAGCTGTTTTCAAAAATGGATAGAGCGATTCTCGAGGAAGGTTTAGTATATACTTTGTCAAGTTTTTGAAGTTATACTTCATGACTCGACATCATTTTCGAGGTTTCTCGGGGTGCTAATTGCGAAAATGAGGTCCATTTTCAAATCCAAGATGGCGGACATCCGGTTTTTTTTTTCAACAATGACATGGGTGTCATTTTCGAGGTTTCTCGGGGTGCTGATTACGAAAATGAGGTCCATTTTCAAATCCAAGATGGCGGACATCCAGTTATTTTAAACAATTACATGGGTGTCATTTTCGAGGTTTCTCGGGGTGCTAATTGTGAAAATGAGTATGTATTATTTAATGATGCCAAAGAAGTATAACTTCTAACGCGTGTACATAAGTACACACACAAATTTTTTGTATACATATACATATAAATCTGATATATAAAAAATACGTAAATCTTATATTATAGACAGAATAATTTATTATATACATATTTGAATAATTCGATAACAGCTTTTATCTGTTAATATTAAAAAAAAACAAGTAGAATTGAAATATTTATTCAATAAAAGACAAACATTAAATAGGAAACGTGTACATTAATCCAATGGAAAAAACATTAAGAAGCACTTTTAAATTTTACGCATAATATGATAAATAGTGAAAAATTTTTAATTCTAGGCCCATTACTTTACATTACATCTACTTTGTACTAGAATAAATACTTAATCTTACTATAAGTACACCCACAACAGTCTAAAGCAGTCATGCGCAGTATGCCATTTGTCAGCAATATGTGATCAAATCAAATCAAATCTGTGATTGAAATAGAAACATAAACGATTTAATGCGTAAAAGTGAGAGAACAAGAAGGTTAATATTTAAGTTTTATGTTAATTAGTTGGATAAAAAGTACGATAGTAAAGTTAAATACTATTAAAATACAGCGTGTAAAAATATTGCAAACAAAAAATCTCATAAGTAATTTCTATTCCAAAAATTATTGTTAGTAACAGTGACTGTTGCGTGAAATCTTTTAAGTCACAAATAGTTTACGCGAATCGACCATTTAAAAAAAAATGTTAAAATTAAGTCGTGATTTAGAACGTAAAATAAAATGGCAAACTGCGCTACGAACCTTACAGTAAATTCGAAGTTGAATTCTTACTACAATAATACTGTCCGCCGCGACCACTCGCTTCCAATTCGTCATTGCTTACTTTTTATTAAAAGAAGTATATGTATAAAAAACTGGGATGATGAATTTAAAGTCTAATCTCGTATCGTTTTTCTATTTTTAGCGATTCTTTAGCAACTTTTCTATACTTTATGGCATTCGTTGTTTTAATTTTTATTATTACAGTTAATCCTAGATGTTTTTTGCGCAATATCAAATTTATAATAACCATTGCCTTATTATTTTGTAAGGCATATTTTATAATTATTATTTATAAAAATAATAATCTACACCATTGCCTATTAAAAAAAATAATGTCAATCTTACGACATATCTTTTTTTTAAGATTTTCTTTATATATTTACCAAAATGATACATATCAGTAAATCACCATACGATAGCTTTAAATTATCATTACAAAGTACGGCCACAAGTTTTACTCGGCTGCCTAAAAACCTTTAGAAGTGAAAGGCACATATCGATTGTACTATACAAAAAATTTTTGAGGCAAAAAATGCATCTTTTAAACAGGCAGTGAAAAGTTTTCTAATGTTTAGTAATATATAAACATGTTTATCCAAACTTTTCATTTCTAGCATACATAATAATTTTTAATACATATTCGAGTGAAAATATGCTTTATGGCAGTGCGTAAAAAAATACATTTACACCATACTTGTAAATTATTCTCAGCATTAAATCGATTGATAATTATGGAGACATGAACGGAGCAATAGGAACTATTCATTTGTCATAGTCGGATAAAAAGTGAGAGTGAGATAGATGTTGATACTACTTGTCTTTTTAGATTAATATTTTTAAAACCAAACTAATACACATTTATTAATACTAAAAATAATTCATTAATACACTGCGATGCTATCCATCGGTAGTAGGTATTATTTTTAAAAAGCCGGGATCGTTGCGACCCGGTATTTTATTTTGATGGCCCGGTACCGGGTCGCGACCCGGCAAATGGGAAACACTGGATTAGAACCAAAACAGATTACGTGGATGTCTGTATTGCGCAAAAATGGAAAACAAAAATATTGACAACAAAACACTGTTAGTCACGAGTGTCGTTCTAACGGAGTGTGAGAGTGAAAGGGATAGAGAGTGCACTTGTGACATGGACTCCTCGAGAGGATATTATTATATTATTGTTTGGACTATAACCAACAAGTATTACCAACTTAAGACACGCAGATATTTTAGACTAATGCTCAGGTTCATTTCTCCATATTTATAATTATATTATAAGACATAATGTTACCATCTTAAAAATAACAAATTTCAAATGTAAAGTCCAATAATATAATTCAAAATACAAAATGCTTTTATACTAACAATGACAAAAACATATTTTTTTTTAATTATAGATTAATTGCTATGATACACATAGAATTTGTATAGAAAGTGAATGTTCCAAGTAAAATAGGCCACATTAGACAATATATTTGGATATATTTATGCAAACCAGAACCAACCTACAATGGTGGTTAAATTGAGTTAAGTACACAGATAGGTCCAAAATTGCGTGATTTATATATGCTAAAAAGATCAAAGCTATCTACTTCTATAATATATTTTTAGGAAAGAGGTTTATACAAACTTTGTATACAGTTTTTATGAAAATCGATCATATCAGATCATAGAAGAACTTTTTTTATTCTGTGGGTTGGTTCTGGTTTGCATAACTATGTCCATTTGTTCTATAGAGCATTGTAGTAACGATATGTAAAAGTATTTCAATTGAGACCGTTAAATCTTTACCTATTAATATACTAAAATTAATCTTTTTACACTTAATATTAGTATAATAATCTGAAACATGCTGAATTTTGCAGCAAATTTTATCTTTTAAGCCTCCATATTTCATTGAGCGATATTTACTAATAGTTTTATACTTTCTCTGTTTTAATAACAGATATTGTCTAAATAATAAAGAATGTGAACGCTTGAACCATCACTGGTATCGGTTTTATTATATAAAATTAATAATACTGCTATATTGCTAGTAAAAATTACATAAACGTTAGAGCGGAGCAGACATATTTCTATCTCACTCTTTACTTTAAATCTTAAGGTTTTACCTGTACATTCACCGGAATTTTTAATGAAAATTACATTTTATTACATTTTCTATGTGTATTATATTAAATGTAATACAAATAATGCTTTAGCAAGTTCAATTCGTTTGTATTTTTTAAGATATCAATGGTATCCACGGGTAAAGCCATTCAAGTAAAGAAAGAGTTAGCTATATGTTCCTGTCTCACTCTGTAACACGATCTCTCACGTGTACTAGCAATACAATATTTATAATAATGAGTATATTTCCAATTACATAACTTTAAAAACAAATAAATAATATTTAAGACCACTAATCGATATTTAATCGAATATTAAATAAAACGAAAATATAATACTTGTGATTGTAAAATTATGCATCGAGACTACTTATAAGTAAAATAAATAGGCATGTTAAATACTGCTGGACAACTAAATTAATGATAAATCTAAATAAACACGAATATTGTATAAAAAGTTGTGAAATAAAAAAAAATTTTGTGGTGCGAGGTTTTTGGCGTTTCTTAAAGTGCGTCTACACTAGATGAGATAGCGCGAACGGAGCACGAATTCATTTAGTGTGAAATGACTTAAAAACCTCTGGAGAGCGCTAATACTATAATAATCTAAGAAGATTTACGCGAATATTTGATATTATAAATGAAACTATGTTTTCGGGTTTCGTCGAGGTTTTTTTATTGTTCTGAATTAATGCTTGACTACGCTCTACCTGATGGTAAGTGGTAGCGTAGTCGTAGATGGTAAGTCGCACTAATTCAGTAGCCACCTATTCACTCTTGCCTTGAAGACACTCATATTGAATCAGTTGTTTCAATCCTTAGCCGCATGATAAATGACGATTACTTAGATGTAGTCTGATTTTTGGTTCCCGACGTTTCTAATGCCTTACAGTTCACAGCAATCACAGTCACGGGAAAGACTATGGTTTTATATCACTCTAAGACCATTATAGGTACACTTGTATGAGTGTATTAAGTACCTTACAAATTTATTTTTGTTATTATTCTTTATATTTTATATAATGTTTTAATTTTAACTATATTTTAATAAACTATGGGAATATTAATAATTTATTTTCTTTCCGCTCCGCCAATTATCGGATTTTTTGACAAATACAAAGAAATTTATATCGCACGAGTACAGTTAACATTATGACGTTTAGGATGGTTCCGCTCGTGCTCGACTCGTCTAGTGTAAATGCACCATATTATATTTTAATTTTTTTTGTGATCATAAGCAAATCATATATAAAATAAAATTGTCTATAACAATAAAAAAATAATGTCATCATCATATGAATAGCCGACAAAACTACCACTACCTTGTATACTAAAAAAATTAAAGCAAAATATCCTAGAAAATGAAATATCAAAAAATGGACGTGGTATTTGTAGCATTAAATAAATTAAGTAGGTTAACGTTTAAGTTATAAATTGCACAATCACATGTATATATAAAATATACAAAAAATTGCGTGTCTATTTGTCTGGTATAGATGTCACAGTAAAATTGTAAATACCGTTATATTATAATTTCGCGGAATGCACCTCGCGCGCTGATTGGTTGGTTAATTCGTTCGTTGTCGAATGTAAGCAAACATTATTTTGGTGATATTAAATTGATTATGTGTTGAAAATAACTCAAAGCTAAATAAACCTTTCTTATTGTGTTGTTTAGGTTAGATCATGACCATAACGAATGCCATGAGCAACTTTGACAGCTTAATCTTTAAGGACCAATCAGCGCATAAGGTGCATGCCATTTCACAATATAACGGTTTCACTTTAATAGATCAAAATTTACAATTTTACGGTGACTTATTACTATCAAAGGTCTATAAATTACATAAGAGTTGCATCGGCTGAATTGATATTAAAATTACTGAAAGACTGGATATGTTTAATTATAAAAGAAAATAAATTAATCGTTAATTTAAAATGTGACATCAAGTAAATTTTCTTAATAGCTAGTTCAAATTATTTCAAAAAACATTTTTATCTTTTATATTTGTACAACAAAATTAAAATTAAGTAATTTAGCTATATCACAACATATACACGACCCAAAACGTTAGGTTTCTAATACGAATAAAAATTAAACATTAAATTTAAGACAATGCCAAATAAGTAAGCATGGTGTTTTTTTTTTAAAATCCTTACTAACTTCTTGTGATTAAACATTGCACACTACTGAGAATTTCAGATTTAAATCTGATCTGACCTGATATATTAAAAGATTTCATGTCACGATGTATGTTCACGATAAACTCCGAAACTACTGAACCAATTTTTATCAAATTTTGTAAGCATCTGTAGTTAGGTCCAACTTGGGAGATAGGGTAGTTTTTATCTCAATTATTGATCTCAATATTTGTTATTGTAAATTAAATGTTTATTATACGACTTTAATGTGTATATATCGGTAATTTCTATAAAATCGTAATAGATGGTGGTTTGGCATCTCAGTTGCATAGATATCCAGTAGATGGCGCTGTGTTTCTATTTCTAGATTATTATAAATGGCGCGTTAGCTAAAAATGTTCTAAGAAGTAATATTTTAATTTATTAAAATATATTTAAAAACCGTTTAATTTATTTTTACTTGCGCCCATCGAAGCGGGCCGGGTTTGCTAGTATTATATAAAATATTAATTAGTTTTGGAACTACCCCATACCCCATTTCGTCATCTACCCTCGCGCTATCCCATTTAAACCCATCTATCGCCATATGATGGCAATATTCGGATCATCCTCTATCATCTGATCCAGGGTAGTAAGGTCTATCCGAGCTAAGCAACAAATTTCATCAGTACTATGTCTACCTGTGAAAAGTCGACGGATACCGAGTATTGAGTCCACGCGTGGACTAAAACCGTTGGGCCTTATTGGGTTCCGGATGTATACTGGATATCTGAAAAAAAAATGTATATACATTATTACATATTATATTTTGTTATTGTTTAATCTATACTAATATTATAAAGTTGAAGAGTTTGTTTGTCTGTTTGGTTGAACGCGCTAATCTCAGGAACTACCGGTTCGATTAGAAAAAATATTTTTATGTTGGATAGTCCGTTTATCGAGGAAAGCTATAGGCTATATTATATCACGCTACGACTACTAGAAGCGGAGCATCAATGAAAAATGTTGCAAAAACGGGAAGGGCGGGCGTTAGTTCTGCGAGGTATCCTACGGTCGGTCCTTAGAACGCGTGCGAAACCGCGGGAAATGCTAGTTATTAATAACAATAATATTTATTCTAGTCTTAATATTATATCATTACTAGCGAATAACGTTTGTCGGTAGATACATTTAAAAGGTTATTATAGATTTCTCAGAAATTAGATATTGTCTTGCAGTATAATTTATAAATTATCATAATGTTGATCGGGATAACGAGTTATCATCGTATAAAATTTTATCGAAATCTCTCCAGTGGTTTTCTTGTTTTGCGGTCTCAGACAGACGGACCAAAATTATAAAAATCTATAGGTTCGACGTCTGTTATTATAGTAGTACTAGTACTTTTATTATATTAACAATAACTATGATTATTTCGATAAGATTTTCCAAAAAAATGTAATGTATAGTTTCCACACAGCTTAAATAAATCAATCAATCACAGATTAAAAATAAATATGTATAAATTATATTTTTCTTCATTACCATAGTCTTTAATTAGATTAGAGTATTCTGTGAAAGGTTAGATACGCGATAAATAAGTCAATTATGTTATAAAGTACATAAAATCTACGAAAACAAAAAAAATTTCGACCATTCATGACCTAACGTGTCGTCAGTCAAGCCATTATCAAGAATTAATAAATAAAAAATATACCTTTTCAAACATTTAACAAGGCCGTGTATTTGGGCGAAGACGACCAACCGTCGCACGTCGAAAGGCACTCCGGGCGAGGGGAAGTACCGTTCACACACAGCTCGCAATGTCGTGCCTTGTTGTAGGGAGCACAACACGCCTAGCACATCTGACAGTACCGGCTGGAAATAAATTAATAATGTAATATTTTTTGTTCACAACTAAGATGTTATTCTTTTTTTTTTACTGACCCTGGAATGGTTAACTGGATGAATAGTCCTTTTTTTAATGGCATACTCCCGCTCAACACCCTAGGGAGCTGGGTATTACTGAAAATCAGCGTCATATATGTATTATACTTCTAACTGTATATAGGGTATGGGATATTTTTTACTGCCAAAAACTATTTGATTTCTGAGAAATCTCAAGTAACCGTTAAAAACCATCTATAAAACATCACACGGTATGTGACGTTATACATATATCTGAGTTTAGTTTAGCTTTAGGGGATTTAAAATGCGGGCAGAGCCGCGTGAAATGCTATACAATTGATACCTTGTCTTTATCTTCACAGCCGTTGTTGATGAATGCGAGACAGGATTTCTGCATTTCATTATCACTGAACAGTCTGCTGAGATTTGGCGTAGCGCGATACATGTTGCTGAATTTCAATACTGGTATCAATATCACCTGAAAATAGCGGGAGTAATAAATATATACCTTACTAGTGGAACCCGCGGCTTCGCTCGCGCTAAAACTAGGGATGAATCCGAGCGAAGTGAGGGTGAGTCGCTTGTTTAAGATAAACATTTCCATCATACATTACATATGTGTAACTCTAGCGGTTTTGGCAGCGCACGCCAGAATAGCTCGCAGATGGTAGATTTTTACTACTTACTTGACATATATCGTCATATTTTGTATGAGTCGCTAGTATATAATAAAAACAGAAATAAGTGTATAAGTTTAATAATTTATTAGGTTTATGCGAATATTCGACATTATAAATGAATATCTGTTCGGATTTTGTCGCGGATTTATTATGATTTTTGGTTCCCGACGTTTCGAATGCTTTACAGCAATCATGGTCACGGGAGAGACAGTGAGTGAGTTTCTCTGAGTATAAGTTTACTTACCACTCCGTAATAGACCAAGTTCTGTATACACGACTTCACGAGGGTCTTCTCTACATTAGTATCGGATGATATTTTGGAAACGTGGTTGTATCCATTTATGTGGGGCAAAAGCTGAAAAAAGATTCATTTTTTATTCCTTACAAGCCTTTAAAGTCTAAACTCGTTTGACTCAGTTTGTATTGAGAGCTGAAAAAAGATTCATTTTTTATTCCTTGCAAGCCTTTAAAGTCTAACTCGTTTGACTCAGTTATTATTGAGCATATCTTCCAGGGGTTGCGGGTTCGAGACCCACTGGGGGTATACATTTGTTGGGCACGAATGTTTGTTCTCCTGTCATCTTTACTGTTTATATTTATAATACATATGTATTTAGATTTATTATAATATGTGTAGTGTCTCAACTATCTGTTACCCATAACACAAGCCTCGTAGCTTACCACGGAAATAGGTGGCATTGAAGGTTATAACGTTCCAACATCCAGATATTTTTTAAGTATTACAAAGCCTAACTTAAACTATTTCTGAATCATTAAAATGATAGCGACAATAAGTAAATGTATTAAATAAATTAAAAAAAAGTGCGTGTGTACAAAGTACACATGTCAGACGTAAAACTTCTTTAGCAAACTAATTTTTAAATTTCGTTTATATTTATACTAACCAACCCCGTCCAAGCTCGTTGAGAGAGAGAGATGGCGCGAAGGTCACACCCACGAGTTAGACAGAGTTAGAAATGTCACTGACTCGCGGTGGGCGAGATCTAAGGCTAACTCTTCCCCGTCTCTGAGCGCCTGGTACTATGGACTTATTTTTTCGTTTCATCGAGTTTGAAATCACAACGATTCTAAAGAAGTTTCACTTCAATAATTCAAATCGAGGTGACAGAGAACATCCGTAGATAATTTTTTCAACAGAATTTAATAAAAGACTAATGAAAACTACCAATCAGTTATTTTTGAATATTTAGTGTTTTCTTCACATATTATGTAATAATACCTATATCAATTTTTTTCCCGTTCCTCATTCAATTTAGCAATTTATTTTGCCCCTTACATGCCATTTATCGAGTTTTATGTTCGCCGGCTTAGGCAATTTAAATTATACATATCGAGTATCAAAATAGCATTACATAAGGATAATTCATAAAAGGTTTATAAAATTGAATAGCTCAAACCCTAAGTCAGTCTCTTAGAATTTTTTGTGATATAAAAAAATATATTTGTATACACCTTGTGCCATAAATACTCGAAATCTATACTAATATTATAAAGCTGAAGAGTTTGTTTGTTTGGTTGAACGCGCTAATGTCAGGAACTACTAGAACGCATTGAAAATTTCTATTTGTGTTGGATAGTCCGTTTATCGAGGAAGGTTATAGGCTATATTGCATCACGCTACGACCAATAGGAGCGGAGCATCAATGAAAAATGTTGCAAAAACGGGAGAAAAATATTTCATCTGATTTTCAGCCTTTAGAACGCGAGCGGAGCCGCGGGAAAGGCTAGCTAGCTAGCTAGTTACTATAGATAATGTGAATTTTTATCACGGAGTATTATTCAAATAAGATTGATTTTGTACCTTAAATGATATAGATATTATAGTGAAAGCAATTGAAAGCAAAATTCACCTGTCGAGTAGTCAGATCCCAATCAGCTTCCATATCAACTTCAAAAGGCTCTTCATCTTCAATATCCAGATGTTCTTGACTTTGCTCCTTGCCTTCCTGCGGGACAGTGGTACGGGGTGGTCTCCCAGGCCTTGGCAGCCCTACTGAGGCTACTAGTACTGGTACATCAAAATCATACACCGGTGCCGGATCCTTACGAACTTCGAGAACTTTCAGATGCATCACTGTGTCACCCTCTAAAAGTTAAACTCTTGTTAATTACACATAATTTGATCGCAAAAGTAGCTGTAATTTGTAAAAAAGGTATGAATTTTATTTAACTTTTGTATAACAAATCTGTATTCACAATAAACTGTGAATATAAATTTACAATGATGGACATAAAAAGCGTTTACGAAACTAATATAGCGGTTTAGTTATTCATCGCGGCAAATAGCATGTACTACTCGGTAAGGTAAGGATAAACAGTACGCACTCCACATATAGCTAACAAAAAAAACACAAAATGGCGAACATCTGAGTCTGAGTGTATAATAATAACTGTGTACTGTATATAAATTAATAAAATAAATATTAATTGTTGTGAAAATAGTGTGTATCGGTCATTATAATGTAGTAAAAATATTAACTTATAAGAAACAATTTGAGTGAAATCAATGTTTACTGATTATATCACATAAAAAACTACCTAAGAGACTTTGTTGCCGTGTCTGCCTACTTTTAGTATTTAGCATAGTATTTAAGCTATTTAATACACTGTCTTATAAGTGCTCGCTGATGGATTTTCTTCAAAAACTTGCAGTATATCTTTGTGGCCGCTTATTTTTATGGTGGATGACCACCATCGATTAATACAAGGTATCGATTGCAATTCGCTATCTTTGTATAGCGCCCAGCATCTTAGTATAAATCAAATATGAATTTTGAAATCGCCTTGCAAACTTCGCTTACCTTATCATTGCAAAAAAGCTAAAATTCGCACCATTTCGGTATACTCAACATTTGAGAATTGGTAGTATCATCGTTATAAATTAGCGTTCGCAATATTAATAAGTAATAAATAAGTTGGGACATTCACATACAGCGCCATCTAGTTCTGTGGTAAGCTATAAGGCTTGTGTTACGCATGTATACCTTAATATAACTTTATATACAATAAATAATATTATAAACATGAACACCCATGATTGGACAACAAATATTCGTGCTCAACAAATGAATACCATCGGGACTCGAACCCGCGACTGCTAGCATAGCAAATATCACTACAAACTGAGCCAAGCAAGTTGTAAAATTAATCTCACAACGGAAGGCCAATCCGATTGACGTCAGACGACACAGGATATTAGGTCAAGTTTAAGAGATAAAGGCTACACCTTCCAAAGCCCACCAATACTATAACCGTTTAAAAAAGTGCACTTTGCTAATTGACTGTGCTAGTATGAAAATAAAGTCGCATTTTTTTTATTACAGATCATGGTTATGATGTTAATAATAAATTATATGCCCAAAGGGTCTTAAAAATGTATATTATAAATGCGAAAGACTGCATGGATGATTTTTTTAATGCAACTTCGTTAAAATGATTAACCGATCTAAATAAAATAAGGCACAGATGGTCTGGAATAGCATATAGGTTACTTTTTATCCAGAAAAATATTTTGGAAGTGAAACTTCTTTAGAATCGATGTGATTTCAAACTCGATGAAACGAAAAAATAAGTCCATAGTACCAGGCACTCAGAGACGGGGAAGAGTTAGCCTTAGTTAGATCTCGCCCACCGCGAGTCAGTGACATTTCTAACTCTATCTAACTCGTGGGTGTGACCTTCGCGCCATCTCCCTCTCTCAACGAGCTCAGACGCGGTTATTTAGTATAAATATAAACGAGATTTAAAAATTACTTTACCAAAGAAGTTTTACTTCTGACATGTGTACTTTGTACACACGCACTTTTTAACTTTTTTTAAAGGATTTGTAAACAGAGAACATGCAACCCTTATAGGAACTACAAAAATACATAATAGGTATTTGTTTTTGACTTTTACAACTACTAATTTTTAATATATAAAATTTCACTTTTGCTTAAAATATCTAATAAGCTATCATACTAACCAACTAGTGTCGCTTTTCTATATGTATTCAAATCATGCAATAGATGAGCAAGAAGTGTTGGCAGCTTCGATGACCCGCTTGACACAAACCGTGTTTCCTCTTCCATGATTGTCTGTTTGAATTGTAATAAGAGACAATTTATCAAATGCTTTGATATATATAACTTGTGCCATTTTTATATGACATGTATTTTATTCTATGACGAATGAAAATTTCAATATATAACTTCATTGGTTAGTTTATGTAACAAAATAATTCATACATAAACATTTTGGGCTGAATAATTCTATATAATCAACTAAAGTCTCATTATGGTGATAAAAAAAATGAAAATATGCTGAAATTATAAACATTTATGTACCTTACATACAATGCTTTAGAAATTATAAGGGAATTAAAATTAAAAATTTTTTTTTATTACATATAACATATATTTTTATAAGGACTTACCAAATGTTCACCGAGTTTTTTAACAACTGGTTCATATTGCACTGTTCTAGACCAGCTATCACAGACAAAACATAAGTTGAACAAATACATGTTCCGTTCATATCTGGGATTGTCAATCCTGATTGGGTAGCCAATTATTTTGTGGCCCAGAGCGTTTCTGAAAACAAAAATTATCTCATACAAATTTATCTGAATATTTAATGACTGATAACAAATTCAGACAAGGTATTTTAGTCCTCTTGACATTATTTATTCAGCCCTGCTTAATATCCCACTGCTGGGAACAGGTTTCCTTTCAAAATGAGGAGGATCAGGCCATAGTCTACCACACTGGACAAGTGCAGGTTGGCAGCCTTCACATGTCTTTTGAAAATTTGCTAGGTTCTCTCAGACATGCAGGCTTCCTCACAATGTTTTCCTTCACCATAAGACACATAGTAATCAAATTAGAAATAATTCACACATGAAAATATCAGAGATGGGAGACCTGGATTTGAACCCGCATCACTAGGCGACCACTGTCTACTTGATATTATAAAAAAGGTCAATTTCGGATAGGATAGATACTTGGGTTTGTAGTTACTATGCAACTGTGCATGAATTTACATAAAAAATATTTGAAGAAATATCGTTTTAGCTTATATTGAAAGACAGACTCTTAAGAATTGCCATTTTCGTCTGGATTTTTTGCCAGCATTATCAACATTAATGAGTAATAAATAAGAATAAATATGCGATAAAAAATTCAGAATGCATAAAGTATATTTGCTTAAATTTTACCAACCATTTATAGTTGGCATCAGGATATGTCTGATAATTTTATTTCTACTCCCAATTCCAGTACTACTAAAAGAAAGTACTAAAAAAATGATTAAAATTGTTTCAAGTTGCTATTTATTCTGATTTATTTTTAGGAAATCTTACATCATGCGCAGTTACAAGATAACCCCATTCACAATTCTCATAAATTAACTTCTTTTACAATATAATGTTTCCTAAAATCTGCTCAAAAATCATTTTTTTTTATTTTAAAAATGCTGGCCATTGAAGACCACATCACCACCACATCACAGATCTATGTTCAGCAATTTTAATGGTACCAAAGTTATTTGGGTCATAATTAATAATAATTAAAACAAGAAGTGCACTAAACTTTTTAAGTACAGCAGAGGTATCAATAATAACATAGTATTTTTAGTTTTTCACTATAAAAATAAACTTTTGCATACCCCACTATTGATAACATTGCAAGATCTGTTATCAATCAATACAATGTACAGACACTGAAAGCATATATAAATTATTTATGAGGTATCCATAATGTTACATATGAACAAAGTTTTAATAACGAACTATTTTTTTAAAGTACCTCGAGACCATTTTGTCACTGAGCCTATTAGAATAAATTGCAGTCTGATTTACACTATTAATATTTTGAAATCCAAATAACTGTGGAACCACTAAAAACTTTGAACTTTCATGAGTGTGAATTGATATGCATCAATGCCCTTCCCCCTGTTTGGCTTTATCTATTGGTAATGTTAGACACAATTTATAAAATTTTAATGCAGAACTCACATTGTCATTGTGCATTTCTGTATTTGAGGTTTTGGAATGATGTAAGCACTTATAGAATCAAAGAGCTCTTTAGAGACATAGTCTTCTGGAAACTAGAACAAAGAAAACTAGTGAATAAAGAAAATAAAAAACATTATGACTCATCATGATAATGTTCTATATATTATGTATTCTAAAGCAAAAATTACTTTGATTATATCTAGAACTACCTGAATAAATAAAATCTGTTTTTCAATACTGAATGAATGTGAAGAGAGAAGTTAATGTGTTATTAATAGTTTTTGCATTTTAATACAACAAGGTTATTTAAAAAATCAGCAATTTAAATTCACCCATATAAAAAGATACTTATAAAAATTTATCAAGTAATAAAAATAAGACCATTATAATAAACCATATTTATTAAAGACAGAATTGATAATAATGTAATTTAATAAGACTGAACTGCTGGTATGAAATATAAAGAATGTTTATAAACATTTGACGTGCGCACGTTGACAAAACCAAAAATATTTTCAAATCTTACTTGACACGCTATTTTGGGTCCTGCGACAGGGTGAAACTCCCCCAGAAATATGCAACGGATAGGACCTTCGCGCCCACATCCTTCATAATAACGTGTTTCCATTATTTTTGAGGACATCAAGTCGATATTAGCACCTACACCGTTTTCATGCTCAACTTCTGATACGGAATCGAGATAGACTTGCATTGGACAAAACTATCAGAGCATTTTTAAAAAAAAAAAGAGAATACCTAGTTCTCACTACTTCATGACAAGTAATTACTTATAAAAAAATTAACGAGAATCGCGTGACATTTTACTGTGCATTTCCAAGAAATTGTGGTATCCTAATTCGATTCGTAATCATCGAACGTCATGACCATGTGTCAAAATGTAATAGGTATATAGCAGAGTACTCTATGGTCAAATGTCATTTTTTTCTCATTACCATAGACAACAAGATAAATAGATAACATAATAGGTACATAAGAAAAAAATATTAAAAATAAATAAAACATGAGATTATTAGAAATCAATAATCATTAGAGAGAAAAATTATTTTATTGATTTTTTTTACTAATTAAATATTACATACATTAATATAAAGATTCGGACGACATTCAAAAGTCTACATAATTAATGATAGTATAATAATATGATCATCAATATTATACATTGTCGTAACAGATTGATTATTATTAATCGCAATATATAGAAACTTATTTTTCAATATGATAAATTTCTTTTATATTATATCACTTCAAATACCTTTGAACACAAAAGCTCCTTAACAAATTATAATTAATATAGGCTATATCGTATAAAATATAATATAGGTGTTATTGTAATTGTGCAGATTTGATAAAGCATAATTGTTTTTTTGATTACTATTCATTTCAAATAGGTAATATAGTTTTATTCAAGGCATTGATATTTTTTATTTAGTACTAGCTGATACCCGCGACTTCGTCCGCGTTGCTTGAAATATTAACAAAGTTTTCCGCATGCGCGCTACGCCGCTTGCCCCACTACTCCGCGAGAAGGAATTAGGAAACATACATCACTGAACACGCAGTGCATATACAAATCGTTGTTTCTTGAAACTTTAATAACTTTTTATTAAATGAAGATATCGCAATAATTTTTTGTTGATAAGGGCCAAGTGTCTAAGAAATAAAACTTATAAAGTTTCATTGAAATCTATCCAGTAGTTTTTCCGTGATGCGTTATTCCGTGATCATTTTATTTATATAGATGTTTAAAATTGCTAAAGACTAAAGAGAAAAATCTAAAAAAAATGGATTGATTGTTTTTATTTTGTATCAAACTAATTAGGTTTAGTTTCATTATTAGTTTTAAATGTTTCTATGTCTCGATATATTTCCAGTTTTTTATTTAACTATTTACACCTGACCCATTTTATAGGACTTGCGGCTGTTGAGTCTAAAATAGTTGACCGATTTTTGTATGATTTGTACTATGTGTATGTATGTGTACGGTGTACCCCAGTCATAATAATACTAAGCACAATACGGGGTACTAACAGGGCCGTAAATTGCAGTAGATTTTCCCAGTAATATGCAAGATTTTAAAATGCCGCCATCTATTTTACTTTTATTAGAGTTCCGTACTTAAAGGGCACTAAGTACAATGTTAGTATTATGTATTAGATGACTAAAGATGCCGACCTTTCTCGTGCCGTCTTTGCGGCGACAACTAGGTATCATAGCACCTCCCGCTCTTAATTATTATTTCATAAATCTATTTAGGTATTTTATGTTTGTTTTGTCAATACTTCGCCAGAGTGTCTGAATCCTTTTAAGCGTAATGGAGGTATGCGCTGTCATTTAAAAAGTTCATAATATAAAGTACCTATATTTCATCATCATACTGATATTGCTAACTATCTATTACAACTATAGTTCAAGACAAGTAAAATCTAGTTATTGACGATATTTAATCCATAGGCTTAATAATTACTAAAGATTTATTTACGAGACAGTCATTGACCGTGTTAGTATAAATTCTATTAGTTGATCTTCTTATTTAGGTGTCGCTCTCATAGCCTCAATTTAGTGGATAATTGAATAAAACATACAACGATAGGGCAACAAACTATACGTATTAAACAAAATCGTAGAGGGAGCTTTTTTAGCTCTAGTGTTTTACATAGATTTTTTTATATACTACCTACTAACGTACTTGCTAGACTAACTAAAAGAATATTAATAAATGTAATAAATGTAATTAATAATGTAAATAATGTATATGTATTAGGTACTATTGAGTATTGACTCACCTTCACGCCGCTTCGTCTCGTCCCTTATTTTAATAGTTAAGTATAATGTTTTTCGACCGATTCCGGTCACGGCGGCCAATCTTATTGAGACTGGCCAGCCAACTGCGCAGGAGATATTATAGTGCACAAGTTACGCGCAGACACAAGTGTACTCTCTATTCCTATCACTCTCCAACTCCAGTGGGACGACTGTTCTGTTCGACACGATCAGTGAGGGCTATGGCGCAGGACCGACGGCTCCGTGTTCAGAAATAGTTCATGTATTATTCCCCACTGAAACTTCCACCCCTCTTTTCTAACGACCACTATAAAACCAGCTATCGTGTTTTACCTTAAGGGTGAAAGATTTCTAAATTTTGACCCGAGTAATAAATAAGCTACGCAATAAGCACTACACAAAATTAAGTTCAAATCGATTCAGTCATTCGCGCACATCGATTCGCTAAGTTAGGTCATCCATAAAGTACTTAACACTAATTTCGTTTTTTGATCCTATAAGGATTAAGGACTGGGATCGTTGTCACAGTTGGTCACATGTGAGAGACCCCCTCCATCCCCAGTATAACGTCACCCAATTTGTAATTATACATCTAAAAATATTAAATTAAACAGCAGTACCCAAATTAGTTTTATTTTCATTAAAAATATTTAAAAGAAAATTAACACTAAGTAAACTTTTAAAAAAATACAACAAAATAAAAATTTATTAATCGTAATACTAATGGACTTTTTAAACTGGCCGACACGTTACGGCGACGTTCCGAAAACTATCTGTAGAGAAAATGTGAACTCGCCAACAAAATAATAATTAGCATTTTTATAGTTATGTAAAAGAATTTAAAATGTTACGACACAAAACTTAGTACCCCCTACAACCCCTTAATGTATGACGTATTTTATGGATTCCCCCTTACTGTGTAAAATGGCCTACAAAAATTTTTAAACTACAATTTTCAACTGTATTGTTTCGATGTATTTTAAAATGTTAAGTCAAAATTAGCATTTCAAAGATAAATCCGTTGCGTAAGTGGAAGATTTTCTAGCAGTAAAAGGAAACTTAAATATATACCCGGGTAACAAGTTATCACTACACAAAATTTAGTTAAAATCGGTTAAGCATTTTCGCGATTAACGCACACATAAAAAAGACTAACAGAAAAATATAATTAATTACTGTTGTAATTGCTGAAATAGACTCCAATGTCTATTGCAGCAATTATTTACCTTTAAGTTTTTTAACTGTCTTTAAAAATATTTCTAGTACAGATTTCACTTATGCAACTCTTTGAATATAAAAGAATTTTCATGAATAAAATTCTGTACAATATATTTATTGTAACCTATTGGTTACAATAAAAACATCCGGTAAATCTTTTTGTACAAAATTACGTATTGAAAACGTTAAGTGATACATATCAATGACTAAAAAGCTTTATGAAATGTAATATCTATTAACATTTATCAGTTACTTTGATATAGGTACTTATAATTATATAATATTCCTACTTTCCGTATCGACTCGCTGTAATTTGGTTTGGGGTAGGCATAACACATTGACCTAGAAGGCAGGTGACAGATTCTGTCCGTGAACCGGGAAGTGCTCTCAAGGTTAAACTTGCGCATGCGAACTACAGCCCTAGATATATGGAGTGACTTTGTAAGGGCATACTCTTTTATTTATTTTTTCTTGTCTATACAACCGTATAATAAAATTCTAACTAAGTGGAATCTGTACATTAATTATTTTTAAGAATAATCTTATGGAAATAGTTAGAGCCCGAATCTATATTTTTGAGAATATATTTGTCTGTCTGTCTCTCTGGGAACGCATCACAATTTATTGTACTTTTAAGCACTGGGTACATCTTGAAGAAAATATGATACGATGATGCTTTACCCGAGATTCTTTTACTGCGGGAAAATATCGCATCTTTGAGTCATAACATTTTAAAATATACTCGTATTTATTCTTACTCTTAGAACGTATCAAGTTAAAGTTAAAAGTTGTTAAAAATATTTTTAGGACTTTACCATTTACTATTATATATATTTGTAATGCGTTTGTTATTTGAAAATCCCTACAATAAAGTTACTATTCTGTATTTTAATTTTATATATAATCAATTCAATTTTAATTATATATCAATAAATATATCAGTAATAATAAAATAAACGTGATTGTTATGGAGAAATTTTTCATAACGTACGTCGTACAAAAGTTGTAGCGTATTTTTCCGCCCTAGGCTTTTTCAGATTTCAGTCCGAAAACTAGGCTTCTCAATGTCATAAACTATTTTCTTCAATATATAATGGATATTTCGACTCATCCGATTATTCTGGCTTCACTATCGGTTGAAGCATCACCTTTATGGGGTCTTATAAATATTTGAGTGCACAGTGAAATACAAACAATTACAATGAGTTGTTCGGTGCTTATAGAGTCATCTTCCTCTAACATAGACGATGACCTCTACACGTAAGTTTTTACTGTATATACATATATTTATATAAATATATTAATGTATTATTTATCTTTGCTTTGGTTATATTCTTGAGCCCTTTATACAAATTATTAATAATTTTAAAATAAATCTATGCTAAGTCAGTACCAAGTGCGCTATTTTAGTCCTTGATATTGTAGTAATAATAGCCGTAATATTTACATTTTGTTTTATAGATGTAATCATGTACTTACCAAGTGACAGGGTGATGTAAGCACGTCTAGGGAGAATAGTACTCTATTATAGTTGTTATATAAAAATCTAGCAGAAAATTTATGAAAGTTTATACTTCGTAACTATTTTTGTTATTATTAGGGTTGTTTTAACACTGTTATCCGCAATTATAATTCATGACAAATATTCCTTTAGGAAATTTTGACAGATTTTTAAAATACAATCGCAATAAATAAATTTACCTGTAATAGGTATATATAAGGCATATTTGTTTTAAGTTTTAAGAAAAATCCCGATTGCGTAAATGCGAAAGATTAGAACAAGTTGACGAAGAAACATAGTATTATGAAGTCAAAGATATACAATATTGCACGCACACAGCTATTATAAAACATGTAAATATATGTATGCCTCCTACTGCTAATATTACATTATTTTAAACGCATTTCACCATTGATGAATGGTGAATCCCAATTCCCACTCAACAATCCAACAAAACTTAACCCGTCTTAATGTGGTGTATCAGAGAAGTACATAGACGCTAATGAGCCTCCTCACACGACAATATGAACACGTTTGGGGATAGCATTACGTTCCTAATTCAATTTATTATCTTTTTTCTTAGATTCTTATGTAGCCAGTAGTTTTTTTATTTAGTAGGTACTTTTTATGTAAATCTCTTTAGTTTTTATCAATTAGACGTGTTTTAGTTTATTGTGCAATCTCCTATCCTAAATTAATTGCGTTTTAACACAAAAGTTATATAAAAACATAAAAGGTCACGTTTTGATAATAAGTGTTGTTACTAGGGAAGTACCTACTGTTCGATATTATGTGTATCTATACTGTTGAGATGAACGAAACGTACCTAATTATGTTAATTTAAGTTTTTAAACTTCGACATGATTTTATCTTCAAAATTAAACAACAATGTATATCTATACTATATATCTATACTAATATTATAAAGAGGAAAGATTTGTATGTAAGTATGTTTGTAACGAATTGGCTCAAAAAGAACTGGACCGATTTTAAAAATTCTTTCACCATTTGAATGTTACATTATCACTGATTAATATAGGCTATTTTAGTTGCAAGAAAAAAATAAGGATCCCTACTACAATAACAAGAGAGGAGGAGTGCACGCCGCACATAATATATGAAATAGCAATAGCAGCATGGTAGCCGAGCGGCTCAGGAGTATATTAAAGCTGGAGTAATGTTGGAGAATTTTCAACCCAGCGAGTGGCTGATGTTTAGTAGCGATTAAAAAAATGAACGCTAGCGAAGCCGCACGTATTGCTAGTTGTATATATTCCTTTATCGCACAAGAGGTGAGCGAAGTTGAAGGTCGCTTATTCACGATATATGCACGTTTCCATTTTTTCATGCCAGTTTTGCAGCGGTCAATATTTCGTTTAAAACATTTCATGTAAATTCAGACTCTACCATTCTGCGAATTTATTTCGCATGAATAAACTGTTGCCCGTTAGTAGCTTCAGCATAAAGCGAAATCCTTTCAGATATTATTACTTACTTACGGCAAGTTAGTTTATAAAGTAAATGTTGGTTTAAGTGGAAAGATCTAACTAAAACTGATGATTTTAGTTATTATTGAGGTAATAATTATTGGTCCCAACGTTGTGGTTTCTTTTGCTTGGCGTTCTAAGTAGCGTCTGGCAATCCGGCTACTTAGCCCAAAGAAACGCGTCACTTTAGTGAGAGGAGTGTCACGTAGGTTGCCTATATACTTCTCTAATAGCAGAGTGGACTATGGAACAACCCTTGAATGGTCTGCTTTGACAGCCCTGGTGGGGGGCGTCGTGGTTGAATGTGCACACGATCCTGCGACGCCCCATTAAGACGGTAAATGGGTGCTTGGGTTTTAGTGGCTTGACCTACTGGCTTGCCGGTGAGCTCCGCAGATGGGGGCTTCCTTCTACTGGTAGTATGCGTTAATGCATTTCCCAAGGATAAAAAATAGATATAGTACAGTATTTTTTTTCCTGGGAGCACTTCTTTGACAACACGTTTGGCTCAGTTGGTAGTAACCCTACCTTCTGCGCCAGCGGTCGCGGGTTCGAGTGCCGCTGGGGGCATTCATTTGTTGAGCACGAATGTTTGTTCTCCAGTCATGGGTGATAATATTTATATAATGTATGTATTTAAAATTTATATATGTGTAGTATATCAACGGTCTGGTATCTGTTACACAAGCCCCGTAGCTTACCACGGAACTAGATAGCTCTTTGTGTAATAAGGTCCCAACATATTATTATTATTATTATTATATATTTCTCTTTGACACTGGAAGAGGAAGGTAAGCAAATGCGAAATCTGTTTTGATTTCCTCTCGATTTTAATAATTTTTGAATCCATTGAGCGGTTGTATGAATAAATACTTAGTTTAACTTTCAGGATGTTGAATAAAATATCTTGACCTCACAATAATTTACGTCAATGTTTAATAGGTATGTTATATTGCATCTGTATTGTCGATATCTGCGCTTCACATGACCTCTTTTTTGTTGAAAATATAATAAAATTAAATGCATTTACGTATATCGCCTATACTATACAGGAAGTTATATGAGACTGTAAGAGGTGTATGAGTTCACACTTACAGTGTCCCTACAAGACTCAGAAATCAGAATCACAGACTGGAAATGCCAGTACTATAATAGTATCATTATTGTTATGTTAAGTTCTTTAACCTGTGGCATCTAGGCATGCCATTTGGACACAAATTTCTTCGTCAATGTCGTGTGGAATGGAGAAGAAAAGTATCATTATTAAAGTCCTACATAACCTCCTCTGTCTTAACATAGTACCTTCGGCACTCATCGGAGATATAAACCAGCTGCCTTATATCGACAGAGAAAATCTGTTCGACCTAAGGTACTGCTGGCCAACACTGGTGACCAACATCACATGTGAGTTGTCCTGTACGCATAGAAACCCGAAAGACGTCGCATACGCCATCAGAGACGTCTATGGTAATATCTACTCCTCCAGTAAAACCATCCACTCCCTGAGCATAGAAAGGTTCACCGACGCGCAAATACCATCTACCAAAGAAGGAACCCTATACTTGGTCCACACCCAGGAGGAAAAGAAGCTCCTGATAGACCAGGGATACGGATCCGGCGAAGGGTCGCGCGTCATGACCATCCACGAGGCACAGGGCCAAACCTACAAAGAGGTCATCATCGTGCGGACGAAGACCAAAAGGCTCCGCATTCACGATAGTGTGTCACATGCTGTCGTCGCTGTGACAAGGCACACCAAGACCTGTGTCTATTACTCTGACGATGGCGACGACGCAATTGGCAAATTTATTCGTCGAGCGGAGGGAGCCTCAGCGAAGACCATCCTAGAGCACAGCCTCAAAATGTCCATTCTTAAACGCGACAAAAAAATCACAGAGGCTGTGCTTGCCCAACTGCGGGATGGGGCGGGGTTCTAGAGTCCTAAAAGTCGACTGAAAAAAAAAAAAAAAAAAAAAAAAAAGTCAGTGTCGGCCCACGTTACATGATGTATCGCTAGTTTTAAGTCCAAAAATGTTAAACGCCAAAAAAAAAAAAAATTAAAAAACAAAAGGCACGGGCGCTTAACGCCTGTGGATGACACATTTACATTAAAAAAAAAAAAAAAAAACATAGTACCTTCGCTTATGCACTCACGGCCTGAAGCAAACCATCTAACAAAGTGGTTGCTCCCTCGGTACCACTGTGCTATTAGAGAAGTACCAGGTTCCACCACTTTTCAGGTGGTAATTCGATATATGCTCTGGACTAGACTTTTATATATCGACTTTTATATATTTCGATTTAACTAAAATATTTCCTCGCAGATTTGTTTATTCTCCTAAGGATATCCTTAGAAATTAGCAATTTAAAGTTTTGTATTACAATTGCTGGCACACACTCCTTTTGTGAGCGTAGAAATAACTAGAATATATTATATTATTTTAGAAAACAGTAAAAATAACACTTAGATAAGTATATATTATTAAGTTTTTGCAAATCAAAGGAAGCTCATTCTAGTTTAATAAGTGTATAAACAAAATGAACTAACTACTAACTTGTTACCGACTAAGTCAGTTCCTGACTTGTATGAGTTAAGTTTATGTGAAGTACAAGAAAGTTATAATTTTATAATCTTATTTTAAAATTATATACGTTTTCAAAATTAGTCTATTATATTTATTGTGAAAAATAGATTCTGTGTTGAGAAGGAAAATGTTTCCAAAATTTATGTATACATAAAATATTTAGTACCTACCTACCTTTAAAATATTTAGTGTATTAAGCATACATAAATAATATTATTGTATTTATTTTTAATGTACCAGTGAATGCTGGGCACGGGCTTTTTTTCAATATGAAGGGGACGTAGTCCACGCTGGCTAAGTTCAGGTTCGCGGACTTCATATGTCTTTCAAAATTTGCTATGTTCTCTCAGACATGCAGGTTTAACGATCTTTTCCTTCGACGTTAGACAAGTGGAAATCATGTTAAAAATGATTCTTATATGAAAATACCAAAAGTGCGAGACTCGGATTTGAACTCGCAACACTCTGTTATACAAGCGAGCGCGTCACCACTGGGCAACGATTTTCTTCGTAAATTAATTACGCGATTAAAACTTCGGGTAAGTAGCATAAAAAAGCTGGGAGAACTAAATGCTGTATCGATTCTGATAGTCGTTAGGATTATAACTAGATTATATTTTAAGAAAACTTTACACAAAACATTTCAATACAGTTCTTCGACTTAATATATCAGAGTACCAAACTATAATTTATTGAAATATAGTAGCATGAAAAAACTGAATAATGCAGTCGAAGGCGCAAAAACAACTTATAAAATTCAAAATACGAAGTATATTTAAGTAATAGTAAGTTTAAATACTATATGTATATATTTTTAATTTTTAAGTAAATACGCATTTATAAATATGTTTGTCACATATATATATACTAATATTATAAACGCGAAAGTTTGTAAGTATGGATGTATGGATGTTTGTTACTCTTTCACGTAATAACTACTGAATGGATTTTAATGAAACTTTACAATAATATAGCTTATACATCAGAATATCACATAGGCTACAATTTATAAAGATATTGTGTGAATTGTCCAAAATATGACGATAAGTATCAAGTAAGTAGTAAAAAATCTACCATCTGCGAGCTATTCTGGCGTGCGCTGCCAAAACCGCTAGAGTTATACATATGTAATGTAAGATGGAAATGTTTATCTTAACAAGCGACTCACCCTCACTTCGCTCGGGATCGTCCCTAGATTTAGCGCGAGCGAAGCCGCGGGTTCCACTAGTACGTATATATGAATATTGTCTACCATCTCTCAATGTGGAGTGCTCATACTTATTTAATTATTATTTATTTAGGGACAGTTTAAAAGTAGGTAAGGAATAATATTTTGGGACATTATTATAACAGCACCATCTAGTTCCGTGGTAAGCTACGAGGCTTGTGTAACAGATACCAGATCGTTGATATACTACACATATATAAATTTTAATTACATACATATTATAAATATAAACACTCATGACTGGAGTACAAACATTCCTGCTCAACAAATGTATGCCCCCAGCGGGACTTGAACCCGCGACCACTGGCGCAGAAAGTAGAGTCACTACTAACTGAGCGAAACGTGTCGTCAAAATGTTATAATAGTTTTACATCGAAGCGACCGATCATTTAATTATTTGCTGAAATAGATTATCTTCGACACCTGCTTTAATACACTTCATATGGAATTAACCCACTTTCTCGATTGAAAACATGGTAATATATTTTAAGGTTATACTTACCTTCGTGATGATATTTATCATATTATAAAGGTACTTTAGTTAGTGTTTTTTTTTAAATTATAGTTTAAAAATTATTTTTTTCATGAACGAAAAAGCTAAAAATATTTTTATGTAGAAGAAAAAACAGAGCAAAATACGTTCTTCCAACACATGTAGGAACGATGAACAATGAGGTTTAGATCATCGTGGCAAGTAAAGGTATAGGTACTTAAAAAGTAAGTTGAAAGTACTGTAAACTATCACTAAAATAAGCCATATTATCTGTAGGCTGTTTTTTTTAATAATAATGTTTTTACTATCAGAAATCAGGATTTAACTTTAATTAAAATCTAAAAAATAGTTATTGAGTTGCTTTACTTGTTATTGTAAAGCAAAGAACTAGCGACTAACCGAGCGAAGCCAGAGTAGTATATGAATGTAAAAAAATAACATCATATTGAAATATTCTAAAAACAAAGCACAATGTAAGAAGTTTAATTCTTATTTTTTTAAACTATTTTAATACTGGTAGGTACACATAAATACGCCGTATCTCGAATGCTTTTCATACATATTATATTGTATTTTGTTACCGACAAATTTGTGAATATAATTCGAGGCAGACGGTATATCGACAGTTTAATGCATAAGTGATTTTCGTCAATTTGATTTACAATTCAAATTATGAATCCTGTCGCAGCCCTGGCGAGTGAGGAAACTATAAAAACTGGCGTCCTTGAACGTTTAGGCAATAACCTACTGGCCGTGTTCTTTATCTTCAATATTTACACGATAATGTCGTTGCATATAATAGTTGAATGTATTCAGTGTTACTATGACATTAATTTGCAATTTCTTAACTGAGTTTGAATAAATTCATCACTTTTTAATAAAATTATGCAACATACATGCAATTGTACAGCGTGAAATTGTAATACCGGTAATAAAAATTCAGCAAGTGTTTGATAATTCGATTTATTTATTTATATAGGATTACCAATAGTGTATAAAACATATTGTATAAAAGTAACATTGTTTAAAATAATAATAGTTATAAAAATTAAAAATAAGGGGTCATCTTTTCTACACCAATTAAAGGTAAACACAACATTGTTAGTAACATAAAATAAAACAATACAATATATCCTGATTAATAATAATAAATTAAATAACTAATTAAAACAAAAAATAACATATTGAACATAGAAAAATTAACTTAATAGAAACTTAATTTTGTTTTAAGGAAAAATGAATTATTATTCGATGATTATCAGGGTATAACAATGTATCATACAAGGAATAAAGAAATCTAGTTTCTATGGAAATGTATTAGTAGTGAAATCAAATTAGTTCCCCGATACACAAACGGACTGACAATAATTCCAAAAACTATAGCTTCGGTATCTGAATTGACAATAATGACTACGAGTATTTCTTTAAGATTTTCCAAAAAATATTTGATGTACCTACATATTTTACTTGGTCACATTTTTTATTACTACTACTACATTTGTCAGGTAATCAGAACGGTTACTATGGTACTCTAATACAAGCGTCATCGACAGGACATTTGACCATAGTATAAAGCTTTATACTATGGTTTGACGATTTTTCGTGACGCGACCTTGAACTCTCACGCGCGCTAAGAAATAAGAAGCTTCATTTGAAAAATTAGTTTTTTTTAATATGTTCGGACATTATTTACAACAGCGCCATCTAGTTTCGTGGTAAGCTACGAGGCTTATATTACGGCTACCAGATAGTTGATATACTACACATATAAATTTTAAATACATACATAATATAAATATTAACACCCATGACTGGAGAACAAACATTCGTGCTTAACAAATGCCCCCAGCGGGACTCGAACCCGCGACCGCTGGCGCAGAAAGTAGAGTCACTGCCGACTGAGCCAAACGTGTCGTCAAACCTTCCACATTATTATAAAAATTTAAACATTGTAAAAATAGAATGACAAATATTTTTAAAAAACATTCTATTTTTTTTTATTCATTATGAGGTTATACAGGATATCCCAGAAGGTGACGATAACCTGGCACGGGTAGAAAGGCCTCTATGACGAGTCAGTAAAAAAATATGCGCTCTATACACCGTAGTGCTCGAGTACCAGCCATTTAATATTTAGTGATCCGGACGTATAAAAAGCACGTTGCATCCACACTACCTGATTCAAATGACGACACAGTCTCCCTCGATCAGCTCGGGTTTTCACCTCATTGTAAAGTGTACCTACTAGTGACGAACAAACAAATGGATATCTTTTTAACTAGATATTTATAATTTTTAAGATATCTATTTCTTTCTCTATTGTCAAATCTATATATTTTAATTGAAAAATCGCAAAAATAATTCCCTATTATTATTTGATATCAATATTCATTGCAAAATGTGATTTATGAACTAATTTAATTTACTTTTTAATTAAAATTAAGGCGATGACGATTATAAATTAATTATAGTTTAAGTTTCTTATTTTATTAGTGGGTACGATATTGAGAGAATCTCTGTTTTAACTTGTTTTTGTATAGATTTTTTTTAAATGAACAAATTTTTGTTTTTATGTCAGTCAATAGTTATACGTATTACATCAAATGAATGCTGAATCTTTTTTTTAGGTTTAAAGAAGAACCCGAGTCGCCGGTGTCCGGTCTCTCCCCCGGTAAGTTTAACTATATTTAGGTAATACTTAGGTATAGATTTTAACTACTAACATAAAAAGATATTTTAATTGGTGTATAAGTGAACTAAAAGTTTAATGAATTTAAATTTTGCACACATAAGTGTGTAATCTAATTTGATAAAATGCATTGCATATTAAAATAATAACATGCTAAAGCCACCTCTTCTATTGAAGTTATCATGTAGGCAGGAAAATTGCCGGGCTACAGTGTGTAGGCGTCTTTAGACACCATGCTTATACCGTTCTCATATTGATTTTCAATTTCATTGTATAATGCATGGTTTAATTTAAAATACTTGAGTGTCGGTTAAAATTAGACAAATTCGGTCGATATGTGTTTGAAAAGTAAGACTACATATTGTACATTTTTCACCTTTTGTTATATCTCGCTTGAAAAGAAATTGTAGTTGTTTGTGTTTTATTATATGATTATGTAAAAAGTATATAATAAAACCTACATATCTTTATTAGAAGATTTATATTATTCCAACTAACTTAAATTTTGGTAATATTTTAATTTATTCACATACATATATATTAAGTATTTTAAGTATTACTATTGTCGTTTACCTGTAATATTTAAGAACCATTTTTTATTAATTATATCCAAGATAATTAAGGGATAAAATAAGTAAACAAATAAATATCTAAAGTGTAACAATAAATCAATGAAAAGTTGCAAACACATGCTTGTTTTTTATAAAATGCAAGTTCAAGCACCACGGCGATAGAAAAACATCTGTTAAGGTACGTTGAGTTTTTACCCTTGTGCCGTAACTCAAGCTAATAATTATAAAGCTTTCCTGGGATATGTTTAAAGGTCCGCGCGCACTCGGTGCAACTGCACTGCAGCGGAGCGACGCGGCACTGCACTGCAAAATAATATTTGTATGAAATAGTATGAGCCATAGCGCACTACGCGGCTGTGCCGTGTGCAGTTACGCCTAGTGCGCGCGGACCTTAAAGTTGATTACATAAATAATATTTAACTACAGTTCTGTTTATCGAAATATAACATTTTTACTTAATTATTTATCAGCTCTTACTAATTGTAAATTACCTACGTGTTAAAATTTAAAAAAAACATGTGACAGAAAATTTAAAAGTAAAATATACGTAGGCTGTATGGACTATATTCCTTTGCCTTTCCCTATTGGGGATAAATTTTAAAAACAACAAGTAAAATATACGAAAATTGCTACAAGTATATCGATTATAATTATTATAGATCCAATTTAGCATACTTACTAGGTGTAAAGCTTCATTAAATTATAGGCTAACAGAAAGTTAACTTTAATTAAAAAGTTGTGCCTTTGAGTTGTGACGAGCCTTCAAGTCAGTGGTTTATTACTTGTTCGTTACATGTATAATAATATTAATGTTCTCCGAACGATTCCGGCCACGGCGGACAATCTCATTGAGACTGGCCAACTGTGCAGGAGATATTATAGTGCAGACACAAGTGCACTCTCTAATCCTGTCACTCTTAAACTCTGGTGGGACGACTACTCGACACGACCAGTGAGAGCTAAGGCGCAGGACCGACGACTTTACGTGCTCTCCGGTCCGGGGCACGGGGGTGATACACCACCAATTACTAAACAGAATAACTCAATAACTAAACTTGACCCGACCCGGGACTCGAACCCAGGACCTCTCGATGTATGACCGTACATGCTAGCCACTACACCACCGAGGCAGTTAGTTACATGAATTATTGAACTACAAAGAGGGGTTGTAGGTACTATTGGTTATAGATTTTGTTGAATAACAAATATTTTCGTTATAAACTACACCACTAATCTAAATGTAGGTCTAGAATCTAGATCCTAATTACACTATTCAAAGGACGAGGTGACTCATTCGTTATTACGAATCTTAAGCGTCAACCCTTTATAGCGGAGATCGTGTTTGCGAGGTGACTAATATAACAGAACTGCTATTGTACTATTTTTCTAATAAGTTTTCAATCTGACAAGAACATGTTATATAGAAAACTAGTCTTTCCCGCGGTTCCGCTCGCGTTCTAAACGCTGAAAAGGTATTTGCAACATTTTTCATTGATGCTCCGCTCCTATTAGTCGTAGCGTGACATAATATATATATATATATATATATATATATATATATATATAGCCTGTAGCCTTCCTCGATAAACTGACTATCCAACACAAAAATATTTTTTCAATAGTTCCTGAGATTAGCGAGACATTATAATACTAATATAGATGAACAATCAATCAATCAATCAAAATATTCTTTTTTCAAATAGACTTTTACAAGTTCTTTTGAATCGTCATTTTTACATTATCAAAATTAAAAGTCAGTCTGTAAGTCTGTGAGTAAACTACCACCGGCTCGGAAAGCTGTTCTGCTGAGAAGAACCGGCGAGAAACTCAACAGTTGCTCATTTCAAAAAAATATTTGGTAACAATATTGTATTACAATTTATTTATTTATACATATACATATGTATATATACAAATATATATACATATTATGTTAGTGTTGCTTGTCCTTTCTCTCATACAAAGTAAATTGAGTCCTTTTACGAGCTTTAAAACAAGCTTAATTTTAGTAGTTAAAACATTTTATATTATAACATAAAGATTTAATTCTATTTTTATATATTCAAAATTTTAAATAAAGCTTCTTCTCCAGTTGTTCGATCTAAATAAAGTATTATTCAAATTTATTCTTTATTAAATATGCAGTTTCTAGCGTTAGGTGTCAAATAGGCGAGCAGCTTTTATACAAACTTACATACCTATGTACTTAATATGCATACAGTCCACATCTTAGCATTAAATTTGAAAACTTATTTTTATAGAAAAAAATGCCTTTACATTTTTATTCTAATGAGCTTAAGAGAGAAAAGAAAAAGCTCTTATTAACTAAGTAGGAAGTACAATTATTTCTCACTGGATAAGATCATTTTCTTCTATCTTCTATACTTATAAATGACAAGACGTTTTTTTATCGCTCTAATTAAAAGACGGATAGACATGAAACGTAAGCCTTGGTTTGGTGATGGTTTTGTTCATAAAATATTAGCAAACGCTTGGCGTAAGTTAAAATAAATTAAATGGTTTTTATGATATTCTTTCTAATAAAATAAAAGAAGCATAAGTCACTCCTTATAACATTAACATTGTCTATCTGCGAGTGAAAGTCCCGTCAAAAATCGGTCCAGCCGTTACAGAGATTAGCCGGAGAACATAGACAGATAGAAAGACAGACAGATAAATAGAAAATGCAATATATTTTTTATGTTTTTTATTTGAAATTAAAAACGGACGCTTTAGTTTTATTTATATGTATTTATGTGCTGATTATGATTAGACGTATTAAACGGGTAAGATCAGTGCAACTTGCCTTACAAGCTAAAAGCAGTCATCGCAGAACATATTATACAAGACGTTATTAAACGAATGGTAAAAAGCATGTTCAGAATAACGCAAGCTAAGATTTTGTTGACTCGTTATTAGGATTTACATTTTAACTTTTAAAAATAAGGTTTAGTACACAGGCTGCGTTAAGAAATTAAATTCAATAGAATACGCTAAAATAGGCATTGGATCATTTTCGTAAGAAAGTGTATATGGTGCATATTATATAGCTTACTATATAACACCAGCTTTAGACAACATTAGAGCGATGCTCCAAGGAATACCTGGTAATTGCTTTAAAAATTTTTTCTTTCAAGTGATTTTACTTTGTTTCCTTCTACCTATTGAGGTTAAAAGAACCTATTTCTATTTATCCAGATTTATTTTAATGATGTGAATATAACAATACAGATTTTATATTATAACCAATTCATAGGTATAATAAAATTCTATCTTAGTCGAATCTGGTAATTATTTTTTTTAAAACATTAAATATTTTTTGGAAAAACTTTTTGTTTGTTTGAAGAATTTTAGTCTTTGGCCGCATCATGAGAAAACCACGAAAAAGATTTTAGTGAAACTTAGTATGATTTATAGCTGGTTGTCAGGGTCAACTTATAGGTTTTTGTTGCGGTAAAATATATACCTGACCGCCTAGTTGGTGTAGTGGTGAGCAATACGACCACACGCGAGAGGTCCTGGGTTCGAATCCCGAGTCGGATCCAATTTATAATTTAATATGTCGAGCAGAGCATCGATGGACGGTTATCTGAAAGTTCGCTGTTATCGGATGACTCGGCAGACGGTTGTCATTGTCTAATGATTCAGTGGATTAGTAGGATTGGTAGCTTGGAATTAGTACGACTCTAGGGTCCGAAAGTTCCAAACAACTGTGGTGTGTGGTTGAATGAGTAGGACTGTCCGACAATTCGTTAAAAAAATATATACCTAATTTGTAAGAATTCTATATTAATTGTAAAAGTGTACTTAGTATTAATAAGTCGCTGTTACTTAATAAATAAAAATTGAAGTTTTTTCTACAAATAAAAAAATTCGCAAAAATTTATGAATTTTTAGGTAAAGATAACACTTATTTTATTGAAACTTATTATACCTATTTTAATTGACTTGAGTGAATATATTTGTTTAACCTTTGATAAGTTATAACGATAAGAAATGTCACTAAAAAATAGAGACAAGATCCAAACTTCATATTATATTATATTATTATTATCAAAAATAATTCCTGAAAATTGAGCCTTTAAAATTAACTCTAAATACTTTCATAGAGAGTAGAAATATTTACCATATAATTTTTTATATATCTATATCTCAGCCGCATTGAATGGCATCGTAATGGTTTAAAGTTGCATTTTCTCAGGATTAAATACTCTACAAAAGTACCACTGTACGATTGTACGTGTCACTAAATTAGATTTCATAGAAAATTTCCATTTTTTTTCAAGATATTTCATATATGTATGAATTATGAAAAAAACAAATGACTAACTTATAGACAATAAAAATTAAATTAAAAAGTCTTAAAGCGAAAGAGAATGACTTTTCGATAAAATGATGCACATGCATTACATATTTTACTCAACTATGATACTAAGCGGCCGTAACTTTAAGCGCTTAAAGATAAACGCGAACTGTCTAGCTATCGAACTGGCACGGCTTAGTTTATTGCGAGCTAGATGTGTTCCGTGGATATGTCTTAATGTACACATATTAAATAATATATAAATAAATCATTATTATTCATGTTTTGTTGAGTGAATCTCGACTTGTTTGGTTTGGACTGATTTTGTTTATTTGTTCAATTTCTTTAGATCATAGAATTGTTGTTTTTTATACCTATATAACTAGTTCACACATATTTTTGCATGCGGTATTCACCTTAAAAGGTAATGCATTTAGCAATAAGAGCTTTGTAACATAGCATAATTATTACTGTATCATTGTAACTACCACTGGTGAATCTTAATAAATAAATAAATATTTATATACACGGTTGTATAAGAAAATGGTTCTGAAACAAGAAATATCTTACAAACGAATTATTTATTAAAGAAAGAAAGCTTATTAATATAAGCTAGCATTTTTGGTAACTAAATACCTCTAAAAGATATTTTACTACAGTAAAATGTATCTTACATGTCTACCCAGGTAACCGCTATCATCAGGCCAAGTTTCTTCAAAACCTGGTCATTGGTTTTTTCGTCTCTTTGACAATAGACAAACTAAACTTATATACATTATGGATTACTCTTCTGTATAGTTAATATAACTAGCCTATATAGTGTAGGCATAAAGATATACAGGCTGTATCTTTATATAAAATTAAAATCAAAATCAAAATATTTTATTCAGCATAGAAACCTCTGACCTGAGAAGAACTGGCGAAAGAATTTCAGGGGGACTAATATTATTATTATTTTTATAGACATTTCAATATAATTATGAGTCTGTTAAAGGTCGCTTTTTATATCCATTTGTTTTGATATATTATACTTTGCTGGAATATCGCGAAACAAACTAGAGGTGTACAAAATAAACAAGCTCTTACCGTGCCTCTGTCGGCGTACTTTATATAATACTTTACATATGTATTTGTTATCGTCGTAAATAAGCTATAAACAGTTTTTTTTTAATTTTTAGTCTCAAAGGTAAGTTCATCAAAAATCCTTATAGTTTTAATTGGACTTTTATTTTAATATAATTTTTTAATATTTTGACTTTAAAATAAACATCTTAGCTGAAATCAGTTTTTAGTCGTTACTTTTACATCGAAGGTTTAATAGTTGATATGTTAATGGTCTATGTATGGATTTTTCCAATGTTACCTCTTTCTTGTATTCAAATATACTCTTAGCTACATATATAACTGGTTCAGGGAGAGACTGTCAATTTCGAAGGCCTTGGGTCTAATACTTCTTGGCGCCTCGACTAATTGTTATTTAGCCTATATTAAATATATAATTATAAATAAAATACTAGACTACATAAACATAAAATTAGTGTTTCATAATTATTTGATTTCAGAGTTATTAGATCAGCCTTTAGGACGTCATTTTTTTTATTTTAAAAATACTTTTTACTCCGCTACTTTTGCAACGGAGACGGAAGTAAATAAATAGTCAATTAAAAAAATATTTTAAGTATTATATAAATTTGCATGGAGGTGTCATTCTTTATTTTATTGGAATATAGTTTATTGAATTTATAATTCAATAAAGAGTCAAAAATAAATTTAATCGTAGAATCATGTAGTACACACTACATTAATAATAAATATGGTTTTCTTTTTATAAGCCGATAAAATATTTTCTTAGAGTATCTCCTTCTCTAATTACTTAAAATATAAATCGAATTTCATAAAAAATACCGATAAACTCTGTAAGTTATCGGTAGATTCACTCCTTGCGCCAGTCCACGTGCACTGTTTAATTTTTTGCACGACCAATACGTGACCTACATACATAATAATGCTTTCATGAAATAAAATTTAGGAGTATTTTCTATGATAATACGTAAAATTAAGAAAAATAAATATTAAAAGCAATTGATTATTAAATTATTTTAATAAATGTAATGTATAAAATAAATAAAAAAGTGCGTGTGTACAAAGAACACATGTCAGAAGTAAAACTTGAATTTAAATTAAGGCTAACACTTCCCCGTCTCTGAGCGCCTGGTACTATGGACTTATTTTTTCGTTTCATCGAGTTTGAAATCACAACGATTCTAAAGAAGTTTCACTTCAAAAAGTGTAAAATGTGCTCTCTATAAAAATGGACCAATTTTGAACAATATTTCGTCAGCCGGACCAATTAAAACGGTTTTACATTTAATCTCAAGTGATAAATGTATCAATTTGTATTTGAGAAGTAGAAAGTGTAAAAACAATTAAAATTATCAAAATATGTAATAATAAGCAGTCATATCTACACGTAGGAACATGGACTTTACTAAGAGGACCCATCGTGATTTATTGCGCGTTGAAAAGGCAGAAGTGAGCCACCTCCAGTACTAATTTTGAACTTAATCTTTGTTATCAGCAGATCTTATGAGACAGTCGAGCCTATCCACTAATGGCACAACTTTGCAAAACCTTCGATCATTGCTTTCAAAGGAAATTAAACGTAAACATGTTATACTAGACCTCACATTCATTTGGCACTTATTCGCAACACGTTTGATTAGATGCTAACACTCGTTTTAATTTACTACAATAGATTATATACCGTATGTTTTGAGTATAAGATTGATTTTGTAATGCGGGTAGTTTTCTAACAGCAATGCAGGGTTCGCTGACCTGTGCAAAGGTTTCCTTCCTGCGCAAACGCCATGGAGACTGGCGCTTTTTACATGACGCATCCACAGGTACGCTCTCTTATTAGATTTTACGAAAGCATTATGACAATAGCTTGGTTATAACATATTGTTATAAAAAATGCATTTAACATTAATATTCTACGCAAAAAAAGAACTGTTTTGGTTTGATGTTGAATTGATGGAACAATTAAGTCCCGACATGTCAGTGCGACGAAGTTTTTTTTTCCATAATAAAATGGATTGTGTCGCTGCGAGATAAGGCAGGACGAGGTATCGAGTATAACTTGATTAGACTGGTCGGCGTTCTTGTGTCATTAAAAGATAAACATTTAAACGGTGCACAAATTACTTTATAATACTTTCTAAGGTTTCCGCGAATATTTTACATTATAAATGAAACTATCTTTTCGGATTTGGTCACGGATTTATTATGATTTTTGGTTCCCGATGTTTCGAATGCTTTACAGAAATCATGGTCACGGAAGGTAGGCTTAGGTATTTGACGTCTCAGAGGGTTATATACTTTGGCATATTGCCATATTCATAATATAATTCAAATTTTTAAAATTTTAAATGTTTAGAATTAAAATGTATAATTTTATAAGGTACTTTGATGCCATCTTGATTTTTTTGTAATTTGTGGGTAGGCACTGTTTGTAACAAGTCAAGGATATCTCAATATTAGATATTACTGATTTGTTTCAGATTTATATTTTGAAGTAACAAAAGAAGCAGCATCCCAACTTATCACAATAATCTATATACTATACCAAAATTCTAAGGGACTCCATAGCTCATACATAATTCATTTTATAAAAACGTGGCAAGCTCAAACACAGCCAGTTTTAAAAGCATTCTTAATTGCTTACTCCAAATACGTGTATATTTAATATAATTTACTAGGTATTGCTAGAGTAGCATGCATAGGTATTTGCAGTTCGGTCGACAGCTAATTGCGGATGTATAATCCTTCCTGAGCCGGTTTTCAGAGAAGGTCTTATATAATATTTTACATTTCTATATTATATTGTAGCATTTCTCTACTAGTTCATTTAATGCGATTTGCTTTTAATTCACAATTCGTCTTATAAATAATAAATAAATATGTTCGGACATTTTTTACAACAGCGCCATCTAGTTCCGTGGTAAGCTACGAGGCTTGTGTTACGGATACCAGATAGTTGATATACTACACATATAATTTTTTAAATACATACATAATATTAATATTAACACCCATGACTGGAGAATAAACATTCGTGCTCAACAAATGAATGCCCCCAGCGGGACTCGAACCCGCGACCGCTGGCGCAGAAGGTAGGGTCTCTACCAACTGAGCCAAACGTGTCGTCTTGTACATTAAGTAAATGTTGTTTTTTTTAATATTGGTTACCCATGGTAAAAACATCTCATTTCTGAGTAACCTATACTAACCCTTAATCTAGGTATAATTATTGCTATTTTAATTATATCTAATATGCTGTTTTTCACTTCACCTCTATATAAATATAGTATGAGAGCAGATTGTAAGATTAAAAGTTATTTATAAACGCTTTTAAATTTTAATACATAATATGTACTATGAAATTTCTAATGTACAAAGAGTTATTATTTGGAAATAATGTAGTTTTTGAAACTCTCCACTCTCCATAAATCCTCTTTCGTATTCCGTCGAAAAAGCTTTGTCAATTTCGTATTTCATTTTTTAAGCCGGCGCTTAAGAATTTTTCAAAAAATGTTTCCAAAAATATTTTTAAGCATTTCGCTTTATATGATTTATTTGTGCATTTTATTATGATTTACTTATAAAATATAATAAGATCTTATAAATTATAATTATTAAACATTTATTGCCAAGTTTTAACACTAAACATTTAATTAAAGTGTAATTAATGTTTAATTACAAATCTATCTTATAATAGACTAAGATAAAACGGTTTAGAACCTTTTCCTTACTTAAGATGTTCACGCGCTTAGTATTCTGAAAAGATATTTCTGTAGTTTTTTGTTGTTTATAGAAATAGGTCAACTATATTCATGTAATTCAATGTTAGTGGAAAAAACTTGCGGCAGATGCTAAAATTATGTAAAAATAAATACTGATCGATTTTACAAAGAGAACTAAGTTCACTTCCAACCTGATACAGTTTTAAAGTACGTGTATCAATTGATAGCTTTTAACCTTTATTACAAAAAAAATTGTCACGATGAAATAAAGTACTCTTACAAATGAAACTATGTTTTCGGATTTTGTCGTGGATTTATTTTGATTTTTGGTCACGGGAGAGACTGAAAAAAAGATCAAAATTAATCCGCGACAAAATCCGTAAAGATAATTCCATTTATATTGTCAAATATTCGCGTAAACCTATGAAAGTATTACTCTTACAAAGTTAAACTACTAAATCGATAAGATTTTTTCATAAACGACATTCATATGAAGTTAACTTAAATAAATATTAATAACATAAAAGTTTTCATATTTGTTGAAAAAACTGTAAAAGTATTTCGGATCGCCTCGCGTCGAAACCAACTCTTATAAGAATTACAAATTATATTGTAAAATGCTTGAAATTCAATAAATGTTTTGAAGGTTTCACCCCGACGTTATTATGCTATACGGATATATAGTTTCGAAACACGATTACTAACTTTGCGGTGACATTTATTAAGCCTATTAAATATTAGCGGTAGATTAAAACGTAGTAGCAAGTTGACTGTTGAATTAGCGAGCATGGGTTCGCTTCCCGAATCAGGCAAATTGTGTACAGTTGTGACTTGGCCACTTTGATAGCCAATACGATAACGCTTTTACAAAAAATTATAATCTACTTTTTAAATTAATTTAACGATCTGAAGTAAAAAAAATATAAATATAATAAGTGCGTAGACTTCGTGTGTGTTTGTCTATGTCTTTTTCTCTACGTTTCCTTAACTTTTTACTTCACTTTATACGTAGTCGGTTTTATTTTTATTTTTATAAATATTTTTTTAATATCATTTTTGTTTTAATTATTAAATACTTTACTTTATTTGTAAGAACTAAGAGAACTTAAGTACTCTTTCCTTCGGTCGAAATAGAATTTTACAATCAATACACTTATTTTGAAAGTCGGTAAAATATTATAACAGTAGCTTTTTTAGTTTACACATTATGTTCTTGAAGAACGTCGCATTATATTGCTGAACTTATTTAAATGTGCGAGACGCGGGAAAAAAATGTCCTTCATTTTTCATTTTAAATTTAAATGCTTTAAATTAAACTAGCGATCGACGCTGCTCTGCTCGGGCTACTACGTTTCTGAGATCGCATCAAGAGACCACTGAACATATTTTGGTGAAAATGGGTATGATGATAGTTGATTATACGAGTTTATGTATGAGATACTTTTTAAGTAAAAGTATCTCAACTCTGGGAAATGTATAATAACCGTTAAAATGTACGTCAGAACGACCCCAAACGTAACGTAAGTTCTCGAGCTTAATTCCATCATCATCACGACTAATTTAATATAATTATCACATTCCCTGTTAAATAGCATAAGCTAAAATGTAAATGATAAACCTATTTATATCATGAAGAAAAAAGCTACTGATTGATAAACTGCAGAACTTAAGTGCTTTTATATATTGCTTAAAAAGAGGCGCGGGAGCATAAAGCTTAGCGGCTACGTACCGATGGTTAGCCGTTAGTACGCGGTGTCACGTTGACCAGGACGGTTGTGCGACATGCTTAGTATATGAAAATGTATAGCATGTCCACTTCGTGCGTACGCGCACCCCTGACTATTGACAAGGAGTTTTCTCTATACTTCGATAAAGATCATCAGCTAAAACAAGGTGTGTGCTTTTTTATTAGTGATTTTGAATCGCGGCGACTTTTTATTGTCTTTAAAATTCTATGAGAAATGCGATTTTCTTAAAATTTTGTTAATCTTTATTGAGTAATAGTTTTAATGTGCAATGCAAAGTTTGATTTTTAAAGCGTTCTTAAGTAATTTATGGGTGTTTTTAAATTTTATTGTATTATCTGATGTTAGTTGGATAAATATTTAATTTAATTTAGTGCAATCATTTAATTTTACACATAATATTTTATAATGATATATTAGTTAATAAAAATTTTATAGCAATATTTTTAGAAAGGTTAGTAGATTTATTAAATTAAATAAATAACACTATGATATAAAAAATGGAACTATTGAGAATGCGATGTGGAATCGGAGCTTTTACTTTTAAATAAGTCAAATTACAAAGTACAAAAATAACTACATTTGAAATACTTTGTAATATGTGAAGTTATATGTGAATAATACTATTCCTATCAGCATTGATCCCTCCTAACCCCTGACCTCACACAGCAAGTGAGTTCAATAGGTATACTGTGTATCATCTGCGACTTCCGGCGCGACGGTATTTTAGAAACACAATAAAGCTTTAATGTTGCTACATTACAAATAAAAAAAATTAAAAATTTGATACAAGTTAAAATAATACTTTGTTAGATTTTCGGGAATATTTGACATTAACATTTTAAGTAGGTATATATAACAATTTTTTCGGTTTTATCGCAAGTTTAATATTTGGTTCCCGACGATTCGAAGGCTTTACAGCAATCATGGTTACGAGTTAGACAAAGGGTTTAGTTATCAAAGAAGTTATATAGCTAACATAGACTATCTACCCACTAAGTTTGTAAAACGAATTTAAAGATACGCCAATTGCAGCAATGTATTATACCTTTATATTTGTTAATTTTAATTTTAAAAATATTTTTTAATTAAAATAAGTTTTGAAATTATAATATATTATTATTAATTAGGTATATTTTATTATTAATTTCATAGTTTCAATACTTTTTTAGATTATCTTATTTATTTCTGCTATTATCATACTTACAAAAGAAAGACAAAATGTTATTTTTTCGAGCCATATAAAATCAGGATCAAAATTTTGATAAACTTTTCTACTACTTATAAATTATTTATAACTAGCAACATGCCCTCGCTTCGCTCGAGCTTGTCACTTGCTTTAGCGCGTCCGTATTTTTTTTCCGATTACTCCTAAGATATTCGTTAAAATTATATGTGGTATAGTGTAAAAGAGTAAGATAATGTGCATAAAATGCTTAAACCCGGTAACTTATTTAAAATTATAAGGATTAATATCGTATTTGTGTAAATAGATTTCCAATTACCGCTTTATAATTGACCATTTTTAAGTATTAAAATGGATATACATAGTATGTTATCCTTTAGAACTAGATATATCTAATTGTGGACTTTTCTGTAGACCTTTTTAAGGTGTATAATACTGTAGTACATTATTTTGATCTACCTCGTAAGGTTCAGCCAGAGTTTGCAATGTAAGCGACAAAAATGAGTATATTTAGGACATCACATTAGAAACTTCTAAAAATATAAGTGTTTCTCTATATTACGCATGTATTATACATATAAACCTTCCTCTTGAATCACTTTATCTATTTAGAAAAACGCATCAAAATCCGTTGCGTACTTTTAAAGATCTAAGCATACATAGGGACAGACAGACAGCGGGAAGCGACTTTGTTTTATGTTATGTGAACATAACTGAGTGACGTAGTAAGCACGTATTGTGTCGATAAAAATAACAGTATTTTAAATTATTATTTTTATAGAACATTAAATTAAATAAAAAATATTATTATGTAGTAACTTTTTGAATAAAACAACTTTTTTCCAATGGCACCAAAGTACCTTACAATTTTTTCTTATTTTTATTCAAACATTTTTAAAATAAAAGTAATAAGTTTTATACTTCAATATGGTGTTGTTATTCATACAAAATATAATATAATTATTTTAAAAATATTATATTGCTTCAATAATAGGTGAATAAAGAGAATCAATATTTTAATTAACTTTTCTAGAGTTTAAAAAAATATTTTAAATAATAATAAAATCTTAATAATAAATTAAACATTACTCATAGTCAGATCATCAATATTATTTATTTGAATTAGCAAAAAAAAACTAAATTAAGATTATTCTTCTAACTTTTTAAATGAATATTGAATATTTTTGTTTTTTTTTTATGTAACCAAATGATAAACATCATTTTATTTTAATATCTTCAGCCTTGATACTTGACATTGTTAACATAATGGAATCGAAAAGCAAAAGATAATATTATATATTTAGCATTACAGTTTAAAGTCCTGTAAATAATATAAAATAAAGTGTAAAAAGACTGTTTAGAATTGTCAGCTTTAATACAGTTAGATCACCAAACGTCCGCATTCGAACAAAAATCTACTGAATCTTAAACTTAAACTTTAGATAGTTAATTATGTATTCACTATTCCACATTCGGGACTAAGACGCGTGTGCTATCCATATTCTATTATGGATTGTCACACCCGAATTTACGAAAGTCCACATGTTTAACAAACGATCGTATCGTTATTTTTGAAATAATTACTAATATTACATAAAAAATCATTACATTTATGCCTTTTAACTAATAGTAAAATTATTTTTGAACCATCAATCTATTTTTAGATATAAGTTTTCAAACCTTTTTATCACAATCTAAAGTTGGTTTAAAAAATAATTTATACATAAGCAGTTACTTGTTACTGTTGTGTAATGTGACTCGTGAAAATATATTTCAATATTAATTTCAGATTTAGTATTCACATAGTAAATAAAGCCGACATGTGGATAGACAGAAAATGCCCGAGGCACCCTAAAATTTGAGTAACTACATATCAGTTCAGTATTTGCTTTTGACACTATGAAGAGCTTTTTTTAATTTTGTAATTGATGAAGCTTTATGTAGTGTTTTAAAACAGGAAGCGAGCTTATACATAAATATTTTCTCTCTATATTACGAAAGTATACGTAAAATTTTAAAAACGAATTGAAAGAATCTAGAAGATCAAAGTTTTGTTAAAAGCCATTAAAGGGTCTAATCTTGTACCTCGTTCATCAGATTAGCTACAGTTCTTACTTTAATGTCAACAAGATGTCACAGAATTAAAAAAATGAAAAGAATTGAATAAAAAAGATATCTAACTCTTATTATTTCTATAATCATTCATTGTGTCTTTTATATTTTATATCGCGCAATAATATTTTTATTAGTGTAGGTTGCTCCATTTATTCATTCATAGTTTAATTTTCATTCTCTATTTCCAAATTTCTAAATTACCGCTCAATTTCATTCGTGTTTTCCCTCAAAACGCGACACTGGCAGAATGTATTGCGTCTGTTAACACAATTCTAAGCCTAAACGAAAAAAAAGATATCAAATCTTAAATACTCTTTTTTAAGAAGAGCCAATGAAACGTCCTACAATGGAAAAGTTTAGCTTGGCTGATAATAATCTTTCAGTAACTAAATAGCCACATATTACATGATTGATTGTAAAGTCTCGAGCACTGCAGTCAAAATTCAATTGCGAATTATGGTTTAACAGGACGACAGCAACACGTAATAACGTTGTAATTATTTTTATTAAATTTCTACGTCATTATAATAGAATAATCTATATAATTACTTACTAACTTTGAAAAATTTGGATATTACTTATTTTGTACTGGCCTTAATAAATGTGTCACTGATCAACAAAAAACATTTACATAAATAACAAATCCAACTGCGTAGAAAGCGAACTAAAAAGAAGAGAACAAGTGGACGATGAATAGTATTATGCAGTAGACGACATGCAAGTTTTATATTGACCGCGAGTCTAGCTACTATTTTGTAAGCGGAGACAAACACACGTGTCCCACTGCATAATACAATGTTTCATCGGTAAATTGTTTAAAATTTTTAGTTCTTTTAAAATCTTAGCTTCAGTGAGACATAATACTTTTTTACGTTTACGCGAAATTGGCATTATAAATAAAACTAACTTTTCGGATTTTGTGATTTAAATTTTTGTATATTGTGGGTCATACACGTCCTACGCCAGATACTTCAGAAATATAGAGAATACAACAAAATATATTATTTGGGTTTCGTTGACTTCAACAAGGCATTTGATTCCCTGGAACACCACTTTATATGGCAAGCATTAGAACAACAAGGGGTTCACAAAAAGTACATACGCATACTAAAAATGATTTATGGTAAAAGCACAGCACAAGTAAAACTGGAAAGGTCAGGTGAAGAATTCCCGATAGAAAGAGGCGTCCGCCAAGGAGACCCTATCTCACCGAAGATATTCTCAGCTGTGTTGGAGTTGATCTTTAGGAGACTGGATTGGGACAATTTCGGGCTTAACATAAACGGAGAAAAATTGAGTCATTTGAGGTTCGCTGATGATTTAATACTTTTCGCCGAATGCCCGATGACCTTGGAGAAAATGCTACAGGAATTATCAGACGAAAGTGCAAATGCAGGGCTCACAATGAATATAACAAAAACAAAAGTAATGAGCAATTCCTCACAAAAAGTTGCTATTTCAGTGAATAATCAGCAATTAGAGTATGTAAATGAATACATTTATTTGGGACAATTAGTATCAACGACAGAGAGTATGCAGAAAGAAATAGAAAGAAGAATAGCAAACACTTGGAAGAGATTTTGGTCGTTGAGTGAAATAATGAAAAATAAAGAAATGCCTATGACAGAGAAACGAAAAGTTTTCAAAGCTTGCATTCTGCCATGTCTCACATACGGGTGCCAAACTTGGGCCTTAACTGAACATCAACAAAATAAATTAAATATATGTCAGAACGGGTTAGAGAGAAGCGTATTAGGAGTAAGAAGAAGGGATAAAATACAATTAAAAAATATCAAAGGAAAGACTAAGTTTGGAAAGGTTCAATCGGTATGCAGAAAATTAAAATGGCGTTGGACAGGGCATATGATGAGAGAAAAGAAAGAGAAATGGACCAGAATAATTACGGAATGGTACCCTAGAGAAAGCAGAAGAAGTAGAGGAAGACAACCAAAGCGATGGGAGGACGACTTGAAGCAAGTAGCGGGGCCAGAATGGTTACGTACAGCAAAGGACAGAAACAAATGGAAATCCTTAGAGGAGGCCTTTGTCGAAAGACAAGCTGTTAAGAGGGGAGATAATCCGAATGCCGAGTATACGTTTAAGTTTAGTTAATTTATAATCTTCTAACCTCTATTGTTATCATATATTTAAAAAGTAATGTTTAGTCAAATAAGGTAAATCTAACAGCAATAAAGGCTTATTTTATTTTATTTATTTTATTTTATATTGTGGGTAGGCACTGTCTGTAACAAGTATATAACCCCCTGAGACGTCTAATACCTTAGTCTCTCCCGTGACCATGATTGCTGTAAAGCATTCATAATAAATCCGCGACAAAATCCGAAAAGATAGTATCAGTGAGACATTTTAAATTTTATTTTACAATTTCTTAAATTCCCAATAAATTCCGAATCTAACTAACGTCGAGACAGAAAGATCGGTTAAGTCCTTACGGAACATAAACACACATACAAACATGCCTACATACAACCCTCCACTGCAGCTGATAGTAAATTGTGATTTTACACCGTTTTGCGTACATTTATTTCCATGTTTTCCCCATCAGGAGATATGTGTAAGCATGCACCTTTATAGATAGACTAGCGACTCGCCCTCGCTTCGCTCGGGCTCTTCCCTAGATTTAGCACAGGCAAAGCCGCGGGTTCCGCTAATTATGCATATAAACCTTTCTCTTGAATCACTCTATCTATTAAAAAAACCGCATCAAAATCCGTTGCGTAGTTTTAAAGATTTGTGCATACATAGGGATATAGGGACAGAGAAAGCGACTTTGTTTTATACTATGTAGTGATGAAGAGATAGTGTATGGACATTTCAATATATTTGTTAATGAACTAATCTACTGATCCCAGTTTTGTGGACAAATTATATTAACAATCAATTTGCACAACCCGTTCTTTACTATAAACTTATGTTATTTTTAAAGGTAGTATCAGGCTTAGCCAAGTTAAGCCTAAAATTAAAAAAACCGTTCATATGTAGGTAATAAGTTAGGGATTAAATACCGTTTTCACCAATATCCTTGGAAAGTATAATTTACGCCGCTATATGAATCTACAACGGCGGTAGCATTACCTTTTATAAGCAAATGCAAGATAATTAAGTCACAGCAGCGAACTTTATTGCTCTTCCTATACATACTGTACTCTACATACCACATTACGTGTTACGAAGCCTCAACGCTTACCTCCAGGGACCTAACCTAATAAGTGAGATGGCTTTTATGTTGTTACAATTTCTATGATTTAATAAAAATTAAAATAAATAGTCAATTATGTTAAAGTTTGAGGATATTTTTAATCTAGATATGATATACATAGTAAAGATTTATTTTTCCTGTTGCGGGGATCCCTCTTTTATAACATCAAAGAGCTTTTACTAAAAATATTTTAAGGATTCCCGTGATAATAAATTCAGCGAAAAGTTAAATCTATTCAGTGGTTTCCTTTTGTTGTGCGTAATTTTATAATCCTCACTAGCAACTCGCCCTTGCGTTGCTCGTTTTTGTCATCTGGTGCGGTTAGTAATGCCATACTTAACTTTGTGGTCGTTTGGGTCTTTCCTGGATTCTCGTTAATACATTCGATTTAGTTAGAATTTTAAACATGTATAGATTTAAATTATTTTGTTTTATTTTGATTCTAAGAAAATTGCGTCTTAAGAATAATTTTGCAAAAAATGTAGTTTGCTCAGGCGTGTATGTACACGTTCGTTTCTATGTAGAAAGTAAACCAAGACATTTGAATATATTGAAAACTATGTACTATTTAATATATAAAAGGTATACGTAATAATAAATATTGATTTATAATATTTAAATTAAAACTTATCTAGGAAATCTTAACTTACAATTACTAGTACTTGTGCTTTCCGAGTTCAATTTGTGCGTAACCGCAACTAATTAAGTGCTGATTAGGAGAGCCTGGCTGTATTTTGTAGACTTATATATTGGTTTTGCTAATTCTAGTTCCATCTACATTACTTTATCTATGTATTTTGAATAGACTAAAATACAATATGTATATACAACTTATAATATTTATTTTATATAATGTTTATTACCACTTGTTTACGGTGAAGAAAAAAATTTTCTGAACTGATATCGTCAACTCGCGCCAGTTTTGTGGATTATGGTCCAATCTCTTGAATTGAATGGATGCCATCAAGAAAATGAATGGACGGAAATCACTCATCCCGTTCCCACTTCAAAGTTTCAACAGTTCTGCATGGTCATTAAAAAAAGTTCATAAACCGAATAATTCGAATTTCCATATTGTTGATATTTTTTTTGTATAAATTTGCTAAGATTAAATTCAGGCCTATTTTAACTACCTACAGCTAGGCACTTACCTTCAGTACAAGGAGGATCAGGCCATAGTCTACCACGCTAGCTATATGCAGCTTGGTCACACATGTCTTTCGATAACATTTAAGTTCTCTCAGACTTGCAGGTTTTCTATGATGCTTTCATTTCCCGTAAGATAAATGATAATCATGTAAAAAATTATACGCAAATATAAAAACTGAGGTGTGAGACCCGGATTTAAACGCGTTTATTCGGTTTCTTAAGGACGAGTTACCACTGGGCTACCACTGGACTACCACTGCCTATTTTTAGTAATTTTAGTTAGATTTACTAAGATTCGAGTATATTTAGTGTCAATCTACTAGTTGTACTTGTAATGTACTACCTACATAAGTTTTGTTTTATGTATCTTGTATTCAGACGTTCTGATTAAAAGATACACGGCTTCACGAGATTTCCATTGCAACCCTTTGTTTGCTCTCGCTATAGGTTCCCTTAATTACGAAGAAATCTTAAAAGATGAAAAGTATGAACGTAACAATTGTTTAGTATCGCATACACTCTGCTGTATAACATTTTTCAAACATTTTTCTTTCATTCGTTGCCTTAGATACTTCAAAACTTTTCTGTTTCTATGAAACCTTATTACAATTTTCCTCTTTCCACTGAGTATATCTTAATTGAAGTAAAATACTTTAAAGGTTCAAAGAAGAAAAGTACAACTGAGTTTAATATTTCTTTTATTGTTTCAAATAAAACTTATTTTGTCGTGCAGTGTTATATTTACGAATATTTTAATTATGAAAATAAAACTGGTGAAATAATCAGATTTGCCTATGTTTAGATATTCTTTACTTATAGTGCTTTTGATAGTTAGCTTGGTTAAAGCAACTCTCCCGATCTTGATGAGCCAGTTTTTATGTAGTAATAGTTGAAAAACATATCGATTCTAAATCGAAATAAAAAAATATTACTTACGTAGTGTATAAAAATGAAGTTATGATTATGTTTCTTTATATAAAGTGTGCATTTCATAGTGTCCAGAAGTAGAAGTGTGAAAGTGGAACATACAAATAAAAATAAATAATATACTTTCACTTTTTATGTATTGAATAAGATTAAGTTTTCTGGGATGTTCATAAATAATGAATCTTAAGGTACTTATTGATAAAGAGAATTTATTCACTTATCAATTTTGTATTCACTAGTAAAAAACAAACTTTAAGTTATAGCGAGCAAAGAGGAAAAGATTCACATATTTGTTTTATTAGCGAACGTATCGGCCTCGAAGCACCTCGCGAGGCTGGACCTAGGTTCACTAACCGCGTTATGCAAGCCCGATAAGACGCTGTAAGCCGACTTTCACGTTAGCTTAGGTTAGGGACTCGTTTGTTGTATCTAAGCAAATATGATATAAAACAAAGTTTTGTTTTAATGTTTCGCTCATATATTGTTATAGCTATATATTTTTTTACGTATAAGAGATTTTTTCGAGTGTATATATATGTTTAAATATATGAATGTATGTATGTATGTGTATATATGTATATCTTTGGCAAGCTTTTATCCTTAACGGCTTGATAAATTTTAGCCTGTCGTATATTAAAATCATTATAACTTTTTTTCTCAAAATCTTTCGACTGGAATGTCAAAACAAAGAGTTTTAAATGGCTTACAAAAATATATGAAACATACGTTTAAATGTAATTTGGAACTAGAAATGCTAAATAACGAATATTATTCAAATTAAGTATATTTTTTCAATAGTAAATTAAATATAAAGATAAAGTATCATACTCTAGCTAGGTCCTCGACATCTTTAAAATCATTGTTGTAACAATGTCAGATGCCTCATCAAAGGAAGCTTATAAGTAGTCACGGCCTTTTATCCTGTAGGCCTAGTTACGCTGGTCTATACTGTTATATCGGAACAATATAGTTTGTACAATGCTTTGTGTTTTGACAGGGCTATGTGGGCGCCTTGTCTCCAAAGACGGACTTGAGAGCAACGAGATTAATATTAGAATTTCTATTCTTTTGTTTGATAATGCAAAATGTAAGCTTACACAATTAACATATGTATACTTGATAATTGTTCGTGGAAAATATTATGGCCTATACAATATTCATCGTATTTATTGGGAGGTAACACTAAACAATCAATTTTATCGATACAGATTTTCAAAACAGAATTGCAGAGAAAAATATTTTAAATTAAAAAGCTCTCATTTTACTATTATCTAAAAAAACTTTTAAACACAACTCTTTAGTAATACATTTTTTTATTTTTTTTTTTATTTTATTAGACTACCAACAAATTGTTTACTAACCACATGAAAACATTTGTTTATGGAAAACAAAACGTAAAGAGTAGTACCTTAATTATAATTGATAACAACATTAAAGGCAGTAGGTAAAACAAATTATGTGACAAAAAAGATAAGCAAAGCATAGCTGTATAAGTACAGAGTAATTTGATACAATATTTATTTGTTCTTAAGCTGTTACTTAAAAATATATTTCTCATAAGGTGAATATCGGCGTTACGTTTCATACTAACATAATAATCGATCTTGATATTTAAGAAAAACACCAAAGCTCTACCTGCAGTTAGAAGTGGCAACGGTTAATTCAGAACATGATCCATTCTTTCAGATTTCACCCAAATTAAGTTTCAAATATGTACTTTTTCACAAAAAGATGAAAAGCATTAAAACGATAATAGTGAAATTTTTATATATATCTGAAATATATTTTTCTAACAGACAGCCGTTTAATACTACTATATATTAATCTATAAACTAGACTAATGCTAACCAAGTTGACGACACGTTTGGCTCAGTTGGTAGTGACCCTACTTTCTGCGCCAGCGGTCGCGGGTTCAAGTCACGCAGGGGCATTCATTTGTTGAGCATGAATGATTGAATGAATAATTAACTGAGAAAGGTTTATGTATGTACTAGCGACTCGCCCTCGCTTCGCTCGGTTTCTTCCCTAGATTTAGCACAGGCAAAGCCGCGGGATCTCCTAGTTATGCATATAAACCTTCCTCTTGAATCACTCTATCTATTAAAAAAAACCGCATCAAAATCCGTTGCGTAGTTTTAAAGATTTAAGCGTACATAGGGATATAGGGACAGAGAAAGCGACTTTGTTTTATACTATGTAGTGATGATAAATAAATCGCGTAAAGCTCGTAAACAAAATCACATATTTTATAAAAAAAAAATATTTGTTTTAAATATTTATATATTAATATATTCAATTTTCTCGAAAGTGTGAAGGCTAGTTCATAGAGCTTCACAAGAGCTTTCTATTAACAAGTTGCTAAAAGTGTTTTGCATAATATACTTTATACAAAGTATCGTTTAAAACAAATGATTGACCTTCATATTCTATACTCAAAGCTAAGCTATTAACTAGTATATTAAGGGAGAAAAATGGGAGAAAACGAATTATAAATGAATTTTTAAATCTCTCAATCTCTCTCTCTTCTCTCTTTTCCTACTATATTTCCGTAGTCGCAATAAATGCTCTAAATCGTTATAAGACTTTTGAAATGTACCATACCTGTCTTGGGCCATTATAATTATATTTTACCACGGCATTCTTTTTCAAATGAAAATAAGTTAAGTTCGCTCTATTATTTTCCACTAGACAATAAGGCTTCTCCTTCATGCACTTACTTATAATTATAGATTTAGCGTAAGCGCAGCCGCGGGTTGCGCTAGTTCTACATATAAACCTTCCTCTTGAATCACTTTACGTACTAAAAAAACCGCATCAAAATCCGTTGCGTAGTTTTAAAGATCTAAGCATACATAAGGACAGACAGACAGCTGGAAGCGACTTTGTTTTACGCTACGTAGTGATGATCATATGGCATATATTATTTCTTTTTGTATTTATCTATTGAAGCTATACAATTTAATTTATTAAATACTATGACTGATTCTTATCGTATTAAAGGTATGCCTACGTTCAGGAATGGGACGTTATGAAGGTCTGTTTTAAGTAATAAAACATATATTTCTGTCGAGTTACAGTGAATTTAGACTTGGATATAGTAACTGGAAATAGTTTCGAAATTACTAAAATCATTATAGAAAATTACCATTACATTAATTTACTCACAGTATAAGCACAATTTAATGTAAAATATTTAAATTTCAAACAAAATACATCACTACCTTTCCAAACACACGTTATGGCTGCTACAAACTGAATTATGGCTTTAATAGTGTTATGCCTCTATGCAAGGTTTTGATGTGCATAATTACTGCCCAGGACAATTTCATTAACAGCGGTTTTTAATGAAATTGTCCTGGGCAGTAATAATTCTTACATATTTGTCTATATATACATACTATAATCTTCAAATTGATAATGAAAGTAGGGTAATTGGATGAAGGATTGCTCATTGGGATCGGATATAGGTTACCCTCGAAGCCTGCCCGCTTATCATGCGAGCAAAGCTGAGTGCAAAAACTAGCTGTTTATATTATCTTTGTTTTTAGACTATAATCTATCTCTGTGCCAAATTTCATCCAGATGTTCAGCCATTCCGGCATTATTTAGTAACAAACATTCACTCAAATTTCGCATTTATAACATTTATATTTTATTTATGAAAATGTTTAATATGGACATTATTATAATGTCACTACCTATACGTAGGAACATAAAAAGTCTCTGTATAATCCATACTACGGAAAATCCTATTTATTTACAAACCTATCAAAGATTTTAAAGAAACACCACAACTGTCTTATACCAAAACACGAACGAACTGTGCAAAATAATTTATGATATCAAGTCAATCAAATAGATAGCTGAACAAATACAGGAAAAACATATTATAAATGAATGAAGAGAGTTGCTTCTCATTGTTTTAATGATAAAATGCATTATTTTCTATGAACGCCATGTAATTGCTATAAATTATTTGCAACTAAGCGGAACTAATATTATATAATATGTAGATCTGATAATCGAACGTTATCTTCCAGTAATATATCCATTTACATTGAATTAGTCTTGTCTTTAGTTAGGGCAACCAAAATTTGCATGTAGTACTGGATGCCAACACAACTCAATTATAGTAGCAGCTGTTAATATGCCATTTAGGCATAATAATTAGTGCATAATATTTAAACTTTAATAAACACAAGTTTCATGTTATTGTTGTGTAGTTTTATATTTTTAAACTATAATATTATATTTTTATTAATATTTTTTTTATTAATAACCACATTAATGTTAAGAACAAACCTTTTAGTATAGTTGGCCTCAATAATTTAATTTTTAAGTGTCTAAAAGCTCAAGCTGACGTTTGGAAAATTCAAGCTTGATTTCAACATTATTAATTTACAATAATACGTTACAAGTTATTTGAACATTTCCATGTTGTTCTTCTGAAAATCAGGGGGCGTACCATGAACTATTTGAAAACATCCTTATTTCAATACTGTTTTGTTTCAAGTTTACAATAATCTTACTTTAATTCGTACCATGAGCCTTATAAAGCAAGATTGTTTTATAACTGCTTAGTGATGCGACTGAACAAATGATTTTTATATTTCCTCCTATAAAAGAAAACAAAGAGCTCTATATAAATTATATAGCGTCATCCTCGTCACACGATAGTCGTTCGTAAATGTGATTAGTGCTTTTCCCTTGTATAAAATAAAATTAAATGAATTGTAATAATTATAATTATTACAATTATTATTGTATTGACGTCTTTTGTGTAAAGATTTTGTGAGAAGTATAGGGAACAGTATTTTATTACAAATGCAAAATTAAAATTAATTTGGCACTCCTTGCAATACACGGGGAGCAGGCCCTGGCACATTTTAAACCTAATAAATTCAAGTAGTTATACTTGCAATGTTTTTGTTGTTCCTTATTGAGTTTTATACCAATCAATATACATATAACATGTTAGTTAGATACAGTTAGATTTTATTTATTTAAAGATCAAATATAAACAAAATTATTAACAAACCGTATATAAGTAAATTAAATAATATCTATCTTATATATAAAATTCTCGTGTCACAACTTTCGTTTCCATACTCCTCCGAAACGGCTTGACCGATTCTCATGAAATTTTGTGAGCATATTGAGTAGGTCTGAGAATCGGCCAACATCTATTTTTCATCCCCCTAAATGTTAAGGGTAGTCCACCCCTAAATTTTTTTATTTTATTTTTTAGACAATTTTTTTTCCTACAGATCAACCCAATGAGGTTGATTAGCAATTAAAAAAATGAACGCGAGCGAAGCCCCGGGTACAGCTAGTATGTAATATGTATATGAGATATTTTTTGCAAAATCTAATTGAAATAGACATTATTATTGATATAATAGAGGTTAAATCTATTTTTGTTTTTAGAATTTTTGTCTGTTTGTCTGAGACCGCATCACAAGAAAACTACTGGACGGATTTGCATGAAATTTGGTATTATGACAGCCGGGTCAATACATAAAATACTTTTTATTGCGGGAAAATGTCTCATTTCTGACAAACCTTAACTAACCATTACAATATGCCTATAAAACATCACATGGTTATTAAAATCTATTTTGTTCCCCATCTCTAGAACACGGACGGAGCCGCGGGAAATGCTAATTATATTATTATATGCTTGCAAACAATCTTTTTCTCCTTCAAAATCCTTTGTTAAAGGATCTCCTTTATACATGTAACGTTTATCGCTCCCAGCATCAAGTAAAAGCTTTGTGTCACAGGGCAAATAAACGTATTAATGATGTCTTCATTTTACAGATTTAGAATGATTTAAAATATCGACTGCTATATTTCTTCCTCTGTAGCATATAATTGGTTCGTTAATGGTGCTGTTATACTGATTGATTTGATGATTATTTTTATATAAATATGTTGGGACATTGTTACACACAGCGCTATCTAGTTCCGTGGTAAGCTACGAGGTTGTGTTACGGATACCAGATAGTTGATATACTACACATATAATTTTTAAGTACATACATAATATAAATATTAACACCCATGACTGGAAAACAAACATTCGTGCTCAATAAATGAATGCCCCGAGCGGGACTCGAACCCGCGACCGCTGGCGCAGAAGGTAGGGTCAGGGTACCAACTAAGCCAAACGTGTCGTCATATTCTAGTTCTTTGTTCTGCTTATTATATTTGTATCTAGTATAGTAATTAAATCTAATAGTTACTTATGTATATAAAACTTATAAATATAAAGTAAAAAGTAAGTAGCGACTCATTTCGTCTCTAGATTTGGCGCGAGTGTAGCCGCAGGTTCCGCTAGTTATAAACCTTCCTCTAGAATTACTCTATCTTTTAAAAAAACCGCATTAAAATCCATTGCGTAGTTTTAAACATCTAAGCATAGATACGGACAGACAGCGGGAAGCGACTTTGTTTTATACTATGTAGTGATATCGACTCACCCTCGCTTCGTTTCGTTACCATACATTAGAAACCATACATTTCCGGGACAAAAAGTAACCTATGCTTTCCAAGACATTAAACTATCTCTAATTCGAATTTTATCAATCCATACGAACTTTTGAATTTATAATATTTATGGGATTACGGGCTTAACTAATGTTACGATTACAAATTCAACTGTAATAGACTATAATGGACTCAAGGCCAGCTAATTCTATAGTGTTCGTAGCTTATGTACTAAGCCCCCTCAAAGTACGTCCTAAGTACCCTTACTGATGTATTGACGTCACACATTTATTATTCACAAACGAACGACGATTACATTAGAAAAAGTGACTTACTCGTATAATGAGGCTAAACGGTTTGGACATACATTTAAAATTGATAAATGATAATATTAAAAATAAAAAAGTGCGTGTGTACAAAGTACACATGTCAGAAGTTAAACTTTAATCACTACATAGTATAAAACAAAGTCGCTTTCTCTGTCCCTATATCCCTTTGTACGCTTAAATCTTTAAATCTACGCAACGGATTTTGATGCGGTTTTTTTTAATAGATAGAGTGATTCAAGAGGAAGGTTTATATGCATAACTAGCGGATCCCGCGGCTTTGCCTGTGCTAAATCTAGGAAAATGCCCAAGTGAAGCGAAGGCGAGTCGCTAGATAAAAATAAGGCTAACTCTTCCCCGTCTCTGAGCGCCTGGTACTATGGACTTATTTTTTCGTTTCATCGAGTTTGAAATCACTACGATTCTAAAGAAGTTTCACTTCAAAAACTTTTATCGATATATCAAATGAACTAGTGTTGCCCGTGGTCCTGCTCTTTTATATTACATTTATATTACTCCGCTCGGGCTTATCCCTATAGATACGTTTTAAATGTTTGTATAGATTTCTCAAAAGAGAGATATTCGAGATATTTTCCTGTAGTAAAAAGTATCCTATATAATGACCCAGAAAACCAGCTATCACCACAGCAAATTTCATCAAAATATGTCCAATTGTTTTCTCGTAATGTGAGAAACGATAGATTCAGCCTTTGTATCGTTAATAATGACTGTTCCAATTGGAATTCCCAAAAAACGTTTATGTACAAATTTAACTATGTATAGATTTCTGCGATTATTCTACATGAAAGTTTCTTTTCAAAATAAAAACACAATAAATGAATACACATATACTATTCAACTCATACAAGAGTATAGTATACAAAAGTATAGATTAATATTAATATTTGTTACTAAATTGATATGATAATAACGTGGTTTTAATATTAACTTTGACTTATTGTTAGTTTGTTGAACAACGCAGCGTGTAAAGTCAGACCAAAGCTCTGTAGTTGCAACTATACATGGCCACAGGAAAGGTATGATTTAGTTAGTAGTTTCCATCATACATTGTCGAGAAACTGTAAGCTTAATGGCAGTCTGATCCGATTTCGTAAATGTACATATACTACGAATACTGCGTAGGTACAATTAATGTACTAAGATTAAATATAGGTAATTCTGCAGTTATTAAACAAAGGTTGTATTTACATAATATAAGAAATAGATTAAAATGTTTTTATAAAAAAACTATATTCTATCGTTAAATTTTTAATATAAGTGATTCATTTTTTTATTTAAAATTTATAGCCACATTAGATTCTTATTATTTACATATTAGTAATGATCCGCCATTGTCACTTAGTCGTTACAAAGATTGAATATAAATTAGTTGGAAGTAAGATTTACTGTAATTTAATGGTTATAAAGAAAGTAAATAGTAAGTTGTAGTAAAATACTATGAGAAAAAGTCTATTATCGTATAAGAATCTAGTTTTTATAATTTTTGACTGTTTGTCTGTCTGTCAACGTATGACGAGAAAACACTATCAAAAAAAATGATTCTGTCATAATAGCTGGTTATTTACAACTGCAAAATATCTAATCTCTAAGAAAGTATATACTAATTGTTAAAAACGACTTTCCTCGATGAGGGACGGTTAAGTTGATATACATTTGAACTGGAAAAGCTTATGGTTTAATTTCACCTTAATATAAATTTTAAGTTTTTAATTTTAAGTTGTTTAAATATAAAATACATTTGAGTCTTAACGTCTATTGCCCGAGGATATTGACGATTAGTCATCAAAACGACACATACATATTTGATTACAACAAAGCACTTAAATACGCCTTCACGGAAAGTTAATGAAAAACTATCGAGTAAATGAAAAAATCCTTTATGAAAAATAAACTGTAATATTAGATATTGCTTTCAAAAAAGTCACGTCATTATTAATTAGCTACAAATAGACTTCAAACACTAGGTAGCTTTACTAATTAGTTAATTAAAACTAATTATTTATATTTCTCCTTTTGTTCTTGTCGAGAAAATAGGAGTTTCCAGAACATTCTTAGACAAACTATTGCTCAAAAACAAATCACATTTTAATTCGCCTACAGTTAATTAAGTTAACGGTGCGCTCGTACGAGTATGTCACTCGCAGAGCACATCCGGCGCCGGATGTACGTCGTTTCGAAGTTATGCTTCATTTAAGTTTACAGCGTCAGGTAATATGTTTTTTTTAAATAGATAGATATTTAAAGTGGATTTTCCGATAAATATAGACGTGACTATTTTATGAAAAATATTATGACGACACATTTAGCGCAGTTGGTAGTGGCCCTACTTTCTTACGTTAGAGGTCGCGGGTTCGAGTCCCGCTGGGGGCATTCATTTGTTAAACTCGGATGTTTGTACTCCAGTCACGGGTGTCTATATTTATAATATATATGTATTTAAAACTTATATATGTAGTATATCAACTGTCCGGTATCCGTAACATAAGCTTCCTTCATAGCTTACCACGGAACTAGATGGCGATGTGTGTAATAATGTCCTAGCATATTTATTTATTTATTATATTTGTTTGATATCCTTACTTAATCAGGGTTAATTTTGTTGATGAGGGGTTTCTTTCAAGGTAACAAAGGTAATTATTACTAATACACATAGTTACATATTAATAAGTGATTATGTACTAGTTGTTAATATTCTTGACGTTTTTGAAGTGAAACTTCTTTAGAATCGATGTGATTTCAAACTCGATGAAACGAAAAAATAAGTCCATAGTACCAGGCGCTCAGAGTCGGGGAAGAGTTAGCCTTATTTTAAATTCAAGTTTTACTTCTGACATGTGTACTTTGTACACACACACTTTTTTTTTCAATAATTATACGTATGTTATGTTATGTCCATCATACATGTAATCGAACAAGTTCAAAAATAGGTTTAATTAATTACATTTAAAAAGAAAATATTACAACAGTTAAAGTGTCTTTAATTGAAAATAAAACCCCAGCAAAGTATTTTTCTCTCCTATATATAAAATCAAATTGTATTCCATTGTCCACCAACTCGCACTAGGTTAGCGCGGTGGACTATGGCCTGATCCCCTTCGTACTGCGGGAGGCCCGTGCTCAGCAGTGGGAAGGAAAAGGGCTGATGATGATGATGATGATGATGATTTCATTGTTGCGGAATGATACAAGATATTTTTTATTTTGTCGAAGATAGTGGAACGTTTTCTAAAGCCTTTAGCGTCGTATTTTTGTTAACAAGCTTATTATAATTATATTATACACTGACCTACTTATGCGAGATCCACTCCAGAAAGCGAAAAAGGGTTTTCTAATAATTATTAAAGCTTTAACTCCTTAAAGGAACTTTCTTCTAACTTTTGTCAAAAACAATCTCGTATTTTAAAATAGATTTAACATATACATATACGATTCATTGTTAATTAATTTATAAAATTACATTTCAATATATATTTTTTTATAAAGAGATAGAGAAATGTCTATAAAATTAAAGATACTTACATAATGCCCTGTTGTCAACTAAACCTGTAATTATTTTAACATCGAGCTTTCACAAATACTGCGCATTTGTATCTATACTAATGTTATAAAGCTGAAGAGTTTGTTTGTTTGGTTGAACGCTCTAATCTCAAGAACTACTGAAAGAATCTTTTTGTGTTGGATAGTCCGTTTATCGAGGAAAGCTATAGGCTATATTACATCACGCTGTAACCAATAGAAGCGGAGCGTCAATGAAAAATGTTACAAAAACGGGAAGGGCGTTAGTTCTGCGAGGTACCATAACGTGCGACTCAGAAAGAATTTGGTTTCCGGTCCTTAAAACGTGTGCGAAGCCGCGGGAAATGCTAGTTCAGTTATAAAAGCTTTAGGTACACAAGTAATTTGACAGCTATCAGAAAGCTCGAACAAAGACATTCGAACGACATTTAGTTTCCTGGAAAAATCAAGCAGGTTTTGCATATATAATTGAAAGCACGTCAGGAACCACTTACGTACTGAGTAATAAAGAACGTTCGAATGGACAGTTACAATTTAAATCTAATTTTACTATTAGAGTAAGCTGTATAATTTGCTTACAATTGTAATGTAAAGGATATATATTATGTATTAATTTTTACTTTTTAATGTAATGAATGGCATTATAATTTTAATCCTATTATATATTTTAATTCTATTTTAAATTTTATACTATTTTATTACCTTTTAGTATCAATTGAATTAGTTTCTCAATATAACATCAAAACAATGTAAAAATTATAAACAGGTTTAATGTCGTATTCACATCGCTAGTAGTTCTCCGCGGCTTCGCCCGAGTTTAAAAAACAACTAAAACAATCTCTTTTTCAATATTTTCACTTGAAAATATAATATTATAAATACAATAATCTTAAAGTTAATGATAATAAGTGTCAATTTCTTCTTTAAAATTATTTTTATGATAGAGTGAGTGTACATAAATATATTTTTTTTCCTTTAAGCTAGTTTGCCATGATATTAAAAGTCACTACCACTTATTAAATGTAGAGTTCAATTTGACTTTGCAAGTAGTGTAGTAATTTCGCATTACACACCCTACAAATACAGGTTAGATAACCCTAGTTATAGTAATACCTGGAAAAGTAATAACTTACGAGACTCAAGAAATTGAAATATAATAAAATAAAAATTATTTAGGTCCTCGTTGTAACCACTGCGTGTAATGACATAGGAATATTCAATTGATCATATAAAATTTACTCAACAGCTTTCACTTTTCCACGCTAACTAAAAAACTATTTGTTTTGTGGTGTTATTGACAAGCATTTGGCGCAACTTTAAGAACAAAAAAAATGAAACCAACTGAAAAAAAAACTACTTCCAGGCACTAATAAGTAAAAGGTAGCAGAACGGGGGTTTTCATAAAGATGCGATTTCCTATGATTCGAATTTCTCCTTTTTTAAAATCGGTTAATTTTCCTATCCTTTATTTTTAGTTTCCTTAGAAAGCGATAGAGATTTTGTTTTTATTTTAATTTACTTCTCTAAATAAGTCTCACGCAAGTATCTCTAAAGGTCGACAAACAGTGGAGTTCTATAAAATATAATGTGATTAGAGGCAGTATTGATAAACCGTGTCCTTTGTAACGAAATACCGTCTAAGGGCAAAAAATAATAACTAGAAAACTATAGAGATTATTTGAGTTATATCAGATATCTGATAGGCTTAACAATGAGAGATAAGTCATTATACGTAGGCTACAAAGGAGCTAAGTAGTGTGGTGTCAGCTAAACAAAAGCGGTAAACCTTGATGTCTAGACGTTTCGGAAAATTTCTTCTCTTTATCTAAACATTTTATTTCGCAAACGTATCTTATTTCATGTATTGACTCACTAGTTTAACATATTATAAAAATGTAATAAAAAGGATCCTATAAAATCTATACATATAAATAAAATTGATGTGTCTGTTTTAAATTTCAAATTAACAGCTTTTCACTAAATACATATGAAAGTATATATGATAATACTAGCAACAAAAACACTATTTGTAAAATTTTTGTCTGTCTGCCTGTCTGTTTGTTCCGGGTAATCTCTGAAACGGCTGGGCTGACTTTGATGGGACTCTCACTCGCAGATAGCTAATGTTATAAGGCGTAACTTAGGTCACTTTTTAACCGACTTTAAAACAGGAGGAGGTATAAATTTTATTTATTTTAACTAGCGTAACCCGTAAATTCGCTGACGCTAAGCCTAGGGACGACGCTAGTATTCAATATAAATATTAAGTGGAAAAAAATCACAAGAATGTAAAATGAAATAAGTATATTATATATATAATATATCATTAGTTTTATTTCTTCCTTTGTAGAAAATGCGATCGCTACACGGGCGGAAATTGTATGACGTTAGACCATTATATTACTTATTTCTAGGAACTTTGAGAGACGATTATTGTCACATGCATGCTTTGTAACTTCAGCATCCAACGGGGATGTTACCTTGAACTAAATGAAATACAAGACACGTGTATTTTATGTAAAGTTTTAAACGTGTGCTCTAAGGCAGGTTATTTACTGCAGATATCGTATTGTGATGGTACGGTGTGATCGTCTAAGCTTGTTAATTTGTGATTAAATATATTTGAGGAAAATTCTTGAAAATAATACTTCAGGCTAAAAGACACTCTATATTATTTACAGAGATCGGTCTTATAAGTTTTGTAGGCACAATGAAAATGCATTGTATATTAAGTATATAAAGGAAGTATTAGCTCCCCTTTTGTTATTTCTAGTCTTCTGTTTAGAGACTAGCATGTTTCTGCACAAATGGTTCGAGGTTTGAGCCCAGGTTGCGCCGAGTGCAGTTAGTTGAGTTGACTAATATGTGTGAAAACACGTTAAATACTCGATCTTACGTCCAATCGAATCGAATTTTCGTCCCACCGGAGTGTAAGAATAAAAGGAACAGAGAACGCACTTGAGACTGCTGCGCACTTATTGGTGCATAATATTCTCCTATTCAATTCACTAGTCTCAGAAAGGCAATATAGTCCTTACTTAAATTGATATAAAACACTCAGACACCTATTGTTTAATGAATATAATATATTGTTTAAAACGGTATTTCAATTGTCTGCGTCGTGTTTTTGCTTTGTTTTAGTAAAAAGCATTGCTGGTATGCGCTTTAATTTACTTCTAAGTTGTCAGTAAGAGCTAATATCTGTTTTCATACATTTCATCTGCATTTAATTTAAGATGCAGTTGAAGTAGTCTCGGGACGGAAATAAGAGAATGTTTTTGTGTTAGTCGTTAGAAAGCGCTGTACGATCAATGAGATATAATATTTATTATATAATGAAGTGACAAGCTAAATGTAATGATTTGATTCCAAATACTACTTTCGTAGAAGAATAATCGAAAGTAAACGATGTTTTTTGTACACTCCAACTAATTTCATGTAAATTATTAGTTTTAATTAAAATTATGTTGTCAGACTTTATCAACGGATTTATTTATATTTTTGATTCCCGTATTTCGAATTGTGGTCTGCAATTATGGTTTTGGGTTCTCTTTACATTAAAACTCGTAGAAGTATAGTTTTCAGTTAATTTAAAATTATAAAATTTCAGTTTCAGAGGACTAACAAACGTACATATACACTTTCGCATTTATATTAAAGCAGTTTTATGTGTAATGCAAATCCTAGTAAATAAAATCAGTGGCGTCTAGGAAATTCTGAATTAAATGATCACTATTGATTACGAAACCACCCACCCGCAGCTCTCCTGGCCTATTTATTTGCCTTGCGGTTGCCTGTAGCTTCAATGTAACTGATTGCTTCTATTCAATTTTATTTACACCACCTAGAAATCTTGAACTTAAGCCGACGGTGTATCTTTTTTTGTATAGGCTTTATGTAAATTTAGAGCCTTCACCGAAAATATAATGTAACGATCATTTGTAATATGCACGTGTTTAAAAAGGCATTTGCATAGCTAATTTTCAAAAATACCTACCGTCCTTTAACTATCTATAGTATAATAGTTTAGAAAACTGTAAGAAATTATTTCTCTTAATTAATTAATTATGAACTTAAATGTTTTCAATTTAATTCATTAATTTAGATGGTAAAGTTCATACCTTGTTTTAGGGTAAGACATAGTACTTACCTAAAAAGCTTTGTATGGTTAGCTTAGTCATATGGATTTAGGTCACAGTATCGAGGACATTATGTTGCGATTGATTTTAAGGCATTGTTAACCCAGCAGTAACGGGCTCACTTGAAAAACCGAGTGATGCGGATTCAAATCCGGGTCTCGCACCTCTGTTATTTTCATGTGTGAATTAATTATTTCTATCATGATTACCACTCGTCTTACGGTGAAGGAAAACATCGTGAGGAAACCTCAATTTCTGAGAAAACCTAGCAAGTTTTCGAAAGACATATGAAGTCCGCCAACACGCACTAGGCCAGCGTGGTGGACTATGGCCTGATCCCCTTCGTACTGTGGGAGGCCCGTGCCCAGCAGTGGGAAGTTAAAAATGGCTGAAGAGGAGGAGGATGAAGATATAATTATAACAGAGTATATAAGCGCATTGAAGTATTTTACGGAACAGCTCAGCTCTAAATTTTTACGATCACTTATAATATACTCAATCAACTAAAGCATCTTTATAAATAAAGCATTGTCTACAGGACTATCGATTATTACACTCATCAAAGTTTTGTATAAATCGGTTTATCTTTCAATATTAATAGATGAAGTAATTATTGCGAAGTAATTAAAAAAAGACATGGAGTAAAAAAAGATTAAATATAAGGCATAATATAATAAAATACATTCTAATGTAATTTAATAAGCCCACAATTATGGAATGAAACAACATATATTTATTAACTACTAGCAACTGGCACTGGCTCCGCTCGGGCTCGTTCCTAGATGTAGAGCGAGCGAAGCCGCGGATTCCGCTAGTATATGTACACAAAACCTTGACAAATTATATAGTAAAACCTTCCTCTAGAAGCACTCTATCTAGTAGTGTAAACAGCATGAAAATCAGTGCAGTAGTTTTTGAGTTTATTGCGAACAAACAGACAGACAGGCAGACGCGGCGGACGACTTTGTTTTATAGTATGTAGTGATTTATTTGCTTGTTTCAATAACAATGTGGTCTCAATGACCACTATATCGCATAAAGATGCCGTCTATCCTATAGTACTTCTTAGGACCTATCGGAGGAGGAGTCTAGGATGCCTTCTACCCGTAACAAAATCGCCTTTTGTGACATGATTTATGCGCCTTATCATCTTTTCCATTTCTTGTATCCATGTTATTAATATTTTTATCTAATTTGCCAATTAAATCTTCAATTTCATCATCTTTGTTTAATAATTTTGGACTACAAATAATTTTAATTGGGTTCGATCTGATCTGCCGATATTTGTAGGTACTAATTATTATTAAATTTATTTTATAACATTATTACGTACTAGCACACCTAACCCGCTTCGCTGGCCGTAAGTTAAAATAAGTTAAACGGTTGTTTGATTTTCTACTATAAAATATACTTAATAAAAGTTACTCCTTATAACATAAGCTATCTGCGAGTGAAAGTCACTTCGAAATCGGGCCAGCTATTTCAGAGATTAGCTGGAATAAACAGAGAGACAGATAGACAGACAAAATATTTAAGAATTGACTTTTCTTTTTAAGTATCGTACCGTATATACTTTTACTAGCATTTCTAGCATTTTGACCGGAAACCAAATTCTTTCTGAGTCCCCCACCCTTCCATTCGGACCTTTAGTTCTTGAGATTAGCGCGTTCAACCAAACAAACTCACCAGCTTTATAATATTAGTATAAAAAAATATTTAAATTATGTAAAGCAAGAAAATAGAGCACAATTATGCAATAACCGTTTAAAAGCGAGCACATTATTATGACTAATTTGTTCGATTTCGTGATAAAGAGAAGGAAGATTGTAAAAACATAGCAATAAATATTCTAGATTAAACATTACGTTAAATAAATTGAATAAAAATGTAATACTTAACAATAACAATTTACGAATGATAATAATTATAATAGGCATTTATAAAATATGATAACTACTAAGTTGCAACATTAACCGAACAAAGATGCTTATATAATTATTATTGATTAATTATTCTCATCACTACTGAGGTTCTTTATGTGCTGATTGATTTAAAATATATTTAAGACTAGTCTTTCCCGCGGTTACGCTCGCGTTCTAAAGGTTGAAAATCAAAAGAAATATTTTTCTCCCGTTTTTGCAACATTTTCCATTGATGCTCCACTCCTATTGGTCGTAGCGTAGTATGATGTAATATAGCCCCGATAAACGGACTATCCAACACAAAGAGATTAGCGCATACAACCAAACAAACAAACTCTTCATGTTTATAATATTATAGTACCTATAGATGATATTTCATTTTTCTTTTTGCGGATTTTGCAAACCCGTCGGTAGCTTTCAATATACTCGTATTTATTCTCCACCCTCACATATTGGCCTTGACCTTTTTACACAATTCTGATATAAAAAAATACTTTTTTATTTGGTTCCTTATTTGTTGTTTGACACAAATAGTAAATAACGCCTTCGCCAAATCATATGTAAGGTCGGGACAATCTAACAAAATACGCCTACGTGATCTCTTCGTATAAACGAAATTTTATTTCTTTATTTGCAAGTCTTTGGAGTGTCGTCCGGGAAACGTGGGCAGAAAGCCTGTAAGTAGTTGCCATGATATTTCAAATTTAGGGAGTTTGTTAATAGATTAAATTGGTGAATATTCCAAGTTCCATCGTGTCCATATTAAAATATAATCATCTTTCTAAGTGTTTAAGTTCTTTAAAAAGGACCTACGAAAACTCTACGTTTACGTTTCTTGAACATATGTAATTACTAATTAATAACTGTTAATGCCTTTTTTAAACATTTGTAAAGAGACCGCTGTATTTTTATATAATATATTAAGTAGATAATACTTTTTCTCTGGAATGCAAAACAAATATGAGGCATTTTCCGTTTCGGATTATTACTTCTATCATAAATAACATACTGAAATCTTTAATAATGTTGTTTTAAAAAACACTTTCTTACTTTCTTTACTATTTTAATAAGCGCTTGTGAAACGTGTTAGATTAGCAAAGGAATGCTGGATGGAAATGTAAATTGAAAAGCGGTTTAGGCGGCGGTTTCGCTGGCAGTCTCAAACTGATAAATCTGTATTGTTACTATTCAGTCGGACTCAAAACGTGTAAATATGAATTTCGAAATGTTTTACTATAGTTTCTTAATTTTCATGTAAATTATTGAAATTTAGCTAAATTAACTAAAACAAACAACTGGTCTTATGGTGGAGCTTATTGAGCTGCTTTAAGTCCGTCCCATTTCTAGTTTGCGAATGGATGAATAAATCGATGTGTAATACACTGTAAAGGTTCAAGTTACTTTATGCAAAAGCTAAAAATTTATTGTGGTATTTTATATAAACACACTATGCATTATAAATGAAACCTTTTCGGAGTTTGTCATCATGACAGTCCTTCAGTCTCTCCTGTGACCATGATTGCTGTAAAGCATTCGAAAGATCGGGAACCAAAAATAAAAATAAATCCGCGACAAAATCCGAAGAAGTTTCATTTATAATGTCAAATATTCGCGTAAACCTAAGAAAGTATTACACTATGCATTTTAACTTTATGTTGGTGAGGAAAAATATATTTCATTATTTAAAACGATACATAAACGAGCTCTTTGTAACGTTTCCAAAAGGCCAGTATTTTCTCTCTGCTGTACTAAGCTGCGGGCATGAAAGCTGGTTGTGATAGTCACAAAGCTCGAGCTTAAAGCTTCGAATGTCATTATATACATTGCCTGGTATACGAAAACGAAGTGTTATGTCACGAGGCGTGCAAGGGAAATTGTTTGAAGTTCTTAGCTTAGCTATTAAAAAACGATGAAATGTACCTTTGTAAGCAATCATTTCTAGTAGGTACATGCGCATAATACATGTATACAAGTATGTAATATATGGTGGTAGTTTACTCACAGACTTACAGACTGACTTTTAATTTTGATAATGTGAAAATGACGATTCAAAAGAGCTTGTAAAAGTCTATTTGAATAAAGAATATTTTGATTTGATTTGATTTGATATAAAGGTATAATCTGCATATATCAACATAATACGCTTTAAATATTATATAACTAAATATGAATTCACGGATTAGGTATTAGTTTTTTTATTTCGATTTCCATGTGTTTCTTTAAGTTTCTCTTATTTTTTTATACTTAAGCCTCAATCAAACAAAAAAAAATTATTGAAATCGCTTATGACTTTTAGCGAGACTAATGAACTTCTTTTTACTAATTAATTATTTTTATACAGAAACATAATATATAGAAATACTAGCGACTCGCCCTCGCTTCGCTCGGGCTCTTCCCTAGATTTAGCACAGGTAAAGCCGCGGGATCTGCTAGTTATGCATATAAACCTTCCTCTTGAATCACTCTATCTATTAAAAAAAACCGCATCAAAATCCGTTGCGTAGTTTTAAAGATTTAAGCGCACATAGGGATATAGGGATATAGGGACAGAAAAGGCGACTTTGTTTTATACTATGTAGTGATTTACAATGATTGTCATGCTATAGTAATTGCCTATGTTTAAATTCAGAAGCGCATTACTTAGCGTAATGCTTCCTTATCACTTACATCTTCTACTATTATGTTCTCAGAGGTTTATATAATTTTTTGGGTTTTGTATTGACATATTGGTAGATGGGGTTTTTATGCAAATAGTGGGAGAATGGTATTAGAAACAGTTACTTAGAGTCACTTAGCCTCACTAATTTTGAATAAGCACTGGGTATATGTACAATACACATATCTAGTAGGTATCTTAGCCAAGGAAACAAAAAATAAGTAAATAAATATATTGGGGCAATATTACAACAGCGCCATCTAGTTCCGCGGTAAGCTTCGAAGCTTGTGTTACGAATACCAGATAGTTAATATTCTATACATATATAAATATGGAATACATAGATATTATAAATATAAATACCCATGACTGGAGTACAAACATTCGTGCTCAACAAATGAATGCCCCCAGCGGGACTCGAACCCGCAACCGCTAGTTGCGCTAAAGGTGTCGTCAACAATATATAATTATTGCTATTAAAGTATAAAATAAATAAAGCTCGAGCTATTAGGCACTTACTACCTAACGTTTTCAAATCACAGATAAGCTCATTTAAGTAAATCTTGGTTTTTAACTTATTTATGTAATTTGTAAATAACACATGATATGTTTAAGATCCATTATTAATATCAATTATTATGTATCAAGAATATATACGAAAAATAAAGGAGTTAAACAAATCCCACTGAATTATATATACACAAAATAGTCATAATTAGTATTTAAATACATATTATTTAAAAATCATTTGATATAATAAGACAAAAATCAACATTACGACTTGGATTAAGTTTTATAGTTTTAAGCTCAGCATTGAATTTCGAAAACATTTTATACATTACATCAAGAAAGTGGAGAGGAATGCTCGAGTAACTTTGCGCATGTTACTTTAATATAGTGAACTTGGTATTAGATAGGTAAAGGTACATTGCGTTGTTTTAAAACAACTAAGCAAATGTCTATATAACCATATGTTCAATGGAAATGGCTGTGGAAGCTAAGCGATGTTTCAGAAAGAGATAGATGATTTAGATAGTAAATTACAACGCGCGTGAGCGAGACGCCACAACAGTTAGTGCAGGTTCAACGATCGGCTCACGCGCAGTTTGTTGAACTGCAATCATTGCTTTGGAAAACTGTCAGGGTTGTCTAAGCACATTATGTAATATTTAAATGACATAATTTTTATGATAAATATTAACTAATAAAACCTAATAAGTCGTAATATTTTTGTGTAGATAAAAATATTGAAATGACAACACTCGTCATCTGGCGTATATGCAGCGCTTTACCTGACCTAATGGATCGTCAATTAATTTCCGATGCTGCATCTCGATTGCGACCTCTTTAGTCGTTTTTGATTGATGAGATGTACATAAATAGCGCCATAATATTTTTCCTTTTATGTTTTGAGAGCAATATGTATCTTATACTTGCATTTGTAATAAAATCTCAAAGATGAGATAGGCATAACAAATTTAAAATTTAATTATACTTTTTACTAGTTAATTCTAAATTTTGACGTTAAAAAATATTATCCACTGAAGTTAAAAACCGAATGGTTTGAAAAACGTCTTCTGATTACATCATTCAATTCAGATCAAAAAGATGTTATCTCCGCACCAGTGGGGTTTAATTTCAAAAGTTCAAATCAAAACAAAAAAATATGAAGAAATGGAGAAGCTTTATTATACTTATCTATATATTACTAGCGACTCACCCTCGCTTTGTTCGGGTTCGTCCCTGGATTTAGCGCTAGTGAAGCCGCGGGTTCCGCTAGTAAAAATAAAATAAAAGTAGCCCAAGTTATTCCTTATAACATTAGCTGTCCCCATCAGAAAAAAGTTTTAATTTGACAGCAAAATCCCCATTAACAAAATGATCCGCCATTTATTGAATTCATTTCTTACAAAAAAAGTGATAAATGAAGAATCGCTCGACCGATTTTGTGCAAACTTCACATAAACCATCTACTAAATAGTCCGAATAAAGCCTAAATGTTCGGTTTGGATAGGTGAGCCCATTCTTAAGTTATAAAATTACAACGAAAAATGGCATAGATTTTTATATATATTGATTAGATTTAACAAAAAAGAATATTTACATATTTAAATTATTTTCAAAAAAAAACTTTGATCAACATCCTTACTTGATTGAAAATATCTATTTATTGAGAATAGTTCTTCAGTACAAAGCATAGCGAAAAAGCTATTGTAATACTGAGTTGGTCGCCTACATTTTTTCTTTAAACTCAATGACGAAAACAGAAAACTTACACTTTTTTGTGTATGTATTTAAAAGTGGTGAAAACGACAATTAATTTATTATTTCTACTCGAATTTAATTTCCTATCACACATCTTAATCAATTTCAACATAATACAAATAGGTGTATATTACTTATTGCATTTATATTAAAATGATCATGAGTACAGCCCTGACTACCAGTCTCCGGGAACGAGTGCGGGTCTCTCTTGCGCAGGCGATTAGAGCGAGAGAGAGCATTCGCGGAAGAAAGTGCCTTACGTAACCCGTCGCTTATCGATCGCTATACTTGTGATTGCGCAGACCCACGTGGACAATAGTATAAGAATTCTTCCGAAATACTTTAAAATAATTTAACCGTAAATATATTATTAATGACGACACGTTTGACTCAGTTTGTAGTGACCTTATTTGCTGTGCCAGCGGTCGCGGGTTCAAGTCCCGCTGACATTCATTTGTTGAACACAAACGTTTATAGTACAATCATGGGTGTTTATATGATTAATACATATGAATTTTTATTTACAATAAAGGAAATTACAAGTAAACTTAACTATAACGTAAAAAAAGCAAATGTACACTTAATTATTACTGTACAAGTCGTGTCCACGTGAATTTAAAGTTATATAATATGTGTAGTATATCAACCATTCGGTATGCATAACACAAGCCATGGAACTAGATGGCGCTGCACTGTGTCCCAACTGTTATAATGTCCCAACATATCTATTTATGTTATTTATTACACAATTCACATTTCATCATGGCGGCATCTATAACATATTATTTTTACATAATAGCTAGAGACCCATAAACTTATAATAATAACTTTTTCAAAATCTTATGTGTGTGTCATAAAAAAATTGTCTATAGCATTATTGATTTCAAAAATCTACTAAGAGTCAGAGTTGTCAGTCATCCGGAACTCGTTGCCGTCTCGGAATGTAATTTTACTGAGAAGATCCGAAGACACACCAGATTGTTTAAAAAAAGTGTAATAAAATAATAAACTTAATACACCCGCATATTAATTAACTTCACACGTTTTATTATCATACTTATAGTACATAAATAAATAATTAAAAATGCTTAATTTAATAACTAGTTATACTTATATGAGCAATTTTTAATAATTGACATTTTGAATAAATATTAAAGATCTAGCACAAGCGAAGTCGCGGGTTCTGTTAGTAATAAATATAGCCTATGTAACTCAGTGATAATGAAGGCTTCTGATGGCAAAATAATTTTCGAAATCGGTCCAGTAGTTTAGAGTTTATTCGTTACATACAAATCTTTCCTCTTTATAATATTAATAATTTAACGTAAAATCCCGCTGTTACAATTTTTATGCTATTATTAGTTATTCTTTTTTAAATCAATTGGTTTATTTGATAAGTAAGTAGTAAGTAAGTACTTTTATGCGATACGTTGACATATTTTTACATAAATGATCACTAAGAGAAAATATATGAATATAGTATTTACTTATTAAAATCATTTAATTGACATTTTTCTTGATATTATTTTGTTTACTGTCGATCTAAAGCATAAATCATAAATCGCAAGCATAAACCGCAGTAAGAAAAAGAATCGGCCTAAAATAGAAGAGAACTTTTTAAGGATTTATATGAAAATAATTTTCAAAACTTTTTTAACTATATAGGTATTTTTAAGTAATAGGTTATACTCGTATCTAAAGGTAACTTGTAACTTGCATGTATAACTTAAAAGAATAATATCCTACTATAAGGGTGGAATTTTATTTTCTGCTTTGATGGTTTTAAAGTCATTGTGCCTTGTTGTTAATGATTAACAAATGAACATTCATTACACTGTGACGTTAAGAAATAAACATGTGCAAAAATCTACTATTTTGATTTTCATTTAACCATAGTGACGAAACGTTTGGCTCAGTTGGTAGTGACCCTACTTTCTGCGCCAGCGGTCACGGGTTCGAGTCCCGCTGGGGGCATTCATTTGTTGAGCACGAATGTTTGTTCTCCAGTCATGGGTGTTAATATTTATATTATGAATTTATTTAAAAAAGTTATATGTATAGTATATCAATTATCTGGTATCCATAACACAAGCCGCGTAGCTTACCACGGAACTAGATGGTGCTGTTATAGAAATGTCCGAACATATTTATTTATTTATATTTGTTTAATCATATTATACGAATAGATCTTGCAATATCCTCATATCAATGAAAATTTCAATGCTATTTTTCATACTTCAATGCCTTAGCTTTAGGCAAACTTAGTTTCGTTTTTCTGAGACAAAGACGAAGAGATCACAAAAAATTAATTATATAAACTTTAAGTTTGCGTTTAATTAAATTATAGTATACTTATTTATTTATTATTAAATCTGTCGCTAACAGCATACATTCTTACAATAGAACATGATATAACAAGATAAAAACGTAGTCGCCCTCATTATAAGCATCACTGCGTTCTAATGAAATAACAAAATAATAATTAGATAGCAATACTTTAGATAAGTGAGCAAAAATTAAAATGAAAATCAACAAAGTACTTGCAAACAAAACACACGACGATACGTTTGGCTCAGTTGGTCAGTGAACCTGCTTTCTATGCCAGCGGTCGCGGGTTCGAGTTCCACTGGGGGCATTTATTTTTTGAGCACGAATGTTTGTACTCCAGTCATGGGTGTTTATATTTATAAAATGTATATATTTGTAGTATATCAACTATCTGGTATCCGTAACACAAGCCTCGTAGCTTACCACGGAACTAGATGGTGATGTTGCTATAATGTCCCAACATATTTATTTATTTTTTATTTTAAACAAAAACTAAAAAAATATTATATTAATCAACTATTTAACTATTAAAAGTAGGTTGAAGAAGGATTTATGGTTTTCTCTCACTCTCGCTTTTAGGTTTAAAAAGGATATAAAGCAGTAAATAAGAATTTTGAATGAAATATTTTGAATATTTTTGAGTAATTATAACAACAATAGAAATTAATTTATCTTGAGCTTAAAAGAGCTTAAAAGTTCAAATGAAGCCTCGAGCTATGTGTATGTAATCTAGATTCTTTCGCTAAGATACTCCTACGTTATTTCCTCGAAACGTTACATAATATTATAGCGCAAAATGCAAACTACAAACTAAAAATAATAAACGCTGAATTCTGCCTTATGTAACAATAGTTTCTAAGACCTTTCCTTTATTCAACGTATTTCAGGGCTGTAATTACCAAGGAATAATAATTTTCTGTTGAAAAGTGGTAAAGTAATTGGTTATATTTAGATCTATATGGATCGTAAGTAGGTAGAACATTTTAGATTAGAATTTAGACTAATTTTTGTCCGGATGTTTGTGATAACAATATCGTTTCACTCGAGTTCGTCTCTGGGTTTTTTGAGTAAAAGCCTATTTCTTTTTCTAAAATAAAAGAAGCCTAAGTTACTCTTAACAACATCTGCCAGTGAAAGTCCCATCAAAATCTGTTCAGTCGTTTCTAAGATTAGCGGGAATTGACAACCATACTAATGTAAACAAAAAAAAATGTTACAAATTGTGTCTTTTTAAAAGTAACCTATGATTATGATTATATGCATTTTGTAAAAACAAACAGACACTTATACATAATTTTTTATTTAATTTATATTAATAAAAATTTAATCAAATTAATCAAATCACTTTTTTCATTATAGATCTATAACGAAGACACCTTGTTACTATCAACGTTATGCTACGAGTAGCTAATTAATGAGACGATATTCCGGTTGAGTGAGTGTAACACGCTTCACATCTTCAGAAAATATTTAAAATGAATAGTATTTTTCCATCTACATTGCAATATTATCTAATGATAATAATTTAAAACGGTGTTACTAAGTCTTTATTTTTATAAATTATATTTTGTAATCCTGTAAGAGTAATGTAATAATTATTATCTAATAAAATAATTATTGTCGTTAAGTCGTTTAAATCGGGTGAATAAATTCTTTTTCTATATTTTTGGCAAACTACAAACTGAGCCGTGTCTTGACGACATATTCGGCTCAGTTTGTAGTGATCCTACTTTCTGCGACAGCTGTCCCGGGTTCGAAACTCGCTGGGGGCATTCATTTACAACGTTCAAATTTAAGTACAAACATTCATGCTCAACAAATGAATGCCCCCAGCGGGACTCGAACCCGCGACCGCTGGCGCAGAAAGTAGGGTCACTGCCCACTGAGCCAAACGTGTCGTCATTCTGTCGTAATTTAATTGTTACTTTGTTGTGTAAATAGTATATAAAAATTATTTATGTTGTTGTTAAGCTCAATATAAAAAAAATAAAAAACTTCCGAGTCAGTAGCCCTATTGAAATATATTATGATTTCTAGACAGTATAGCCTCTAAATATTTAAGTGAAAGGTTAGGTCGCCTACATTGTAAAATTATTATATCTACTTATTGCATGAAAGCGATACAATTACATATCGATTTTATTTTAGCCTAGTTTTTACTCGCGTATTCGATTTATTTATTATCGAATTATGTTATTAGACAACCCATTTTTATGTATAAACAAACAAGAAAAATAAACTTTTTAACTCTAGTTTTTTTTACTTTTTTCGCCAGCCGTTCGGCGATGGCCAGTACTAGCAATTCATTAATTTTAAAGATTCTAATCAAATTGTTGTTTGTCGTCACAGCTTATGTAATACTACGGTATATTAAAATATAAAAAGTAGGTTATAAAGCTATTATCATTTTTTATCATGTATGTGCACTATCTAAATTTCCTTCGTTAGGTTAATGTTACAATACTACTTTTTCCGCACCAATTTGAGTTCCAAATCTACAGATCAATCTATAAGCATTATAGTTTGTAATAACATTATATTCTAAATCGCTATTACGTAATATTTTCATTAGGTAATGGATTACAAATAAGCTACTTTCTTTAATATCTAATTTTGACTCTAGACTAGATTAATCTGGCCTAGATTAATTTATAAAGCCATATATTTTCAATGTACGAAGCAGAAGTATCAGATCCTTTTCACAAACAAAGTAATATAACTGCTATAACCTAATTATTATGAGCGTAAGCGTAAGATTACCGGATACTAATGAGCACCCCCACGATAAAAAGATGAACGCAAGTCGGAGCCTTTGCAATTAACTGTAGAATGTCAAGAATTGAATCAACAACATGTAACTATATTGACTTATATATATACACTAGCTATTCCTGCGGCGCCGCTCGCGTTCTAAAGGCTGAAAATTAAAAGAAATATTTTCTCCCGTTTTTGCAACGTTTTTCATTGATGCTCCACTCCAATTGGTCATAGCGTGATGTAGTATAGCCTATCCTATCTCGAGAAACCGAATATCCAACACAAAAAGAATTTTTCAATTTGGACCAGTAGTTCCTGAGATTAGCGCGTTCAACCAAACAAACAAACAAACTCTTCAGATTTATAATATTAGTATAGATTACATTAGTATTAACCATACATTTATTTGGTAAATGTTTATCGATTAAATTGATTGAATGTGGTCACTGGTCAATTGATATGGTCCTGACACCTGTCAAGCGCACGAAACTGCGATGAAATAAGGTAGGGCTTAATTCATTTACCTGTTTTAGCTAGTTATTTTTTTACTGTGATCCATACTAACCGACACCCAACCTATAAGGGCGTAGCAAGCATGAATAGTTATAAACATATCAAATCAAATCAAAATATTTTATTCAGCATAAAAACTGTTACAATTTCTCACTGAACGTTATGAGTCTATCACCAGTTCGGAAAGAAGGAACCTTTGAACTGAGAAGAACTGGCGAAAGAAACTCAGCGGAACTATTTTTTTTCTCTCTCTCTTTTTCAAATTAAATTGCGAATGAACAATAACATCACATCATTCCCAAGGCGTTCACTTCAAAAAAATCGGTAATCGAATAATAGCCTTTACACAAACATTCCTTCACATTTTTTTTTAAATTTGGCAATAGAAGCTTTTGAACGTTTTAAAATAAAGGTGTCTAAAAAAAATTATACGTGTTTAAAAATTCAAATTCAAAATAATCAAATTTTGATATTATTTAAGCAATTCCACAACTGCGCTCAAGCGTCTTATATACATCATTAGCAGCCCAATTATTATATTGTCTGCTACTTTGAGAAGCTCCTTGGGGTCTTAACGTGAAAGACGACTTAATAAAGCTCTTTTTGAATTCGCGCGTGCTCCCTTTTTATATGACGTCTTCAATATGACTCTCAGTAAGTCATAAGTCGATAGAGAAATGCTGGTAAGAGTATGAAAGAAAACAACTCATATTTAATTATTGATTAACGAGTAACGATGTTGATGATAAATAAAAGGTACCAACACTTTTCATTGATGCTCCGCTCCAATTGGTTGTTTTAACATAAAACATTTTTGTAAAATAAAGCTGAATTAATTTTGAGCTCCATACATATATTTTTTGTAAATAAACGGAATATTGACAATTTTTTTTAAATAAACTGTACTAAGTATAAATACGTCATAACATTTAGTTTTAGGTTATGTACGTACATTCAGAGTCATTGGTAGGACCGTCGTTTTTTCAATAGTCACACTTGTTTTTTCAGGTTAGCATATCACCGGTCAATTTCCTTACTCGTCAATTTACTCATCAGACAGTTTCGGTAGCTTGACTCTATCTCTATTATTTAGTTAAATAGTTAGTCATACAAGACCCTGGATTTTAACCCGCTTCACTCAGTTTCCCAAGCGAGCGAATTACCACTGAACTTCAACTGTATTAAAAATTATATATATTATTCAAATGAATAATGCAGACTAATAAGCGTATGCATAATGAACTAGCTTTGAAGGCGCATTGATTTCAGCATTATGAAAATTAAGCTTTCAGTTACATACAAATTTTCGCTTTGTTTACGAAATAATATGCTGTGTGTATGACATGTGTTCGACAGCCGCAATCATTCCTGTGTACGTTTTACACGGTCCATTAATTAAGGGCTATAATAAAATACTGCACTGTTATTTGTCAGTTGTAATTCAAAATTCTTTTGAAATAACAGCAACTATGATTGAAAGTTGAAATCGCTTTGTTTCAAGTATCAGTATTTATAGGAATATAAAAAATTGAATGGTAAAGCTATACAATTTTTATTTATCTAGTTTCGTTTTTTTTTTTTAATTTTACTTTGTTGAGTGTGTCAGGGGTGGTTTAAGTATAAGCAAGGGATAGTAGACTTGAGTATTTGATATGAATTTCAGCTATATAGCACGTTCCTGTGTTTTTACTTTTGAGATACGGAACCCTAAAAATATGAAAAAGTAAAAGTGTAGAATCAGTAATCAATAATAATCTATAACAGAGCTACTGAATTCAACTTGATAATTTCCAAAAATCTGTATAAATAAAAATGAATGTTGCTAAGCGCAAAATTCGAGAATGGCTCGATCAATTCGGCTATATTTTTATATGTTCCTTAAGGCACACGTTTTAATAATAAAAAAAGTCCTACTTATACGCTAGTTTTTCGAAACTAAGAAAAATACCTATATTTTTAAATTATACTTCAAAAAGCTTATATTAACATGCATAAATATTGTCAAGATACAAGATATCATGTCACAAACAAGAAATTTTCATTTCATGTTACATTTCTCTGAAACCTCGAGATATATGGTTCGTTATATGTTCGTTATGTAGTAGATAACAGATTGAATTGACCTGGAAATCCCGCTAAGTCAATTTAGTTTTCTCTTGCGGTTCAAATCAAATATTATTTGTACGGTTGCTCTATTAAATAACTCTCATATCTTCGACTTTACCTAAAAATGATGCTGTAATAAATTGAAAAAGTTTTAGATCGTCTGTCCGTACTATTTTTCACGATTTAGCTGCTACTAAACTGAGTCTCTCAGCTTTAATACTCATAGCTTTTACTTTTACACTGCATACATTTTTCGTGAGAAACATACAATAAAATTCATTCAGGAGCTAGTTAATATTTTACTATACATTGAAATTCAATCAATTCTTTCCTTTGTTTTAATTTATTTTTATTTCCAATATTAGTACATTTAGAATCACTGTTGAACTATTATTATTTATATAAAAATAACTGATATTAATCAGTACATAATTTATCAAGTATATATTGGGTTATTTAGTCTTCAATTTCAAGTTTTTTAGGATATTTTCCGCTTTCCAAAATGTCTATAACTATGTAATAAGAATATTTAAAATATTATGTCAACAGCAATAATTAGAATGCTGAGTAAAAATTCAAACCCATTTTTCGAATGGTGCTACCGACACGTATAATTAATATTTTAACAATATTAGACTAAGGACTGATTTTTACAATTTGCCATTTAAGTTCAAAGAGAAAATTATGTCTTGTTTAAAATTAAAATTTAACGCAATCATACATACATAATATAATAATATGTACATAACTTTTAACTACAAATTCACTGTTAAATAGGCAATATACTGGGTATTGATTAACTGACAAAATATGACATAGGTTTGAGCTTCAGCGCCTGTCGGCTGTCGGCTGGTAGTCAGTGAAAATCAGGTTAAATAGAAGATTGTTGGTAGTGTAAAATCCAGAAGGTGATAACTACAGATTTTCACTTTGTTTATAATGTTCGAATTATATAAATGCTACTGGTTATCAAAATCATTTATTGTAGTTATAATATTAAAAAATAATATGGCAGCTTTTATATTATCAAAAGTTTCATTGGATATGTGAAAAAACCCATACAAACAGAGCATAATATACCATTTTTCTTTGTCGGAATCTAACTTTTAAGTATTTAAAGAACCATTACAGCGTAGTTACAAACTTAATCAGACGTAGATTTTCGCCTTTGTAATATTAGTTTAAAAATTCATAGCGCACTTGTCCATTGAAATTTATTAGAACCTGACTGAAAGTTTTCACATGAAAGTGGACATATAATTATGTTAAATGGAAATGTAACGGTTCTCCGACCGATTCCAGCCGTGGCGGCCAATTTCATTGACACTGGCCAACTGCGCAGGAGATATTATAAGTGCACAAGTATACGCGCAGACACAAGTGCACTCTCTATTCCTATCACTCTTATACTCCGGTTGGACGACTACCCGCTAAGGCGCAGGACCGACGGCTTTACGTACTCTCCGAGGCACGGGGGTGACACACCGCCAACTTCCCAACTTCAAGCTATTACTGAGGCTTACTTAACAGAAAAACTCAAAAACTAAACTTGGCCTGACCCGGGACTCGAACCCAGGACCTCTCGATGTATGACCGTAAATTCTAGGCACTACACTATCGAGGCAGTTTTAGTCTATATAAATAAAAATGAATGTTTGTAAGCGCATAACTCAAGAATCGCTGGACCAATTTGACTAATTTTTTTTGTATGTTCCTTAAGGTCCACGAAAAGTTTTAAGAGAATATAAAAAAAATTGCGTGGACAATAATAAAAGCAATACTTTTGTTAGAACGGGAATGGCGGGCGTTAGTTCTGCGAAGTACCATACCTTGATACTCACAAAGAATCTAATTTCCGGTCCTTAGAACGCGTGCAAAGCCGCGGGAAATACTAGTACGAAATAGAAATGTAACATACTATCATCTCAGATACATGTAACTTATGTACGTATAATGCGTACGTAGGTTGACGAGCTCGCAGTATATAACATAGCTGACGTACTAACCCTACCGTTAAGACGTGGCAACTGTGTCAATCTAATACCGCACCATCCGGCTTGAATATTGTTTCTAATATAACGTAGGTGGCTTGGTGGCTATGTCCGTTTTCCTTATGCCACATATTCTAGGTATTAAAGCCCTAACTATACTGCTGATACCTCTACAATTCCAAGATGGTTTCCAAAGAGATATTATAGTCATCACTATTATAAACTTAAAACAATAAGCTTTTTCATTTTAAGAATAGCATAACAATCTGACGATCCCCTAAACAAAAGCTTCCAAAGAACTTTATTCAAAAACGAAGGCTTCACATAACTATAGAGAAGCGTTTAAAAATTTCATTACTCAAATCAAATCAAATCAAAATATTTTTTATTCATTTAGACTTGTACAAGCTCTTTTGAATCGTCTTTTTTACATTATTAAAATTAAATGTCAGTCTGTAAGTCTGGTCTCTATTACTGACTTATAAAGTGTAATATAAATACTAAGTTATCTAAGTTACACAGTTCACTGTATTCTAATATTGTTCCTCGCGGGTCAACTCACCGTACATAGCAGATACAGTGATAGTACGACCACAGCTCGAAGAGGGGCTTCGACTTGTTTATTCAATTCGGATATCCGGATTTAGATTCACATCCATCGAACAGACTATTTGCCTGCTACTATTGATACATTGCTTGTTCAAACAAATCATTTATTTTTATCGTTTGGTGTCAGTCATCGTAATATTCCTTATTTAGGCATACTTGTGTAGCCCATAAAATCCAATCGAAAAAAAATCGAATAGAATATATAAAAAAAATAATAGTTTATTACTGACCACCCGATTGGCTTGCTTTGAAGTAACATACTTTTTGCGCAAGTGGTCGCGGATTCGAGTCAGTTCGAAATCCGTGAAAACAACAAAAAGCTATCTTACTTTGTCTTTGGCCATATATACAGATATTGTTTGGATTTTCAGTACTAAACTTAATGTTTTATTTTTTTTGTGTGGATTTTTTCATTTATATTGTCTTGCGATTCCATAATGTGCAAGCAGATTTTGTTTTTGAATTCTAATTAGGAATAAAGATTGCCCTGCTTTAGTATCATAAGTTAAAAAAAGTAACATTATTTGTTGGATAACAAATAACTTGCCAACAAAATATTAAAACCTTCTTTATTGCTCGAATTTCATTGATATAACTCCCTAATTATTATATACTAGCTGACCCGTGCCCACTTCGTTGGGCATAATGTTAATAATATTTTTTAGTACAGAGTGTTTAAATAATTTAAATTATTTTATTAATATTAAAAATTAAAAATTAAATTATCTATACTAATATTAAAAAAACTACTTTTTGTCACTTAAATATAAAAGGTAGACATATGCTGTCGTTGACTTTGTAGGCATTTTTAAGCTCCACATCTTTTCTCTAGAACTCAAAAATATATCTTTCATAGTTAAGGCATCGTTCGTAAGAAACGCTTTCATTCGACCGTTTTTTCTCCGATTCACTTTGCAAAACGGACTACCACGTAAAAGCCTTTTTATTTTTCGGTTTTTTATATAACCTATGACACTCAGCAATAATGTGGCTTTCTATTGGTGAAAGAATTTTTAAAATCGGTTCAGTAGATCCCGAGATTACCCCTTACAATTTAACAAATAAACAAACTTTACTTCTTTATAATATTAGTATAGATTCGTCGCTATAAAAAAGTTAACGTTGACAAAAATTATATCCTTAACTTATAAATTGTACTTTCTACAAACACCAATTTTAATAATATTTTTTATTTATTTATTATTATTGAACAAATACTAAATATTTGATATATCGACTGAACTCGCGTCCCTAAAGCAGTGCATTTTACACATAATTCATGGCATTCATATTTAATCGTCTCAATCCGGCGGCTCTTGAGCCGAATGCAAAGTTATATAATATGCTGAGTCTATAAACAACCGAGCTTCAGTAACGTGTCTATAGTACGTGTCTGATCAAAATCTCCATAATAAACGTATCCAATTCATAGGCATGTATGACAAATAGCGATCGACAAACCAGGTACTGTATTAATCCGAAGAGGAATAGTTCGCTTGTTTGCTTATTGCAATGATGGATTTAGGCACTGTCAGTGCAACTAGATACATTTTCCATCGCAGAGTAATGATTTTAGATTAATCTATATCGACGCACCCTCAATCCGCTCCGGTTCGTTCCTCCCTAGTTATTAGTTAGTATAGATTTGGTGATTATGGATTTATGGATCAGGGATAAGATATTTTCCTGAAGTAAAAACTATCCTACATATAGACGCTGGCAACCAACTATGTTTACACCAAATTTCATCAAAATCTGTGGAATAGGTTTCTCGTAATGCTTACCCAGATAGACAGACCCATACTCACAAAACAATAGGTTCGGCCTCTGTACCTTAGATCTTTTTTTAAACAATATTTAATGAACAGATTCGCCTTATTAAATATGTTATTATAATGTGTTAGTATAAATAATATCTTTTATTGCTCAATAATTGTGCTATAACAACATATTATTAGGTAAAAAAAAGTGCGTGTGTACATAGAACACATGTCAGAAGTAAAACTTGAATTTAAAATAAGGCTAACTCTTCCCCGTCTCTGAGCGTCTGGTACTATGGACTTATTTTTTCGTTTCATCGAGTTTGAAATCACAACGATTCTAAAGAAGTTTCACTTAATTACGATAATATAAATATACAATTATACCTATATGTATACAATATACATAATATGTAAACATCAAGCTTTAGTGCTGTTATACATAACATTAATATGAAAGCATTTATGAAATGTAAATAAGCTTCACCTTAGGCTAATGTAACTTTTCCATTTAAATAGAGCATTGGCAATTGTCAGTAAAATCAATAGAGTCGTAGTTCACAAATGCAAAGGAAGTTATTCCAACAATAGAATCAATCTGCGAGATGGCGGATAACATGGAAATGACGCGTTCGTTGGTTGACTTTACTTCCTAGCAAGCTTTGTAAATCTATCTTTAAATACTGCACACAGTGTATAAAGTACGTGTACTATATATAAAGAATCAGCTTTGTGAATAAGACTTTTTCTGAATAAAATTATGTAGTATGTACAGATTAGACGTATAATTTTATTATTTTATTATATATAAATGATTGTAGGTTGATAAGAGTACCTAGACTAAGCATTTGTATCGAAATCGAGATTTCTACATGGACGCTTGCTTAATTTCATGGATGCTTTCACAGTTTATACTCTGTAAAAGCTTTTGTTTGAGCGACACTCAAAGCAAAGTAATTCGAACGAACTCATAGCAATATGATCAAAATGTCCATTTCCGTTTTCATGAAAATTTCACAGCTACAAACATTTTTCAACCTGCATACCTTTACACAAAGAATTAACTTTATCAGAGAGAGAACAGTTTTCCTGTACTTCAGCTTTAGTAAAGTATAAATGGTTTGAGAGGAAACTTTATTTAGAAATAAATTTAATAGAACTCGATAGCGCAAAAGGTGTAAGAGATTTGTTTCTGACATACCTTTAAAATACGACGAGAGAAATACTACTTATATGCGATTATACTCATAAGTATTGTTTCTAGTGGATATCTACACATACATTAATTTTCCAAAATTCGATATTCAGACAATCAATATTATAAATATTCTACTTATAATGAAAGTGAGTAGTGAGTTTTTTCCAGCCTAGAAACAATTTTAAGAGGTACGAGTAGGTTACTTTTATCTTGACACATTTACAATTTTGCAGTTCTTTTAAGACTGTAGAAGGCTGCTAATAGGTAATTAGGTTTCCGCAGCCAAAAGGCAAAAGGAATCCTTATAATTTCGTCATATGTATACGTAAAGCTATATTGCAGAATTTTTGTTAATAGTTTTCTATTGTGACAAAATTAAGAAACAAAATGAAATACGTATAATTGAGGGATGAGAAAAAATTAAGTTCACATTTTTATAATAAACAACATGTGCGCATTTGTGTAGACTTGTAAAGCTTTTATAAGGTAAGGAAAAAATTCAAATGTACAAATGAATGCTCAATAAACATTATTGACGTTCGGCTTATATTGGATAAAATGGATGGATAGTCTTATGTACTTTTAACATAATCAACATCAATTTAAATTTTAAATGTTTTCATAGTTTTATTAATCTATACCTTTTTCATATAGTATCGATTTTGTTGACTTTTCGTTTTGTTTTGTAAAATACTTTCTGGTATTAACTCTTTTATTTAAGTTTGTGCTCATATAAATTTATTGTGTTGGAAAGAAGCTACAAGTCCTCTAGAAGTAATTTTTTTCATAAGTCTTAGTACAAATTAATTAAAACAATGAATACTATACAATATTAAAAACAATTTTTAATTGTTCTTTAATATTAACAAGACGTCTTGTATAAAGCAATCCTTGTTATATTTTTGAAATCAAAGGATGTGTCGCGAATTAAACTCCCCAAACATAGCTCAATAAAGCTGCGGTCTGCATTAAATGATCATTAAAAATATATTTTTGGGACTTAAAAGTTCTGTTACGGGCACCTTTTGATTATTTTGATTATTTTTGACGACACGTTTGGCGCAGTTTGTAGTGACTCTACTTTCTTGCGCCAGCGGCCGCGGGTTTGAGTCCCGCTGGGGGGCAATCATTTGTTAAACTCGGATGTTGGTGCTCCAGTCATGGGTGTTTATATTTATAATATGTATGTATTTAAGCTTATATATTTAGTATATCAACTATCTGGTATCCGTAACACAAGCTTTCTTCGTAGCTTACCACGGAGCTAGATGGCGCTGTGTGTAATAATGTCCCAACATAGTATTTTAAGTTGTTGTGATAAATTCAGTGTACACGTTTTATTATTTAACAGTAACTTAACCAAAATATTATAAATATTATATTATATTTAAAATATGAAATACGACGATATATTCATATTTAATATTAAACTAATAATTTCATGATTTGTACAAGATAAATAATAATGTAAAAATAAATAAGTTTAAACTACTAGTAATAAAGTACATGCAACAAGCAAAAAGAACCGCGTTGATATCTTTTAGACTGTGGGTTTTGTTAGAGATGTCTTATATTTAATATATTATATTAATTAAATTTTTTCCTTTAATCTTTATTAAATTATTATTTTTATATATTTTTTTACATTTTTATTACGAAGTTACATAAAATATGGGTTATATAGTTTGTATTTTTGGTAATGATTCCACGCGTAAGGCTTATTGAGTGATATAAAAAAAATTGAAATCAGAGATTTCAAGTCTAAGCATGAACATAATAACTTTCCATTACTTAAAGCATGTTAGAAGTTATATTTTCCCTACTTTTGACAGTATTTCTCAAAATTAACTGGTCATAACCTCATTGTAGTGTAAAGGTAAGTGCAAGTAGAGCTCACGTGTCCCATTCTTTAAATAGTTACAAACCAATTATCTATCATGTCTTGCATTTTAGATATATAATAGTCTTTTATAAGCTTTCAAGTCTATTGTATTACAAAGTAAGTGCAGGCAAGCTTTGATGGAAATAAGAAACCATGCTAATAATGGATAAACATTGAGTATTACTTAAATATTTTCTAAAATAAAAAGATACCTCGACTTTAAAATCATGAGTGTTTTTGATAGTATCATATGATTTAAATTTTTATTTAATATAAACATATTATATAAAACTAGCACAGGGCCCGCTATGCTAGGCATAAGTTAAAATAAATTAAACGTTGGGACATTATTACCACAGCACCATCTAGTTCCGTGGTAAGCATCGTAATACAAGCATCGTATGCTTGTATTACGGATACCAGATAGTTGATATACTACACATATATAAATTTTAAATAAATATATATTATAAATATAAACACTCATGAAGTACAAACATTCGAGTTCAACAAATGAATGCCCCCAGCGGGACTCGAACCCGCGACCGCTGGCGCAGAAAGAAGGGTAACTACTAACTGAACCAAACATTTCGTCCAACGTTTTTTATAATTTTCTAATATAATAAAAGCAGCCTTAGTTAGTCCTTATAACATTAGCTATCTGTTAGGTAAAGTCCCGTCAAAATGAGTCGAGTCGTTTCAGAGATTAGCCGGAACAAACAGACAGGCAATATTTTTTGATGTAAGTATACTTTCATATGAATTAAGTGCAAAACTGTTAATTTAAAACAGATAAGTACTTCATTTTTATTTAAATATACTGATAAGCTTCTTTGAATCACTACGACTACTTAATGTTACTTTAATAGTTCAAAACTGAGAGGCGAGCTTTCCGAATATCCATCAAAGCGTATCTCTGTTATTAAAGTACTTAATTCACTACCAGTCGGTTTAAATTATAGCTGAAATACGTTTATCTATATCTATACTAATATTATACAGCTGAAGATTTTGTTTGTTTGTTTGATTGGTTGGTTGAAGCACTAATCTCTGGAACTGGTTCGATTTGAAACAATATTTTTGTGTTAGAAAGTCCGTTTATCGAGATAGGCTATAGGCTATATTATATCACGCTACGACTAATAGGAGCGGAGCATCAATGAAAAATGTTGCGAAAGCGGGAAGGGCGGGAAGGGCGGGAAGGGCGGTCATTACTACATACCGTGCGACTCAGTAAGAATGTAGTTTTCATTCTTTAGAACACGTACGAAGTCGCGGGTAATGCTATTCAAATATAAATAGAAATGTTGCATCCCGTTCAATTTGACCAATGCTGGTCAAAGTGAACTGTGTTCATATGTGTAAAATGATATCTCACTAAATATATATGTTTGACTTAGTATATTTTTTATTGATAGTCATTAATTTTCATTCATCATTTTGACGACACGTTTGGCTCAGTTGGTAGTGAACCTAATTTCTGGGCCAGCAGTCGCGAGTTCGAGTCCCGCTGGGGGCATTCATTTATTGAGCACGAATGTTTGTTTTCTAGTCATGGGTGTTAATATTTATACCATGTATGTATTTAAAATTTATATGTGTAGTATATCAACTATCTGGTATCCGTAATACAAGCCTCGTAGCTTACCACGGAACTAGATGGCGCTGTTGTAAAAATGTCCGAATATATATGCGACATATAATTAATGTTCTAATACTTTTAGCATCCTATGTAAAGATGTATAAGCATATCGTATCTTTTTACAACTTTTTCTCTCTGCTCCGTTATACTTTTGTTGAAACTATTCATACGAGTACTAATCGTTAGAAATGACTACGGACAATGATTTAAACATTAAACGCATTGAAATATATATTTATTATCTTTTTAATCGTTTAGAATAAAAATATTTAACATAAATGTAGAACGGTTTTCATTCCGTTCCCTCAATCTACTAAGCTATTCTAACCTAGTGAACTTAATGCTGCTTAATATTTAACTATGTAGATTATAGGTACGGAGCGAGCGCCCTATACATTTTGAACATTTTTAACCGTCCACGTATATTGATGAAAATCACATTATTTTCTAATAGAGCAACAATTTAAAACAAACAAACAAGTAAGCTTGCAAGAGCAAACAGTAGTGTAGCGAATAATAAAATGTAAATGTCACCGTGTCTCTTTAGAGCTTTACGCCTCAACTGCGAGTATAAAACCACGGGGCAGATTTTAATGACATTTGCAGGTTTATGCCTTAGAGGCTTGAACTAGATCCGAATATGTGTATTCTTAACAATCTTGCTTCCTTTTCTTTAAATCGGACGTAGAAATGTGAAAATAAAGAAAAACATTTTTTACATATTATTATGTATCATCATTAAAAATGTTGTTTGTAAGCTACCTATTTCCAATAATTAATAAAATCATAAAGTGTGAATTCCTCATCACTTTAATTAATACCTAAAGCCGCTTTATTTCATATGGAAATTCCACAAAGCTGAAAAATTTAATAAATGAACAAACAACGATAGATAAGCATTCAGTGAACAATACGTTTTCAAACAAACAATAAATACCGACTTCCGACTAACATACGGAATATTGGTTCGGGTAACTTTAATATACATAATACGTGTATTTCAAAGAGAATTTTAATTTTGATAACCATTTTGATTACCGAATATTAATTAAATCAAAATTTGAAGCATTTCAGTTTAAACAATTCGATTTAAACATGTTTACGTAAAGTATGTACTAATATTCATTCCATTATATAAATTATTTAGATGTTTTAAATATTTTTTCCCGATTATTTTTACCTATTTGCTTAGATTTTTGGTTCACAGCATTCTCAATGCTTTACAGAAAATACTCATATGGTTATAGAAGAGACGAAATTTTTGATACATCACAAGCTATAACACAATTATGTCATATTAATTTTATACAAAAGAGAAATTACACCAAAGTGTCTTACATACATTTTTATTACACATTTATTTATTATTCGGTTTAAAGATGCTTTATTTCTCAAAAGAATTACATTCACTTAATGAGAAATTTTACAAAAAGGTAGTTGAAAATTATTTACATCGTGATTTTTAAGTAACAACTTATACTATAACTTTATACAAACTTAAAACTAATACAATATAATTATGCTATACAATCATCTAATATAAGCTACTTATTATAACTACATCTTATTTTTTATCAACTAGAAATGTTTACGTTCGTAATTTGTAAATACAAAGATATAAAGAGCTCGTTACTAGAAGAGGTACGAATAGAATTTTGTGATGAAATGTGTTATATTATATTTATATAAAATGAATACGTAAAAAACATATTAAGTTATACAAAGATATATTTTGTTTACCTTGTATTATTATATCATTTAATTATTAACTTTCCTTTTATTTCTTTTTTTTATTACATTTTAAATATATATTTTTATATGTACTCGTTATTATTTGTTAAATTATAGGTATGTTGTTTAAAACATAATCTTTTAAGAGTTTTTTGAATTTATAAAATGGTTTAATTTCAATTAAATGTGATGGTAGTTTATTAAATATTTGAACGCCTTCATACATTATATTATGTTTGCCGTAAGTAGTTAGTCCTTGGTTTAATTAGACTTATTTGATTTGAACTTCTTAGTGAATATTTTATTGTGTGTGATTTCTTTCTGAATGATATATTTGTATGTATTAATTCGTTTATGATTTTATATATTAAAATTGAAATATTATTGATTAGTTAATCTACAATATGAACAAATATAAATCTTGTAATTTATCCGTGAAATGAATATTTAAGGAAATCTACAGTTTATATAAAATACTACTAAAATCAAAATTAATTCACGAAAAATCCGAAAGTTGTCAAATTCTTGCGTATATCTAAGAAAGTAATATTAATAAAAAGTGCGTGTGTACAAAGTACACAATTCATGTCAGAAGTAAAACTTGAATTTAAATTAAGGCTAACTCTTCCCAGTCTCTGAGCGCCTGGTATGGACTTATTTTTTCGTTTCATCGAGTTTGAAATCACAACGATTCTAAAGAAGTTTTACTTCAAAAAACGAATTGATGATCTATGTAAATTATAAACGCTGTGTTTCAGAGCAACATCCAGAGAGTGGCGGGAGTGGGAGGGGTTCGGGGGCGTGCAAGGTGTGCGGGGACAAGGCGTCGGGGTACCACTACGGGGTTACTTCGTGCGAGGGTTGCAAGGTGAGTGCAGTTGCAGCGTACCAGCCGTGCAGCGCGGACTGCTACGGCGTAGCGCTACGGTAAGGGTAAGTTTGGGTAAGTATTCTATTTTACTTTGGTATATTTTAATATTTTTTTAGTTAGTTTATTTATCGTCGTGGTGTTCGTTTTCCGAAGATTTTAAGTTTCCAAAACTTTTTTTAAAGGATTTTGTAGTTATATTACATTTTTGTGAAATTTTGAACAGTGCGTAAAATTAACTTAAAATAGATATACTCGGTTTATGTAGTTATATTGGTTAATAATTCAAACAATAAATAGTGAAGGCAAAACCAATAAACAATACATTAATTATTAGTTTTAGTTTTTCTGTTTTGGGACTAATTTAAAATAATTATTTAGTTAATATACACTTAAAAAGCATTGCATTGGACTAGTTTTTTTATTAAATTAATACTGATGTTGATCATGTTCATTACTTTCTATTATATTTTGTACGGAACTAAAAAAAGTGTTTTATAGGGTCGTGATATTTGTTTTGTTAAGTTTTTTAACTTTTTGTTATGGTTGTAATAATATTTAATATTTTTGTTGCTTTTTAAAAGTGCGAAAGATTAAATATAACGTAATAAGTGTACATAGTAATATTTATTAATTTAAAATAATTATTTAAAATATCTATTTTAAAAACAGAATTGAATTGGACTAAAAATTTTTTTAGTGAAATATATTTTTTGTGTTTGATGTTGAAATGAGATTATTATAGGGTATTTCATTTTTCCCGGGTCCCGGTTTATAATTTGTTTTATTCAGTTTTTTAATTTTTTTGATTTTTTAAAAAGTTTTATAAAGTGAAAAAAATTAGTTAAAATACAAACTTGGTGTACATATGTAATAATATTTATTAATAATTCAAACGTTTAAAAGTGAGGGCAAAATCGATGCATTCAAATGCAATCACAAACCATTATGTTAGTTTATCAGATTAGTATAAAATAATTATTTATTTTCTTTTAACATATGTAATTTAATCTTTTTTTTAAATCTATTTCAATACTATGGTTTTATTAATATATGGTTGCAACGTAATAAATTTAAAAGTATAATAACAAAAATTATATTCATTATTATTATATGGACAAAATTTGTTAAATGGGCTTGTAATTTTTCAATATATAGTGATATTTACAATAACTGATAGTAGCTTTATTATTACAAAAATGAGTAATTTAAAAAAACTTATTTCGTGTATTAAACGAATAATTAAAATTCACGTAACTTTACTCTCTTATCGACAGGAATGCTTAGTGGAATAAGAATATTTGCAACGCAAAATTTGAACTCGCGACCTTTTTCTGCACTCAATCTAATTCAAAGCCGTACGCAATGGTATCATTATCATATGCTGTTATCGATTTATTTGTTAAAATTTAAATAGCTTATTCGCTATTTAAGTATATTGTTAGATTTTCAACTTTAATATAATTATTTTAACTGTTTTTCTAACTAAGCGAATAAATCTCCAGCTTAAAACAAACTTAAAATCATATGTCTTTTTATTTTAAAATATTTGCTTGAATAAAATTAAAAAAACAAACATAATTTTTTTCACATAATTATCATTATTTAGTTGCATCGCTATTTTTAGTATTTGTACATAATCTGCTAGTTTTTAAATTCTTTGTGATATTAATTAATTATTCCATCTAAACTACAAACTTATGAAACTTTTTTTATTGTTCTGAAATGCCAATAAAGATTTATAGCCAATTTTTTTTCTTTGTGCGTTTTGTGCGTGCTGAATTAAGCGAAGCGAAGTAAACCAGTTAGTCCCATTCCATGTTCCATTAGTAAAATATACAAAATAAGATAATTTCTATATGTATTTCTGTCTGTATCTGTAATTCATGTAGGGTTTGAACTATTTAGGGTACTTACATCAAATAATCAATTTTTAAAATTTTCTGTCTGTCTGTTTGTTCTGACTAATCACTGAAACGGCTAGACCGATTTTGACGGGACTTTCACTCGCTGATAGCTAATGTTATAAGGAGTAACTCAGGCTACGTTTATTAAATAATATTGAATCTATTAAGACTCAATATATTATGCAATTATTACACAATATTTAAAATTTTAGATCAAACAATATTTTTATAATAATAATTGAGTAGATACAACGAAACTTTATCTTATATTTTATTTTTTACTTTTATATATAAATTCTTTAACGCTCCTCTTTAAATTCATAATGCAGAGCGAATATTTAGATTTTTATCATAATCTCAGTTGACTGCATAATGATGACAATATTAATATTTACCAAAATTTGCATTGTCACTGCAAAACAATAGGCTTATAAATACTGATGGCTAAAATAGGCCCAGACGCAATACATTCCATGGGATGTCATGGGATTTTGACAATAGCTTCCCGCTTTCATCGAAAAGTAATAACAGTTTAAAAGCTCGTAAAGCTTTATCCAAAGTCTACTTTAATCTTTATTGAGGAGTAAAAATAACTCTTCCACCTCACCTCATCTCAGCTGTCAGTCGGTTCACAGCGCGAAATTAAAATTAGATCTGAAAATGTAATGTAGTAAAAAACACCTGAATCTATTTTTCCTCCATAAAACCACATTGTTGAGCTAAAATAGACTTCATTTATAAATAGGCACATTACCTGTTACTTTTAGCTTCGCTAAAGTCACTATAGTTTAGAGCTCCATTTAATATGTCTAACCTGTGGAAAATTGAAAATGACGTGTGTGAAAACGGTATTCTAAGTTAACAATACGATGTGTTAGCTTTTAAAGTTTTAAGATCAGAAGTAAGAAGTATCATAATAATTGCGATTATTTTTAATGTTACATAAATGAATATTTGGTAGTAAATATTGTATAAGTAAGTAATTTTAGAATTTAAAACCTTTGTTTCGTGAAAATCAAGTTACTACAAATATATCATTATATAAATAATTAAATTCGATGCTCAACACAATCATTTATTAATGTGAACACAAAATTGCATACATTTTGTGCGTAGCGACAAATTGATTTAAACGCTGTGGTATTGTGCCAAATAATGGTTCGAATTGTAGGATGATAAGGATGCTGATGGAATCCTAAAAACTATGGATTTAGCCTCTATGTCGATGATATAATGACTATTTCAATCAATCAAAGAAATATTTCAAAAAATATTTAATTTATAGATTGGACTCAGAATTATATTTTTACTACTAGCTTAACTTATTTCATTCGATTTAGTGCGAGTGAAGACCGTTCCGCTAGTGTATTATACATATAAACCTTCCGCTCCGCTTCCGGGGGACCGCTCCAAATTTATTATTTATTATCTACGATTTTTTTCATAAGTATCACATGCCTCTGTTTAGTCTCTTACCCAAGACTTATTTAAAGTTTCTTTCTTAATTTTGTTTTTAAATTCATCTATGTTGCTTAGTTAGGTAATAGACTATTTGTAATTAAATTGTTAGGTTTGGAGCGGTCCTCCAACGCGACGTATTTTTTTTTGAATTATTAAACATACTTAGGTACTTTAGGATTGATTATTTTTTATTATTTTTTACTTTTTAAAGGGAACTTAGGTTTTTGTGTCGGGTTTTTTTTTTATTTTTAATTTAATTTATACTTTTTATAGGTACATACATATTATAGTTTTTGTTAAGTTGTAAATACATAAGTTCCTAATAATAATATTATCTTATTTGAAATTGTAAAGACTGAGATGTAGTAATTAACACTCTCACTCGACAATCGGATTTCCATGTCCCAATTTTCCCACCACCAATTTTCTCATCAAATCGATACACCAGGAACAGGTTAAGAAATAATTTAAATACATCGTTGTGTTAAACGGGTTAACTGTAATTGCAAAATATTTGAAGGGGGACTTTAGGTTTCCCTTTGAAAGAAAAGAAATAAAAGTTTGCCGTCGCGGCAGTTCCGATAGGAGAAGCTCGATAAACACTCTATTGTATTGAATACTCATTATTACAAACTTTAAAATATTTAAGACACGTTGAAATACTGTGAAGCCTTAAGAAACACAATGAAAACAAACATTTGTTATTTTTTTTTACGAAAGTACTTTATTGTTATTTGTTTTCTCCAAACTCAATAATGTTTTTAACAAATTCTTTTCATGAGTAAATATCGGGAAATAATTAGTATGGTACTGTACCATCGGTGATATAATTTATAGGTATATTTTTACCATGTGTTTACCTCTTGATGGAAAACGTGAACATGGTCACGGCCCCACGGGAGAGTTGCTTGATTGCTGTAAAGCATTGGAAGCGTCGGGATCCAAAATTCAAAATAAATCCGCGACATAATCCGAAAAGATAATTTCATTTATAATGTCAAATATTCGCGTAAACCTAAGAAGGTATCATAGTAACATTTATAATAAATAATAGTTTAAAAAAACTAAAAAACACGCTTTTTATAGAAAACCGAACTAAAAAATAGAAAATAAAATTTTATTTTAAAAAAAGCGTGGGGTGCATGGTGTCATTATCATTTCGATAATATCTTAAAAAGCACTCCACGCTTTTTTTAAAATAAAATTATATTTTCTATTTTTTAGTTCGGTTTTCTATAAAAAGCGTGTTTTTTAGTTTTTTTAAACTATTAATTATTTTCTACTTTTTCTAGCAAAAATCATATTTTGCAAATTGAAAAATGGAATAATTTTATCAAATTAGTGTATTGTCATCGGTCCTCAATAAATCTACAAAGTTTGAACGAAATCTGGCCGTTTAAAGTGGGTCAAAATCGCGCCAAAAGAAGTCGGTTACAAACAAACATACAAACATACAGGTGAAGCTAATAAAAAGCGTGTAATAAAGGAATGTATACATATGTCCTGTCGCGAATACCGTAGGGTAGTCGCGAAATAAGTGATGAAATATTTAAATATTATTTCTTCAGTCGCGATCTGTCGCTTGCTGTTGCAGTACGCGCTTATTGTTCGATCGTAAACCGGTTTGACCTTACCTCGCGTTATCTTGCCGTTGCAATTTTACATTAATATGTTATTATACAATGGATAACAGTGAGCGCGTTAGCGAAATAATAGGTGAAGAGACATCTGCGAGTTGTTCTTATGATTACTATGAGAGAATGACAAGCTGTGAACGGATAAATAATTGTGACAGTGTTGAGATTACATGTGGGAATATGGAGAATGAAATATATAGTGATATATCAAGGCCAGCTAAGAGAGATAGACCGGTGGATGATGAGGAATTATGGATGACTGTAGCTAGACGCGGCAAACGTTTGGCTCGGGTACACCGTGATTTTGAGTCTACCGGGAGTATTAAAGATGATATAGAAGTTAATATCACGAGTAAATCGTCGGAGAAAATACCTAAGCAGTTTAAATTAGCAAAAATATTAAAAGCTGAAAATATACAAGATATTACAAAAGTTAAGTTCATTAATGCATATAAAGTTATAATAAGATTCAGCAACGAAGATAGTGCAGACAAGTTAATGGAGTCGAAATATTTTCAAGAAAATGGATTTAAGTGTCAAAGGACTTTTGATATCAAAGAAACTTTTGGAGTAATAAAAAATATTGATTTAGATTCAACGGAAGAAGAAATACTGGGAAGTTTAAAATGTGACATAGATATATTAGCGGTTAAAAGATTAAAACGAAGAAACAGTATTAATGGCCATTGGGAACCTTCAGAGGTTGTAAGGGTTTGTTTTAAGGGTTCGTCGCTGCCATCAAAGGTATACATTTTTGATACAATATGTCATGTTTCTCCTTACTTGTATCCTGTGACACAATGTGCGCGATGTTGGAGATACGGTCACTCCGTCAGAGTATGTCCGTCGAACAAGATTATTTGCCCTAAATGTACCGGACATCATGCCAATTGTGATACTATGATATTCAAATGTAATAATTGTCAGGGGAAACACATGGCATTAGCCCGAATTTGTCCTGTATATAAGAAAGAGAAGCGGATTAGAGAGTTGATGGCAGAATTTAACTGTTCATATAAACGAGCACAAACTATTTATATTCCACCAGAACCTACATCGATTTATAATTACACTGACTGTGCTAAGGACACAGACAAAGAAGAACAAATGTCTGAAGTAAACATAAATAAAGAAATAGACAGCTGTACTATAGGGAGGGACAAGACATATGCAGAAATACTGAAAAAACCAGAAAACAACGCACGCTCTAAATCGAAGAAGCATAAGAACAGTAGAAACGAAGTTTATAAAGAAAAAGCACAACACGACAGTTTTGATCTTCCCTCAGAGAGTGAGTCTGAAAATTCTCAAAAAATAGATGAAGAAAATGCTAGACAAGATAAGAATAGAATTAGTTGGAAGAAAATCTTAAAACAATTGCAGGAAAAAATATGTGATAGTACGTTAACCCTAGAAGAAAAAATTAAATTTTGTGTTAAAATAATTTTTGAGTCAATTACATATTTTGCTTTGAACTATATATCTCAACTATCTCTCTTCACTAAATTTAGACAATGGATAGCAGACACGAACACATAAAAATTAACGTTATTCAGTGGAATTGTCAAAGCTTAATACCAAAGAAAAGAGAATTGGAGCTCTTACTAAGTCAGCAGAAGATTCATATAGCTATTCTCAGTGAAACTTGGTTAGAACCTGAACGTGCTTTTAGAATTAATGGCTATAATATTTTTAGAGCAGATCGCATTGATGGCTATGGAGGTACAGCAATATTAACCCACAAGTCTATAAAGGCAACAATAGGTAATTTGGTTACTAGAAATGCCGGAATACAAGCTGTACATGTAAGGCTGCTTAATTGTGCTGAAATAGAAAATATAATTTCAATATATTGCCCTTCATCGGTACGTACGTCAAAAACTGATTGGGATGTGTTTTTCTCTTTGTTCAACCAAAAAACAGTAATAGCAGGTGATTTTAATGGGCATCATACTAACTGGTCTTCAAAAATAGACACTCGAGGTAATCAAATATTTGATTCTTTACTAGAAAATAATCTCATAACGATAAATGATGGAACAGATACCCGAGTGAAATTAGTTAATGGGGTTATTCAAAAAACCTCTCCTGATGTGACTTGTATTACCACAGATTTGGCGTTTAAATTTAAATGGGAAGTTATGAACGAAAATTTAGGTAGTGACCATTTGATAATTAAAATAAGTGCTGAAATTGAATGTTCCAGAAGGTATACTAAAAGAAGAAATTATAAAAAGGCAAACTGGCCGTCATACAGGTGTAAAATTGAATCGGACCTTGCAAACTTTACTCTTCCTTCAGATCCGCAAACAGCGTACAACAAATTCATAGATATTATTAATAAAGCGGCAGAAGAATACATACCGATTATTAAAGTCTGCGAAAATCCTCTACGTCAACAAAAATTTAAACCTAAGCCGTATTGGGAGCCAAATTTATCACGTACGGTAGCACAGCGACGGCTTGCTTTGGCTGTCTTCAGACGTAATCCCACACCGCAAAATCTCGATAAGTTACAGAATAAAATTAGTATAGCTCAGAGAGATATTCGGCGTAGTAGTTACAAATCATTTCAAGAGTTTTGTAGTAGAATTGACAGTGTAACAAATGTAGGTGACATGTGGAAACAAATGAATTGGGTTAAAGGTCATAGGATATTTAGATGTAATATAGATTATGAAAAGGCTAAATTCCTGCTACTGAAATTGACACCAGATTATGTGATTCCACCTACTCCTAGTTTTAGTTCTGTTAATACTCAGTTATGCGGCCTAGTCTCCGTACAAGAAGTTTTTAATTCTATTAAAAGTAAAGACACTGCACCGGGCTTTGATAACATATCGTATTCTATGATTAAACACCTTCCATTTGCTGGTATTAGTATATTGACTTCATTGTATAATATTTTTTTAATGTCTGGGTTTGTTCCGGAGCAATGGAGGAATATAAAGATTGTACCTATTCCGAAACCCGATTCGAACAATGATTTGAACACAAGTTTCAGGCCGATTGCATTAATTTCTTGCCTCTGTAAAATTTTTCATACGATTATTAAACATAGACTTGAATGGTTTCTCGAGAAACACAACTGTTTCTCACAGAATACATTTGGATTTAGACGATTTAGATCTTGTTACGACGGCTTAGCTAGATTGGTGTCTGCGATTCAGATTGGTTTTTCGAAAAATTATACAACTACTGCGTGTTTCATTGATATAGATAATGCATACAACAATGTAGACCTTTCAGTACTGGTAAGGACTTTAGATAACCTCGGTGTTGGATCTATTTTGTGTAATTACTTGTGGCAGTATTTACACCAGAGGAAGTTATCAATACAAACTAGTGATAATAAAACCCTCAGTAGGACTACAGGAATAGGTATAGCTCAAGGTGATCCATTATCTCCTCTTTTGTTTAACGCGGTAACTATCAAAATTTGCCAAAATATTGAAGAAGTATTTATTTCCCAATATGCAGACGATTTTATTATATATTCTACTCAGAAAATATTAATTGATTCTGTTACTATTCTGCAAAATGCCCTTAACATCTTTCAGACAATAATTACTGAACTCGGTTTAACCATCTCTGACAAGAAAACAAAAGTATGCGTATTTAGTAGAGGTAGAACTAGGAGAAGCGTTTGTTTAAATATAAATAATAGGATGATTGAACAAGTTAATTGTATTAAATACCTTGGCATGTGGTTGGATTGTTCACTTAAATGGACTAAACATATTAGCGAAATCCGGGATAAAGTCAATAAATTTTTTAATCTTTTCAAAATTCTTGCAGGGTCTAGTTGGGGTGTTCATCCTAAACATCTCCGTAGATTATACATAAGCATCATTCGTAGTAGGATTGATTATGGTAGTTTTTTATATGACTCAAGTGCTAAGACTCACTTAATTAAATTAGATCGAGTGCAGAACCAAGCCTTAAGGGTGATCGGAGGATTTATTAAAAGCACCCCAGTTCACATAATGGAGAGTGAGCTTTGTATCCAACCCCTGTCAATTCGAAGACGATTTCTTGCGGAAAAATTTTATTTAAAATCTAATATTATAAGTAATAACGTAACTATCAGTATTTTAGATGAATTGTCTGATTTGTGTCAAGGAGGGTACTGGAGAAATAAGAACATACCTTTGCTAGTAATTGTACACAGAGCTTATAAGCAAGTCGATATGTATTCAAATAATATTCCACATGTTTTTAGTTTAAATACCTGGCCTAATAATATTGATTTATCAACTGTAATATATAATGAAGTCCCTGGAATTCTAACTGCTAAAAGAATATTTCATGTCATGGAACTTAGAAGGTTATGTTTGGAATATATGAATTATAAATACTGTTCACACTTTAGATTGTATACAGATGGGTCTAAAGATAAAAAATACACGGGAGCGGCTTTTTACGATCCTCAGAACATGATTTCCAAAAAATTTAGAATTAATGTTAATATTTCTATCATGAATTGTGAACTTATTGCTATTGCTGAGGCACTCTCATATTTAAGTGATATAGAAGCAGAAAATTTTGTTATTTTTACAGACTCAAAAAGCAGTCTCCAACATTTGGCTCAGATACCCTCGAGTTGTCGAGGCATCCCGATAGCCATGATTATTATAGACAAAATTTGTAGATTACGTGAAATAAATAAAAATGTTGTTATTCAGTGGATACCATCGCATATAGGAATCATGGGAAACGAGGAGGCTGACTACGCGGCTCGTCAGGCAGCATATGATGGTACACCGTATTCTTGTTTACCTTTACCTTCAGACTTTCTCGGTAACGTTAAGATTTTATGCAGACAAACATGGCATGAGTATTTTGACGAACGGTCACTTACAAAGGGTATTTGGTATAGGACGTTGCAGAGTGAGCCTCTTCGTTGCCCATGGTTTGACACTATGGAAAGAAGATATGTGGTGGCGTTATTGAGGTTGAGGTCGGGTCACATTCCATCAAACAAATTTAAATATCTAATGGGTTTAGCGGAATCCCCAAACTGTGAAACTTGTGGTACAGTGGATGATATCCAACATGTTTTGATGGAGTGTGAACGGAACTCGATTGAACGTCGAAACATTTTTGTTGACAAGTATGAGGTAGGACTGTGCAACAGTATCTTGTCTTGCCCCTCATCGGAGCAAGCCAGGATGCTTTGCACATTATTATTTGTGATACAACGTCACTAATAGGTTAAGTGAAAACTGTAAATAAGAAGTTTTGTATAAAATATGTAAATTTATTACGGGGGCGACATAATCATTGATTGATAAAGCTCCTTTAAATAAAGAGAAAAAAAAAAAAAAAAAAAAAAAAAATATTATTTCTTATAAAGGGGGTAGAATGAAGACTGTTAAATAGAATAGATTGCGATTTGTAACAGAGGTGTACGAAACGCGACCGTGGCAGGTCGGGTGAAAGGCAGATCAGGCGAGGCAGATCAAGGTGAGTTCAGTCACTCGTGAATCGGTTAAATCAGACCAGTTAAAAGTTTAGCGAGGCTCGGGGTGGCTATAGGGGAGGTTGGAGGCCACTAGCGAGGGATCAAACCCTCGTATGATAAATCAGATCACATTTATTACCAGTAAATCATATGTGTGTATTTATCAGTTACATTATAATTGCGATACGTCGTTATATTCGTTATATTCGACAAATACCAACGAACTGGGTACCCGGCGCCCAGGGTATTTGGCGACATGGTGGAGGTGCTGGGATTTTAAAATTATGCACTGAAATCGAATAGTAATTCAAAATTTTTATCCTTAAAACCTTTTATATCGGTTCATAATTATAAAAGGCGTGACTCGTGAGATTTATTAAGTAAATCAGTATACCCGCATCATATCGAGCGAATAGAATTTTTTTAGATACTGTTGTTTTGTATAAGGTACCGAATAAAACTTTATTCTTTTACTTATATTTTTAATAAGCCATGGAACTGTATCATATTATTAATTTTGAATGTCAATTGATGAACGAGGACACTCGTTAAAAGGGAAATAATTATTTTGTGAAAATAATATAGACATTATTTTGATTCAACAGTGATATGAAATAAAATGGCTGTACTCAGAGTCAAAAATAAGATTCGTGAGTGTAGTGGATATTAAATAAGGAAGTGTATTATAGTACATAAATTAATTATTATAAATTAATGGCAAGTTCTATCTAAAAGGTTGAGAAAGTAAAGTGAAGTGCTAGAATATATGTTGGATAGTGAGAGATTTTATTGTTACGGACAAGGCGTTAACAATATTTGTATTGAAATAAGACAGTAAAAATGAGGTATTCATATTTACAAGGCATATTCAGTAATGGTTAGTGTAACTTTTAATTCAAAAAATGTGAAGCAATAAATAGGTAATTTTAAAGGCAGCTATGATTCGAAAGAAATATATAAATGTTTTAGTAGTACATATTATATATAATCTCGTCTCGATGTCAAGAAAGAGATTAGTGTACGAAATAACATTTAGTTAATATGTATTCTGATTAATAGCAATGGCTACTTAGATATCGACTTTTATATATGGATATAAATCAAATTGAACAGTGCGTGCAGTAAGTAGATTGTCAGTGGTTCTTAAAGTTTACACTATTTATAAAATATACAAAAATTATTTTTATAAATCTTTGATTTAGTGAACAAAGTAAAATTCAGTAAGTTTAAAAAATAATAATGTTTAGTGTTTGGTATTATTACAGTTTTAATATAGAATTAAAATTAATTATTATTGTTGAAGACTACAGTACTAGGTACATTGTTACAATATATTATGTAGTATTATTATGGATACAGATTTTAAAATTTAAAATACTGTTTTCTAATGAAAGATGTCATCCAAACGGCAAACCTGACTTGGAGTTATTCATAAATATTTTTTTTACATTCAGCTCAGCTTGCGTGTACAAGAGAAATGGATATTCATATTTAATTTTAATAAATTGGAGTTTTAAGTCTAAATTAAAGGAATCAGTTGTAGATTTGTTTTAGAAATTCATAATTAATGTGAATCAGTTATCGAACCTGAATTCAAATAGATTAGTGAATATGCATTATACCGTTATACAAATTCAGGATCAAGTTTTGATAGCTGAAATGAAAGTTTGTTTAAACAATAAGTAAAGAACCAGTGTACAATTGAGATATAGTTAGTCATTGAATAAGAATGAATTATGAATAGCGAAATTCGATGGTAACGTTAAGTACATTGTATACAGAGGCATCAATTTTCATTTAACGGTGATATTAAGAGTATTAGTGATGTTGATAAGTTATTATTTACAATCGGCTCTAGAAGGTGACGCTAAGCAGGCAATTGAAGGATTAGATGCAATTTATAAATACTATCAAATAGCCTGTCTTAACTAGATATTTAAAGAACACTGCGGAAAACCAAGCGTTATTATTGATTCTCATTATATAGTATTAAATAGTAAGTAAATCAGATAAAACATGAATATAAGTATTGATTCAAATTGAAAGACAGCTGAGGATTATCAGTTCCTTAAGCTAAGGATGTTAATCATGAGTATATACCATCTTTGAGTAATGTTTATAGAGTTTAAATAAGAATTTTTAAGTTATAGTTAAAAATGAATGACGAAATTGAATCTGTTTATATTATAAGAAACTATTTAGAGAAAATGTATCATATTCGCAAGAGAAGTTTCTTACATAGAAGGTAGTAATAGTAAAAATAAAGTTTAAATTTAGACCATTTTACATTCGTTTTATACTACGTAGTGACTAGTGATAAACATTTATGTACGAGTATGTAAGTAGTTATATAAAAGATAGATATAGAATATGATTCAGCGGCATGATAAATACAGCGGGTAACGGCTAACTTTAATTAAAAAGCCTTGGTTCGAACCTCTTCATATACACCTACCTATGTTGTGCTAAATGGTTTGCAATACTGATGTGGCCAAAGCTGCCTTTGACGTACTATGTAGCAGGCAAACATTAGAGATATCTAATGAAAGAGAAGTTTGCACTATAATGTTTGCTTGGAACTTTGTTTTCAGTTCACTGTAGAGAATATTGGTTGTGTTGAGGAAAGCAAACGTTTGAATTATTTCAACATAGTTTAAACTGGGAACATAAAGTCCGCTCTTTGTTTCGATCTCCCAAGAAATAGAAATAGCAGATATGGTGTGATCGCGAAGTGCTATGATCGCATCTATGATCTAAATGCTAAATAAAACTTATATATTATTTATATTACATTTGATAGTTGTATCTTTTGTTATGTTGTAAACCTTCTGATATTACCAATGAGGGTGGACTCTGGAGTTCTGGAGCCGTTTTCTAATATATTAAATTAACAAAGGAATTTTATATATATGCTCGATATTAAGAATGTAAAATATATCAAAATATAAGATAAATCTTGTTTTTATTTATTAGTTTAAAATATCCGTATTTTTTCATATCAATCTACAGATTACGTAATGTATCTTAAAATCGTAGTATGGAAAAATCGTTAACCTAATTATTATAGTCATGATAGTAGTTTAAAAAAATGTTATTGAATGGAAAAAGATTGAGTTCTTTTTAAATGACCTTTATAACGTTATATCTTTAATAAAGTGTAGTGTAATGTATGTTTTCCTTTAAAGTAAAACTGAAAATGATGTAGTTTTAACTGTTGATATTTCTCTGTATACTAACTTTCGCCCGCGGGTTCGGGCTCCCAATTCGATGAAATTTGGTACACAGATAGAGAAGACCTTCAGAAAGGACATAGGCTACTTTTTATCCCTGTAATCCCACGGGAACGGCAACTACGTGGGTGAAACCGCGGGGCGCAGCTAGTATGATATATTTAAAAATTGTTTTACAGGGCTTCTTTCGAAGAAGCATCCAGAAGCAAATAGAATACCGGTGCCTTCGCGACGGCAACTGTCTTGTGATTCGGCTGAACAGGAACCGCTGCCAGTACTGCCGGTTCAAAAAGTGCATCGCGGTTGGCATGAGCCGCGACTGTAAGTAACCACCATTCTATTATTAAATGATGATGATGATGATGTCCTCCCGATCGATTCCGGCCACGTCGGCCATACTCATTGATACTAGCTCTGCGCGGAACATATTATAGTGCACAAGTGTATGCGCAGACACAAGTGCACTCTCTATTCCTTATTACTCTCTATTCCTTATCACTCTCTATTCCTTATCACTCTCTATTTCTTATCACTCTCATATTCCGGTGGGACGACTGCTCGACACGACCAGTGAGAGTTAAGGCGCAGGACCGACGGCTTTACGTGCTCTCCGAGGCACGGGGGTGAAACACCGCCAACTCCCAACTCTGGGCTGTTACTGAGGCTCACGAAACAGAAAGACTAAATAACTAAACTTGGCCCGACCTGGGACTCGAACCCAGGACCTCTTGGTGTGCGACCGTACATGCTAGCCACTACACCACTGAGCTGTATTATTAAATACTAGTGAATCACCCTCACCCTACTCGGATTACTCTCCTTAGCAGATTCATATTTATCAAAAGGGCACATAAGGCCCCGGACTCACGAGGGCCCCGAAAAGATAACATTTTCGGTTGCATTGGAAATAGATGACAATGTTTTAGTCGACTGGACTGTTTTTTTTATTTTTATTTAATTAATTTTTTTACCATTCTTTTCTTTCACTAAAAGGGTGTGTTTTAGTGGTTAGTATAGATATGTCAGGGATGTGATAATTTTTATGTACTATCGGTCTGTTTGTCACTGACAAATTCTAATAACTATATAGGTACTTGACTGGTATCCATAGTAATAACTATTACAAATAGATTTTTCAAAAAAAAACATTAAATGTAATTCTAATAAGTTTGAATTTTATAGTACACATAATGTAGGTATTTCGTACCCATTCTGGTCAAATAGCAAGTTATCAACCGTCATTCATGCGAATTACTTACTTCATACTATCCCTAAGTCCTAACACAGGTAAGATATGAAGACTTAGTAAAAAAAGTGTCATAGCGATCGAAATACATATTACCCTCGTTAGGAACGTGAAATAAGGAACTTCTTTTCAATAAGATATATGATCTCTCTATCAGTAGTTTATGAAGATGATTGGAAAATGTAAAAACTACTTAGTTAAGAGTGCTAAGGTTAAGTTAAACTGATAGATTACTATCTTACTACAGATTACTGTAGATGATCTACACTCTACAGTAAATTCTTGTTACAATATTTAATATTTTAAAAATCAGCTGTATCAAACTTATAACAGAATCGAAAGTATAAAGCGATATAGAACAAAACGTTCCCACCGTTCAAAGGTACCCACACGGTTTATTGATAGACTAACAAGGTAGTTAGGGACGCGTAGCTGCAATGTTTTATTGCACTTCACTCTCATATAATGCACCCTATTTGCTAATAATGGAAAACGAAATAGAACACGGATCAACGCACTGCATCGCCACGCTTATTTTCCAATTGAAGAATCGAGCCCCGATCCGATAGATGTGCCGCAGTTTACAACTTGCATCGGAACTACTCAATCGCATTCAATCTTTATAAACGAGAGCTTTTTTCCCAGCGGTCAGATACGGAAGAATTCCAAAGAGATCGAGAGAGTCAATCAGCACAGAGCGCCCCGCAGAGATATCTATAAACATGGCTTCAGGCTCATTCCAGCAGCTGAACCCACCGTCTGTAGAAGAAGTTGATGAGGACCGTTCACAACAGGACTACATCAGGGATTTGGCCAAAATAATCATCGTTGCTCACCGAACCAATAACACTTTCACGGACGAAGTGAAATCCACACTAATAATAAGAAGCATTGATTTCAGAGCAGATGATTCCGACGGTAAGTTTTTAAGTAAGAAGCAATTGCTTTTGATGGTTTTATATTAGTTTAACTCTTTAGCGCCGCTGAGACAGTTATGATTGATTGCAAACAAAATGTTGAGATCAATGAACGTATCCTACATATTAATGTTTAGATACGAGAGTGATTAGGTACTTGCTTTAATATTTCTATTTTATAATCAAATCATCTCCGTTCCGTTTTATAATCAAATCATTTCCGCTCTAATATTTCTATTTTATAATCAAATCGTTTCATTTTTAGGAACTAGATTACTGCACTAGCGCTTACTAAATATTCCTATATTATTTAGTTACCTTTTAACCTGAAATTTAAATTTATACAATTATAAGAATCTAGATTATAACATTTCCAATCTGTACGATGCACTCAGGGAGCGACAGCGAGGAAGTCACCAGCTCCACGCCAGGCCGCCCAGTAGACATGCTGTCCGTCTTATGGCACAATATGGCCACTAAACTGATGCCATCAGTAAAACAAGTGGTGGAGTTCGCCAAAAGCCTACCCGGATTTATTACGCTGCTTCAAGATGACCAACTTATTCTTCTTAAGGTACAAAATTGAAAGAAACTAATTTGAATAATAGCTGTGTTCAATCATTCGAAATTTCATAATTTAAAATTTACTTTATTTATTGACTGACTTCATCTAATCACGTCGAATGCGATATCGTTTTTTGCGAATCCAAAAATGCGAATTATTACAAGCGAATAAACATTGCAGTGCGATTTGCTACGCTATTTATTAGGTATAGTTAATTTCTACTCTTTAAGCTAAGCTTATGTAATATTATATCAAACACGCTTAATATTTACATAGGTAATTTGTAATTTTTGTGGAAACAACTGGCAGTTTAATATGTCCGCAGTTAGGATTCTTTGAAGTGTGGCTGTCAAGAGCCACCAAACTATCCTCTGCCACTACCGTCGTATTTGACGATGGTACCGCCTTCAACCTGACCCAGCTAGAAACCATCTATGGTGTAAGTATATTGTCTCTGCTTTGTTGGTACAGTCATTTTGAGTTCTCGGTTCGAGTCTCGAGTTCCAATTGGTAAAATAACCACATACCTAGTACCTAAATATTTTAATATTTTAAATATGTTATGACGGACTGCGAATTAAAACCCATGATCAAAGCACTTCCTGAAAATGAACACTCTTAGTATCTACAAGTAATTTTCCATCAATGATTAAATAAACTTTTGACCTGAAAACTGGGCATATACGACGTTGATTTTATTTAACAACAGTTTGAACATTTGTGATATATCACACAGTAAGTAGGTAGAGGGAATAAAAAAATTATTGTTTTTCAGGGCCAGTTCGCCAACTGTATATTGTCATACATCGTCCATCTTACGAATTTGGCTTTAACCGACGATGAAATGGCGGTATACACCGCCAGTTTGTTGATCAGCCCATTGCGCAGCGGACTGTGCGAACGCAACAAAATAAGCATCTTATATTCTAACATCAATGAAGCACTTAAACTCGTGGTAAGTATAAAGAGTATAAGAATGCTAAATAAGTATGACACATTGAATAAGCAAAAGTAAAATAACGACACGGCATTGATTAAATAGTGGTAGCCTAGCGGTAACGCGCTCGCTTGGATAACCGAGTGATGCGGGTTCGAATCCGGGTCTCGCACCTCTGATATTTTCATGTGCGAATCATTTCTATCATGATTACCACCTTTCTTACGGTGAAGGAAAACATCGTGAGGAAACCTGCATCTCTGAGAAAACCTTACAACTTTTCGAAAGACATGTGAAGTCCGCCAATACGCACTAGGCCAGCGCGGTGGACTTTGGCCTATTCCCCCTCGTACTGATGGAGGCCCGTGCCCAGCAGTGGGACGTTAAAAAGGGCTGATGATGATGATGATGATTGACTAACTTAAATCGATACAAATGCAATAAATTGTAATTTTCAAGAAATAGCAACATTGCTTTAATATAAACGTATTTAAAATTGTTTTACTTCTAAAGGTTACAGAAACAGGAGCCCACGACGTTACAACTCGCCTAGGTGCGTTCGCTTTAGCAGCCCAAGAAGTTCGTATATTGGGTGCCCGACATAATGAACTGATGGCCTGGTGCCGCGTCAACTGGTCGCGACTGGCGTTGCCCGCCCTCTTCGCTGAAGTATTTGACATCCCCAAGTGCAAAGAGGATGAGGAACGCGCTTCGACTTCTGGATCCCATGTGTAGGGCTCAAATCTAATCCGTAGATGTTAGATGCCTCAAGTTATTAGGATTTTTCCTAAATTTCACTTCTTCTAAGAATTAGGTACTAAAGATTCATCTACGGCAACTACAATTACGGGCTTCTTATAAATGCCTTGTGTGTTGCTGCTAGTTGTTAGCTTCGATGCAATCACTATGATAATAGCAATTAATCGGTGTCTATGTTATTCAGAATGATATTTAATGAACCCACATATCGTATTGATATTTGGATTTGAATTGAATTGAGGCATTTACTTCTATGAATATAAGACTTAAAGGCCGAGAGAAATAAAAGACGAATTCATCAAAAATGTTACTATCGAAATAAAGCTAGTATGATTCGCTCTCGAAGCCATAGTATTGATATAAATGCTAAGTGAAAACATAAGAGGTGGTAATCATACCTCATTTAGATTTGGTGGTGGGTTCAAGAAGGTAATTCTTTCAACGTCGTGTTTAAAATATACTTATATTCATTATATACGTACATATAACGGTAACTTTAACTTTAGAATAAGTAATAAATTTTATCTTTGGAATATGCATGCATCATAATTATGTATATTTCTTCCGATAATTTAGTATTGATTTATGTATTGTGATAGAAGAGGGCTAATAGGAGGCACGCATTTATTTAGCACCCTTGATCTTTGTCGTAGAGTCGTTTGCTTTATATTTTCCGAGTTCCTAAACTTAAAGAATATGTGCCAGGATGATCAAAATATTTTTTTACGTAATTTTATTTACTTTAAGATATATGTTTTGTACGAATGATTTATGGCAGAATTAAAAGAAAATTACTTAAAAAAATATGTCAAGATTAGAGCCAAAATTATATCTATTTTTAAACCGACTTCAAAAAAAAGGTTATATGTTTAAATACAAACGTGTACTATTGAACTATCAGTACATACTAATAAAATAAGCGTTCTTATCCGTAGGTAGTACTTTCAATATCTATCCTTTGTTAATATAAGTTACTTTTTTCTTCAATCGTTTATCAAAATTGTTGTTTTATATTTAAATATTGTTGTCATTTCAAAGTATATTTATTTTTTTTTGTTAAAATTATTCGTCATTCGTTTGGGAAGTTGCAATGCATTTTTTGTTTTTGTTTTTTTTTCAGTTTCTATTTTTAATATTTTTTAATATTTTAATCAGTGTGTTTCGTATGTAGGAATATTCAATTCATTATATAAGTAGAGTGTAATCAATATCAATTTATGTTACAATATAAGTATTACGAGTTACAATTAAAAGACAAGAGAACTTCTTCCAACTAGTTAAAAAATCTGCTTAATTTTTCATTATAGTCTTGGTCGATCAAAAATCTAATAATTTAGAATCGAAAACTTATTAAAATATACAGGTTCATACCACACTAGCTTGCATTTACTTAGCATATGCATCCTTTATATTTGTGATAGTTTTGTTTAAATACTATAGTCATAAAAGAGCACGAATCGTATCGTAAATAACTCTAAAATAAGCTCGTATTACAAGCTTATACATGTAATATAAGGCATCCAGGATATGCATTTATATTGTCTTAAAACTTCATCCACAAGTCTGGCTACTGTTTCCCGAAATTATATTTAGTTAGTAATATATTAGATATAATGCTATTAACGATTTGTTTAGTTTATGATTTGCTAAATTTTAAATAAAGGAATACAAAAAAGTTCATTGGTTTTCTTATTGCTAACCCCCCTATCCCTAAATAAACTAATATACGAACTTTTCAACTACAGTAGAACAAAAGATTAATAATGAGCCAATTCATTCTGATATAAGAATTTTCTCTAATCTATACTAATATTATAAAGCAGAAAAGTTTTTTGTTTGGTTGAACGCGCTAATATCAGAACCAATGGTCCGATTTGAAAAAATCTTTGTGTTGGATAGTCCGTTTATCGAGGAAAGCTACATCATCATGCTACAACCAATAGGAGCGGAGCATCAACGAAAAATGTTGCAAAAACGGGAAGCAGTGTGACCATTTGTGGCATATTTCTGCCATTTCGGCAGATTTGGCACCTACATTTGAACTGTGGCACAATATGCTGACGAATGAAAAAAGTGGCAGAATATGGCAGATTTCAAAGAAATCTTTATTATTGTGAAATATAAATTGATTAATTATAATTTTCTGTATCTTATTATGTATTAAATTTTTATTATGCATTTATTTGGTAAGGAATAATAATTTACTGAGTTATTTCCCGTTCATTTTATTTTTAACTAAGTACGCCATATGAACAGTAATAAATCAGTATCGATGTTCAAATCAATGTTTGTTGTCTTATCTGCCACCTTATTCTCTTTTGGCGTTTAATTTATAAATAAATAAATATGTTGGGACATTTTTTTACAACAGCGCCATTTTGTTCCGTGGTAAGCAATAAATAAATATGTTAGGATATTATAACACACATCACCATCTAGTTCCGTGGTAAGCTACAAAGCTTGTGTTGCATATATCAGATAGTTGACATATATATAATATAAGGTTAAATACATACATATTATAAATATAAATATAAACACCCATGACTGAAGTACAAACATTCGAGTTTAACAAATGAATGCCTCCAGCGCGACCGCTGGCGCAAGAAAGTAGGGTCACTACAAACTTCGCCAAACGTGTCATCGTGTATCGGAAAATACTTCACGATAAATGTTATTTTTATTCTATTACTATTTTTACTGGATATTGTATGCTTAAAAAACTAACATGATAAAATTATTTCAATAAATCTTCCTTAGGAGAGGAAGTGGAAAAAATTTAAAAAGAAATAAAGAAAATGAAAAAAGATTTGCACATAGTAGTTAAAAGGCAAAGGAAAATTCATAATTATAAGATTTTAGTAACTCTGAAAAGCATAAAATATTAAAATATTACGAGACATGAACAAAATAAAGGGTTTGAACTTTGAAGCAAATGTTAACACATAGTATAATAGTGTAATAAATGAAAAAAAAAATGTAAAATAATATGATGGCATATTTTGTGCATTTTCTAAGTTAGGTGTGGCAGATTTTGGCAGATTTTTTGACATATTCGGGCAGATTCGCCATTTTTGTAACGGTCACCCTGACGGGAAGGGCGGGCGTTTATTCTGCGTCGTACACGGTACAGTACCGCGCGACTCAGAAAGAATTTGGTTGACGGTCTTTAGAACGCGTGCAAAGCCGCGGGAAATGCTAGTTCTATAATAATGCGAATGGTTTAGTAGAGATGGGGGTTCGAGACCCACTCAATGTGAACACACATAAATATTATTTATAATTTATATCATGACGATGTACCGAAATCGAAATGTAATACAGTCTTCATACGTGATACACCTACCTCAAATAAATACCTTAATAATTTGCAAGTCGGTTAACTCCGTCCCGTGTTTGTAATAGTTATGTACAGTTCTCGAAGCATAAGCTCAGCTTTGCATTTGTGTGAGTGATAGCTAAAAGAGAGATAGTGATAGCTAAAAGAGAGATAGTGATAGCTAAAGGAGAGATAGAAAACTGTACTTAGAATAATAACACTTAGAACGATAGATATAATTAGAACCGAAGGCACGCACACTATAAGTTGCCAAATAGTGTATATATATAATAATATGAGACGCGTTGTGACACTCTTTGACTGCACAGCAAGTCATTTATAAATAAATTTGCGGAAGCTAATTGTAACCTCACCTTCCATTCGTTATTATTCTAAGGTTATGAATAACTAGCTGACCCGGAGAACTCTGTTCCGCCAGAATTCAAATAACTGATTATTATGATTTATTACTGATTATCGATTTCCGACAAAATTTATAATCATCCAATTTTCAACCATACTTAACCATGGACAAAATTGCGTTTAGCTGGTATTTGCGTTTTGTTATTCCATGTCAGATGCGTTTCGCTTACACCACGTTTTATAGGGACTTGTATTCTCTTTGACGTTTTATGTCACGACACACGCGGTCAAACGGGATATAAAGTATCCTTTGTCCGTCTCCTGGTTCTAAGCTACCTCCCCACCAATTTTCAGCCAAATCGGTTCAGCCATTCTTGAGTTTCTTTTATATATATAAAAGATACAAGATAAATATAGATACAAGATAAATAATTTAATAATAATATAAGATTCATTTCAATATCTATTTAGGGATGTTTCGATGACATTCGAAATAAGGTGTACTATAGCAATGTTATATTAAAATTTAATCAATGTTACCAATTGATAAAGTTTAAGTATTAAATTATAAACCAGCGGGAAGATAATAGCTAACTAACTTGTTTGTAGATTCATTAGTATAGGTCTTTGTTCAACAGTGGACGGCGATAGGCTGATTGATAGTAGTATTTCACAACATTCTACAGACACAAAAAAATAAAAACGTTCATTAGTCCACTTTTCATGACTTTATTTCAATAGATTTTCAGGATATAGGGATATAGGGAATAAATGTGACACACCGTCGTAAAAAATATCAACTTTTAAATTTATAATTCCAAGACAAAAGTTGGTTAGAGCAAATTAAACAAATTGCAACTAAAACATTTAAACCATTTAGTTCAAAATCATTTAACGTACAGAACAAAGTAGGCATGTGTAAAACAATAGAAATGTTCAACCAAATACAATATATATACATTATAAATGAAACTATCTTTTCGGATTTTGTCGCGGATTTATTTTGATTTTCTTAGCATTCGAAACGTCGGGAACCAAAAATCATAATAAATCCGAGACAAAATCCGAGAAGATAGTTTTATTTATAATGTCAAATATTCGCATAAACCTAAGATGTACAATATATATAGCTGAAAACAAATTTCGAATCGAATAAAGCTGAAAAAGTGTTCAGGAAAAAAATAAATAAAAAATGTGAAAAAAGAAATAATCCATATTTCTTTATCGATAACAATAACAAAGCAAAATACATAAAATTTAATTTAAAAACGTCACTATAATGAGGCATTCTCAGATATATCTCATAGACACTGAACATGAACATTGAATTGTAATGAGTGCAAGTAATATTTATTCTTATTATGTGACCGTATTTAGTTTATATTCTGTTTCGCTCACACCTGTACACATACGCATAGGTATGAACGAGATAACAATAGAAACCGCAGCTGCGACTTTCATATATCAATCTATATAACAACATGGACCTACTTTGGCATATCGAAGAGCTTTTATGTAATTTCTACAGGTTCAAAGAAAGTATACGAATGCACGAAAGTCGTATCCATATTTTTATATCCACTTAATATATAAGGGTCACAATATAGATGATACATTAGAACAGTCTTAAGGCTACTCCTTATCACATACTCTACGAAACGAACTCTTCCACCTAACGGTATGCCTTAACCTACGACACATACGAATTGCATTGCGTCGAAACGCATATTATTATAAATAGTTCACTCGTGTTAAATATTAACTATGGGACGTTGAAAATGATATAAAAACAGGTTGAGACAATTCAAAAAATAATGTTAGCTATTACAAGGATTTCTCAATCCTATTGAAGTAACTCCGCACTTAGTGAAACGAATATTAAACTAACTAAATAATTTAACTAAACCATAATTAGTTCTAAATGAATTAAATGATTTACAGTTAAAAATTGTACAACATCGAAGTACTTATGCGATTAGTAAACTACAGGTACTATACTAGAAAAGCAAACAAAAAAAATCATTGTTATACAAACTAGTCTTGCCCTTAAATAGTATACGTTCTTAATTTTACAGGTAAATCCGGGAACACGTTACAAGCTACATGACATTCAGTTTAGTACGTAGTACGGTAGTAATGGCGATGATTTACAAATCTAGCTCAAAACTGCTTGATTTACGTATTAAGTAATTTTATTAATACCATTTTTACTTACAATCGAATCTTACAAACACATAACCTTCCTTTTTTTCTCGCCGCAGTCGGGTACATAGAACATTAATATGAAGGCTGTTTACACTCTAAAGTCCTTAAATTACACATCCAATATTACATTATTTATAATAAAGAAATTTCATTGACATTCTCAAAGTTGGCTAGTAATGAAGCCATCTTACAAAGTTTTTACGTATAGATCTTATAGTATAGTACACCGACTTAAACTCATTTAATTGCTATACATAGGAGAGCGGGATAACGATATACATGCGTCTCCCTCTAATAAAGATATCGGTTACAACGAACGGGTCGGGACTCAAAGTAAGAAAGGCAATATAAGCCGCGATAATCTATATGAATAAATATGAAACGGCGGTACGAATCATGCTCTCACTTGCACACTATTGCTGACCTTATCATCTCTTAGTAGGTACCAAGACGCCATTTTAGCTTCGTTTTTTTATAGGCGCGGCTTACAAATATCACTAAAGTTATTTTTTTTAATTACACTACAGGCAAGATCTACCGCTAATGAATAGAGGGCATTAAGATTTTTCTAGGAAATTATTGAAAAACTAATTTTGACTTATTTTAATACATTTCATCAAGAGTCAAAGCTCAAATTGATTCAGTTTTAAAGTACACAGCTACCAAACGTTATATTCTAATCAATCAAAAAATCAATTAAAAAATCAAATTCAATATTGGTAACTTCATAGGACAGTGTATAAGTTATATATTATATAGAGATAAGAGGTCGTAAAAACAATAAATTTATTGTAGTTTGAATTTAAGTTAGTTTGTCTTTGCAAGGAAATAGAATTTCTAAAACCTTTTGATAGTCCATCGAAAATGCTTGTTCCACGTTATAGATAGCTTTGTAAAAAATAAAGTTTTAAATTTAAAATAAATATAATGAAACTTACTTCATCCATATGATAATTTATTTAAACTACTCCATAGTAACTCAAGTTTTGGACGGAATTCTATTGCATATATTACCAACATATGTGTTCTGATCAATAATATAGTGAAATACATTATTTACATAAATATTAGATATGAATATAAACTTTATATGACTATTTTATATGTTAAAAGTGTTTGTTCGTCCTTTAAACACGAAAAACTAGTGAACCGATATAGCTCAGTCCATTCTTCTAGATGTTTCTATGACTTAAGCTTGAGTAATTATAATATATATATTTATTTGGTAGGAACAAGCATTTTTCGATATATTCAAAAACGAATTACTACCGCAAATATTGTATATAAAAGTACGGTTTAAACTTTTTTAGGATTCTGACTGTGAGTACTTGCAAAGATATTACTAATTGAAACATTCCAATAATACATTTTGGAATATTGGAAAATACAGTTCGCGTCACGTAAAAAGAACGCTGGAAAAAAGTGGTGGGGGGTGTGTTTGCGCATGGGGACATTCGCACACGAAATTACTAAACCTATTCTTTTTTTTGAACTAGTCTTTCGCTGGCGACGTATATTAGTTATTGGCATGTACATTTAAAAATATATTAGATAGAATGTTATTAAATAGAATTCTATTAATTAATAAAATATGTTTGATTCAATGTAGAATGTTTATCTACTTACAAAAATATTGATTAATTCCTTTAATATATTTTTTTTATTATTCATTGCATTATTATCAGACTCTCTCTTTATAAAACAATATACGTCATAAATATTTTTTCTCTATTTTTTATATAAAACTATTTCGTAATTAATAACTTTTGTGTGCGCGATGGTATTTTAAACTGACGAACCAATAGCGGCGCGTCTCTCTCTTACCACCAAATTGTCGGATAAATCGCCTCTGCGCAACTTGAACGCCAGCGTTCTTTTTACATGACGCGAATTATACATACAAATTATGTCACCAACAAATAAGTTTTTAATATATAAAGAGTAAAGAACATCGCATATTCACGTCACAGTTTATTTAAATAGACTTTCTATAAGTAAATCAAATAAAGAGAGTATTTGTAATTTCAAAAATAACAGCTTTTCATTAAATGCATATGAAAGTATATACGGTATTTACATCGAAACATCATTTTTTTCATTTTCGTTGGTCTGTATGTTTGTTCCGACTAAACTCTGCAACGGCTGGGTCGAATTTGACAGGACTTTCACTCGCAGATGTTATGGGCAGTAACTTAGGCTACTATTAATTTAGAAAATTATGAAAACTGATCATTTTCTTTTAACTTATGCCCAGCAAAGCGGGGTTTGCGGTAAAGTCAAATCTAAGACGCTCTCACTGTTTGCTGTGTTTTGGCAAGACTTAGTGTTGTTGGCGTTAACAGAAAGTCACGAAGGAAATGCGAATTTACAACTATTAACTACAATAATCGATTCTTAAAAATTTCATGAGCAAATTGAGTATATTTAATGAGACCACACGTTGTGATGATTCCAGATAGTGGGGCCTCATTAGTGGAGGTAGGAGCATTACAAATTTCAAATGAAACTTAGCGGATTTTTTTCAAAAATAGACAAAATACCTATAGTTTATAACATAACAATGCTTAGGTTAACAATTTTCGGCATTTGTTTGTTACAACTTTTATTTTTTCGACGTGATCCACGTTATATCAAATTTTGTGCGACACAGCCAATATAAGTTTAAGTGCATCAGTAATAATTTATAATTTTCGACATAAATTCATTGTGTGTAATACTTTAATAATAATTTTGAGCAAACATTGTAATAATCTGCCATAATATTTAAACTATTTCCTCTGTACATTTAAAAGATAGTGATTCCATTATCATGAAACAATTTCGTTGATAGACGACAAATCCTAATACAAATAAATACATTTGTATGTATAAATAGAAATCTGGTAGAATTTCGAAATACTTCATTAAAAATATATCTTGGATTAATATAATCTGGGGCCAAGTTTCATTTGACATAATGCTCTACGTCAGGGGTTCCCAAATGTTAGTCCGCGTAACCTTAGAGTTACGTGGACACAAATAAAAAATAACAATTTTTAAAAAATATAAGTAAATTCATGCAAAAAAAATCATTTGTCAGATTAAATTGTTATAACAATTTTGCCACAATAAATACTATTACAAGATAGTTCTACAAAATTGCTAACTACTACTAACAACAGTTTAGTAGTAGAAAAAAATCATGATAAACTTGGTACTGTGTTGAAAATAATTTGGGAACCACTGCTCTACGCTCATAGTACCTTACTTTCAATTCACAAACCGCCAGTATACATTGACACATACCCTTTGGTTTTTTCGTCTGAAGGTTGGGAGGGGTCATCACTCATACACCAATTTTAGTTGGTCTTTCGTTGCACTTCACTTGGAAACATTTTCCTATACTAAAAGTACTTTATCTCCATTGTTAAAACAAAAAAAATGTATTATTAATACATTAAAAGAAAATAGTTTTAAACACCAATATTTACATCATAGGGCTGTCACACAAATATCATTATATATATTACAATACATTGTCTGAATAGATAAACATAGTTGAGATCAGATCAGAAGTGTCCACATATATGCATTATAATATGTACAAATAACATCCCTAACATATTAGTTAGAACAACTTTTAATATTTTCAATATTCTCACATTATTACATTGCGTAAATATATAACACAAAAAACAATATCAAGTCACAAATATGGTGACTTCTCTATAAGTCACACTAAAACATAAACCACTTATGTGACAGACAAGTCCTAGAAGCTTCCATAGATAATAAAAAAAAGTGCGTGTGTACAAAGTACACAGTAAAACTTGAATTTAAAATAAGGCTAACTCTTCCCCGTCTCTGAGCGCCTGGTACTATGGACTTATTTTTTCGTTTCATCGAGTTTGAAATAACAACGATTCTAAAGAAGTTTCACTTCAAAAAAAAAACATATGGAGATAAGTAATTGTCTATGAACTTACAGGATCGTGCAACACTTGTTCGATGTACGGGATCGGGGGGGGTCAACGTACACCGGTCAGGGGGCCGGTTCTCATGCCGTCTCTCATTTCTTGGTTGGAGTACCTCTCTGGGTGAGGCCCTCGAAGCGTTTGAACGTGTAGTTGATGAACACCCAATCTTTGTACGCTATCTCTCCCTCTTGGGCAATGGGCGCTGATGCTGAAAATAAAACAATAATAAGTCCAAGACAAATTATGTTCAAGGTAGTTAAGGTAGTTGCCGGCCTTTTTATATGTGTAAATTTAGAACACTCTAGTATCGAAAATTCAAAATGTTTTTAGTAACTTCTAAATCTTTCCTGAAAATGCTTTGTCTCTGACACATTAAAATTGAAATAAACTGTTCTTGTTATCTAATTGTCAAAAGTTAGAAATTGACATTCGCTGTTGTAAAGCATGGTACAAGCGTGCTATTATGACGGGTTCGCACTCTATTCCGCGACAAAACAAAGTCGCTTTCTCTGTCCCTATATCCCTATGTATGCTTAAATCTTTAAAACTACGGAACGGATTTTGATGCGGTTTTTTTAATAGATAGAAGGTTTATATGCATAACTAGCGGATCGCGCGGCTTTGCCTGTGTTAAATCTAGGGAAGAGCCCGAGCGAAGCGAGGGCGAGTCGCTAGTAATATATAACATAGGAAATATCGAACTCACGTATTTCGAGTTTCACATCGGGGAACTCGTCGAAATTAGAAGTATCGTCTATGGAGCGTACGTCAACAGAAATGGCTGCAGGCCGCTCGCGCACGTGGCTCCAGTCCACGCCGCGGAAGAACGGCACTAGCTTCACATCCTCTATACCTCGCTGGGAACCTAATCTGTAATATTAATTATATATTTTTAATAATAATAATAAATAAGAAAGAGAGAAACCTAGCAAGTTTTCGAAAGGCATGTCGAAAGTCCACCAACACGCATTAGGCCAGCGCGGTGGACTATGGCCTGATCCCCCTCGTACTGAGGGAGGCTCGAGCCCAGCAGTGGGACGTTAAAAAATGCTGATGATGAATAATAAATATTTTGGGACATTTTTTACAACAGCGCAATCTAGTTCCATGGTAAGCTACGAGGCTTGTATTACGGATACCAGATAGTTGATATACTTACACATATAAATTTTAAATACATACATATACATAAAATAAATATTAACACCCATGACTGGAGAACAAACATTCGTGCTTAACCAATGTATGCCCAGCGGGACTCGAACCCGCGACCGCTGGCGCAGAAAGTAGGGTCGCTGCCAACTGAGCCAAACGTGTCGTCAAAATATCAATTAATTTTTTCGAGTATATCAATTAAAATTCTATCTTATATCTAATTCCTACTCCACGGGTGACCTATTGTGGTGGGGGGGCTTAGTAGCGTTTGGCAACCCGACCGGACGTGAAGCCAAGAGACGCGCAAGAAAGGAAGTTTCCACTTCGGTGGGGAGCTTCTGGTACTTCTCTGAAGCAGAGTGGCTTATGAAACAGTGGCTGTGCTCTGCTTCCTGCTGCCTTTTTATATGTGTAAAAGAACACTCTAGTATCGAAAATTCAAAATGTTTCTAGTAACTTCCAAATCTTACCTGAAAACGAGAACGGCAGAGTGGCCGAGACGTCGTAGTTGAATACGTGAGCGATCCTACTCGAGAGCATTGCTCAGTTCATTTTTTAGCACTAATAGGAATATTTATTAAAAAAAAACAATAAAAAATCCAAATAAAGTACAGACATTTTTGATTTTGACATTTATTTAAGGGATTATTAAGTATGACAATAGAATCAACACTAACCTGCGATCAGGTTCAGAGCAGAAACGTAAAATAGTATCCCTGGCCTCTTCACTTATCGGTATTTCTGGCGGGAAAGTGAGGGATTCCCGCCAAGACATCACTTTCCTGTACGTCTCTTGTGGCGATTCGGAGCAAAATGGCGGATAGCCTATTAACATTTCGTACCTGCAACGTTTTACTGTTTATTTATATGGAGCTTAGAGAAAATAAAATAGATAAAGCCGCTATTATAATTGAATTATTTATAATATATAAATTAAATAAATTTCTTATATACTAATATTTTGGGATATTAATACGCAGCGCTATATAGTTCCATGGTAAGCTACGAAGTCATGGATATCGGATAGTTGAAATACATAAATACACACATATATTTTTTTTAAACATATATTATGAATATAAACATATATAAAGCCGGCAACATTCACAGCGGGATTCGAACGCGCAACCACCGGTGAACCAAGTAAGATCTTCAAATGTGTCGTCAAATATGTATAGTACATACTACATACAGTTCGCGTCACGTAAAAAGAACGCTGGAAGAAAGTGGTGGGGGGTGTGTTTGCGCATGGGGACATTTACATACGTAATTACTAAGCCTATTCTTTTATTTTTAAACTAGCCTTTCGCTCGCGACGTATATTGGTTATTGGCAGGTACATTGAAAAATATATTAGATAGAATGTATTGAATTCTATTAATTAATAAAATATGTTTGATTCAGTGTAGAATGTTTAATCTACTTACAAAAATCTTAATTAATTTGTTTGATATAGGTATGTTTTAAAATTATTAACTGCATTATTTTTGGACTCTCTCTTTATAAATAGTTCAAAATATATACTTTTTATATACGTATAAAATGATTTCGTAATTTGTGTGCGCGATGGTATTTTGAACTGACGGACCACTACCGAGCCGGAAAGCATGCGGCGCGTGCTTCTACGTCCCACACCCCGCGTCTTACCACCAAATTGGCCTATAAATCGTCTCTGAGCAACTTGACAGCCAGCGTTCTTTTTACATGACGCGAATTATACTATTATCAAAGCAAACATAAACACAGCAGAAACAGACGAATATATATAAATACAAAGTAAATTATAATCATTTCATCAATCGCATACTGCAATTATTGCAAAAATATTTTTATGCAGAAATACAGATGGAGGCCATTAAAGTTGTATAATGCGAAATAGCATATGCTTAATATTGACGTATATAGTCTTCGCTAATTGCGTATCATACATTTCAATACATTTTTAACTATCAAAATATATGATTGTCGCATAGATCTATTTCAATCGCGAAATAAATAAATGTTTTGTATTTTTTTATATGAATATATTATGAAATCAATTTTTGCACTTTATATACATGAAAATAACCGTAAATATAAGTGAAAGCGCATATAGGCTGTTTGATTAATCGCAAATTTTAAATTTTATTAATATTATAAATGTTAAAGTTTAGATACTTGGATGGATGTATGTTACTCGATCATGCCTCCACTGATATTGATAAAAATTGGCAAAGCGATAGATTATAGTTTGGAATAGCACATAAGCTACTTTTAATTCCAAAAAAATGCACGATTCCTGTTGTAGGTTATTGTATATGTTATTGTTTTTCATCAGAGTCGGATATAAAAATAGTTTCATTTTAAGTATAATTATAATTGAAAAACATTCGCAATAATGTGAATTAGATTTTATACAGAAAATTTTTAGATTTTTAGCACTATTGCTTTTCACGGCAGTTACAATGTACAATACATTACATTCTTTTCCATTCCTTGGTTTTAGAACAATAATATTGGCTATCAAGATTTCATACAAGACTCATGGTCGTCCTATGCACTTTCTAGGGTGTCAAACTATGTTCATACCAAATTTCATCAAAATCGGTTTAGTAGATTATTAGTTTTTTCATTACAAACACGCATACAAGAAAACTATTACATTCTCTTGATAATATATTTATTTTGTATATCATTTAATATATTATTTATAATATATTATTGATTTCATTATTATAATTGATTATATCCAAAAATATTCCGTATAAGTTTATAGATAATCTACTCAAAAACGGCAAAGGATTTTATAGTCATATTAGTTCAAATAGACCAGAAGCATCGAGCGAGAATCAAACACGTGGCCAACAATAAAATTAAAGTACATCAATAAACTTTCAATTTCGCTATTTGTAATAAGCAACATAAATGGGAACACAAGCGAAATAAATATTTATTATTTCATTTAATAAGCTCTTGACATAAATTATTCACTTTTAAAATACTGTAGTACAATTAAAGCGTTATTATCGTAATAAATAGGATATCAAACAAACAACTACAAATAATAATCCTGGATCATTTTGAAGTAATTAGATTTTAATTAGATGTATATTTAATTTTCCCCAAATACTACTTGTATACATACTTAAAGTAGAAAACAAAACAAATTATCTTTCGCATAAGTAATAAATAAAAAATCGCTTGCACGAATGAGAAAAAGTACAAAATTCGCAACTTATAAATAAAAGCAATTATATTTGCAGTGTATAATAAATACGATAAGCGCATGGCAAATAAATGTATATTATGTAACCTTAAAACATAAATAAAATTATGTAAGCATCTAATGTATCTGTAAGTACATTATTATTTATGTATCGTTGAAACTCTGTATTTCTTAGAGAATAATATTTTTACCATTTACCTTTACATTAAAATGTTATGTTGTATAATAATAGCAATCAAATGAGCGTTCACATATTAAAGTCAGCTCTTGGCCTATACTTACATTATGACGCCAAGGCTCCACCAATCAGCTTGTGGTCCATATCCGGTCTGAAGGAACACTTCTGGGGCAATATAGTCCGGGGTCCCGACTGTGGAGTATGCTAGCGCTCTTCTATTACGCTTCCATGATTCCGCGCGACGCTTTGAATCCATTGGCGATGAGGAAGTTGTTACTGAAAAGAAATCTGTCCTTAACATTAAAGGGGGTGTTCAAAAAATGTTTGAAATATAAGTAAATACGAGTACAAAGTAACGATATAATAAATAATAGAAACACACATAAATCTAACAATTAATAAATAATTCTTAAACTTATATTAGTTTCTGGTTTACGAATACAATTTTTAAAAACTATCCATTAATTCAACGAATCGTATGTCGCGTTCGCGCCATTACGATAAAAAGTAAAGTCAACTTGACAGCTCGGTCACAGATTGTCAAATATAAAAATAATGAGTGTATCCTAATAATAACGTATTAAGGCTGAATATAAACAAAACTGTTTTAATATTTTGCTATTAAAATCTTATTAGTGTCTTTCTCGTAGTACGGACACCGACAGACAGACAGAAAGAAGAAAAAAATAAAGTCTCTATATCGATAACAATGAATATTTCAATAAGATTTTCCAAATAATATTTATGTATAGAATAGCCTTAGAATTTTAAAATAATATGTATACTATAATATTATAGTACCTTACTTTAGCATATTTTATTTTTCGCCATATCTATTAGAAAGTCATGAATGTATAAACAATTGTTTAAAAATTACAACAAATAAAAAAAACTAAGGAATTTTGCTAATAATTTAACATATTTTATTCAGGCCACAAAAAATAATCGTACGAAAACATTATCTGTGTGTAGTGACAAGTGTTCTTATTTTATATGAAAACCAATTATTAGGTTTCATATCAGTAGTTTTTGAGGTTGCTATAAAATTTAAATAAAACATAATTATACAAACCACACAAGAATATATTAATATTATTATATTGATAAAGAAGTTCAAAAATTACTAAATGTTCAAGTAAATGAATCATGTTGATTTAAAAATTTAATTAGTCATTTATATCTAACAAGAGTCTAATTCTCGATACCCTAGGTAGATTTAAATTATTTTTAGTGGAATCGTAATTCTTTTTCTAAAAGCCTTTGCAAGTGAAAATCCCATTCAAATCGATATAGCCGTTTTAAAGATTAGCCGGAACCAACATAAAATACTTAACTTTCCTTCTTTTACAATAAATATTTCCTCCTACAATATAATAATAAAGACAAAATGAGCTAAACTTACTGAAATCTGAGGGTGTAGCGCGCGAAAGATCACGGTAGAAGTCCGTACGGTGGCTTTTCTTTAGTCCTGTGCAAAGACCGAAGTCGCTCAATTTGATGTGACCACGGGCGTCCAATAGCAAGTTGTCTGGCTTTATGTCCCTGTGGAATAAGATAATGTATTTAGTACTTTTTAACGTCCCACTGACACCCTTCGATAAGGCAGATCAGGCTACTATAGTCCATCACGTTTGCCATTTCCCAAGCAAATGGGTAACCTTAAATAAACAAACAAATCACGCAAAATAAAACAATTGATATTACCTATGAATAAATCCAAGCTTGTGAATACTATCTATGGCCAACGCTGTTTCGGCGACATAGAACTGCGCACATTCTTCACTCAAGGTGTCCTTCTTCATCAGAAGCGTCATCATATCCCCACCGGGGAGGAATTCCATTATGAGGTACAGATTCATTGGATCTTGGAAGCTGTAGTACATCTTCACCACCCATTGGTGATCAGCCTCGACGAGTATATCCCTTTCAGCTCGCACATGAGCCACCTTGTAATAAGTTTACAGTTTTTTTATATTTTTAAATAAGATCAATCAAAGGTATAGTATTAAATCAAAGTTTTTTGTATGTTTTCCTTCGTCAATTGCAAATTTATTATAATTACGTACACGAATGTGAAAGTCTAATAAAATTTTAACTTATCATACATTTAAGCAAGCCATGATTATTTTATAGATCAGAAAAACCACTTTATTTTATATGCAACTAAATTTTAAGCAAAAAATTTGCTGAAGAACATGTTATTACACCCGACATTCGAACTTAAATCAACAAATTGGCTTTAATAGTTTGTCATCATGTCTGTAACGTTCTAATTTAGAAACTTGCAATAGAAGATGTTTGTAAATGAGAGGAGGGAGGGAGGACCATTACAGAAGGTTTCAAGAAGGGTTTCAGAAGTTCACGGATAATATGTACATATCATTTCCATAGGATCTTCGATTTTCTAATAATAACAGCTTGTATCACGTCACCTTATGTGCCTCCCAAAAGCATTCAGGAAGATTTAATCTTGCCATTTGCGGTTTCAAACATTTTAACACAAAGGCATATTATGAATAGAATAAATAGAATGAATAATAGAATAGAATTTAGGCGAGTGATATGGATTATGACATCAACAGAAGAGAAAGATCTTATTTATTGCGCACAATCATATCGATCGCTTTCAAAAAAAACATTGTTATTATTGTATTTTCGTATTTTCATCATAAATACTTAAGCCATAATCATACATGTAGGAAACTACATAATATAATTCCGTCAATAGTTGTCAACGCGGAACGGACACAGCGAACGTAAAATTTCCTCGCCGCGAACAAACGGAAACACATGAAAGGTACTAGTTTGAAAAGTTCTAACGCTGTTATATCCACTTTACTTTATACATTATTCAATGGAATATGATGGTTGACATAAATGTAAATAAAAATTAAAAATGCGTGTGTACAAAGTACCTACACAACAAGTCAAGTAAAACTTCTTTGGCACACTAATTTTTACATCTCGTTTATATTTATACTAAATAACCCCGTCTAAGCTCGTTGAGAGGGAGATGGCGCGAAGGTACACCCACGAGTTAGACAGAGTTAGAAATGTCACTGACTCGCGGTGATCTAACTAGATCTAACTAAGGCTAACTCTTCCCCGTCTCTGAGTGCCTTATACTATGGACTTATTTTTTCGTTTCATCGAGTTTGAAATCACAACGATTCTAAAGAAGTTTTACTTCATTATGATAAAGGTGGACAAAGAAGGAATAAAATCAGCCTTTTTAATCACCCATCACCCTAAGAGATTTTTCAAAAACCGCGGGTTAATAAATTGATAGTTCCATGGATGTGCTGAAAATAAGTACAAATCCAAATATGTAATTAACACTCACCTGTTCTTTTTCAAGCATGTCTGCCTTCCTCAATATTTTCATAGCGTAAACGTGCCCGGTGTCTTTTTTCTGTACCAAACGTACTTCTCCGAATGCTCCTCGTCCTATCACCTATTGACGAAAGAAAATTTCATTTTGCATGACCACTTATTGATAATTATTTTTCGTAAAATTTTGTTTGTGGCTACTTTACATAGCAAGAAATGTCAAACAAAATGTATAGATTACATTACTTAACGCCGAATGTCCATATAAATGGACAAAATAATGTCATTTCTAATACATGCCATCTTAAATGTAACAAATCATAAGCGCTCAACCATTTTACGCTTAATGAAACACGCAGAGACGACATGTCGCGCCTAAATAGATTCCTTATTAGGGACAAGAATATCTTCTTCATATTATAAAGTTTTTTTTTAAATAATATTAATAATAATAATGTTCTCCGACCGATTCCGGCCATGGCGGCCAATCTCATTGAGACTGACCAACTGCGCAGGAGATATTATAGTGCACAAGTGTATGCGCAGACACAAGTGCACTCTCTATTCCTATCACTCTCATACTCCGGTGGGACGACTACTCGACACGACTAGTGAGAGTTAAGGCGCAGGCGACGGCTTTACGTGCTCTCCGAGACACGGGGGTGACTCACCGCCAACTTCCCAACTCCGGGCTATTACTGAGGCTTACTAAACAGAAAGACTCAATAATTAAACTTGGCCCGACCTGGGACTCGAACCCAGGACCTCTCGATGTATGACCGTACATGCTAGCCACTACACCACCGAGGCCACTACATCACAGATATAGATCAAGAGAATTACAAAGAAGAGAAGATTACAATATTACAGGTCAAAAGATAACATTTTATCTTTATATTTCTGAAATACCATTTAGAATAATAACTTTAAATGGTATTTCAGACGTTGATAACAAAAAAAGTTATTCGTTTATTATTTTAACATTGCGCGTGTATAAATTGAAATAATGTAAGAAAAGCTTTCTTTATCGATTTATTCAGAAGTTGAAGCGTTCAACAGATTTATACTACGTGTATGATCTATTCTTAGTGACCCTGTGAATTTTGCCGTTTCAATACATAATTGCTCAATTTGTAATTTTCCACTTAACCTGTTCAATATAAGCTCACCTTCAAAGGTTCGAAGTCCTCAACCCCAAGCCTGGACCGCTTGAGCCTAAGGAACTCCGTTTCTTTCTGCGCATGTTGTTGACGCTTTTCCTGCTTCTGACTCTCCGTCAGATTCTCATCTTTCAGGGTCTCCTCTAGCTTTTCTAATCTACAATAGACTATTTACGTTAGAATTTCTAAAAATAAAATGGCTATTTGTCGATAATGTTAATAGAATAATTATTATTATATCTTATTTGATTGAAGATATCTCGATAATAAACAATAACTATAAATACATATTATATTCAAAATGCATTATGTGGTTGAAAATTATTTGAGGTGTGATTCATTTGATTTATAGGATCTAAATTCTTACTAATAAGATATCAATTGTACTTGGTTTTTTGTCCATAGCACCGTTTCTGCCTTTATATTATACTTAAAACTTAAATAAAGTTACAACACTTTGAATCAGTAAAGTGTATCCATATTAAAATAAATAAAAAATATAAAATGTTTCATGCTTTCAAGTAAGTTACAATACAATCTATATTTCTGGTATTAGTATTTTTGGTAATAAAGGGCCGTAGTGGTAATAATTGTCATAGTTACGTTAAGAAATAATTAAAACAAGGGATGAATAAATCTATTGTTATGCGAGAACCCCTCAACACGTTAATCCGCACATTAAAGGGCTTTTGTAAAATAATAATAATAATAAATAAATAAATAAATAAATAAATAAATAAATAAATAAATAAATAAATAAATTTTAGGACATTACACACAGCGCCATCTAGTTTCATGGTAAACTACGTAGGAAGCTTGTGTTACGGATACTAGATAGTTGATATACTACATATATAAGTTTAAATACATACGTATTACAAATATAAACACCCATACTAGAGTACAAACATCCGAGTTTAACAAATGAATGTCCCCAGCGGGAACCCGCGACTGCTGGCGCAAGAATGTAGGGTTTGTACAAACTGCTATATAGAAGCTCGATATAGGTTAGATTTTTCAATATACGAATAGAATATAATTTACCTTTGTCTCCTCTCATAGTGTTGTGTGATGAGATTCGTGTAGAAATTTTCCAAGGTCACCTTAGCCTTGGTGGCCTTGTCTAGAGTGTGTCCGCTGAAGCGGATGTTATCCGTGCCTGTCATCTCCAGCACCCCTGCAACAACATCTGTAATATACTACAATTATAGTAAAACCATAATTTTCACTTGCTTTTATTATCTATATATTATCAAAAAATTAAATCGACACCGTAACAAAATGTCAAACTCGCATACGTGTTTTATTTTATAATCATAATTGATTTATTTTGTCACATAATAAAAATATGCTTAAATACATTAATTTGCTGAAATATTCATTGCCGAATAAGAAATATTAGATTATTTATATTTAGGAAATTAAGTTACTTGTATATAAAAATATTAATTGTATGATATAATTTTAAAACTAACACTAAAAATATATTCAATATATATTTTAAAATATCTTAGTATAAAACTAACCGTTTCCATCATCATCGAAATCTAATTCCCTAACAGAGAAACAAAATCTAAAACAATTCGGCATCTTTGAAATAAAACAGGAAAAAGACGTATACAGTATTAGAGAGCTCAGGAGCAAATGCGAAACTACCGTGTTCCTCATGAAAAGTTGACGTCACATTTATATACACCTGCCGTAGGAGTAGATTTTCACATAATAATTAGAATAATTATAAAAGGCATGCATTGTTGTTTAGTGAATAGCAAAGTAATAATATTGATTTAATAAATGCCCCGGATCAGATATTCTGTTATTACCATATTGTAGCACCTAATGGTATACTAAAAGATACAGTACAATCAAATATGTGTATATAAACATGTGTAAATATTAAATCTGTTAAAATCAAGATTATATATGATATAATTTTTTTATAAAATAATATATCTCAATCTTATAAGTATTATTATATACTGTATACCAATAAAAAATATTGTATTAAAATTAAGTTATTACATTTTTTTCAGTAAGTTACAACTTCAAACGTCGGCAAGAATAATCAGATTTGTCCATACAATATTATCTCTAATTCCAAAGAGAAGATCGAGATTTTACAATAACTATAATTTACATAACAAATAATAAATTACAATCATTTTATTTATTCAATTACGGACATCTAAATATACCTATATTTGGATATGTGAAAAGTATTTTGTCTTCATCGAATCGATATCTATAATAATAACTGATCACAATCCAAGGACTTACTATATATAATATATTTATCCACTCACCCTGGGTGGATAAACACGTTTTTATCCAGTGGGAAGTACAATAATATTTCTGCATATTATATGATACTAGCGACTCACCCTCACTTCGCTTTATTTTCGCTATTTTTACAGAAACCAACTCGTAGGTATATTTTGTTGTGGGTTATATTATATCGTGTTTTCCGTGGTACGTGGGAATGAGATAAACTCTCGCCATTATAAAAAGCCTATGACGCCTTCCAGCCCTTACAACAACCTACACACGATTACGCCAATTCGTCACTCTTTCACGTGAAAGAAAGATATAAAAGGAACAAAAACTTTTGTAAGAAATATCTACCATTTCGTCACTGCGCGTAGTCGCACAAAAAAATATTATCTATTTTTGACCTCGTATGTCAAAAATAGATAATATATTTTTTTTGTAAAAATCAAATGAGAACCACGTATTTTATATTACGGCGTAACCGTAAAAACCCAATACATGAATACTAGTGCCATATTTGGAGTAAAACGAAAACCTCTTGATTAGAAAATATTGTCAAAATGAACCATTTTTTTCGTTTCCTGTAAAGTTTGGATCTCTGGACATACGAGGTTATCTTTCTACAGCGACGATTTGTAATATTATTAAGTATGGCTTTATAATATTATGTAATTATTACAACATAGTATTTTGCGTCTACGAACAGACCCCCACAGACCCATTAGGTAGTTTATGAATTACGGTCTATCTGCAACACTGTTGCAACGTGCGATAGATAGTCTTATTAGAATCGACATATCCGTTATCAGTGGCGAGGTTTGTATAAATAAACACATCCTACGCCTACACTGTTAATAAGCTTGTTTTGTTTAAATTCGTTTTTGCCAATAGAATTAAATATATTAGTATGTGTAAAAAATCAATTTGTTTTTATTATTCTATTTTTCTTATGGCACATACCAACCCGTCGTTAGTTATGAATATAATAACTAACGATCGGTTGGTATGTGCCTCTAAATACCTTCGTTTTGTCGTATACTAAATACGACGACGGTCATTACACATTAAACTTTTACCCATCAAGATATATTATAATTTCATTACGCCAATCTGTCCAAACAAGTAAACAGACTGACGAAAATTCCAAAATAATATAGATTTAGTCTCTGTATCGATAATAATGATCTTTAATAAGATTTATCAAAAAATATTTTATGTACAGATTAGCTGCTTGTGTAAGAATTTTATTATATGTACATAGATATCATATTACATATTATAGTAAGCCAGTATTAATAATAAAAACATTATTTGGTACTTTATAAATAACTTCATAAAAGTAACAAGTAAGATGCTTCCCTTACCGTTCCAATTGTTACAGTAGGCTACTAGGCTGGTGGCATTACGCTAGCACGAGTTTATATTTTCTCGATTATCATCACTACATAGTATAAAACAAAGTCGCTTTTTCTGTCCCTATGTCCCTATGTATGCTTAAATCTTTAAAACTACGCAACGGATTTTGATGCGGTTTTGTTTAATAGATAGAGTGATTCAAGAGGAAGGTTTATATGCATAACTAACAGATCCCGCGGCTTTGCCTATGCTAAATTTAGGGAAGAGCCCGAGCGAAGCGAGGGCGAGTCGCTAGTTAGAATATAAACGAATCTTTGTATTACAACAAATCGTTAAGTACCTACCCGTAATTTATCCCTCAAGTTCGATTAACCCTCCTGCCATCGCACCTCAACGCCTAGCATTATTACTCTTACTTTTGTTTAATTATAATTCGACGACCATAAGAAGAATTTTTAAATATATATTAAATATAATAAATTTGTATTGTGGAATTAAAAATACAAAGTGCTCGGTAAGCAAATGGAGTGAAGGGTCACTCCATTTGCATCAAGACGGACGGAACTTATTTTAGTGGGTAGTACTGGCTTATTTTAAGCTGGTGAGTCCCATATAACCTAGTTGTATGCGTAGATGCATTTCCCGATGTAGGAAAAAAGAGAGAAATCATATCAAATCTTATAGCGATAAAACAGTTCAACGGATTTTCTTGATTCATTATAAATATCTTAATAAATTAAGGCTATTAAGGTTTACCATTTAAACATAAATAAGGAATTATTACGTTTTAATCGTTTAGAACAAATAGACATATTACAATGCCACAGACAGACGCACATAAACGCAATTTTAATATGTAATATTTTTTTTTAATGCGTCAGAGGTTACTAAAATATATCATACTAGCCTTTCCAGCGGCCCCGCTCGCGTTCTACAGGCTGAAAATTAATAGAAATATTTTTCTCTCGTTTTTGCAACACTTTTCATTGCCGCTCCGCTCCTATTTGTCGTAGCGTTATGTTATCTATATATATATAATGAAAATGGTCTTCGTTTGAGGCACAATCACGCCTAAACCACTGATCGTATCGACATGAAACTACCACCATTCGATGCGAAATTTTTCCTAGATGGTTTATGGCTATCTATTTTTTGAATTCCAACATTCCTTCATTTTTTTATTGCTGTTTTACTTTTATGAATATTTATCCCGCTAATAAAAACAAAAGATAAGCATTTTCTCTTGATTCTTTTGTTTTCATGGATTTCAACAGAGTATATTAAACGGATTATGGTTTTTTACATTCAGCTAAGAATCTACTCACGGTAGTGGAGAACGGCTGGACCAATTAGGCTATTTTTTTATAGTCAGAATTGTCAGGAGAAAGTTTTGTATGTAAGAAAATTTTAAAAAAGTCAGATAAAAAGTTAAAAATTTCGATGATAATCGAAGAATTCCCATCTATATAGTCACTCACTACGAAATCTCGGGAACCATAAGACTTAGAAACGTGAAACTTGGTAGGAATATTACTTTTGCTATGTATAGGTCAGCTATGAATAGATTTTAAGAAATCCATCCCCCAAAGGGGATTGCGGGGGCGTTAACAATGAACAATTCCTGTTTTTAAACTATAGCTCCTATAGACTTCAAATTTTGTAGGAATCTTCTGTAAGAGGTGTAGAAATAGGCTATGAACGAATTTTACGATAGCTCACCCCGCAGGGGGTTGCGGGGTGGGTATTAACAATTAATATTTTCAATTTTTCCAGCTAAAGCTCCTACAAGCTCCAAATTTTGTAGGAATTTTCTATAAGCGAAATATAGCTTCTAAAAATTCTAAATATGGTAGAAATCTTTTATTATTCACATAAAGATCATCTCAAAATGGATTTCAATATAGTCTACTTCCGACAGGAATTGCGGGGGTGGGTGTTAAAATCTAAAATTTTAATTTCCAACCTGTAACTTCTACAGACTCCAAATTTGGTGGGGATCTTCGTGTATGTAGGGATATTTGTGTATTTCCTTACAACAATCGTCTTTTTGGCAGCGGAGAAAAAGTCATTGAGAGGTTTCCAAAACTTAACTTTACATGTAGCCAATCAACGGACTAAGAATTTTACATTCATTTTACTTTTGCAGACTACATATCCGACGAATTCTTTTATTGCGTGATCGCGGAAATGTACCAGATTATAATGAATGCATTTTCTAAGCACTTGAGATGTGGAAAAGAAATTTAGTTACTTATTCCAATAGAATTCATAAAAAACATGAACAATTAATTTTCTATAAAAAATTGATGTCACGGAGAAAATTTTAGTTAACAGAAAATTCGTCGCACTTGAACCTAGACAAATTTCAACTTCACATATGAGACTTGCAATGACTTTAACTTAAACGATTTTAACGACTTTAACTTTAACTTAAATGATTGCACATTGAAAGTTACAATGAATATTAGTGAGAAAAATCACCTGGATGGAAGATACAGGCTAAATCGATGGAATTTGGAATTTGTGTAAGTCTAAACAATATCGATGTTTACAGTTCTATCCGCGGGGCCTATTTATGTTCATACAAAAATAAAAAAAGGAGAATAATAAAAATATGAAAAAAAAAATAATAATAAAAATGAAACATAAAATGTAATTTATTTCCTTTTTCAATTCGCCCAGCGAAGCGGGCGGGAAACGGCTAGTATAGTATATATAGCCTTCCTCGACAAATGGAGTATTTAATACAAAAAGTTTTTTTTTTTCAAATTATGACATATAGGAATATTTTTATGAACAATTATAACAATTAGAGCCTTTTTCCATCTGCCGTCTTATCAACGGAATGAGTGTCTACGCCGAGCGAAGCTTGTCCGTAGGTACAGGTGCTACGAAATACATTGTTAAATAAAATATACATATTAAGATAAAATATACCTAGAAATTTGGGAAGATAATTATACGCAAACGCTTGGTTATTTAAATTAATTATATTAAAAGCAACTTCTAATTAAATATAAATAAAAAGAACTGGATGTTATATAAATTATATTATTCTAAAGATATATTTGGTAAGTGATCGACACATGACATAACATCTCAGTTATCTCCAACAATCACTCACTACGGCCGTTCCCAATAACCTATCTGTCGCCAGTTTTGAACTACTAAAGATAGAAAAATCTGTCTATCGTCGGTTTTGATGTCCCAATAACATACTGATGGTTATGACAACTAACCGCCCTATGCTATCTGTCAATGTGAGGGGCTATTGCTTACTACAGGTAGATATTTCTATGATATTGCAACATAATGCATCCCAATATCCTTTTGACAGCTATCTGTCAGTAATGTCAATACTAAAGACAACCGAATTTGTCAATCCGTCGAATTGCAGGGATAAGCATTGTTTATTTTTATAAAAATACAAATAAATTTGTAGAAGTGCAGTGTTTTTATCATTCATAATAATGTCTGAGTCTAGTGAAAGTGATTCATCTTTGTTAATGGAATTATCTGACTGGGACAGTGATTTTGAAGATGAATCCAAGAAAAATTACAAGATCCGCGTAAACCATATGAACGAATTAAATAGTAGCGAATTCACATATAGATTTCGTTTAAACAAAACTGCTGTTAATAATTTACTAACAGAAATATATCCTTTGTTAAAAGTAACTTCAGAAAGGTAAGTACCAATTTGAATGAGAAATACTTTCGTTTAATATTAATTACTTAACAATAATAGGTACCTAATGTACCTATATCATATTTTAGAGTTTTATTTTTCATTTTTTAGAAATCACGGGATATCTCCTTTGCATCAGCTACTTTTAACCCTAAGATTTTATGCATTAGGCACAATGTTAGTGTCTGTTGCAGACTTTGTAGGAGTCTCAAAATCATCAGCAGGACGTATTATAGCCAATGTCTCATTTGCTATAGCAAGGTTATATAGAAATTATATACATATACATAGCAATACCCAGGAAGATTTTTACAATATTAACCAATTTCCAAGAGTTCTGGGTGCAATTGATGGCACACATATTCTAATACAATCACCAAGTAGGTATATTATACTTTTTAAGAAAAAAGCTTAAATTAGCTTTTAATATTCATTTTTCATTTCATTCATTCATCTATAAGTGATTGTTTTAATTTATAGATTCTAATATTGGAGAAGAATTTAGAAATAGGAAAGGATATTTCTCTATGAATGTGCAAGCTGTGTGTGATGCACATTTAAGATTTATGAATGTTGTTGCCCGCTGGCCTGGATCAACTCATGATGCAACAATCTTTAACAATTCAACACTGAGAGGTACCTAACAAAGTGTTTAGTTGCTTCATACTACCTATTTTTAAGTGTAGAGTTATTAAAAATGATTTTATTAAAAATCATTTTTAATAACTCTACACTTGAACTTGCCTTTATTTTTTATTGATTTTTCAGCGGAATGTGAAAGTGGTTTATATGGAAATCGCTGGTTGATTGGAGATAGTGCTTATCCATGCAAACCTTATTTATTAACTCCTTTATTAAACCCAACTACACGTAGTCAGCAAATGTACAATGAAGCCCATATCAGAACACGAAATACCATTGAAAGGTACCTTTTAAAATATTATTGTAGTGCACATTCTTTCAGTCACTTTATTCCATTCTAATGAGACATCACATTGTTAGACTTATCTATAATTTACCTTTCTTGCAGGTGTTTTGGAGTATGGAAACGGAGATTTCCAGTTATATCATTAAAGATACGGCTATCATTATCAACTACACAGTCAATAATAATAGCAACAGCTATACTACATAATATTTGTAGACAGATGAGAATTGAAGATGTAATGCCAGAAGTAGAAATACCTAATTATGATGCAGTCCCAATAATGTTATATGAACCTAGTGACAGTAATATTGATGAGCGACAAGAATTGATAAACAATTACTTTGGAGGGTAAGTTATTTTTGATTCCCATATCTTTCATGCAGTTCTACAATATTTTATTGAATCCTAATACATAAATTAATTATGTTATATTTTATTTGTTACAGATTTGATTAGAGTGAATAAATTTGAATTAAGTGTAAGTGGGCATTCAATAAAGAAAAAGTAAACTTTGTTTTAATACTATTTATTTTGCTCCAAGTCTAATTTTATTTTCTTATTTTTCAATTCCAAATTTTCTAACTCTAATTCTAATTTCTTTTTTTTAACAATATAATAATCAGCAATAGCTTGATTCCTAGCAGTTCGAGCCCTTATATCTTCATCCAGTAACCTACGTTTTTGTCTATCTGAAAAAGAAATATTATTAAATTAAAGAAATATAAATATTATTAAACAAAAACTGGTTTTATTGCAATTAAGTAAATTCGTTTTTACTTAAATCTTTTAGATTACATATACATCAAAATGTAAATTACCCAAATGTACATTATGGATGCAATAACAAATTGAGTTAATAGTTAGTCATAGGCAAATTGTGAAATCACTCATTTCACAAATACTAACAACATTTTGTTAATATTTGAATAGTAAGCTTTATAATTGTAAATAGACAATATTGTTGGTAAAATGTTAAATTGTACATTTTGCTGACAGCAGATACATACTAATATTGTTGCCACTGGGAGTGTTAAATAAGAATTTCTTCGGTTTAGGTGTTGTCACAACCTGCAGTTGGTTATTCCCCGATGATCCACTCTCATTATCAACACTACTTAATTTAGGTTCACCATCACCCATGCCACTATCAATCACCATGATGCCACCACCATCACTCAAAACCTCGGTATCCACCGTCACCTCAGCATCTCCTCCCAATGACACACTGTAACCCTCACATGTTGCACCTAAAATGGATGCCACTCTGACCAGTGCATCATCTGGTGGGATGTAATCGGGCTTGCCACCACCTGTCTGCAAGTATAGTTACATTAATACACCATAATATATATTTTAATTAAGATAATATCTACCACATCCTGCGGTTCATAAGCACTACACACAAGAGTAAGGGCGAAATAATTACCTTAATTTGGTTCATCCGAATTTTGGTGGATCTTTTTCGCGCAGATTTTTTTAAGTTCTCCCATTTCAATTTTAACTGATCAGTTCTTCGTGGGCAACTTGAAACTGATGCATTGAATGCATCTGTGATCTTAGACCAGGCAACTTCTTTTAGATGGTTATTAGTAGCATTTGTAGCCTTGCTTGTTATCACCCTGTTAGCTTCAACAAGGTCAATAAGCAAGGCCACCTCATCCTTGGCTAAAGGTACACCTTTTGTCTGAAAACAAAACAAATATTAAATACAGGTCTTATCTACTATATATTGTAGAGAAAGACGAACAAAAGATCAATTATACCGAGGTTTAGTTTGCACTGTAATTTACTAAATGATATACTTATATATATATAAAGCCTCTGTCAACTTAAATAGAAACGTATGTAATAATGTTTAGTAATACTTACAGCACTCATTATATGTAAAAATAAGCAGAATTCACCAAAACAAACTTGATATAAACAAATAATTAATAGCGGTAGCGACTAGCGTCTCTTCTCTATAACTCCGAGTTGACACTTGAGTCTTGAACTACGTTTCGTTCTTCCTTTTTTCGCGCCCTTTGTTCGCTAAAGTAATGTCAATGAAAGAGAAAACATATAACTATGATAACAAATCTTATTTTAGCATAAAAATATCACCAATGCTTTAATTTGATCAATTTGTATTGTTTTACGAAATAGTTATAAAAAAAAATATTTGTTTTAAACGTTGTTATTTTTTGTAGCTTTTGTAGTAACAAAACGTTTGGGAGGGCTGTATAGTTAAGCTTATCTACCGATGTCGATGGATAGATAGACGTTACCGTCATTTTTGGGACGTAAAATAAGGATAGATAGAAGTCTACTATTTATCGTCGTTAACAAGATATCGATTACTGAGGATAGGTTATTGGGAATGGCCGTAAGACTATACAGTAATACTAACATTAACAGTAGTATCACCAACATCGAGTCACAAGCTTTACTCTATAGCAAAATCTGACGACCTGAAAAGTTAATAGTTCTCGAAATTAATTAGGAAACAATGACGCCATACATTCATGATTATATCGCAGCAGTGTTATTTTAAATGTAAAGTAAGATTGATGAAGAATTAAAACGTGATGCACGACGAATTCCATATAAACAATAACCGTTGTGGTTAAATATAATTAATTACAATAAACGATATGTTTAAACAATAAGTCACAAAGATAACAAAGGAGTGGCCAACGAATATAATATATATTAAGAAAATATTAAGAACACAGACTTATTTTTTTTCACATATGAATGCTAAACTAGAGATAATTTTTAATTTTTTTAAGCCAATTTAGTAGTAAAATATTTAGTATTGTCCAACAAAAATCGGACTTCTTCCTCACCCCTTTTTAAGTTTATAAAACACCGATTTGTAAAACAAATGTTCACTTAATATGTTTTAAACATTTGAATTATATTAAAGCTTAATAGAAACTCGGAAAGATTTCAGTGTTTCATAAAAATGGGGTCAAAATACCAAATGAAGTGTTCTTGGAACACAAACAGTTTCTACGGCCTCAAATTTCCATCCACGTAAGATGGTTGTTAATGTCTGTTCGTAATGTATAAATAAGCCTTTACATTAGTTCGATTGCAATGAAACTTTCATGAGTTGTACATCTGCTAACGTTTTTAACATATTACGATAGGTAGTGTATTATGTGTTCTATATAATAATAATTTAAAAAGTATTATTATAAACCAAATCAGTAGTATAACTAATACTTCATTAATATTCTGTATTTATTGTAGGTATTCCTTTTCAGCTACAAAAACAAGTTGCTTACAGCTGACTATAAAGTGACGAAGGCAGTAGAGCGTAACTTAATTTATGGATAAACTTGCACTAGACAGGTACAGGGCTAAATTAATGAAATTTCCATACCACGCGTCACTCGCTTCAAATTGATGCTAGTACGCCAGCTATAACTAAGTCAAAACGGTGTCCGGAAAATCCATATAAAGTGATATTTTCGTAACATCGTACTTCATTTAAGTTATATTCTATTTTATACATAATGGTATAAAATTTTTCAGTGTATCTAGCTACTAACGAACTGATATAAACATATAATAAAATTCTAATACGAATATTAATATTGATACAGTCTTTATTATTAATAAAGAGGCCGAATTAATAGCCTTTAGAAATTGAAAATGACGAGAAAACCACTGTCGAGAAATCAGGCTAGATTTCGATGACATTTAATATGAAGATAGTTAGTAATCCGAATCAACATATAGGGTACATTTTGCAGCAGAAAAATACCTAATTTCTGTAAAATCTATACTAATTAATAAAACGTATCTAGGAACAAATCCGAGCAGATCGAGGGTGACTCATTAAGGTAAACGTTAGTTAAGGTATATAAGAGTTCCTGAAAACATTAGCGGGTGTTATTTCATGTATCTCTCTATAAAAATCAATAAAAAAGTTCTACACGGTTATTAATAAACATAATCAATCAAGGTAATATGCATAAAACGAAAATTACAAAAGCATTTGAGAATATTCTATTTTCTACATGCAATTTCAATTTAATTTTGCTGTAACCAAATAGTTGCCAAAACCGCAGGCAGAATTTCATATCTCGTCTACAGACTAGGGCTCAATCAATGGTATGCAACGAGGCAAACAATTTACAAAAAAAATTTCAGTTAATTAATGTACTACCAAATTCGAATAATTATTATCATTTATAAGAAAAACATATATTAATATACATATATTATTTATTGGACTTAAACGGACTATTGAAAACGTAGACTATACATTATATAAGAGATTTATTCCAGTCAACACGTGGCAAAATATTCAAATATCAAGATTTCGTGTCCTGTAAAAACCTAAGGTAAAAGGAGTTTACAATTCAACACGTTAAATAAGTGGTATGAATACAGAAGCACGTAGAGGTGGCGTTTAAGAATCTTGGAAAATACGGGCGAGTACTTCAGTGGAAAAATCAATACAACGATGGCTACAGAACCAAAAGTGCTTATAAATTATTCAAAGCAACTAACCTTTGAACTAAACTTGTCATAAAGCTATTCAAGAGAAAATAGCGAACCTCAATATTCGTTGTCGTAAACAACAAAATTATGCGTAACGAAAGTAAGGAAAACATTATTGAAATTTTCATGCCGCCACTTCGCATTTCGAGCTTTAAAAATAAATTTCTCATATTTGTTTACGTGAAATAGATGAGGGTAAAAACATTAATAGAAATGTAACGGCTGTTTGTTCCGGCTTATCTCTGAAACGGCTGGACCGATTTTGAAGAGATTTTCACTCGCAGATTGCTAATGTTACAAGGAGGAACTTATGCTACATATATTTTAGAAATTATATTTATTTTCATTACCCGACCGATGCGACAAACTTTAAAATTGGCAGGGAACACCTGGTGTGTCGCTAGAGAAACATAACATGTGCCTCACTCTGCCCTCAAGGAAAAAAAATTGCCAACTTATTTCTTAATTATAACAAAAATTAAGGAAAAATTGTTAAGAATATTTTTCGCTTCCTTCTTGTTTATGGGAAAATTTCTCTCCACAAAGCATGCTTGTAATAATTATATATGTGGTTCGTGTTTTCCTTTTGACCTATATTACTTCGTGCCGGCCCCTAGGTGTGTTTATACGAAAGGGGTGTAAAGACACGTGAACTGTCACGTTGTAGCACAATATGCTACAAAGTGTACATAAGAAAGAGCCATATTTTGATAAAGTAATACTATGATGTATATACCACAGAGAAGTCAATCTGGCTGTACGACCAAATTGTATTACAAAATCAGAAGTGTTTACAGTAATGAAAACTTGGAATATTCGTTATCTGTTCTGAGTTCTCCATACACGAAAGCTCGAAAACAATGAATTTAAGCAACTTTTAAGCTCTATAAATTACCAAATAATATATTTAATTTTTCCATATACAAAATTTAAATCTATCATATTAAAACTAAAAATGAGACCAACTCTAAGATCGTACGCTAAAAAAATAAAATCATCCTAAATCCATCCTAATATTTTGGTTATACAATTAAATTAGTATATATATGCTAAAACTTTAAACGACGAAATTAATATTATTATCTTTGTAAAATCGTAATCGAAAAAAAATATTAAATTACCCAGTATCTAATCTTTATATTATGATAGTTTAACGTATTGTACAGATGGGTTAATATTGATATCTCAGGATTACCTATTACTAATATATTAGTTTGGCAATATTATAATATTTTAACTAATATTTCAATATTAGTAATTTATATAAAATAAATAAAAATATATGTGTCACTTGCTATTTATAATACTGTGCTATATTCATCTCAAAAAATCAATACAATTCCTAACAATTAGTAATAATAATAATGTTAAAAATTAAGTATACTAATCTTTCACCATTACCGTTCACGATTTATGGCCCATTTAAAGAACCGGTTTTTCTGTATCGGTAGACAACTCTCAAAATATTGTATTAATCAATAAAATGCATGTTCAATAAATTGTAAACGGTAAGTTTTACATAAAAGTTTACAGGAAATAAAAGATGCAAAATTTTAATTTCTACAATAATGGTTTCAATAACTTTTGCTCTAAAGTGCATAGTTTCTGAGACATAGGCCAAAAACTTTTCTTCAAGATTGCGATCGAAGCTCCACCTGGATCTGTCAGCATTTTGTGTTTTTATGGTCAGTGAGTAACCCTTAACCTAAAAAAAATTAAAATTGGATCGGAAATTTAGTGCGAGGTTGACCAAAAAAAACGACTTTATTTACTGTACTATTATGTGAATATGAAATATTATAATTTGACAGATTACTAATACGCAGATCCTTCAATATTACTAATCTCTTAGCGCATACTAATACATCACATACCACTAACGTATTATTTTTGTGTAGATATTAATAGGTCAGTATAAGTGTTACAATTGGATTTACTGCCAGTTTCTATAACCTATCTACCGATAGACCGGTAAAAACCAGTGAAAGTATTTCATACGATTTTGACAGGTTGTAACTTTTAATGTGTCAAAATAGTATGAAAGTAACTACCGGTCTATCGGTAGATAGGTTATAGAAACTGGCAGTTAGTAGATAGCAGTAATAATGTGTTGTACGAAATTTAAAAAAAAAACAAGAATAGTTTAAAAGTTAAGTTTCATTTCATTTTTCTGTTTTCAATTTGTTGTGTTTTTTTCGTATCAATTAGTTATTTAATTTATTATTATTAATTAGGATATTTTGTTTTGTTTTATTTTATGTTACGACCAATGTTGTGTTTACCTTTAATTGGTGTATAAAAGGTGACCCCTTATTTTTATAACTACTATTATTTTAAACAATGTTATTTTTATAACACTGTTGGTAATCCTATTTAAATAAATAAATAAATAAATATACTACTAGTATTTTAAATTTGAAATTTTTTGAAATGATGAATGGATACTCTTTCACACCAAAACGACTGAACGGATCTGGTAGAAATTTGGCACAAATATAGATTATAGACTGGAGTCTAACAAAGATTACTTTTTATCCTCTTCGACACAGTTAAATTCTTATTATGTGTATAGATGTTTATAAATAAAAATATTAATCTCGTAAGTATTAATAGTTATAAGCCGATTAATTTTTAATCAGGCTACTACAATAATTCGAAAGTTTGCATGGGTATGATTGTCCTTAAACGTTCTGATGAGTTTGAATGAAAGAAGTGTTTTGTAAAGAAAAATACTTTAAAGTATTATCAAAAAACATAGTAAACGTACACTATCTTGTATTTACAATAAAACAAATAATACAAAATAGTATAGTAATACATAATATATTAGGTGTGACTTAAAGTCTATTACTACATTATTCTGCTCATCGTTTAGGTATCTGTGATATGAAAAAATAAACTAAGACACGGTTAAAAATACAAAATACAGTTAAAATTGAAGTTATGGATAAGCATGTATTGCTTAAATACAGGTGTAGGTCACGTATTGCTTATATAAAAACATTTTAAGCAACATTATTCAACTTTCAAAAAATGATACGACTAGAAATTCACATTTCGTTGAAGCCAAATCGGCGCATCTCTTAGACTAGTACATATATGAACATATAATTTTCTTACAATACTCAGTAACATCAGCGTAGTACTAATTACAGCAGTCATGGTTCGAAACCACACTAACGGGTTAAAATAGGATAAAAAATATAAAACGTACATCAGTCATTTTAGCTATCCTTGAACAAATTCGATGAATTAGCACAATAGATAAAATAAGATAAGTCAACTTTCATAGAACTTACGAGTATAAAAAATATCTTTACATCGTACCTATATTTACATATTAAGAATTTAAAAAAGTTTCAAAGGATTTTATGTGGGAGATAATATTTATTTTATTATTTTTTTAGAACTACCTTCCGTTCTTTTATAGAAATGTCATTTGACAGTTGTATTGTCTGTGCCACCCCACTACGATAATAAGTTATAAATACCCTTGTACCCCCTATCGCCAGGTCAGAAGTGGTTCAGCCGTGAGCCCGGCACTTTGTTTATAAGTGCTCTGACTTGACCGAGATACCTATCAGGTAATCGCTGTATCGTTGTGACAGTATTTTAGTACTTATAGTAGTTACTTTATTATTTTTATTTTAAAAGTATAAAGTATTACTTTGAAGTGCTTTCAATGCTCTCAATAATACATTATTTATTTATGATAATTAAATAGATAATTAATTGTACTGTACATTATATTTATATTATAATAAAATGAGTATTTTGATATAATTGTTTATTCTTTTTCTACCCATCTCTCACATCAGAAGTGGGATCTGATTTCAAACTTAAACTACGCCCATGTACTTTATGTTATCAGGTTACGCTGCATCCACAAAGAGAAGTCTGCCAGTGATCGATCATCGAGCCAAGTAACTCTGCTAAGTTCTCAACTTACGTGGAACAAAGCACCTGTGTCACCTGGGGTGAAGTCAACCGTATCTGTCGCGTGCTCAACCACCGATCGCTGTGGAAGAGAATGCACAACGACAGAAGTAGTGGTGATCGTCAACTAATGAAGGACAGGTTTCGTTCCAATGCAATATTTTGTTCATATAGAATTTTAAAAGTACATTTGAATCGTACTTCAGTTTCTAATTTTCGATTGAAATTAAAAGTTAGTAAGTCTGTGGAATCGATTTTCGATTAATCGGTTCAGAATGCGGACAAGCTGGCCTGAAAGTCGACAGTTGTTCTGTTAGAGTAATATGTTTATTGTTTATATTACTAAAATATAATAAATGCCTACTATTGTAGGTGAGTTAAATATTAGCTCCACGCAATAATAATGCTATTTTTATCAATAGCTGCAAGAGCAACATAGATTGCTGAATTTCATTACATATGCGTATAGGTTCGGTACTCGGTGGCGCAGTAGCTAGCATGTATGGTTGTACATCTTGCGGTCCTTGAGCGCGCAAGCACTAGGTGAGGCCAAGTTTAGTTACGGAGTCTTTCTGTTTAGTAAACCTTAACAAGGGCTCGGAATATGGAAGTTGGTGGTGTGTCACCATGCCTTTGAGAGCATAGATAGCCATCGGTCCAGCACTTTAACTCTCACTGGTCGAGTGAAGTAATGAAAAAACTTGAGAGTGCATTTGCGTCTACGCGTACACTATATTTGTTCGGTCGGAATCGATCGGAACAACATTTTTGTTATTATTATACCTGGCCACATGAATGACCTTTACACTTTTTGAAGGCAAAAGCTTGGCGTAATTAGTTTAATAATTTTTACTAATAGTAAATTTTGTGTAGGCTATTATATTTTAAGTGACACCAGGAATTTCAAAATTAATCCTTATAGTGGAAACATATCTGTGTGTCCTGTTTAGTTATTGATGACAGAACATTTTATACAAATCTTATGTCGTAACATAGAAGATATCGAAACTGATATAACAAAGTAATGCTCCCTCGAAAAAACAAATTGAGGGTATAATAAAAAGGTTACATTGAAAGGATAACCTCATTGCCAGAGCTTGAAGATAATCTACTTAATTGAAACTATTGCAGGTTTGGCAACTTGTTAGCGTTTCAGGCACACATTGGTAACCAAGCTGGCAATGACATGTTCGTTGGCAATAGCTATTGTTGATGTTTCTGAAATATAATACAGAATCAAGCATCTGCAGTATGACATCTAGCAGTCTTACGAAGTCTTCATTGAAGTATTCTTCTCTTCTACATTTGTAAAAAGTAAAAGCAAGTAGCTTAATGGAGCAAGAGGAAAAAAAGGAGTTACAATGGGAAGTGTTTGGTGTAAAGATGAATGTTTGGTAAAATCTACAATTATAAGGTATGACAAGTTTTTTGTTTGTTGTGACTTGTAAGTAGAACTTACGGTTAAGAATTTCAAAAACACTTATATTAAAAAGATCGAAAACGTTACATACTTAAATTGCGATTTTTATATCACTGGTAAACGTAGTTGCAAATTAGGTGAAGTGACCTGTATAAATCAATTAGTATAGAGAATCGTGATATCATGACAAAAATATTAATAATTTAAATATATTTAAAATAAAATATATAAATAAATATTTAATTTCTTAAACAGTTTGGAGTCTATCAAAACAAATTCTCCTGTAACTTCTACTTTTTACAACGAATAAGCATTTTAGAAAATGTTTTCTACACTACACTAAAGTAGACTAAAGATTATTACAAGATTTACAGACTTGGCTAATGTTCTACTTGTTCGCACTATATGATAGTGTTAGAAGATTTGGTATTATTAATATAAATTATTTACATAAAGCATAATATGAGAATCCTTTTCTAATCTTTGCATAAGAAATCTTATACGATGGCATAATTGTTGATACATAATATTATTAGTTATTTGGATCTTTCATCAATGAACTTAAGTTGAGGTTAAGCTCTTATTGTTGCCTAAAACTGTGCATAAAGTTTTTAAAGTACAAGTTCATACGGATTAATGAACTATTAGATTATAACTTATTATAGTTAACCTCTAAATTCAACAACGGCAGTACAACTGCTTTGCGTTCTCGGAGTGAAATTTTATTACATTCAAAATTAATATTTACAGAACGAACGTTCTTTTCACAGACTAAGTTGCAGTAAATTTGTAAAATCAAATGTTAATGTCCCTATAACAATTGTCCCTAAAGTAAACTTACGAAGGTAATTGATGCGTTTATAAATCCATCGTTCTTTTAAGGTTATTAGCTAAATTTCCAATCTGAAAGAGTAGTTTGTGATAATATGTATGTGTACAAGGCATTTTGCCTTGTACCAAACAAGGAATTAAAGTAAAAAGAAAGAATTTATTGAAATACTCTTAAGTATCGATAGATGGCATTACAAATATCGAATTCTTTTGTGTTTATTGACTATTATTAAAACTTAGATTCTTAAAAAAAAATCCATAATGGTTAATAATGATTTATTATTATTCAAGTCAAAGAATGTAATGTGTTCGTAATAAAAATTTGTGAAGTGATATTGAAATCTGACAAAGTTAATAGGATTTCTTTGAATTAATAAAAAAACATTTTTTTTTAAATTTCGTGTGATCGAATAAATGATCAATTAATATTCCACTATACGTTATTTTATACAACAGCTTTATTATAAGCTGATTAACGACATCTCTTATGCATTATAATAAAAACAGTCCGGATAACGTAGGTATTAGCGCATTCTTTTTTAGCGCTGTCCAATTACTACATACTTTATATACTTAAGATAAGTTAAGATCTGTACTAATATTATAGTATATTGCACTATTAAGTTTTTGTACATAATTCAATATTAAAATTTAATATGTAGTAGTGGTTTAGTTATTGTAAATAGACAAGTGCAATGAATAATAAGTACGGACTATTATTGACAATTTATAAGTATTGTGAAAATTACTCGTTACTTCCACTAATATTTTTAGATACTTTCGATAATGCGATGTGTGAAAATTTTCTGAGCATTTCTAATTACGGTTTGATAAATCGTCGTTTGTTGGAAAGACTGTAAAAGCCTATGATACAGCAGTGTGGTAGTAACTTTTTAAATGTAAAAAAGTTCATGTGTAATACTTGAGTCCATATTAATACAAATTATATGCATTAGACATAATATCATAAAATACTTATTGGAATTAAATTATTTCTCATGATAATTTACACGAACAATATGTACTAAGTATGTTCTGAGATGGTATTATATAAAGTGTTTATTTATATAAAATGTTTTTGAGTTAGTTAACTCATTATTACATGAGTTATCATGAAGTATCCGGTATCGGATTTTGGTTCCATACCAGAGTTGTGTTTTGTTGTTCATTATTAGTACTGTTGGTGTACTTAATATTATACAAGCGTTAAGAAATTAAAGAGATTGCTAGTACCAGATAGTAACACTAGTCTAGCTTACAGTGTCGGTTATTAAGCGTCGCTTGCGTTTTGATAATTTTTCTGGATTTCTTGATGTCTTCCAAAGATCCCTAGTTAATTTCAAGTCCCTTTATCGACGCGGGCCAGAGATATTGAGTATGAGGTTTGAATTCAAATACGAAGTATAGCTATCTTTTTTTAAAGTTGAGAAATAAAAATAAGTGGTAAAAATGTTTAAAAAAAATACTTCAACACAAATTATCTTAAAATGGCATTTACATTTAAATTAAATCTAATAAAACCATAAGAAACAAAAATTAATTTGGTACGGTCTGCAGAAAAATTTTTATTACTTTTATGAGTGATATGCTAGTTTTGTTGGCTAGTTTCAGCGACGTGATAGTTAAGATATAACTATACTAACTATTTAATGTATTTCCTTTAAATATCTACAGGAATACGAATTTACCATATTGTACATTAGTGGTTGAGAACGTTGGGATTTCAGAAATGAATTCTTATTGATGCTTATTTTTTTATTACGTATATTTATATTTTTCATTTTTTCGACTGCCCCACGTTCAGGTGATGTCTGGCCAACATCATCCTGTACGCTGGAACAGTTGATAAATGACTTTATTATATTTATGTTGTGTGTTGTCATGTAAATTGGCATTAAGCCATGTGATTTGGCAATTACACCATGTGATTTGGTAGAGCCATGTGATTTGGCAATTACACCATGTGATTTGGTAGAGCCATGTGATTTGGTAGAGCCATGTGATTTGGCAATTACACCATGTGATTTGGTAGAGCCATGTGATTTGGCAATTACACCATGTGATTTGGTAGACCTATGTGATTTCGCAAATACACCATGTGATTTGGTAGAGCCATATGATTTGGCAGTTATAACATGTGATTTGGTAAAGCTATATGATTTGGCAGTTACAACATGTGACTTGGTAAGGCCATATGATTTGGCAGTCGGCAGTTGAAATTACTCCATATGATTTAAAGGCGCCTTGTCGGCACTTGACGTTATACCACGAAATTTGGTGCCATGTGACAGCTGTTATTACCTCATGTGTTTTGGTTGTGCTAAGTAATTTGACATTAGACTAATGTGGATAAACTGTATTAAGAATTAGCAATGACTCCATGTTACCGACCAATCTCCTTCGTGTCTTCTCCATTCTACGTGACACTGGCGAAATAATCTGTGCTCAACTGGCACGCTTTGAAGACATTAACAAGAGAATTGAATTAAGGAATTAGCAAGTAAGCTTTTTAGTTATACATTTTCATGTGACTTAGCGCTAGAATTTTGTCAAATCGTCATGTAAGTTTAGAATTCGCGATTTTAATGTGAGTTTTCGCGAGCCATGGTAGGCTGCTCGTCAGAATGGCCGTGTGGGAGATAATATTTATTTTATTATTTTTTTAGAACTACCTTCCGTTCTTTTATAGAAATGTCATTTGACAGTTGTATTGTCTGTGCCACCCCACTACGATAATAAGTTATAAATACCCTTGTACCCCCTATCGCCAGGTCAGAAGTGGTTCAGCCGTGAGCCCGGCACTTTGTTTATAAGTGCTCTGACTTGACCGAGATACCTATCAGGTAATCGCTGTATCGTTGTGACAGTATTTTAGTACTTATAGTAGTTACTTTATTATTTTTATTTTAAAAGTATAAAGTATTACTTTGAAGTGCTTTCAATGCTCTCAATAATACATTATTTATTTATGATAATTAAATAGATAATTAATTGTACTGTACATTATATTTATATTATAATAAAATGAGTATTTTGATATAATTGTTTATTCTTTTTCTACCCATCTCTCACATTTATTTCATTGTTTCAGTTGCTATAAAGCGTTAGCTTTTAACACATAATGTAAATCATCTAGACCAGTGTTCATAGTATTTGAAACCAAAAAAATAATAATAGAATGAAACCCACCAACAAGTTGGTTAAATTTTCAGAAAAAATTTTTTTAGTTTATGTGAAAAAAGTGTAAATAACAAAGTTGTAGATCTTTTGATAACCCCATGCCATCTAACTTTTTTCTATAAGACTTGTAGTTTTGCCGGAAATCGAGATAAATCGGTTTTTACCCTTAAAACTCACCCCCTTCCACTTCCCGACCTCTGATCGCCCGTAAATTATTTTTCCTTTCATTTTTGTTACAATCTCTTCCTTTTCTAATGAGTTCCATCCTACTGTTAAAACTTTTTTCACTTTTTACCATTTTCAAAGGTCTAAACGACGAACAAACGCATGTGTGTTACATATAAGTACTTCATCATTGTATTTATGTAACTACTTACAGTAAGTTTATAATTTACTATCACATTATCAGTTACATAAGTACTAGAACACGGCGTTGCTATTATTATTTAAGTACATAGAGTTCCGCACAACGTCACACCTTTATGGCCTTTTGCCAAACATCGCGTCGGCAGTCTGCATTGTGAAAATAACGCAAAAATTAATGAGAGCCATACTTCAATTTACTTGATACACAAACATTAATGCCACTAATGCTGTTTATTTATTAGTTTAGTACACTCAAAATTTAAAATCTGACATGAATTTTCAGAAAATTATTTGGATCAACTATATTTTAATATAATATTTTTAGCAGGTTGCCTATCTCGAGGAATAGTTATTAAAACGTAATAATATACACATATCAAAAAACTAAAATTATAATCTAAGACTAGGATAGAATTCTCTATTTTAATTTTTTAAATTAGTCATTACACATTGTTGTTGCTTTCCCCAAATCAATTCCCTTCAATACGGCTTAAACTAAACAAAGTTAAAAACTCGTAAACTAGTAATAGTATTTCCATTATCTGCACTAAATCGGTGACCAAAAGTTTAGACAGTTTAATTGAAGAATACTTAGTAACGTAGTAGACTATACAGTATAGAGTAAAAAAGTATCGATTAGTAATAATTAATCGGTAAAATAATAATCAAAAGGAGATAATATCGGTAGCAGATGTTATCTAAATAATAAAGGAGGTTTTTTTTCAAATATATGTTTTTTTTTGGCAGCGCCTTGATTAAATTTAATACAAATACAGTCACTAAAATATTCAGTTTTTTTATTTAAAATTAGAATCATTTCTATAATCCTTGGAGTTATGGCAAGATCTTCTACGACATCCAATATCAAAGAAACTAAATGGTAGTGATTGTGGTGTAAAGATAAACATACACTAAATCTATATGTTTACCTGTTTATTCCGGCAACTTTCTGAAACAACTGGACTGATTTTGATGGGACTTAAAAAAATTAAGGAAACGCTAAAAACATAACCGAAGCCTAACTATATTCAAAACAAGATACGACATATATCCAATACCTATCAGGATTGTATCTAACAAAAACGTAAGTTAAATTAAGTTAATTAATTTGATTTAAACTAGTAAAGTTAAACTAATGTTTCTATGTTATAAAACATTCAAAATTTTAATATCGCAACTCGTGACCAAACAGCTATTATTTAGGTATGACTTGTTTTCATCTAACACTTATTGAACGAACAAATAAGCACACGTTGAAGTCAAGGGTATGATGTAATTGTTACGAGAGCTCTACTCGTATGTACGTTTGATATTTGAATGACAACGAAAAATATTATATTTGAGACTAGCGACTCGCCCTCGCTTCGCTCGGGCTCTTCCCTAGATTTAGCACAGCCAAAGCCGCGGGATCCTCTAGTTATGCATATAAACCTTCCTCTTGAATCACTCTATCTTTTAAAAAAACCGCATCAAAATCCGTTGCGTAGTTTTAAAGATTTAAGCATACATAGGGATATAGGGACAGAGAAAGCGACTTTGTTTTATACTATGTAGTGATTTATTAAAAATGGAATATAAAACAATAATATTAAGAAGCACAATAAAAAATAATATCAGAAAATTCTAAATCTAATCTATTATCAAGCTGCAGAATTTGATTGTTTGGTTGAACGCGTTTATCTCAGGAACTTTTGTCTTTGTGTCTGTCTAAGTGTAAGTGTAAGCATTGGACAGATTTTTATGTTTCATGATCCACATCTAGATTAAGGTTAATTTTAACTCATCTCTGAGATGTCTATAACTATTTACTAAGCTAAACATTTAAACGTACCCAGGACGAATCCGTGCGGAGCAAGGATGAACCATTAGTATAATTTAATATTAAAATATTTGATTAATTAACACATTATTTTGTGCGTATTGCGGATACTCCAGTTTCGGTTTGTATATTTTCTATGCAATACGACCGTATTGCACAAAAATTTACGTAAGCTAAAGAAAGCCCAGCCCAGCGGTAACGCGTCGCTTGGATAACCGAGTGATGCGGGTTCAAATCCGGGTCTCGCACCTCTGATATTTTCATGTGCGAATCATTTTCTATCATGATTACCACTTGTCTTACGGTGAAGGAAAACATCGTGAGGAAACCTACATGTCTATGGCATGCATGTGAAGTCCGCCAACTCGCACTAGGCCAGCGCGGTGGACAATGGCCTGATCCCCCTCGTACTGAGGGAGGCCCGTGCCCAGCAGTGGGACGTTAAAAGAGGCCGATGATGATGATGAAAGTACAGCATGGAACTTGGTCTTAGAACTTGGACAGTGGTTATGAAATTATGAAGTTTTTCAAAGTCTCTTAGAAGCATAAATGATCCCATAAAAATTAATTATTAATTCTACATAAAGAAAAAATCAAACGAGACTTAAATTTTGCGAGCACGAAGTTGAGAGGCAACGCTACTTTATAATATTTATTTATAGTATATGTGAATGTCATGGCAAAGTGCCGCTTGTAATTTAGCTTCGTTGAGTGATCATTATACTTATAACTTTTAAATTATAGGTACATGGAAATCAAAGCATTAAACAAAGTCGCATGAATGTAATGGAAAAACAAACATTTTAAGTTTTAAACTATGTATAATAATGATTTTATTAACGCAGCTGTGTTTAGTTTAACCATAATCATTTGAACCTTGAACCTTGGTTTATTTGTATTGAGTCTAGAATGTATCAGAAATTGTATTTCGTCTGAGGTAGAAACTAAAACAACCATTATCAATGCATTATTCTTTTTTTTTCGTTTCACTGACTATCTTTGTGCATCCTTATCCTTATCCTTAGGTACTTTATTTTTATATAGTTTATTTAAATACTAAAAGGCTTTTTTATCCTATGAAGAGAATTGGTTAAAACAAAATAGAATAGTTTCAAGCAGAAGGAAACCATAATAATATAAAATTACTATTTATATAGTAGATTTTCTTTCAGTGTATCTTTTGATTTTGAGAAAAGATTTAGTATTTCATTAATATTAAAATATACAAAAAAGTGATCTGTCAATATCTTACCCGGGGGCTGGGGTGCTGCAGCTGGAGTGTCTGGGGCCACCGTAGTGCCCGTGTTGCTTTTACCCCAAGACACGGCTTATTCTGCAAATGAAATACCTTTGTTAAAAATTTGATAAAGAGTAAAATAAAGGACTTATGGAAGGCAGTAGTTAGGAACATATAAACCTATGTAAACAATAGAATACCGCAGTTAAAATAAAATCATGACATTGAAAAGGTTTGAAATCAATTTCAAAATAAATAAGGAATATAGGATACTAGCTGACCCGTGCCCACTTCGTTGGGCATAATGTTAATAATCCTTTTTTAGTACAGAGTGCTTAAATAATTTAAATTATTTTATTAATATTAAAAATTAAAAATTAAATTATCTATATTAATATTGAAAAAACTACTTTTTGTAACTTAAATATAAAAGTTAGACATATGCTGTCGTTGACTTTTTTGTAGGCATTTTCAAGCTCCACATCTTTTCTCTAAAACTCAAAAATATATCTTTCATAGTTAAGGCAGCGTTCGTAAGAAACGCTTTCATTCAACCGTTTTTTCTCCAATTCACTTTGCAAAACGGACTACCACGTAAAAGCCTTTTTATTTTTCGGTTTTTTATATAGCCTATGACACTCAGCAATAATGTGGCTTTCTATTGGTGTAAGAATTTTTAAAATCGGTTCAGTAGATCCCGAGATTACCCCTTACTATTTAACAAATAAACAAACTTTACTTCTTTATAATATTAGTATAGATATACGGAATAAGCTTTTGGCAGTTTTATCAGTAATATTATCAAAACAGAATAAGTTAATTGAAATATACCACTGATACTGATACAGTTATAGATAGCTTACTACAAAAAATACTTTTTTTCATAGGGAACTTTTGAAAACACAAGAAACTGCCCATTAATGGCTGCTACTGGCATACTAACTTTGCACCTGCCAGCTCAACAAAAGGTCATTTTACAGTTATTAGGACAAATAAGTTTGTGATCACTGTTAATGTTTAAGTTTCTGTCACAAAATTAAAATTCAAAATTGTTTGAAATTACTACATCTTATATTGATATTTACTTTGAAATAATATTAACTTTTGATTATAATTAACACTTTAGTATTGCTTCTTAAATGTGTTCATTTTCGATAAAATTTTGAAATGTGTTTAAAGATAATTAAACTGGGTGAAAAGATTTGATGTAAAAAAATGTATGTAGTTTAAGGTAAATATAACCTAAAAATTACAGAATTTAAAAAATATCCGTACTGAATAAATATTTTAATTATTTGATAAAAATCAGCGACAGAGATGTTACATAATTGAGGCAAAATGGTTTCATCTGGGAGTAATTCATAAATAAATAATATTAAACAAACTGACTGAGTTATATCTATATTTAAATAAAAGTGAATGTTAGTAAACGCATAACTCAACAATGGCTGGACCAATTTGGATTTTTCTTGTATTTTCCTTAAGGCCCAAGGAATGTTTTTATAATTAAAAAAAAATAATAAAAAAATCAAAGTTTGAAAAAAACTCATACAAAACGGGGTTGTAACCTATAATAAAACTTTTGTGTAATAACAGATAAGCAGTTCAGTAGTGTAGCAACATACCACATGTGAAGAGTTGTAATGCATATAGCAACTCTTTAAAAAACTCATGTCATTGAATGCAACACAGGGCAAATGCTGCTTAAATGTACATACATAACACTTAATTGGTTTTAAGCCAATTATAGATATTCTAATATGTATTTATTTAGTAAAACTTTTTCTTCATTCTAACATTACTAATTGTGTTTATGTCTAATAAATTAAAAAAATAAGTATAACATTATCTACTATTACATTTTTTTTTAATTTATAAGGTAATATAAGCATTGTTTTTAAATCTGAATCTTTGAAGCAGTGAAATGTTTTTTACTCAATTGTTAATTCAATTGTGTAATAAAAAACATATATTGTCATCAAACAAAGACATTGCTAAATGCTTAACCAAGAAACTTTGCACAACTCAAATGGCATTTTTATGATATTATGATGTTAGCTAAAGTACATGTTCGTTTTCATTTTATGTAATTTACTTATACTATTATAGTATTAAGTACACTTACAGTTAGTGCAAGCATTTTAAATGATTATATTATATAATACAATAATTGTATCTATTACATTAAATTTTATTAAATTTTAATATAAATAAAAATTACATTGAACATTTGAGCAAAATCTGTACCAATGAATTTCACGGTTCAAGGAGTGCAAACAAGACAGTGTACCACAAATTTTATAACACTGTTAGAGATGAATCACAGCCAAAAATAATGTGTGTCGCTTTGAATAATATCGATGACCTGGAATCGATTCTTGATCTTTTAGTATAATAGATGAATATATTTATAGACTATTACAGCAATTTTTTATATTAAATATGATTTTGATACACGTAGTAACTCGACCTCGAATCAGGCGAAACATCATTTGTGTTTTACTTACCTTGCTTGGACCTTCTACACAAAAAATCCTCCTGCTAGATAGCCAGTTATCAGAGAGCACTAATAAATAAACAGCATAAAAACAATGTGTTGCACAAGCGGATTAAAATCGATAGAATACAATCACAATATTTTATACTATAACGGTGTCACTGAACTTGTCGCCGCTTGATGATTCCCGACACGGGCTCTGACACTAACCGAGGTTCACCGACGCAGATAGTTTATACCTTTGTTAAAAGAATTACGAAAGTGAAGTAACGGGATTCTACATGAGAAACCTAGGTACTTTGCACAAAGAAAATGTCAGGTTGAATCACAGATAATAGATGATTCAATAGTTTTAAAACACATAATATGGCAACTATTTTTTAACCAAGTTATATAGATAAAAAATATATCTATCAAAGGAGTATTATATGAACTAGTATCATTGTTATTCATCCATGGTAAGATTACACAAGTCAACACGAATTTTGTGCCTGAGTTCTGTGTACCCGATTTGGATTTCTTATACCTAATTAATAAATAAAATAATAATTTTATTTCATAAAGTTTGCTTTTGTAGCTATCAGAATGAAATTTCAAATTTTGAAGAAAATCGCTAGCTTTTTTCTTTCAGTTATATATAAAAAGAAAACAATCATAGATTTATTCATTTATATCACTTTTATTCACTAAAGACAGTTATAACGGATTAAAAAAAAAACAAAAAAATAGGATTTAACTTTTAAAAATGAATATTTTTGGTATTTCTTTTGTGTGCATATGAATTTTCTTGAATCAAGCCCCAAACACAATTTCCCATCATCATAATTTATATTTTCATTGTATTGTCTTTGATATCGTTGCTCGAAATCCACCACATCTTTATGTAAAGCACTCCCCTTGATCTCCTAAAAATGCTCCCAAGTTATTTTTAAAGTTATCTAAGTGATCATGTAGCATATGTAGTTTCAGGGACATTCTGCAACTCATGATTTTAAAGGTATGGACCATATTAGAAATAAGTTCTTTGTAATTGTTCTTGTAAAAGCTTCATAGGTTTCACAAAGTCTTTTATTAGTAGATAAGCTAATTTTTTTGGCTCTTAGTTTAATAAATTCCCCGCAAATGTAGCAAAAGGAGTCCTCGTCATTTTTACAAATTTTGGAAGACATTTCAACGCTCAGACAAACCAAACAGGTCGCTTCTCTAAAAAGTGCATGCGCATACTTTGTGACTGCTTTGTCACTTCCCGTTCCACATCGGATATCCGCCCGTACCCCTCTCTCTTGCTTATTAAGAGTGGAAACCTCTAAGCATTTGGCAAAAATTGCATATTTTTATTTATCATCGTATAAAGTGCAAAAGCAAACTTTTTTTTAAAAAAATGAGTTTTTTTGTTATCTTTTAATGTAAACAATCAGACAAATCAAATCAAATCAAATCAAATCAAAATATTCTTTATTCAAATAGACTTTTACAAGCTCTTTTGAATCGTCATTTTTACATTAATAAAATTAAATGTCAGTCTGTAAGTCTGTGAGTAAGCTACCACCGGCTCGGAAAGCTGTTCTGCTGAGAAGAACCGGCGAGAAACTCAACAGTTGCTCTTTTCAAATATTTGGTAACAATATGGTATTACAATTTATCTATTTATCCTACGTGAGACACAACCAGTCACTAATCCCACACATTTACATCTACTAGGTATTCCGTGATGGTGTAATAAGCCTTATTCAGTAGCGTATTTTTAATTTTAGATTTAAATTGCTTCAAAGGCAAGCTCAGTATTGACTGTGGAATTTTATTATACATGCGTACACCTTGCCCCATAAATGACCTATTTACTTTTTGTAGGCGAAAACTGGGTGTTACAAGTTTATTCTTATTTCTTGTATTTATACCGTGTTTGTCGCAGTGCCTTGAGTAGCTATTAACGTTTTGACGAACAAACATGATGTTACAATATATATATTGCGCAGCAACCGTAAGTATACCTATTTCTTTAAAAAGTTCGCGGAGAGTATCCCGAGCGCTCATGTTATAAATAGCCCGAATGGCCCTTTTTTGAATTATAAATATTGATTTAATATCCGCTGCATTACACCACAACAAAATAACGTACGATAAAATGCTATGGAAATAGCTAAAGTAAACAAGTCTGGCAGTATTAACGTCCGTTAGCTGCCTGACTTTTCTAACAGCGAAAACAGCTGAGCTCAGTTTACTCGCAAGAGACGAGAGATGGGGACCCCATTGCAGACCCGAATCTAAAGTCAATCCCAAGAAGACCGTGGAATCTACCGTATTTAACATGTCGTTATTAAGATACAAATTGAAATTCTGCCTTTTTACATTAGGTAATAAAAACTGCATATATTTTGTCTTTTTGGCATTTAAAGCCAGATTATTGATGTTAAACCAGTGAAGTATATGCGATAATGCACTATTTACTTCGTCGTAATTATTTAACTTTCTATCAACTTTAAAAATTAAGGAGGTATCATCCACAAAGAGTACAGTATCACACAATTTATCGGCATAAAACGGAAGATCATTAATATAAACTAAAAACAAAAACGGACCCAGGATAGATCCCTGCGGAACACCCATTCTAAGACGAGAACCAGAAGAATTGACGTTATTTACCGCGACCTTCTGAACCCTATCAGTAAGATAAGAAGCAAGTAGATCGAGAGCAATACCACGAACACCGTAATGTGCAAATTTAAGTAAAAGAGTTTCATGTTCCACACAATCAAAAGCTTTAGATAAATCACAGAAAACTCCAATTGCGTTCTGTGATTTTTCCCAAGCGTCATAAATATGTCTAAGAAATAAATATGTCTAAGAAATTAAAATTTTTCTGTGTCTGTTATTTAATGACAATAGTCATTAAATAACAGACACAGAAAAAAATTTTTTTTTGTTGACTTGTGTTATCTTTATATCTTCGTATTTACCATATATTTGTATTTCACTTGAGAGTTTCATTTGTTTTAAAAAGAATAAAATATAATATAATATAATAATAAATATACAGCTACACAAGCTTCCTTCAAACATTTACTTTATTTTCAATTTATTACGGTGTGAAATCTTTTGAAATAACAGGATTAAAATCATTTTACATTTATTTTACATTTAAACATGAAGTTCAAATCCAAGCTCTATAATTTATATTTTACCTCTATAAATATTACAGTTCACACGTCATAACACTTAATATGAAAGCATATTATGAACTATACGGTCCTTTTCGAGAATAAAACTATTGATTCGGAGATGATTCGAAATTAACACAAACAGCTAGCTTAATGTACACATTGGACTTAGTTACTAGTGATTATATACTAGTGCTATTACTGAAAGGAAAAATAAAAAACATATGTACAATTTTAAACACATTTTAATCTTACGATTACAAATTCTTTCCGTGTTCAAAGTTAGCCTGAATTTGTGAGTCGTGAATAAATTTATAATTGCCTGCGTTAGGATCGATTCCTGCAAATTAAGATAATTTGATTTTACTATTTTATAAAGTACCTACTTATTGTTAAGCTGAAGTTTACCATTTTATAGACCGTTACCTGGACCATCTGCTGACACGTGAGCATTTCCAATTATAATGTCCTCTGGTGCACTATCTCTGTGTTCTGTTCTAAAGTTAGATTGTTGGACCTTCGAAAAAATTCAGTTTTAATTTATTATAATGTGTATATATTTAAAATTTAAGAATACAAATAGAGTACCTGTCCATCGTTCCTCATAAGATCAGGCATTACTATGGCTCCTGGGTACCTGTTGTATATGCCATTCAAGTTGTAATGCAAATTCATATCAGGTCCAATATTAGCTTTAAGAAGTTGCTCCCATATTCCACCTAAAAGGAAGGTTCTATATGATATGTACTATATATGTTAAAGTAACTATAAAGTGGCACTTTCCTATTCTAGAATTACTATGATAAAAGTCTAAACGCAGAACATAGGTATTATCTTTTAACATAATTAGAAAAACTTATCTATAATAACGGTCACCGCTTACACGTGGCAATAATATAATTTGCATTTAAGGCAGAAATCAGAATGCTTAAGCAATTTTGATGATTTAAAAAGAAATACAAAAAGGCTCACCTTTGTCGACAGACACGATTGGTCTACTAGATTGCCAGGGGTATTCCCCATGAGCTTGAAAGTAAATGGCATAGGTAGAAAGCTAAATCAAATAATTATAATTAAGGTTATTATTGCTTATATTATTTATATTAAGCAGATCACGTTTTTTTTAGGATATGCAATATCTCGTTTAAAAAATCATTATTATTGGAAAAAGTGAAAAAAATATCCCAAGACTGTAGCGCCAATTCTCCCTGATTGCCTCAGAAGGAATATATTATCGTATATAAAAATAAAAAAATGTATATATACGAGTTGGTATACATCATGGTATAGTAATTTATCCTCCATGGTATACATACATGCTTCGCTCGTGTGGGTGGATGTAATCTTGATGTAAATAGGTGACATAAATCTTAAAAAGTGAAGAATATGTTCAGTTTAGTGACCTTGATAATAAGTATTGCAAATTCGTTGTCCTACATGCATTAACATTGGCTAAGTAAAAGTACCAAAGCAACAAATTCGTTCCGCTACTAAGTTTAATAATCTTGTAGCAAAATTGTTTTTTTCTTACCAGTAGAATTTATGGAAGCGTCCACTTTTAACTATAATGTACGATTTATCAATATTAATTAAATTATGAAAAATTCCATAGGAATCACTTAACTTAAAGATGTCAATAAAATACGATACGAGTCAATAAGATACGAGAGCTACGGCTACCATTAACCTGCATTAATCTAAGGATAAGGTCAATTAGTTGCCCTGTAGTTGCGTGTTGTCTCAATCTTAGAATCATTAAACTTATTTAACAAGACTGACATTACCTGAGTGTAGTAAAGAGCGAGCCAATATTTCCCACCGTGGCCAACAAACGCGGTTTCGTTGGCGTCTAACAAGCCCATAGGCATTGGTTGATGCAAAGACTCAGGGGATATGCGGAGATTACAACCGTACCTATAAAATGTATATAAATTATAATAATACATAGATTAATATTATGATTAATTTTATTTTATCTTATTTTATTAAATTAATATTATAATATGTTTTAATAAATTTAATTGACCTCATGTTACCCTTTTGTATTTGGTATCAGATAAGAGACCGTAAATTTAAAGTCCTTTATGTTCAATTTTTATTGTGCTATATAAATAATCTGTTAATGTTTTTTGCTTTATTTTAAACTTTACTCGTTTAATAAAAATAAAATATTTTTTAAGAACTAAGTGATTAATAGAACATTTAACATATTAAATGTTATCGTAAAAACGGTTCATCGGTTCATCATTAAACTAAGGTTTTTAATTTTTAAAACTAAAATTTATATTCCAATTTTTAGTTTATTTTATTATAAACTTTTCGTATTGGTTCTTGATAAAAGTTTTAATTTAATGTAAAGTTTTGAAATTGAAAGTTGTGTTCAGAGATTCCGTCACAAGTCACACCTCACATGGATATTGGATAGATAGTTACAGGTAATGGAAAATAAAAGAGAGTTAAAAATGCCCCATAGGTCACTTTTTAAAATTTTATTGATAGAAATCCCATAATTATAAATCTTTTTACTCTAATCTGTACTTTAAATATTTTTTGGAAAATCTAATTGAAATAGACATTATTTTCGATATCTCCATATCCTAATCTATTGTTTTTAGAATTTTTCTCTGTCTGTCTGTGACCGCATCACGAGAAAACCACTGGACGGATTTGGATGAAATTTAGTATGATGATAGCTGGTTACCCGGGTCAATACAGGATACTTTTTACTGCGGGAAAATATCTCATTTCTGAGAAATCTCAACTAACCGTTACAAACCGGCTATAAAACATTATACGGTATGTGAAATCTATTTTGTTACTGGTCTTTAGAACGCGGGCGGAGCCGCAGGAAATACTAGTAACCCTATATATTCTCTTAATCACAATTTTTTAAAAATGTATACGTAGATAGATCTGTACTCTATTCAAGGAAACATACCAATCCGGACATGCCTTCAAAATATCGTAAGGAGCACGATAGTATTCAGCTCTCCGCACTACAGGGTTCCGAATATTGAACCTTTCATGGGGGTCTGTTAAGTTAATTCGTTTGATCTTCACATCCCGTCGTTCGCAAATGTAGTCGTAATGGAATTTGGGTATAGATTCACCGCGAGCACAATATGTGGCTTTAAAGTAAATAAAAAATTTACAAAGACAATGTTCAGTTCATAGTGCCATTGAAATAATATCGTTAGTAATAAATAATAAGGAAGTTTTAAAATATTAAAAGAAAATATAGATAATTTACAAGAATTACTGCAAAATTTAAACTGTCTGGTATCAACAAAATAAATAAAACTTCGCTTACTTTTATAAGTTCCATCCAGTGAGTTAACCGCCGCGTACCAATCAATACAATACCTATATCCCAAAACTGTTGGGTACCGTAGGTAAGGTACTTTACATGAAAACCGACCCTCTTGATACATAGCTCCCTATAAAGTCATTAACAATAATCAATAGTTATTATAAGAAAATATAATTTCCAATAATATAATATATTTCTAATTTAAAATACCTAAGTGTACTTTTTAAAGCTCGCAAACAATGTAATAACTGCATAGCTGGGCACCGTTAAAAACGAATAATTAACTCGCTACTCGCTAATCCGTTACTTAAAAAAATTAACTACGTTAAACGTTAAAGCGTTACATTTCGGAAGATTTAACGCAAGTTAACGTTAATCGTTAATCTGTTAACACATGATTAAAATTGCATTTTATACATCAATGCGCTTATGACCTACCTACTTATAAAATCTGTTTGTTTGGGTTTCGCGATTGAAAAGCTTGAAAACTTGTCGACTTAACCGAACTTACATGTCAGAACGCGTTTTTCACGTTCGTGACGATGTGGCGCGGCTCGGTGCTTGGTAAATAGTGGGTACAACGATTAACGGACTTGAGAAAATGTAACGGAAGTTAACGATTCCGTTAACATTTTTTAAGTTAACTTAAAAGGTAATCGTTAATCTAATTGTTAACTGCGTTAATTAATTAATTAACGATTAACGGATTAATGAGTTAATGCCCAGCTACTAATAAGATAAAGAAATACAAGTACCTAGGTAGTGTTATAAATATATAAGAGCACACATTTTTTTTTATAAAGGCATTTTTCAATGACAAATGAAAAACTTAAAAATGTTAACATGTATGGGTATGGTAGCTTTAAACTTATAACTAGATATATAGACGCACGAAAAGTCCACATGTAACCGTAAAATTGTAAATAACGTTAGATTATAATCTATCTTGCGAGATTGTAAGCTATTGAAAGATTGTGAATCGTAACATACTGCGTTACACATTAAAAAGTCCTTCTTAAATAATTAACAAGTTACGTACTTTACATATAACACTTCTTCTTCCCGGCGGCCTGGACACTCCACCAAAGCAGTAGCTACGAGTGCCATTGATCATGATCTCTGTGACTCCAATATGTGATATGAGAGTTATTCCGTTTATACCAGCTAAAGCGAACCGCTGTAAGCCTGCCCTTTTACGGACTTCGACGTTGTTTTTCATGCTCATAGTGTTCACTATAGCCTGCCATCCGTACACAAACTCGTGCATTGGACCTAATATTTAATTATTGTAATGTTTTAACATTTGTTTAGTATTTTATATTATACCTACTTAATATTTTTAGATAAATAATTTTCTCTTGTTTAACTTCCAATTTCACAAGCTCGAGGGGTTGGGTGGAGACAAAGGTCGCACACGTAGAGGCCTCGTCGAGAGAATCCTCTTGAATCGAGTAATCACTCGATTACACATATTTTACAAATAAAATATATTTTCATAATTATGATTTATATTAGACATATGTATAACGAAACAAACCAATGCCAAAACTGTCTCCATCGAGAAAATTGAACATCTCGCCGAAAGAGTCCGGCATGAGACCAGCAATTACGGTCGAGGTTTGGAAGCCATCATCGGGTAGCATCGGTCCTATCTCGTCCGCCGGAGTAGTGAATTGATGAGACACATTGCTGTAACGTGTTCGAGAAGCACGCACCTCCTGCACGTAAATAATATTTCATCATCATCATCATCATCATCAGCCCTTTTTAACGTCCCACTGCTGGGCACGGGCCTCCCTCAGTACGAGGGGGATCAGGCCATAGTCCATCGCGCTGGCCTAGTGCGAGTTGGCGGACTTCACATGCCTTTCGAAAACTTGCTAGGTTTTCTGATTTCTCAGACATGCAGGTTTCCTCACAATGTTTTCATTCACCGTAAGACAAGTGGTAATCATGAATCATGATATGAATGGTTCGCACATGAAAATATCAGAGGTGCGAGACCCGGATTTGAACCCGCATCACTCGGTTACCGCTGGCCTACCACTGTCTCTCAATATATTATAATATTTATTTTATACGTATTTTTTTTTAAAACACCTTTATAACTGCATTGAAAAGGGTAGGATAGAATACTTATACAACACTAACGGAACCCGCGGCTTCGCCTGCGCTATGCCATATTGTTAAATAAATTTGATAAGGATTATTGCTGTATTGCTTAAAATCGCTTCGTTAATAAGCCATTATTTCTCATAAGAAGTAAAAAATATAAAATGGTTATTGTGGGTTATCCCTGAGAGATAGACATATGCCATCGCTGACTTTTTTGTAGAGCTTTTTAAGGTTAGAATACTATAGTAGGTACATTATTTTGATCTATCTCGTAAAGTTTAGCCAGAATTTGCAATGTTAGCGCAAAAAATGTATTTATTTACATTTTTTTTTATGGTAAATAGGGGGCAAACGGGCAGGAGGCTCACCTGATGCGTTGCCGGCCTTTCAGGAAAGGGAGGGATGGAGGAGGGAGGGAAGTGGGAGGGGGGGGGGTAACGAAGGCGGAGGATGAAGGGAAGAGGGAGCGGGGAAGGAGAGTGGGCCTCCCGGACTCTCACTCACCGGACGAAACGCGACAGCATAGCTGCCACTTCACGCCGGTCTTCTGTGAGAGAGTGGTACTAATGAACTATACGGGGCGTGCCGGCCCATTCGGTTGCTACCCGAAGGTAACAAGCATGGCACTACCACTAAAAAAAAACTCACATTAGAAACCTCTAAAATTATCAGTTTTTCTCATATTATGCATGTATTCTACATATAAACCTTCCTCTTGAATCACTCTATCTATTTAAAAAAACGCATTAGTCCGTAGCGTAGTTTTAAAGATCTAAGCATATAGGGACAGACAAACAGCGAGGCGACTTTATTTTATACTATGTAGTGATGATACGTGGTACATTCATATTTTAACTCATACTCCTACTTACCTTTGGTATCCATAGTTGCAATAATATATAGACAATAAAATACATTGCATTTGTAAGTCCGTTAGTAAATTGAAAGGTTCAGTAAAACTTAATTGGCCGATCAAACAGCAGCTTGTTAGTGAACAAGCTGTAAAAGTATTGAATAACTGAAATGAAATCATTGCAATTAAAGTTAAAATTGCTGTGATAGTAAAATTTAACCCACCAAAACATTTTCTTGTAAAATGTTACCAAGACGTCAAAAAGTTATCAGATATTTCATGTAAAACGAAACTTCTAACTCTACAAGCTACACGTCCTAACTCTACAAGGACTAACTACACAAACTCCTTAGTCAAAATATGTGACGGCCATTTCGCTACATTCACAGGCGTGAAAGACTAATTCACTGTTCATTGCTTTTCTATACTAGTCTTATAAAGAGGAAAGATTTGTATGTAAGTATGTTTGTAACGAATTGGCTCAAAAAGTACTGGACCGATTTTAAAGTCTTTTACCATTTGAGTGCTACATTATCACTGATTAATAAAGGCTTTTTAATTGCAAGAAAAAAAATAAGGATCCCTACTAAAACTACAATATCAGGAGAGGAGGAGTGCACAGTGCAGGAGTATATTAAAGCTGGAGTAATTTTGGAGAATTTTCATCCCAGAGAGTGATCGAATGAAGTTTAGTAGCGATTAAAAAAATGAACGCAGGCGAAGCCGTATTGCTAGTCTGTTATACAATAGTTCTTGTATTAACAAAACATGTTGTATTAACGTTGTATGAAGAATTCTAATCCTTTTTAATAGGGCATGAAGTTTTCTTGATTTAGATACTTTGAGTCGAAAGATACAGAGTATTAGTTATTGTAAATTACCCTTCATTGCGACTGCGTACTTTAGTGTTTAAGACTAGAATCTAGTTATTAAGGTAAATCCTGTTGAAGGCCCAACATACTTCATACATGTATATGTACTTTTCAAATCATGATAAATATATTAATTAATATAATTTTATTTTTTTAGTTTAAAATAAACTTATTACAATCAAATCTCGCTTCATAGAAATCATCAGACATCAATTTTGATTTTTTCTGAGAACAAGCCTAGTATAAAATAATTTGTGGAATATATTACGGGTCAGCGATAATTAAAAGGACTAAATTAAAAGAAAAACTTTATTTTATAAAGCCATAAAATCCAAAAACATTGAGTATTATAAAAATTACACAACTTTACAAAATCTAATTGCGCAAAGACATTCCATCGAGTAGGTATAGGTACTGCATATGAGAATAAAATCGAGTATAAATCTTAAATTTTAATATTGCAACAAGATTTGGACCGAGTATTTGGAGACCCTCGACTAATACTTCTTGGGGACCTCAACTCATTCATAATACATCATTTTGTTGTGTTTTGTACTAGACAAAACAAGACGCTATTTGATTATAAATTGATTTCTGCGAACTTTTAACCCCTTGTGTACCAACACATTCTATAGATGTAAATTTTTTTAATACATATATATGATCTACGAACAATTTTAAACTTTTCAAAAATTATGAATAAAAAAAAAAGTTAATTTATGTAAATTTATATCATCTATAGAATGTGTTGGTACACAAGGGGTTAATCACCATAATTTTTTTATATATGGTGGTAAATATTATCCATTTTATTAACAGGGGTCCTGAGCTACAGCCTAAAAAGCATATATAATGAATATAACAACAACATCTATTTAATACAACAAAATTAATTCAAATACGATTATTATATATAAATATTAAATATACACCTGTATAATTATCAAATGATTAATTATTAAAACAATATTAGCTTAAAATTAAAGAACTAAAATAGTAAACACCAATTAGCAATAGCATCATTAATTGTTAAGATAATATAAACAATAACAATTAAGTGAATCAAATATCAAGATCTCATGAAAGCTTTTAAACATGTACAGTTCTCGAGGCATAAGCTCAGCTTTGCATTTGTGTGAGTGATAGCTAAAGCCAATAGCCGCGCATCAAAAACCAGTTAAAACGGGTTTAAACCAATCTCGCAACGTTTATCCGTATCGTCGTGCCTATCCATACACTGCACTCACACAAATGCAAAGCTGAGCTAATGCCTCGAGAACTGTAAGTTATTTTTTAATTTAGGATAGTTTAAGATTAAATATATTATGCTACAACAAGTTTTTTCCTCCACATAACATAACTAAAAATCACAAAAATGTTATACAGATAGGAAAAAACAGGAAATCTTATACTATCAATACAAACTTAGAAATCATTAAAAATAACTTTCTTGGCCGTTTTTAACTCATACTTATAATGAATATAATATAACTTAATGCAAATTCATTCAAGATTTGGTGAAATTTATACGTAGAAGAAAAAAATAAAATAAACAGAAGTACTGTTATTTTTAAAGTTCATTTCAGCTGCACATAACTGCCATAGGAAACCGGTCTAAAAAACACTAATCCAAAAAAAATATTCTATAAAACACAACCATAGCTAAAAAGCAACTTAGTATAAAATATTATTTATACTAAGTATGAATTAGCACCTTTACCTAAAGTTTGCAACTAAATTAAAAAAAAAAACAAAGTCTGAAATTCTAAGGACTTGTCATTATCATCACCATTTTTATCAACTATAATCTATTGAGATATAAAAAAAACACAACCATGTAGAATATCAACACTAAAAATAAATATTTTTTTAACATTAGACACACTAATAAGCCATCAAAAAGAAATCTCGCACAAAACTTAAAATACAATAAAAAATGAAGTGTAATAAATGAGATTATTTAAAGTATGGCACTAAGATGATGAAAGAAATTTTTATCCTCTTTTTTTTTACAGAACAGTATTGTTTTTAATGTTTTAGAGGCATATTTCTAGAAATAAGCTTCAATAAATATTAAGTGTAAACCTGTATAATTCACTGTGATGCAATTGACTTTATTATTTAGTATAAAAAAAATATTTACAACATAATATTATTGAGTAAATCCATTTAAAATTATATGTGAATAAATTAATGTATTTATTATGCGTTTAGTAATTATATCATAATATATAAAAAGTTTATTGTAAAACTAATCACCTATTTCTTTTAAAAAAAAAAAATACCAAACATAATATAAGTTTAAAAAATGTGTATATAATTTAATATTTTTTTACTTTTAAAATATTCGCTGTTGAATTCTAAATTTTTATATATGAAATAAATTTTGTTTATTTAAATAAATTAAAGTTTTAAATAAATTTTTAGCAAAAGAGCGTAATTAAAAAAATGTGAATAATCATGAACATGTAGTTGTTATTGTAACTTCAATTGACTTTCGGTCGATTTGTAAACAAATTCATTATATATACATATAGTGAGATAAAAAGATGTATCAGACTTGTGATGTATAGGCACATAGAGCATAGCAATTTTAATGTATATATATACAAATATGAGATTCATAATTAGATTCTGTTTATATTATTCATTTATATATGTCTTAAGTAACACTGACAATTCTACACTATATATACAAATATGCGATAATTATCTCCAAATATTATACTTTCTTAATGTCACAAGTGTACTTTCATAGACATTGGACATAAAATACATTTAAATAGCATTTTTTACAGCTAATTATACACAAAATATGCATAGTAATATATTTTATGCAATTGTTATAACTAGAAATTCGCTTATATGAATTTCAATTTATCCAACCCTCTTCCAAAACAGAAGTTTTAAATATATTTTAAATTTTCAACATCACCATATACAAGTAATAATATTTAAGCCAATTTCTAGTTATAACTTATAAAGCGTTTGGATTCGATGCTAGTATAAAAATATATTTGAAAAAATAGATTTAGCTCTGTTCTATAAACTATGATCCTTATAGGGTAATATAAAGAAGAATTTAAGTTTTCACTGGGAACATCAACGAAAGGTTGAAAAATAATAATAATTAAGAGAATAAAGCTCATTCTAATTAATGTAAGTTAATAAACTAAAATTGAATAAACACAACCTCTATGTTACATATTTGTACAAATAATTTTATCATTTACCTGGTTATTAATTTGTCAGTACCAAAATCAAAATATGATTGGTAAAACATAGAATATTGATTAATCATAAAAAATATTTATAAATTCTTTCTTTATATACTCTACTCCATGATTTACTTAATTACTGATAGTGATGTTACTCCTCCTTATCTTCGACTGCCGAAAGAAACACCTTTTGACATAAGTGAGTGAACTTAGCTGAAACAAAATAATAAGATTTTATTCAGTTCCACTGCTGGGCAAAGACCTCTCCTCAATATGAGGAGGATCAGGCAATAGTCTACCACGCTGGCTTTACACTTACACCTTGCTAACTTAACTTTGACTACTCCTACTAAAAGAATAATATACTAAGCCTAGCAGACAAGTTTAACCAAATGCTATCATATGTACATCATTTCACCCAGTTCATAAATTGTGTAGTTCAAACGCCAGGTTATTGTTACCTTCTGGGTAATACTGTATATGCAAGAATTACATAGACATATATGATATAAATAATATATTAAAAGTAATTATCAAATTCATCATCATCATCTTCAGTCCCACTTAATGCAGCATTAATGTCCCACTGCTGGGCACGGGCCTCCTTCAGTATGGGTCGAGGGGAATTAGGCCATAGTTCACCGCGCCGTCTTTCAAAAACTTGCTAGGTTTTCTCAGACACGCAGGTTTCCTCATGATGTTTCCTTCACCGTAAGACAAGTGGTAATATGATAGAAAATGATTCGCACAAGAAAATATCAGAGGCGAGCGCGTTACCGCTGGGCTACCACTGTCATTAAAGTGCGCGACAAATATTATGTATTAGCCAGTAAATGCTACCGGGCCGAATACAAATATATAAAAAAAAGTGTGTGTGTACTTATGTACACGCGTTAAAAGGTATACTTCTTTGGTGTAACAAGATAAAAATCTTTTTTTTAAATTTTATCTTTCGCCTTATTCTACGTCCTCTAAACTGTCAACTAGCTAACTTCATACTGTCAGTTTTAAGTGTCGGTGTGCGCGCGCATCGTAAAAATTTACTCTCATCATTTTTCCCTAACGCGCCAAAAGACGCGCGCACGCCCCGTATAGTTCATTAGTACCACTCTCTCACAGAAGACCGGCGTGAAGTGGCAGCTATGCCGTCGCGTTTCGTCCGGTGAGTGAGAGTCCGGGAGGCCCACTCTCCTTCCCCCCTCCCTCTTCCCTTCATCCTGCGCCTTCGTTACCCCCTCCCTCCCTCCTCCATCCCTCCCTTTCCTGAAAGGCCGGCAACGCATCTGCAAGCCTAGCTTGCAGATGTCCATGGGCGGCGGTGATCACTTCCCATCAGGTGAGCCTCCTGCCCGTTTTTAAAAAGGGGCTTTTTACCATAAAAAAAAAGTATAACTTCAACAATAACGATTATTTAAATAAAGACTCACTAGACACATCCCGAACAGCCTTCGGTTCAGACTTCACCAACAGATAGTACACAGGAACTCCAGCGAGAGTCATCAAACCTCCAGCAATCACTGCAACTGGTTCACTCACTATTGGCACCACGAGGAGGATGAGGCAAGTTGTTACAAACACTATTGGCATCCAAAGAGAAACCTGGAACCAAAATATATTATTATTATCTATACTAATATTATAAAGCAAAAGAGAAGAGTTTGTTTGTTTGCTTTTTTGTTTGGTTGAACGCGCTAATCTCAGAAACTGCTGGTCCGAATCGAAAAAATCTTTTTGTGTTGGATAGTCAGTTTATCGAGAAAGTTTATAGGCTATATTACATTACGCTACGACTAATAGGAGTGGAGCATCAATGAAAAATGTTGCAAAAACGGGAAGGGCGGGCGTTAGTTCGACGCGCGCGAAGCCGCGGGAAATGCTTTTCTTCTCTCGTTCTTAAGAACGGAAACCTAATTGGGTAAAATCCTGTGAAGGGCGATACTAACACCCGCCCTCCCCGTTTTTGCAAAACTTTTTAGGGTGCGTTGCATAAAACCTTAGAAACATTTGTGCAAGATGCAAGAAAAAAAAATTAAACATTTGACCTCATTTAAATCTAACTCACACTATCCATCTGCGAGGATATGATATTAGTGAATTTGATATAATAATAATAATAATAATTTAATTTAATATTTTATATAAACTGACACAGACAGTGAAAATAAAAGTGCAGGACCAATGGGAAATCTATAGCAAGTCCCTTCAAGTCATGGGAAATAGCTAAGTTATTCAATTACCTTTATAGGTCTAGTCAAATGTGGCTTCTTATATCTCAGCCAAAGCACTGCACTGCAGCTCAGTGTTGTGAAGAAGGACTCAACCACCGTGCAATAGGTTATAAGTGACGTCAGGTTGTCAGGTATCAACATGACAAGGGAGATCAACATCTGAAAAAAAAAGACATTGTACTATTATGTGTACATAAATATGATAAATATGTTGGGACATTTACACACAGCACTATCTAGTTCCACGGTAAGGTACGAGCCTTGTGTTATGGATACTAGATGGTTGATATACTACACATATATAAGTTTAAATACATACATATTATAAATATAAACATCCATGACTGGAGTACAAACATTCGTGCTCAACAAATATATGCCCCCAGCGGGACTCGAACCCGCGACCGCTGGCGCAGAAAGCAGGGTCACTACCAACACTAACTATATTCTTATTACAAAAAAATTGGCCAAGCCATTTTAGAGGAGTTCGATAACAAACACGATAACACGAGATTTTTGTAAATACATATTACAATATTTTATATTATATTTCAATTTAGAATCGCATAGCAATGGAATTATTAAATTTGTGTTTAAATATTTCAAACTAATTTTAACCATACATTATTATATAATTTTTATATGAAGCGAGAATAGTAGTATTAAGGCGAGAATAAAAGATAGAGAAAGAAACGAGATTAAAATAAAATGTGTTATTTGTTTGTATTTCTTTTTTACATATCACATTTATTTCACATTAATTATTTATCACATTTGCAACTAGTATTGTAAATATTCAAGTTTGTTAGGTGTGTTCATTCAAATGTATCTGAACTAGCCGTCAATAGATCAGAATGGCTTTCTCTTTGTAAGTCCTATCTACACATTAATGCCTTGAACTGTTTGTTCTCTGTTAGAACTCTGTTAGGAAAAGTCATATCATGTTAACATTATACAAATCTGACTCAGTTCAAGATTCATTACTGATGAAGAAATCTTAAAGTACTGTCTAATGGATTGGGGAAAGTCTGAAAGGCAAAGAGATAGATTATAGACTAGAATAGCATTTAAGTTACATTTTATCCCAGAACTTGTACAGTATTCGTGGGATATATATTAGATTTTGATTTTCACTAGACATTAAGTAAAAATAAACTTACCAAAAACACTAACGAAGGCATCGGTGACATACACTTGACGTTTATATGAGCGAGTAGTTCAGGCATATGGCCGTTCCTCGCTCCTGCGAAACACATTCGCGATGACGTCATTATGTGGACAGACAGACCACCGACGATAGCTATAGCCACTAGAGTGGGCATTGCAAATCTGAACCAGCCCAATGCAGCTACCGAGAAATCCTTAAAACAAACAAAAATTTAAAGAATGTACAGTTCTCGAGGCGTAAGCTCAGCTTTGCATTTGTGTGAGTGATAGCTAAAAGCCAATAGCCGCGCATCAAAAACCAGTTAAAACAGGTTTAAACCAACTCGCAACGCGCTACGCCTTCGGTCGTGCTTATCCGTATACTGCACTCACACAAATGCAAAGCTGAGCTTATACCTCGAGAACTGTAAATGATTGATTGATGAACTTATTAAATAAACAATAATAAATATCTCTGATTTATGAAAATTTACGTTTTTTGTTATAGAATAATAATATGTATATATTGTTACAAATGACATGTACACAGAAATTTATTATACATTGTATACTTTTCATAATTAAAAGGAATTAAACTTTATATAATATTAATACTAACAAATCAACCTCACTTTGCTCAGATTTGTTTTTAAGTATGTTTAGATCCTATAGAATAGATAGATCATATTATATACACAGGTGTGATGACAAGATAGGCCTCCCTCGACACATATGCTATTTGATGCAAAATCTATTATTCAGATATGATTAGTACTTTCTGAGATTAGCATGTTCAAACAAGCAAACTCTGCCTTTTTATAATACTACTTTAAATGGAATATGCCATACATATTGGATAAACATTCAAAATACATGATTTTTATTGAACAAGCCTTTACTTGGGAAGTCAGAAAAGTTGCACGCAAGACAGAGTTAGAAATGTCACTGACTCGCGGTGGGCGAGATCTAACTAAGGCTAACTCTTCCCCGTCTCTGAGCGCCTGGTACTATCGACTTATTTTTTCGTTTCATCGAGTTTGAAATCACAATGATTCTAAAGAAGTTTCACTTCAAAAATATTAGTCAGTACAAAACTTACAACAGCTATGGCTTCAGTGGCTCTCACACCTATAGGTCCCAGCACAGCCAAGTATGACACATTTGCTAAGAGATATATGGCCGTTACCAGTGGCAGAGATAGGTATATGGCCCGTGGTAGATTCACAAATGGATCTCGAAGTTCTTCTGTCATAAAGTTGAGGTAATTCCTGAAAATTAAATAAAATTAAAAAAAATTGTCATCATATTATTATTTTTTTCGAAAATTTGGTGAAAACTATACTATAGACAATAAATTCTTACTATGTAATGTACCACTAATGTTATCATAAAAAATCACACTGTATTATAATATGTGAAAACTTATAATGCCAATCTGTAGGATGATGGTGGAGCCGTAGAAAATGCTAGTAATTAATAAATTATGCAAAGTAACAAAAAAAAAAGAAAATACATTTAAAAATGGACTTACCAGCCAGAGTAAGAAAATATCCCTGAATAGAAGGCAACAGACCAGTCACTCACAGATGTTTTGGTACCAACCCACCCGTCTTCAAAATTCTGTGTTCCTCCTACAAGTTCATCACAAAATCATTAAAATAATTCATTAATTTATAAATTAGATTTTTTTTAGATTTAGGCAAATATTTGACATTTAAAAAAAACTATAAATCAATCTTTTTGCAGTTCTTCAGTAATCATGGACTAACATTTTACTAAAGCATCAAAGAAATAAAGCAGTTGAGATTTTAGGACTCAAAAATATTTAATATAAAAGTTGGTACAACATATGGTAGTGCTGTAAATAAGAAGACAAAATATGAACAAAGCAGTGGTACATTCCCAATGATTATGCGATGAGGTGCAGCAGTGTTTGCTAACTATATTTTAGAAAAACTAATAAACAAAGTAGTAATATAAGAGTTTTTGATATTAAAATTTGTTCTGTTAGTTAGTTGCAAGCATACTACACACAATAAATAAAAAATGCATATAAAATAATTATTGATCAATTACCTCCAGCCATCCAAACAATGCCACCCATAATAATAATAACTAGTGCAGATATTTTGGTGAACATGAAAACATTTTGGACACGTGTCGTGAATCTCACATCATAAGCATTTATGAATGTTAAGAAACCTGCAACCCAGTGAAGTAATGAATGAATCACATCAGCACAATAATGGTGGACAAATTATGACAAAAATTAAGCTTTTTCAAATGGTTAATATTATCAAAAATAATATTATTTATGAGGAAACACTATATGTATCAAAAAATATATGTTTATAATTTTAATATAAAAATTATGAGAACACTTATAGAGTAGAACTAGTGTCTAAATATTATGACTCGTCTCAGTTGTCAGAGCCTATTTTCTCTTAATTTTGAAAATGCTACTTATAAAATCTAGAAATGTGGAAATTTCTTAAACACTGTTTACTAAACAATTTGTGTTATTTTAAAATTTTAAAAGTGAAACATATGCACTGCAATTTGTTATGCATAAAGAATAAAAATATGTAAGTGATGAAGTGTTTGTGTACCATCATTAGAATAACCTATCTAAAAACGGAAGTGCCAGTATTAAAATTAAAATTATGTAATAATACTTACAAATTGTTACAGCTGCTATAAGCTTTCTACCCAAAGGATCTATGGGGCAATTAGGAAATATTGGCTCCAGAATATTGTTGGCAAATGTTAATGACATTATTGCATTGGTACTAGGCCTGAAAGTATTTATAATTAAATTTATAAATTATGTATTTAAAATCCGAAGAGACTTGTTTTGAAAACATATAGATATTACTAATTAAAAATTCATAAAAAATACTTACACAAACACCAAATTAGCATCCCAGAGATACAGAAAGGCTGGTAGGGGTCCATATGCTTCATTAATGTAATGATAGTCTCCACCACTTTGAGCAAGTGTTGTACCTTGGAGTTAAATATGCACTATATATAAATGTAGCTACTAAAATGATTTGTGATTGAAAATATAGTATATAAGAATAAATAAAATTGAAGCTGTGAATGGATGGATTTTGAATTTTCAATATTTTTATATAGTGATGGGTGTGTGTACAAATTTAAATCTTAAAACATACATATTTATGACTATTATAGTTTACTTGACAGCAATTTTATTACACAAATTTTCAGCTCAATTTTGTCAATATCTTCTTCGAAATTTCGCGAATCATTTCCGTCCTCTCATGTCTTCAATTATGTAAAGAAATATTAAGTTTACACGGAAGCAAAGATAAATAGCGTCACTAATGTATGTAATAAAGTAAAAAAAGTTAGCAATATGTATTGCATAAATCAATATTAGGTGATTTAATAAAAATATATTTACCTAATTCTGCATATGACATAGCTCCTAAGGTTGCAAGGACCCCACAAGCGGCCCATACTGATAAAGCACCCCAAACTGACCCAGTCTTTTCTATGACTTCTTTTGGTGAAATAAAAATGCCACTGCCAAAAATTATGCCAAGGATAATGGCGACCCCTTCCAACAACCCTAGCTGTTTTCTCATTTTCACCCTTTCCTCGCTCATTTTCAAAGCTTGAATTATAACGTGATATTGCAAACAACTTTTTACAGGAACGTTGATTAAGCTTTTAATTTGGAAGTATACCACGTTCTTACCGTTATCCCGCCGCAAGACCGACTTAACCTATTAACTATTTTAAAATAGAAACAAGTATGTAATTTACCGCTCACATGACTAATTATTATTTTAATGGGTATACAAATACTAGAAAAAGATCCTAACTCACTCGTACACAACGTTATAGATCATTAATTTATTATTATTATCGTGGTGAGAGAAATTCAATATCTCGCAAATATTTCGCGGACACATCCAAAGAGAACGAAAATCGAATTATACTTAATAGTCTGTGGTCTGTCTACAATGCAGATAGAAATATTCTTTAATCTGTGCACTGATAGCTTTTTTATTGTGAAAAATATTATACGTACCTGTATCAATTACTAGTCTACCTGCTTACAGTTATTATTTACTATTTAAATTTATGCATTATATTTTCCATTATAACCGGTTTTTATGATGGACTCAGAAAAACTTTAACGATTAATATAGATTTATAAACGTAATTTGAAATTGGTAAAATGACTTAATATATAAATAAATATATTCATATACTTTAGCATAGCGAATTCGATAAAATTTATTTAAAATTACAATAATTTATCAATTTATTTACATTTACCTATAGCAAATTTTTATAAATTTACTTTTTTGTTAAATTTTTGTCCTTGTCGCAAATATCAAAAACATTTTTTAATGCAATGTTTATTGATATAAATGCAAGTTCTAAAACTATCAAATGATATAATATAAGCAATATTCAGGATTCATACAATCTTGAATTGTTACAAAGTATATATGACAATTGAGTTTCAATTTGTTTAATTGGCATCGTAACGAGTACATCATAACGGAGACCGGAGTTTAAGTTTCGTAATCATTTTTGTTAATTATAGAATTAAGAAGTTATTAAAATAATTTTGGAGATATTTCTGGATCTGGATCTGGATAATATTGGAGTAGATCAGCAACGGGTGCTTCTTGATCCTCGTAGAAATCACAAGCTAACAAATATTCTCTTTTGGAATAATCATCTCCTTTGCAAAACATTTCACCTGAAACATGAATTGTAACTTATATAAAATTTAATATTTATTCAGCAGTTTAGATCCTTCATACACCACAACCCCTTGTTTCAGCCAGTAATTAAGTTTCTAATCAGAAATGGCAATGAGCCATTGCTGTGATTTTCCCCGCAAGCAATAATTTCTATCGACATCGAATTTAATAGGGCTTCCACACGATACAATTTGATTGCCAATTTGATTGGCCAATCGAATTGACTACAATTTGATTGTCCGTCCACACGTACTTTGAAGATCATCAATCTACAGTTAATGTAGATAATAAAAAAAGAAATCGAAGAACATAGTCTTTGGTAAATACGCGAAAAAATTATCCAACTAGCCTCCACACCACCCAATTTGATTGGATACAATTAACAATTGAGTCGGCCGATATCCCGACCAACCAATAACCTTCAATTTCATACTTCTGTCCACATTACACAATTCTTTTTTTTTTATTCTTTATTTTTTTTTAAAGGTTTTGATCATAGAGACCATGCCACCCTTATAGGAACTACAAAACATATCTTATCTATTCTATTTTCTTAAATTGTACAATTTTATACAGCATCCTTGCTTGACTCGAAAGAGGTGAAGCAAGAATGCTGTTGCAAATACCAACAACAATTTTATTTAATTGAAATTTTTCAAATAACCATCTTCTGCTTGCCTCATTCCGGACACACTCCATCAAAATATGATATGTATCCTCTACAATCCCACACTCAGTACAATCTGTCGAATTTGACTTGCCCATTAAAAAGGTAAAATATTTCAATGGAAGGTGACCAGAACGAAGTCTTAAACTTGTTACAGTGTCATATCTACTCATATCGGCCTGATTGATCCATGAGCATCGTCCTATGGTAGGTTGAATGGTCTTATACCAAATACTTTTGTGTAATGATTTTTCATTAAAATATTCTTTCCACATTTCTAGACACTGTATTTTATTAAAAATAAAACATCTGACCAATATGGTAAATATGTGCACGGAATTCCTTCTGTTATAGCTTCTCTGGACAAATGGCAAACGCTCCGTGTCGATTCTATTTCGATAAACGCTAACGCCTTGGCATTACATAACAGCAGAATTCGTTTGTCAAAAGTGCCACTTGGCTTCTATCTGTATGGGGAATTATGTACTAATCTAACGTTTCGTTTCATCGAATAGATTATATCAACATTTGGCTACCAATTACAAATTCGATACGTTGAATCTAATAACTAGTCGTAAGCTAATGTCAATCCCATACATTGATTATTCTATTCTACTAGCGTTTATGCCACTTGTCTAACCCCTCAAATTCTCTTTTACATTCTCTTTGAGATTGGATTTAAAATTGTATTATGTGGATGCCCTATAAGATAAAAAAGAATTTTAATCGAGCTTAATAATCTTCTTATTTTGTTACTTATTATATTGTTACTTGTTAGTAAAAAGTATAAAAACTATAATTCTTAAAGTAGGTACCTTCTATATACATAATATGAACGGGACTTTTAGCTTCAAGAGCGCCAACACAATAATGTTCTTCTGTTAGACTTGGGTGCCAGTACATTATGGCATCTCTGCATGAAGAACCCGCAATGGGAAGCAATATTCTATCCTAAATGTATATAATTTTATCATTTCAAATCCAATAATTGATAATACCATTCACTGTTGAATTATAAGTTATTACCTTACATATAATTTTGTTGTTTACAATAGGTTCTTTTACTTCTCCTGTACAAAAGAACTTACGTTTTTTTCTCATGATGACGGTACTTACTTCCAACACAGTTTTGATACTGTTACCTACAAAATAAGTCACAATTCCACTTTATAGTTATACAGTTTTTTATATATGACACACAAATATTTTACCAACACTAATCGAACCTTTCTCTCCATTTATAGCTTCTAGTTCACGCATGCCTCTAACTTGAGTTTCTCGACTATTTTGTTGCTTCATGTAGGTAGCCAATCTATTCATTGCATCTACAAACTCATCTATAGGGCCTATAATTAATAACATGAGAATTAGAGAAAATATTTACTTTACTTATATTTCAGAGCCATCCGAAAACAATTACTATTACAAACCAGTCCCAAAGCTTCCACCATCTAAATAATTTAAAAATTGATAGAATCGTAAAGCTTCATCTGATTCAATTTCGTCCATCACAGGCCTCTGTAAAAAGCCAAATATATCTTGATGTCTTATATGTATTTTCCTTGTAAATAATTACTAACATCAGTAGTTACAGCATAGTAGTAATCTATAGCTACTTACGAATTTACCACTCCAAGCCCCAACATCAGAATAAAGAGAATTAACTCTACTTGGCATCCAGTCTGAAGAAGATCGAGCCACTAGTACAGGATGCTGGAGATCACAAAATATAATCAATTGAACCATACGTTCACGTTATTAATAAAAATTATAACGAAAGTTTATTTTATAACTTACTAAGGATGCATGTCTAGCACAAACATGTTTTATAAGACAGGTAATAATTAAGAAAACGGAGTTCATTTGGACTAGACCCCTAAAAATAAATAAATTTGAATAATTAAGGATGCAGATTTCAGGTTTTGCTTCAACTTAGTATCGAGTTTATTACTTTACCGACGATAAACTAATTGGAAACTTGTTAGGTGATTGATTGTTAAAACTATGTTTTATGACTCTGGTTCAATTAATTTAATATTCTTAATATTTTTGTTTAGTGCCTGATAATTAAAGTAAAAAATAAGACCAGACAAATTTGATATAATTCACTTATTCGTTTTGTTACCACAAACGTAGAATTACTTAATTCCCGATTTTGTTTTGTGGACAAAGCAAAAAGAGTAAATGAACAGTAAATAGTAAATACGTATTAAAAATAAATATGTTGGGACATTAAATAAATAAACATATTTCTTCGGCTGAAATAAATATTTTTGTGTATTTTAATCTTCGATGTCGATTGTAATAAAACTATGTAGGTAGTTTATTTAATGGAATTGACCAAATTTTTTTCCATCCGTCGTTTACCTAATTACACCAAACTTGATTATTTTGATAATGATATTGTTAAGCGGCTTCCATACGATACAATTTGATTGCCAATCAGGATTGTCCGTCCACACGTACGTTGAAGATCACCAATCTATAGTTAATGTAGATAAAAAAAAATAGAAGACTATAGACAAAACAATTTTGGTTGTTAAAATGATGTTGTTACTTGTTAGAATGATGTGATCGCCTCAATATTTCAACACTATAGAACTATTGCTAATTTTACATTAATTTGTAAAATAACAGATTAAGACAAAAAATAACATTAGTCCCGCTGAGTTTCTTTCGCCAGTTCTTCTAAGGTCAGAGGCTTTAGGCTTCTTCTTTCTGAACTGGTGGTAGACTCATGACTAGATATTTTAGCCACCGCCAGCTTTTTTTGTTTTCCGGTGGAAATGCAATATATTTTTTCTGCAATAAAAATAGACTTGTTACCTAAGTTCCAAAAGAAAGCTAAAGAATGTCTTTTAATTCTTTTCTTTTATATTAAAAAGTGTTTTAGTATTGTAAGTTAATTTTGTTACTTTAGATATTTAAATAATTTCTAAAATGTCTATAATATGCATGCGGTATTCACCTTAAAAGGTGAAATGCATTTAGCCATAAGAACGATGTCTGTAAACACAATTTCTAAATATTGTAACATTGTAATTACCACTGGTGAATCAAATAAACAAAATAAAAAAAAATACCGATATCGTTCTAGAAGTATTTTGAGGAACAAATAAAATATGGAATGTAAACATCACTACCTACAAGTTTTCCAAAATATAGTATAAAATACGAGCAATACCCGCGGCTTCACCCGCGTTAATTTTTTTAATCACTACTAATTTTTATTCGATTACTCGCAATTGGTTGATCTATAGCTTGTCTGAAAAATAATCAAATATGTTGGGAGTTGGGACACTCAGACCTTTATTGGTCTGAGTTGGGACATTATTACACACAGCTTCATCTTGTACTGTGGTAGCTGGACAAAAAATGAAGAAATTAAAAAAAATCTTGTGAGAGCCCTTAGACCTCCTTAATGCGGCCCTGTCGCAAAATTCGTTCTTAGCGGACCCATATTATTAACAATTAACTACCTGCCAAATTTAAAGTCTGTAGCACAAAAGATAAAGGATTTTCATACAAACTTGCTGGAGCCCTTAGACCACCTTAATGCGGCCCAATCGCAAAATCCGTTCTTAGCGCACCTATACTATTTATAAAGTACCTCCCTGCCAATTTTCCAGCCAATTTTCATCCTTATACATCTAGCAGTTTTTGAGATTTCGTGATGAGTGAGTGAGTGTTTTTCGCATTTATATATATATATATATATATATATATATATATATATAAATGCAAAGTCGCTATATTCATCTAAATAACGAAACTTACACTTTTTTAATTAAATTTATATATATATATATAAATTTAATTAAAAAAGTGTAAGTTTCGTTATTTAGATGAATATAGCGACTTTGTTTTTATTTCTGAACCATAATTTTGTATTTTCTCATAAAAATGACAAACTGAGTGAAAAGTAAATAGTAAATAGGTAGGTACAGTTCGCGTCATGTAAAAAGAACGCTGAGAGAAAGTGGTGGGGGGTGTGTTTGCGCATCGGTACATTCGCATACGAAATTCCTAAGCCTATTCTTTTATTTTTTAACTAGCCTTTCGTTTACGATGTATATTGATTATTGGTACGTACATTAAAAAATATATTAGATAGAATGTCATTAAATAGAATTTTATTAATTAATAAAATATGTTTGATTCAGTGTAGAATGTTTAATCTACTTACAAAAAATTAAATTATTTCGTTTAATATATTTTTTTAAATTATTATCTGCATTATTATCAGACTCTCTCTTTATAAAACAATATGCGTCAAAAATATTTTTTCACTATTTTTAATATAAAATCATTTCGTAATTAATAACTTTTGTGTGCGCGATGGTATTTTAAACTGACAAACCAATAGCGAGCCGAAAAGCATTCGACGTGTGCACCACCGCCCCGCGCCCCGCGTCTTACCACCAAATTGTCGGATAAATCGCCTCTGCGCAACTTGACAGCCAGCGTTCTTTTTACATGACGCGAATTATACTTACTTAAATTTTTAATCCTGCAACTGCTGCCTGTACATAATATGATAAAATTCTAAATTAATCTAATCTGTACATAGATTTTCGTTATAACTTATTGAAATAGTCATTATTATCCAACTGATGGTAAGTGGCAACAAAATTAAATTCCGTTTACCAGTACTTTTTGTGTAAAACTATAATATCATATTGACAAACAGACAAAAATTTCAATATCTTTTGTTTTGAGGTCTAAGTATATTCTGTAGATACACAATAAATTTTAAACATACTTATATTGTATACTAGCATTTCGGGCGGCTTCGCACGCGTTCTATACAGAACGGAAACCAAATTCTTTCTGAGTTGCGCAGTATGAAATAACGCCCACCCTTCCCGTCTTTGCAACATTTTTAATTTATGCTCCGCTCCTATTAGTCGTAGCGTGGTATAATATAGCCTATAGCTTTCCTCGATAAACGGACTATCCAACACAAAAATATTTTTTCAAATCGAACCAGTAGTTCCTGAGATTAGCGCGTTCAACCAAACAAACAAACAAACTCTTCGGCTTTATAATATTAGTATAGATACATTAAAACTTAAACATACTTAAAGTCTTTTAAAAGGTGAATAAAACATATGCGTACAATAAGACATTTATTCATACAACAATAATACATCGAATATTATAATATTAAAGCTGACTAATAAAATACATAAGTTTACATCAACATCGTCAGAGTAAAATATAGGGCATTGTAAGAGACACGTCTGTTTAAATGATTTAATGCAAAGATATTCCTTTTGTATAATTTTACAGTGACGATTTACATCAAGAGCTTGGCTTACACAGATCACATAGAGAACAGTTATAATCTTAGACTATATAATTGGTATAATATACGTTACATTTAAAGGTATACATAAATATTTGATCATCATAGTATTTTCTAACATTGATTCTATTTCTAACAAGAAGATGGTAGTAACTATATAATCGAAGTAGGTAAATCGTATAGAGGGTAAAAGACAATGCGACGCAGCTACACATATTTGGATATTCATACGTTAGAGTAAAGTAAACTTTGAGACTTTGAATTAAATTGTTACAATTAGTTAGATATAATTATAAATATTGTGCGTATGTGGCATTATTCGATAGTTGCATCTTATACAGTATAGATTAGTAAGTTATTAAGAAATAATTATGCCTAATATAATGGCATAAACGTATTTAGATAGTAATAGAGACGCGTTTAAAAAAATCAAGCAATGGCAAATTGTATAATTTCTTTGTTTTATACAATATTGCCATATCTACTCATTATGTTCATCATTTTAGCTTTTTTTTTCCTTATAAACTTACTTAATATGTAATTATCCTAAGTATTATACTTTTATGGAGATACAAGAATAAGAGATCGTTCTTCCTAAGAATGCATTTTGTATAGAAATATACGATTTAGAAGTCCATTAATTACCCTGAAATGTTAGAAAATAAATAAGTCCTGAACATCATATGTATAGCAAGACAGAAGTATCCGTGAAGTTTGAACAAGTGAAGTTAAAATGATGTATAGTATATCATATATGTCTTATATAAAAGTTTGGAGCATGTGCTGTCCTTAATTATAGCGTTAATTGTGTAAAGTTATTTTACCGAAGATAACTAAGTAGGTAGGTACATACTTTGACCAGAGTACTAGATTACTTAGTAAAATACGAATTGAATAAAAAATTAAATTTTGAGGAAATATTTATCAAAAATAGAGGAATATCCTTTTTGAAATAATAGTAAATATAATATAATTGAAATAATAATAGCTCATATTATATTAGTAATATGCTAGGAGAGGAAGAAATTCTCTCGGTATTATTAGTAGAACTATAATAAGTAGTTGATTATTCTATTCTGCTAGAACCTTAGGCTTCGCATTTGCTTACATCTATTCTACATATGTACAGTGGTCATTTTGTAAGTGTTGCCGACACTTTTATAATAGTAATTTTTATTCTATTAATCTTAATTTATTTTTTTAAATAAAATGGTATGTTTGAATGAGGACAAAATTAAAAAAAAAGACGGAGAACAGTTTAAGAAAAAGAACAGTTTAAGTATAAAATAAACATTCGTAATTAGCAAAAATGATTAAGTACAGGCAGGGATATACCTAGTGAAAAATCTGAAATTAATATAAATCCTATCGGTATATAATCTTCTCCAATGAATACTATACTATATGAACTCTAAGAGTTCGATTCTAAAGTATAATAGTTATTACTTAATAATAAATTACCTACTGCAGTCCAGTATCAATTGGAACCTGAGTGGCGCTTACGATCTAATAAACTATTTTTGAGGGGACTTTTAAGCAGTTGTTAAAACAATATATTCTTACCACAAATAATTATTTATTAATAAATAATAAGTACTACTAAAGTAGCCCTAGGCTACAAAACTACTCTATTCTAAAGTATTATAGTTATTACTTAATAATAAATTACCTACTGCAGTCCAGTATCAACTGGAACCTGAGTGGCGATTACGATCTAATAAACACTTTCGAGGGGGACTTTTAAACAGTTGTTAAAGCAATATATTCTTACCACAAATTATTATCTATAAATAAATAATAAGTACTACTAAACTAGCCTTAGGCTACAAAATTACGCTAATCTACTTTTAAGTCTAGAATCCATTTATATTTTTTACAGTATAATGAAAATATCAAAGTAAACAGAGCGTTTCTACCATCTAATAGTAATGTGAACATTTTGGGTGTAAGTATTTTTGTTTAAATTCAATATATCCTAAAAGTTATTAATAGGAAAAAATATGGAAAGATTTTTGGATTTGCTTATTTAAGATAGGAATTTTAAGAGTCCGAATATTAAATAGCTAAAGAAAGTATTGTTATCATCAAATATTTGAGGAAAATAATAATTATTTCTTTTAATTTAATTAATTAATTTGTTATTGATCACAACATTAATTTCTATATCATTAGAGCAATTAAATATGGAAATCGTGGATAGAAAAACTAGAATAGTTACTAAATATTTTATTTCAAATTGAAGAATTGAATAAAAAATTGTAAGCTTTAACTTTATTTAAAACACTACAATCTATTAATGAATTCTAAACAAAATGAAAACTAGTCCAAAGAGACCAAATCTACTTTTATTAATATAGAATGTTTTTATAATTTTTTTATCGTAAAATAAAATATAAAAATGAAGTATTAAATCAGATCCTTATTAAAATTAATCCTTGATTGCTGCTTATTAAGAGAATCCGATATTACAAATTATATATTTAAAATTTTATTTCAAATATACCTACTAATTACTACGTGAATATTAGAAGCTTGACAGGCTCTATTAAAATCACGCCACGTTATGAAATTATGTTAATGCTTAATTCCGACTACTACATATTCAGAAAAACTGTTGAGCTTTCACCATCCATTGCCCTTCCTTTAAGACGAAGGGACTAGGGCATAGTACATGTCTTTCGAACCTTTGATAGCTCCTCTTAGATCATGTAGGTTTCTTTACGATGTTTTCCTTCACCGTAAGGCAAGTGGTAAACCTCTTGAAAACGATCCGCACGTTTCCGCTTTCTTATACTAATGTGAAGATTGTAAGGTATAAGTATTTATATCATACTTTATATTTATCCTAAATGAGATGGAATGAATGGTAAGGAACTAATTTTACGGCTTCTTGTCATTTATTCCATGTTATTTTTAGTTGAAATTTATCGTAACGGTAATGGAAAAATTTACTTAAGTTTTTTTTTTTATTTTTTCCTTTTTTAATTTTTTTATTTTTCCTTTTTAATTTTTTTTTATTTACTTAAGTAATTTTTTCCTTTCTTAAACTTTTTGGATTCGACTATTTAAAATTATTTTTGGCTTAATAAACTTTATAGGTGTAGATACCTAGTGTTATGAATGAATGATTAATGCTTAACTATAAACCTATTTATTTAATTTTGAATATACCTTTACTATTGAAGTAAATATAAGAAGCTTAACTGGCTCTACTACTTTCACGCTACATTATAAAACTATCCATTTGCTGTCGACGTCGGTTAAAATGTACCTACAGTTAAAATTAACGTTATAAAATAGACTATAATCTGAATGGAATGAAATTTAAAGTAAATATTTTTATGAAAAATCGCTACAAAAAAGTTTTACTATAATTAGCATAAACAAAATGTATTTCTTAAAACATATTTTTTGGTAGTTCTCATTGGTACTATGAGTTTAAATGAAGCAAAGTTGAAAATCGTGTGAATGTCAAGAGATAATAAGACTGTAGAAAAGTTTTCAGACTGTTATCTGGTTTATCTGGATAACCGATTATGGATGTCTTATTTAGTTGGGCAGTGTAAGGCGTGTTACGATTATCAGCTCTGCAATGAATACAAAGCTACCACTGTGTGGGATGGGGATCTAGAGTTTGTGAGATGTTTTCTACCCAACTAAACCCTCCTCCTTTATCCGGGCTTGGGACCGGCTCCGTTGTGGTGGGAACAAGTAACTAAAGGAACATATGTAATTGCAGCACCACAACCCAGGCGGAGTTGTTAGCAACAATGTAACAATACTAATAGATATTATCGATTTTTTGACGACACGTTGGCTTAGTAAATGGATATCAATCTTCTCTATACCGGCGGTCTCATCACGCTGGGGCATTCATTTGTTGAGGGCGAATGATTTCAATCCAGGCTTCGGTGTTTATATTTATAATATCTATGTAATTAAAGTTATATGTGTAGTGTACCAACTGTCTAATATCCGTAACAGAAGTCTCGTGGCTTACCACGGAACCAGACGTCGCAAAGTGTTGTATGTCCCAACATTATATATATTTAAAAAAAATTTAGATTCAATACTATCTTTTGTCGATTTCATATGTAGGTAAGGTAATCAAGATTCGATAATATATAATTACTATGGTATTGTTACATTATTGCTAAGGCGGAAAACGTTGCAGTTGCTATTTATACAAGAAAGCTCTTTTGTCAGATCTGCGCAAAAAGTGTGATTACAAAGATTTGGGAAGTTGTGAGAAATAGAAGTTTTTTTAGGGAGAGAATTCTATAATTTTGATTTGATGCCGTTCTGAATACATAAGAAATAGATGATATTGTTAGAATTATCTTTTTACGTTCACACGATTTTAGGTGAGTTGAAAGTATTTTTATTTACTTACGTTTTTAATATAAATTAGATAGTTAAGAAGACTACATGCATTTATAAACTTTATAGTGGTAAATTAAGCGATCACAACATTATTTTCTTTATCATTAGATTAAAGATATTAAAACATGGAAATCCTGCTAAAATTTCAAAAAGCACATTAATAGATAAAAATGTGAGAAAGTACCTCAAAATGATAGCCAAGTAAAAGATAGGAGTAGGAACATCAGATTAGCAATTATTTATTTCACAAAATTTTTGAATTTACATAAAAATTGAAAGCTTCAACTTATTTAGTCAGACTAAATGTAACGTTTAGAAGAGCGCAGTATGCGTTTGCGTAATCGTATGGTACCAAAAAAACCTGTACATGAAATATATGTTAAAACCAATGACTGTAACATATTGTGTATTGAATATAGACCCTAAAATAATAGTTATTAAAATTTTTGTCTATTTGTCTGTTTATCTCTTTGTCTGTTCGTATGTTATCGTTTAACTTTTAAAGTATGCACGGATTTAACAAAATTATGTGTAGTGATTACTTATTACTCGGGTCGTGACTTAAGGTACTTTTAAGGTACTTCTAAGGACCCTCGCCTTGATAGCTCCTGTTACTCGTAGAACATATATATGTTGCTTTACGATGTTTTACTTCACAGTAAGGCAAGTGGTGAACCTCTTGAAAACGATCCGCACGTTTCCGCTTTCTTATACTAACGTGAACATTCATGAGTATAAGTATTTATTTCATACTTTATATTTATCCTAAATGAGATGAAATAAATGGTAAAGAACTAATTTTACGGCTTCTTGTCATTTATTCCATGTTATTGTTAGCTGAAATAAGTAAAAGTTAAAGTTTTTTTAATTTTTTATTTTTGTTTATTTTGTACCTTTTTTATTTTTTTTTATTGTTTTTTTTTCTTTTTTACTTTTTTTTTATTTTTTCCTTTTTTATTTTTTTATCTACTTAAATATTTTTTTCTATTTTTTATTTTCTTAATTTACTTAAGTAATTTTTTCCTTTCTTAAACTTTTTGGATTCGACTATTTAAAATTGTTTATGGCCTAATAAACTTTATAGGTTATGTTATGAATGAATGATGAATGACAAACTATAAACCTATTTACTTAATTTTAAATATACCTTTACTATAGAAGTGAATATAACAAGCTTAACTGGCTCTACTACTTTCACGCTACATTATAAAAGTATCCGCTTGCCGCCGACGTCGGTTATAATGTACCTACAGTTCCTTAACACTACATTAAAATTAACGTACATAAAATAGATTATAATCTGAATGAAATGAAATTTAAAGCAAATATTTTTATGAAAAAGCGCAACAAAAAAGTTTTACTGTAATTAGCATAAACAAAATGTATTTCTTAAAATATATTTTTTGGTAGTTCTCATTGGTACTATGAGTTGAAATGAAGCAAAGTTGAAAATCGTGTGAATGTCAAGAGATAATAAGACTGCAGTAAAGTTTTCAGACTGTTATCTGGCTTATCTGGATAACCGATTATGGATGTCTTATTTAGTTGGGCAGTGTTCGGGGTGTTACTATTATGAGCTCTGCAATGGATACAAAGATACCACTGTGTGGGATGGGGATCTAGAGTTCTTGAGATGTTTTCTACCCAACTAAACCCTCCTCCTTTATCCGGGCTTGGGACCGGCTCCGTTGTGGTGGGAACAAATAACTAAAGGAAGATATGTAATTGCAGCACCACAACCCAGGCGGAGTTGTTAGCAACAATGTAACAATACTAATAGATATTATCGATTTTTTGACGACACGTTGACTCAGTAAAGGGATACCAATCTTTGCTGTACCAGCGATTGCATCACCCTGGGGGTATTCGTCTGTTGAAGACGATTGCACTCCAGCCTTCGGTGTTTATATTTATAATATCTATGTAATTAAAGTTATATGTGTAGTGTACCAACTGTCTAATATCCGTAACAGAAGTCTCGTGGCTTACCACGGAACCAGACGTCGCAAAGTGTTGTATGTCCCAACATTATATATATTTAAAAAGGTTTTTAGATTCAATACTATCTTTTGCCAATTTCATATTATGTAGGTAAGATAATCAAGATCCGATAATATACTTATTTTGGTATTGTTACATTATTGCTAAGGCGGAAAACGTTGCAGTTGCTATTTATACAAGAAAGCTCTTTTGTCAGATCTTCTGCGCAAAAAAAGTGTGATTACAAAGATTTGAGAAGTTGTGAGGATAAACAATACAAGTTTTTTTAGGGAGAGAATTCTGTAATTCTGATTTGATGCTGTTCTGAATACATAAGAATTTGATGATATTGTTAGAATTATCTTTTAACATTCACGCGATTTGAGGTGAGTTGAAAGTTTTTATATTTACTTACGTTTTTAATATAAATTAGATATTTAAGAAAACTACACGCATTTATAAACTTTATAGTGGTAAATTAAGCGATTACAACATTATTTTCTTTATCATTAGAGTAAAAAGATTTCCAGATTTATAAAATCTAAAATTTTATAATTTACACTAGCCTATAAAAATATGAGAAAGTAAATGCCTCAAAAAGATAGGGGTAGATATATCAGAATAGCAATTATTTACTAAACTTTTGAATTTACATAAAAATTGAAAGCTTTAACGTATTTAGTCAGAACAAATGTAACGTTTAGAAGAGAGCAGTATAACAGCGCTGATGCGTTTGCGCAATCGCATGATACCAAAAAAACTATACATGAAATAATTTTAATATAATATTAAATTTAATAAACTAAGGACTGTAACGTATTGTGTATTGAATATAAACCCTAAAATGATGGTTATTATTTTTTTTTCTATTTGTCTGTACGTCTGTTTATCTCTTTGTCTGTCTGTATGTTATCGTTTAACTCAAGAAGTGCAGCACGGATTTAACCAAATTTTTGTGTAGTGATTTACTTATTACTCGGGTCGTGATTTAAGGTACTTTTAAGGTCTAAGGGCCCTGGCAAGGTTATAAGAAAATTTTTCATTTTTTGTGCTGCAGACTTTAAATTTGGCAGGGACGTTAAACTTGGCAGACTAAGTTATTACTTAGTCTGCTAAGAACGGATTTTGCGATAGGGCCGGATTAAGGAGGTCTTAGGGCTGTCGCAAGTTTGTATGAAAGTCCTTCAGTTTATGTGCTACAAATTTAAATTTTTAATGAGAAGATAGTTAAGAGTTAGTAGAAGGCCACTAAGAATAATTTTTCGTCAAGGCCGTATTAAGAAGGTCTAAAGGCTCTTACAAGTTACTATGAAAGCGAGTGATCGAGTGAAGTTTAGTAGCGATTAAAAACATAACCTCGGGCGAAGCTGCGGGTACTGCTAGTATTATTATATATTTTCAAATTAAAAGTACCAAATACTATAACGTAGAGAGCGTAACATCGACAGGTATATTATAAAAAAGGGAGAAGGACGTTTATTGATCTAGTAACCAATGATGGATGATGGATCTACAAGAAATTGCAAACATATACAAATATTCAGATTATAAAATATTTTATATATTACCTATTAATAACATATTATAATTTTTGCATCGAACAATATTTTTATTTATTTAGAAGTTCCTATTACTAATATACCAAGATTTATATTCATATCCTTCATCGATTTTTTATGTACATAATTTATTTTATTCTAATTTCTAGTGTGTCTTACAACCACGGTCTAGAAAGAAGGTCTAGAAACATCAAGTGGGGGTACGTCGGCTTAATAATGGCACTAGTTTCCATTTACGGCCGCCAGAGGCATGACGATAGACAAGTGTGCTGTGTGTAATTTTGACAGATTGCAATAGGGTATTTTACTCCATATGAAAAACAATCTAAAAACCTTTTATTGAGATAGCTTAGGCAAAAAGCAGTCGGGAAGTGTTAGTTTTATTTCATAAAATAACAAAATAAATTTTAAAATTAAATTCAAAATTTTCTGTATTTTTAATCTGTTTTTGAACACCACGAAATAGTAGCCGCCGCGTTATGACGTCATACTGTCCTGTACACAAAAAAGTGTCTGTGTTAACTGATCAGTATATTTGCTTTAGTTTTATTATTTTCGTAAACAACGTCATTTTTATTAATTTAATACCAATTTAATGACAACACAAATTTGCCAAGAATAAGCTCTTTGATGGTCGGCAAATTACATAATACTTCGGGATCCCTTTTTGCAAGTTTGAACCAAGTCATATTTATATCAGTTGGCACATGAATCCATAATTTGTTCGGTGTTTTTACACTAGTATTCTTGCATTCAGGAACAGCACACCAACGATAAGTAGAATAATAATTCATTTTCAAATAATAAACAATTATATCAATTTAAAATTCAATTCAATTCAATTCTCTTGTTAATGGCTTCAAAGTGTGCCAGTTGAAATTTGAAATTATCAGGGCATTTGTTTACAAGACATCACGATGTCATGACCACAGAGTAATAATGGCGTTCACTGCGTTCGGCGTTTTCGTCCAATTAGGCGCGAAGTTTGAAAATGTAAAAATTTAAATGCATTTTTATGATACTTAACGATCGAGCACTACAGAATGTAATTGAGATACTTTTCAAAAATTAGTGTAATACTCCATTGTGAACGTTCGCGTAATATTTATCCTAAACACTTCTTCAAATCCGAACAAAACAGTTAAATAACAATTGAAAAATTAAACCTACCAAACTCAATAAATAGATATAACAGTTAAATATTTTTGATATTAAGAGGTGTCACTCGACCGGGAGTGCGCGCTGCGAGCACCCATCGATAGCAACGACGTACAGCGGCGTTGACGCGAAGCTCGGAAGTTATATTATAAATCTCTTATAACTGAAATTGCGCTTGTTGCAAGACATTTCTTTCTAGACCGCGCTTACAACTATGAAATACCCATATAGATAATATATTCATGTTTATAATAATATATTTGGAAGCTAAAAATACTAATGAGGAGAGCCGTAAGGTACAGTTCGCGTCACGTAAAAAGAACGCTGGAAAAAAGTGTTGGGGGGTGCGTTTGCGCATATGTAGATTCGCACACGAAATTACTAAGCCTATTCTTTTATCTTTGAACTAGTCTTTCACTTGCGACGTTAGACGTATATTGGTTTTTGGTAGGTACATTGAAAAATATATTAGATAGAATGTCATTAAATAGAATTCTACTACTTTATAAAATATGAGTGTGAAATGACGATAAAATAACAACTTAAGCCCCTATAAAAGGCGAAGAATTTCATCACTATCGTTATCCAACCAATAAAGATATGAGGAACTTTAATAAATCCGAAGACCCCACCGGAGCCGTACTTTTTGCCATAAACTCTGAATTATGAAAACAAAGTTTTGAAAACTTATAAATTTATGGCAAAAAAACACCATTCGACGGGAGACGACGCGTGAACCCGCTTTATATCCCCAATATATACATTGAATGAATTGGATAATATTAGTTGTTTATGTGTTGGTGAGAATAACAGCGTGCTACCATAACGATTAAGGTCAACGTGTAGATGATAGATAAGTGTTTTTGTGTGAAAATCTAATAAAAATATTCTACATTTACAAAAATGCACTAATTCACATAATAACTAATTTTGTATTTGATTTTGTTTTAGTTATGGCTGCTGATTATGGGCCTTCCTTAAAGTTTAGAGTCATCAGGTCATAGTTTAACATGCTGTCGAAATGTAGATTGGCGGACTTCACTCACAAAAATTCTCTCAAACATGATGGTGTCGGTCTCTCACGATTTTTTCTATCACCATAAGGTAAGTGTTAGTCATGTTAGAAATTGTTCGCACATGAGAATCAGAGGTGCTTAGATTCGAACCCACTTCATTCGATTTCCCAAGCGAACGCATTACCACTGAAATAACAATACGTATCTAGATTCTTACATAAAAATTAATTAAATAGTTTAATATATTTTTTCAAATTAGTAACTGCATTATTATAAGACTCTTTATCTATCTATATATAAAAGACTTTGTCCTGAATGATTGACGGATCAACGCACAGCCTAAACCGCTGATCGTAGAGATCTGAAAATTGCAGAGTGTGTTCTTTATATATCATGTAGGTATCCGATAAGAAAGGAATTAGCGAAATTCTACGGTAGAATTTCTACCCCTAAGGGGGTGATACTTTTTAGGGGACAACATGATTCTTTGGTCCAATCTACTTAAAATTTTGCATAAACAATCTTTAACAGAATTGTTGGAAGACGTGTTAATAGTAATTTTACGGGGTTTAAAAGGGGGCAAAAGGCAAAAGGGGGTAGTAAGTTATTTTGGGGGTTATTTGCATCGAAGTTGATATTAATACTCCTTAGTGCATTTGATTTAAATGACATTTTATTTTGGTGCGTTATAAGTAATAGCATAAAGCCAAAGATATTTTTAGTGTTTTTAGCGCGAGCGAAGCCGCGGGTCCTGCTAGTAAAACAATATCAAAAATATTTTTTCTCTATTTTTTATATAAAACTATTTCGTAATTAATAGCTTTTAGCGAGATAGAAAGCATGCGTCGAGTGCACGGCCGCACCACGCCCCCCTCCCCTCTTACCACCAAATTGGCCCATAAATCGCCTCTGTGCAATTTGACAGCCAGCGTTCTTTTTACATGACGCGAATTATAGGTATAATATCTCGGAATCCAGGAAAAGTCAATGAATCTAATCATCTAAATGTTATGTATATCTACGTGCTGTTGATTATTATAGTAATACCTACTCATTAACTGCTTTCGCATTGTCTTCCCTATACATACGCGTGTGCGTTATACTCGTACGATACGTTACATAACGCTACTATTTACTACACATTATCGAGTAAGAAATATATGTAGACCGTAGAGCACGAAGAATGATTATAATCATTTAAGCTTTTAAACTGCATTAAGATGCAAATTTAGGCTGTTTAATTAATAATAACAAAACTAAGTGAAAAAAATAGTTACTCAACAGAATAATAGTAATAGTTTGAATATTCCTATAAGTGAATATATAAGTAGGCATTTTCAAACATTTCCTACTTAAATAATATAATTATATTGTCCATGTCATTTTAACAAAACTTTGTTTCATTTTTATCTGAATTTTAAATGTAAAGATTATATCCTATACATAAAATATCTTCATAAATATTCCTTTTCAAAATAAATTTAATGTTATACAATGAGCTTGAAGACCGTACCTATCGTAAAAATATTTTTGAAAGTTGACATTAATCTTCTCGTCAATATCTGAAATGGCTTGATTTTATTTAGTTTAAGATTCATCTTGACTTTCGCCCGAACTTTGACTTACCTTGCGCTTCACGTCATTTTCCTCCGTTGCTTCGACATTACCTGTATAATTAAATGTAAAGTAAATTCTTTCTTTAGTAAATTTTATTTCATTTTTTTAAAAGGAGAAGCAATAAGTTCTTTAAAAATATAAGAAATCACCTGTGTCAGTTTCTTTATCATTAACCTTTTCAGTAGGCTCACAGTGGGCGCCTTCAGTATCTTCGGAGTTTCTTTTAAACTTTTTGTTTGATCTACCTTTCTTCTCTGGCACGTCAGGGTCTCCTTTAGGCTCAGAACTAAAAATCAAAATAGCTTATAAATTGGATATTAAGCTTCAAAAACAATACAATAAATTGCCATAATAACAAAACTTACCCCGACTCCTCCGTCTTTTCACGTTTTTTCAATTTTGCCTGACGTTCAACGCACCCGTAAACACATCTTTGAAGCAAAGCTACGTCTTCATCCATCAGATCTTGTCTAAAACGTTAAAAATTTTATAAAATAATTTGTAAATAATAAATTTATGCTTATATTATAGTTGCTTTTCTTACATTATCTGTTGGCCGCTTATAGTCGTAGAATGTACATTCCTCGTCTTGTAAAGCAGGATTTGATCTAAAAGCAATTTTGAAATATATTAGTGTTGATTATGCTAAGCCTTGAATTATTAAATACAAAAATTTATTTTTAAGCAATGAATCAGCAACATGGAAGTTCTACGAGGTTGATAAAACAATAAGAACAAACAAAAAGATCTTAAGTTGTTTGATTTGGTTGCATATTATTTTGTATTTGAATTTGTGCATCTATACATAATATGTCAAACGCAACGATTCATGTCAACAGTGTTCAAAATGGCCGCAACTAAAATCAAAATGGCTGCATTTAAAATGGCGGACGGTGGCTTCGAGAACTTTGCTGCAAAGTTGAGTTGCGCATGTGCGATAATTGCGCATGCTCCTTAGAAATATTGTCCACCATTTTGAATGACCCCACAAATATTAATAAATAAGCATCAAATTCATACCTGCTTCAGAAATTAATTCATAAAGGTTTACTCCATTACAATCCATGTTTGTATTTTTCTGCTTAATTCACTCAGATATTTTGCGATATTGCGCTGTTTGTGACCTACGTAATAAACAATTAAAATGTTAAGTTGACTCCGATATAAAAACCAACTTAAAACATAATTAACTTTTTTCATCTACTTAAGAAAAACTTAAATTATCCCGAGCTTGTATAATTCAAGCGCTATATAATCATTATTTATTATAGAAATGGACGACTTTGACGTATGCGCACTAAAATTTTTGCGCACCATATTGATTTTTATGCAAACAAAATGGCGGCCAACACACGGAATCTGTATATCTATATGTTTATATATATAATTATACAAGAACCTTAATTACAAACATTAAAATTAAAGCTTTTAAAAATATCTACAGCTATCATTGTACTAAATCTCATCAGTCTGATTTTCAGTTGACAAAGGAACACAGAGAGAGTACGCACATAAAATATTATAATTCTAGATCTCCTAGGATTGTAAACTCAATATAGGCCCTAATAATGTATAATAAAACTTACCTGCTTGGATATATTTCACACACACTAATGGATCTTATTTAAGAAACGAACACCACTGGCTTCCTGAACAGCTCGAGCCCAAATGAGCGTATTCCAGGGACCGGCGGCCGCTCCCCAGCCAGATTTAACGCAACTCTTATACGCAGATCGATATTTGATGGGTGAGGCTTTACTAGGGCTGCCATCACCTAAATTTCCGACGCGGGATAAGCACGAAGAAAATCCCGGACATTTGGGGGAAATATGGATTTCCCGGACACCTCTAAAAAATATTTTATGCAAGAAAAATAAAACATTGTGGCGACACGGACCTGCCGAGGGACCGGTGACGACACTCTGAAACAGAACAGAATGTTCTGCCGATAAAACTATAGGTTCAATGACATTCAAATAACACGTATAATGGCCTGGACCACAGCAAGTACTTCTTACTCTTCCACGGTCTGTACTGTGGCAATCCAAGCCAAGGTGCCTGGCTCAGGTTAGCGCCGTATTTTCGGGAATGGCCGTGGAGCTAAGGCTGTGCAGCCTGGCAGTCCTTGTGTGCTATGAGCTATACTAATATGGACGCGACACTGTTCACAACGATGGTATTCACTCCGATTTGGGTTGTATGAAGTTCGCGTGTTCTCCAAGAGCAGGAATAAACGAATGTCCCCGATTTCAAAAGAGAAACGAATTTTATAACGGTGCGTGTAGCGATAGCCACACATCACCATTCATTCCAGCTTGGAGCCAATCATAACGCAGTACGATCAGTATATTCATTACGTGAACTTTGACATTGACCAGGCCTGTCGCGTGATAATATTCAAAAAAGATTGAACCTAACGTATGGAATGGAAAACGAACTAACATCGTAATAATTTTTCTTGTTATTGACATCGAATTAAGTACGTACGTAACCGCAACAAACAATAATAGACGTTTTTCATATTAAAAAAAATATACTTTTTCTGAGGTAATACATGGTGGTTAACAAAAATAATTAGAAACGCTCTATTTTTTGGCATTAATCAAATTATTATATAATACTCACTATAATATTTTATAATTTTAAAATAACCTATGCGAATAATATTTTCAGTCATCTAGTTAGGTAGCCAAATCCCTATCTATACTAATATTATAAAGCCGGAGAAGTTGTTTGTTTGTTTGGTTGGTTGAACGCGCTTATCTCAGGAATTCTTTTCCAAATCGAAAAATTCTTTTTGGTTTGCATAGGATTTTTTCTAGGAAGGCTATAGACTAAAGTAAACCACGCTACGTGTAGTAGGAACGGAGCATCAATGAAAAATGTTGCAAAAACGGGAGAAAAATATATCTTTTGAATTTCAGCCTTTAGAAAGCGAGCGGAGCCGCGGGAAAGGTTAAAATATGTTGGTTGTAAATTGAAAGTACTTAAGTAAATGCTAAAACTTTTCGCTCCTAAACTTTTTTTCTTTTGACTCTTCCCTATTATCGCTAAAATATAAAAGATATTTTTTTCACAAACAATGTTTTAATTAATGATCAATGATGACCATGATAATACTGAAAGATCATAATACTGTGTTCAGAATATAAATGGGCGTTAGGGGTTTTAAAAAAATCTGCCACAGCTGGGCCTCAAGTCTGCTATAGAAATGGTGTCACATTTGTCTATCAATGACATCGAAATAACTAGTTTTTGCAATTTTGGTAGTCTACTAATTCAAGTATATCAAATAGTGTGTCACTGACACTCCAATGACACATTTGCAAATAATTGGTAGTCCCGTACATAATGATCGAGTGTAATGCGTAGTCTGTTAATATTTTGACAGTTCTAAACCTATCAATGATGTCATTGATGTGCCATTTTGCAGACGTTGCTTAAAAGCCGTGTTTGTTTGGTGTGATTTGTGAAAATTGTGAAGTTTCAAAATGTTTGGATTGAAATCGAACACATAGAGAAAAGCAATATTATAGATCGAACATTTTGAAGTTGGCCGACGCGGTTGACGCCAAGAACGCCAGCGTTCGGAGCGAAGAAACCGCCGTCGAGCCCGCCGCTTGATGAGGAGTACCATTGACCCCTTTCAGGATATTTCCGAGGTAGAATTTGTGAAAACATTTCGCCTCGGGAAGGATACTGTTAGAGGGCTAGTGGAGGAGCTAACTCCATTTATTCCAAAACCACATCGGAATGATGGAATATCGGTGGAGACGAAGGTTAGAAAACAACTTCAATTTCATTGCTTATCACTAAAGGCATAGCTATAGTCTAAGAATACATAATAAATAAATAAATATGTTGGGACATTTTACAGAAGAATACATACCTAATACATCATTGATATTAATGTAATATATACCTACATATTTCTGTGGCAGATTCTGGTGGCCTTAATTATGTATTAGTATTAATCATTATTATTATTCATTAACAACAATATATACTACTTTGTTACAGATATTAAAATTAAAATCAACAAGTTCTACAACAACCCTGATTTCAAGAATTTGATTTTGAGAAAGAGCGGGCTATCATGATATAAAACTATCAACAACTAGTGTAACACTTTGAGGTGTTCCAGGAGGTCCTAAGGGTACAAATTTCTTGATTAATTATCATGAATTATCATGAAAATCATGACCCTTAGCTTGTTGGTATTTCTCTCAATCGTTATTCATACTAATACTTCAGTTAAATTAATCAAAATGGTGTCTCAATAGAAAGGTATGTCACTGTAATATAAAATATATTCATCTTATCCGGTAAGATTTACATTTGGTTGTTCAGTATAAATTGTTCGAATAAATAAAAAATAAATAAAATAAAAATACTTTTATTGACTCAAAGATTACAACACAAACTTGTCAAAAGGGCCCCTGTACTAGGTGGTAACCTGTATTACTGGGTGCGCTGCTCATCCACCAAGGCTATAAAGTCAACAAAGGTTCAAATGGTTGTTTCATGCCTTAATATTAGTTATTTACAGTATTGTGAACCTTTTATTTTATAAATAATCATCTTAAGACTGTATTATCTCTCAGTGAAGTAATTGCAAGTATTGATTTAACATATATATTCTTTATATTGTAAGTTTCCTACTCTAAACTATGTACATCTAAGACTATATTATCTTCTAGCAATTTAACTAGAATTTTTTAAATCATTTTTAAATATATCAATTATAGTGACTTTATTTTGGAATAAATAACATATAAAAATCTGTTAAATGTATAAATGTTAAAATATATAAATTTTGTTATTATTTGTTCTCAATAATTGTTAATTTAATTTTAGATTTACTAACTTAACATTACACTGCTTGCTTGCATGTATGTAAAATTTAATTTGTGGAAACTTGGTTGGTTGATTTATAATTATTATTTTGCTCTGTGTTTGTATGTATTATATTGAACTGTTTGTTTCCCTAATAAATAAAATAAATAAATAAAAAAATAAAACTGCACAATAAGAATTTAGGACTACCAGACATGGTTATATTTATAAACTAGCATGTATCAACATAATATTATACATTTTCATTTTGTAAATCTATAATAAACTCATACAACTTGTCATTTATAATAAAATATATGGTTATTGAAATTGTTTATTTGTGTTTTATTCTAAATAGGTACATTAGATTGTTTCAACTTTAGTTCAGTTCAAAAGTCAAAAGTTAGGACCACCAGACATGGTTATATTTATAAACTATGTACATCTAAGACTTCATTAACTTCTAGCAATTTAACTGCACAATAAGAATTTAAGACCACCAGACATGGTTATATTTATAAACTAGCTTGTATCAACATAATGTTATACATTTTCATTTTGTAAATCTATAATAAACTCATACAACTTGTCATTTATAATAAAATATATGGTTATTGAAATTGTTTATGTGTTTTATTCTAAATAGGTACATTAGATTGTTTCAACTTTAGTTCAGTTCAAAAGTCAAAAGTTAGGACCACCAGACATGGTTATATTTATAAACTATGTACATCTAAGACTTCATTAACTTCTAGCAATTTAACTGCACAATAAGAATTTAAGACCACCAGACATGGTTATATTTATAAACTAGCTTGTATCAACATAATGTTATACATTTTCATTTTGTAAATCTATAATAAACTCATACAACTTGTCATTTATAATAAAATATATGGTTATTGAAATTGTTTATTTGTGTTTTATTCTAAATACATCAGATTGTTTCAACTTTAGTTCAGTTCAAAAGTCTTCGGTTTCTTCCGATTCGGACGACATATGCCGCCTGCGACGTTTCTTAAAATAATTATTCAATATAGGATAAGATTAAATAGCATTCAGTTGGTGATTTATTGGGCAGTCTACCGCAACAGAATTTAAAATTTGGGCGCACTCCACCCAACGCCGCTTTGCTAGACTGCGCCCTTCAATACTTCTGCTACAGTGGCCGAGCGCTTGCTTGGGCTAGCTCTCCAAAAAGTCCAGCACATAGAGAAAAGTAATATTATACGTCCAGCAATGCCGAAATTGCTTGAATATAACCATATTTAAATATTTAAAAGAACACCGATATTTTAACGACCACAAACAAATAAACCTATCAAAGAGTAATATAAGACATTGACAAAATATGTCAAATGTCAATTCGGCAGTTACAGATAAAACTTCGATAGTTACAGATAAAACTTATTTATTTTTGACGTTTTATTTTTTAGATTGCACTTAAAATTTATCTTTTTGGCTTTTTATGATCATTTTAAATAACGCTTAGTCTTTAAAACATAAATTAATAAAATATATAATTAAACTTAAAAACCGTAAACCTCAATAAACGATTTTATGAACTTTTTTTGAGCTAATGGCAATACCGATGCCCTATCTACTACAATTTCAATACGATTCTTATGAACTACCATTTTAAATATAGTAGACTACGAAATTTTGGACAAATGGTAATTGAATTGAAATGCGCTCTTTCCATATTGACAAATCGTGTAAAATAGCAGACTTGAGGCCCTGGTTTGCGTTTAAAAACTTATCGATGTCAGTAAGGTTTTAGCGCGTCGACTATTTTGGCCAGCCTTCTTGATTGTAGGTTATTATAAATGAATGTTTAACTAAGATTTATGTCAATCAATCGTTTATTTCGGTTTCGGTCATAAATAGAACAAAAAGTGAAAAATATCTTGGTATTACGATAGATAGCGGTTTGACATGGAGGCCTCATTTAGACAAAATTAAATGTAAATTATCGTCATTGGTTGGAGTACTACGCGGTAATGTCCGTTTCTTTCCTAAACAAGTTCGATTCATTATTTATAATACCATGGTAAAGCCCCATATAGACTACCTAATTGAACTCTGGGGCACTGCCGCACCAACTAATCGCTGCAAAATACAAAGAATGCAAAATAAATTGATAAAAGTGCTTATTCATTACAACTATTTGACTCCTACATAAACACTGTTTAAAGAAACTAAATTTATGAGCATACAACAAACATATGTGTATAATATTGCAATTTTAATATATAAAATCATAAACGAATTAATACATGTACAAATATATCATTCAGAAAGAAATCACACAATAAAATATTCACTAAGAAGTTCAAATCAAATAAGTCTAATTAAACCAAGAACTAACTACTTACGGCAAACATAATATAATGTATGAAGGCGTTCAAATAATTAATAAATTACCATCACATTTAATTGAAATTAAACCATTTTATAAATTCAAAAAGTCCTTAAAGATTATGTTTTAAACAACATACCTATAATTTAACAAATAATAACGAGTACATATAAAAATATATATATTTAAAAAGTAATAAAAAAAAAGAAAAAAAAAGAAAAGTTAATAATTAAATTATATAATAATACAAGGTAAACAAAATATATCTTTGTATAACTTAATATGTTTTTTACGTATTCATTTTATATAAATATAATATAACACATTTCATCACAAAATTCTATTCGTACCTCTTCTAGTAACGAGCTCTTTATATCTTTGTATTTACAAATTACGAACGTAAACATTTCTAGTTGAAATACCCTTCTACCCGCAAAATTTTATAAAAATGATAAAAAAATAAGTTGTAGTTTATGTGATATGTGGTTGTAGTTATAATAAGTAGCTTATATTAGATGATTGTATAGCATAATATTGTATTTGTTTTAAGTTTGTATTAAGTTATAGTATAAGTTGTTACTTAAAAATCATGATGTAAATAATTTTCAACTACCTTTTTGTAAAATTTCTCGTTAAGTGAATGTAATTCTTTTGAGAAATAAAGCATCTTTAAACCGATTTATAAACAAATTGGATTTCCCCTGACAACAAAAGTGTCCGGGTTTCATACGGACACTTTTTAAAAACCACTAGGCAGTTTTCGAATCGGATCGAATCGAAAAGGGCCCCCGGACGCCCTTCAAACTGGGACAAATCCGGGGAAACCTGGACGGATGGCAGCCCTAGGCTTTACCTTTGTTTGAGAGAAAGGTGACGCCCTTTGCCCTTTCCAGAAAGTTCCATTTACTATCTCAATAAATGTTTAAATAACTAATCCATTTTTATTTATTAGTTTTAATTTTTCATTAATTTAGTTGTAATTTTTCAGTTTCTTTTGTATATAAGTCAAAGTGAAATAGATTATTTAGTAATAATTTGACATAAAGCAATATTCATTTGTTACTCTCCGGTGGAAATCCGGTCCTAGCCACTGCGGCAATCGATCGCGTTGCAGATATAATAGGCGCCGCCCTCTAAAATAGCGTCCCCGTCTCATTTTCATCCATCTTGCGCAGTTCAAGTGTAGCGGTGAATCTGAAATACTGCCTATCAGTTGCTAGTAAGATACAAATGAAAAATTAACTATTGTGATCGACTTCGTGGTTCATCATCCGCCATCGAAAATGATGTTACGCGTTATAATGTATTTTTATGAATTTATGTACATGATTTTTACGTCCCCTTTTTTACGGACAATAATGCTTATTATTTTGATGAAGCATAAACTGGGGGTCTGCTATAAATATTATAAAATCAATAAGGCCTTAGAAAAAATGATATTGGCCCAGAAGAAACAACAGGATGAAGTAATGGAACAACAAGAAAAGGCAAGGTTGGGGAAGGAGCAGCTGGAGGCTTTTGACATATGCAAAGAAATACCTAATTTAAAAGAGGGACTTGGAATTGGCATACCAATTTAGGCTCAATTGCCAAAGTACAGCACATCTGCATGTTACATCATGTAACATGCTAACAATATAATCTATATGTGTTAATGGAAACTGTATGTAAGATTTCGATCAATTTTAATGTGCGTCTCTCGCTGTCCTCAATGTCTTAATTATTTGGAAAAGCATGTTCGAGAGTGTACGAAGAACGCCGCACGGAGGACACACCTTTGTCCAAAATGGCGGAGGTGCGAAGGAACGAAGACAGTAGAACATCATTTTGAACAATATACAAAAATGTATTTTAAGTTTAAGTTGTTCCGCTCAAATAATTATTATTATACTCTATTGTGAAAATAAAATATTTTTTTAGCATATATTTATACAACTTCGATTTTTTTAGAACTTTTAATCAATAAATATAGTTATGACTCTCGAATGGATTGTAATGGCATTTTTATAAAAAACAGATTTTGAAGTGTCTCAATTTTAGAATACCCTTACGGTGTTTGTTTTGATGTTGTTGTTCTCTGAATGTTTTAGAAGTATTAGTGTCTACTATGATTCATGATAGACCTACTTAATCTTGTCACTTCTCATTATTCCCAGATATCTCAGCTCAATAATCTGTGTTAGTTAATGTGTTTCTAATAGATCCTTGAATTTCTCTTAAAACTTTGTAGAGAATTACAATATGCTACAGTGTAATACAATGATTGATGTTTAGATATAGGAGACCATTTCTTGATGTTTAAACTGGTTTATGCAATCTATTTAGGATTTAATAAATTGATGTACTAAAATGTTTGTTTTATTTCCTTCATCCTGCAAAGCAAGTACCTAATTATAATTAATTTTGAAATTTTTAATAATAATAATTATGCAAAGCGATTTTTTCATGAGCCTAGCATACATGCGAATTTCATACAATGCTTAGTTTGCGATTGTTTTGTAGCAAATTTTTTATATAATATCTTGTTTGCGATTGTTTTGTAGAAATTTAAAAATTAGTATTGGCAATGCACGTTTTCATAGCATTTATCTACAGTAATCGATTTCTAATGTTTTTTCTCTATCTTTCTTTCTTTCTTATAAAAACTTTCATTATTAAGATAAATTTGCTTTGGCGTCATTTTGCACTTGTTAGTTTAATTCTTAAATGAGTGAATAAGTACTTAATAATTACATGTTTTGCGATATATTGATTTTTATGAATTTTCAACCTTCTGTTAAAAACTATAATATGCAAGGCGCAGATGGCAATAGGCGAATTCTTTGTTTTCGTAAATAATTGTTCTTACAAACATGGTATTAATACTACTTGTTAATGTTTACCACGCAAGGCGCTATCGTTCTGCCATCTAGCCAACATATAGATAACTTATTTGAATCTTCTGTAATTTTATCCTATAGTTTAATTGCAAATTTTTTAGTAAAATGAGATAATAATATCTGATGTATAGTATATGTAATTAATATTAATTATAGGACATATTCTATTTTGATATATTATGTAATGTGTATATATTTTTTATGGTCCACTGAATTTAGCCCCTCAGCATTTTTTTAATACTTGAACTTTTTTTCGTTCTGTTTTGTTCACTATAAACATTTGTTTGTTCTGACTAACTAAGGACGTAATTAATAAAAAGTTCAAAAATTAAAAAAAAAGTCCTGTTCTACTTCAGTGACACATGTTTTATTTTTATATTAACACTTGCGATTTCGTCTCGCTTCGCTTGGGTTGTAGCTGCATACGTTTTAATGGATTAATTAATCTGGGCAATGGATTTCTCGTGCTGCCGTCAAACGCATACAGAAAAAATGCTAAAAATCACAGATTCGGCCTTTGAATCAATAACAATGACTATTTCAATAAGATTTTCAAAAATATAGGTACTAAGTAAGATTCGACTTAGAATTTAATTTAACTTAAAGTTTACTTACGAGTGCTCTAATAGGAGAAATACTTCCTTAACCCCTCGACTGTGTAGACACAGGCGCGGTCCGAAGGGGGAGGTCACAGGGGACATGACCCCCCCCCCCCCCAAAATCTAAGGTCAAATTGAAAAATCTCAAAAATTTGCCAAATAATAGTAGGAAATTTCTAGCTATCGCCTAACAGCGATAAATTTATAGTTTGCTGACATCTATTGGTGTTTTTATGAACATGATGAAACATGTTAGAAGAGCGATTAACAGGTTTAGCTCTTCTAAACATTCACCCGGAAATAGTAATAGAATAGACGTCTCAAATATTATCACCTGATTCGCAAATACAAAAAGACGACTTCCATTTGTTTTATAAGTTATGTATAAAACCGACTTCTTTTGAAGTTATTGTTGGAGTCGGTGCCAGCCAAGAAGGACAGTTTTATCCTGCCTTTGCAATGAACTTTCGAACAGATATTTTGATTATATTTACAAATTGATACATTCATTAAATTGTATTAAGATTATTTTGATTTGGCTGGCACCGACTCCAACAATAACTAAGTAATTAAAATTATTTTTCTGTTTTTAGTTTCGATTTGTAACGTTTTGTTAAAAAATATTATTTTTTTAATTTTTTTGTGGAAATTAGATATTTTGTTTAAATATAATATTGGTAGGCTAACTAAACTACTGCTCCAATAAGTCAGCAAAGTTTTGGAGTGTACGACAATAGTCCATCGAGATTTGTCGTCTATTTCTCCACGTAACTCCTAGACGTTAATAAGATGTATCTTCTATTATCAGATCAACCTAATATCTTGAAGGAATGCGACTATCGGTTCATAAGTACGTATAATATTAAAAGAATTTTCTTTCAACTCCTAACCGTTGAGGAGATATACCTTACATCATCACAAATTCTTGAACAGCTTTAGAAAATATATGAAAAACGTAATAAATGCCTATAAAATTTGAGAGTTGCCCTGGATTTCCTTAGGATCCCATCATCAGGTCCTGACTTGGTGATAATGCGAATATCTTGGAAGTATACCCTACCAAACAAAAAAAAATTGTAATCGGCCAACATTTGACGCAGAAATTAATGAACAAACATAAAAAGAACCGTCGAGGAATTGTACCTTCCATCATCAGCTCATCCACATGAAATAATGATTTTCAGACACAAATGCTTGAACATCTTTAGAAAATATATCAAAAACTTAATAGGTGCCTATAAAATTTGAGAGTTGCCCTCGATTTCCCTGGGATCCCATCAGAATCTGACTTGGTGACAATGGGACCCCCTCGGAGCTATACTCTATCGAACAAAAGAAAAATTTTTGAAATCGGCCCACAGACGGCGGAGAAATCGGTGAACATATATAAAAAATATATACCTACAATGGAACATATAACCTCCTCCTTTTTGAAGTCGGTTAAAAAAATGGTGTCTTGTGCAATAATGTGTATTGAGTGACCCCCTCCTAAATTTCAGGCTGCGACCGCGCCTGTGTAGACAAGGATCCTTGTTGACGTACCTTTGTCATTTTACACTCACACGTAGACAAAAATGAACATGGCGGCCGGCTGTCATGGCATAGGCTTGCTACAGCGTGTTCTAAATTTACATAGTGATTTGATATTAAATAAATGAATAAAGGTAGGTAGGTTCATCATCTATGGCAAATTTATTAATTAGAGGGGCCACCAAAGTCTGTTCTGCGACTTTGGTTGTTCTGTGTTCGTGCGGCTGATCCTTAAGCCAACACCCCCGATAATATAACATCAAATACGAATATTTTCTTAGCTTTGTGAGTAATTTTACTTAGACGGTTAGTCTTATAGTTCGCTAGCTCTTAGACTAGCTCTATACTTACGCACACATGCAAATACGAAATATTTATTATAAGGCCATGTGACACAACTTCGCGCAGTTTTTTTAGCAAGTTAAATGCAGACCAGGGGTAGGCCTTCTCCAAAAATTTTATTTTTGACCAAATTACTATTTTTTATTTTCTTTATGATTTGGCATCAAAAAATTCTTATAACCCCAAATTTTCATCCTTTAACATTGGTGGTTGAAGGATGGCTCTATTTTTTAGTCATTAGAACGCGGACGAAGCCGCGGGAATCGCTAGTATATTGTCAATACACCGTCATTTACTCTTTAAACTTATTGTCATATTATATACCAAGAATATAAAAGAAATATATAGAATAATTGATAAGAAATCAGATATTCGGGGGCCTCCTTCCCTTACCTTTATAGATGGTTATAATATTAAATACAGAGACAAAAAGCCATCATTTATTTTATGATTGAAAAAAGCTAAATACAATGGAAAATAATTTAAGAATCTCTTGTCTATGGTATTTTATAACTTGGACGTTAATATTTTTAGTGACAATACAAAGTTAAAGCAGTGCTTTTTTGATTATATCTTTTATTTTTTTCTTTTGCAGGTTTTATCTAATGAGTAAATATTATCAATTCCACTATATCAATTTATGTGACGGAGATCGGTGAAAACACATAAAAACAACCGTTAAGGAATTTCACCTTCCATCATCAGCTCATCCACATGAGATGATGATTTTCATACGTAAAAGCTTCATCCATCATTGCTCCCTCGGAACTATACCTTATAGAATAAGAGAAAATTTTTTGAAATCAGCCCACAGATAGCGGAGAAATCGGTGAACATATATATACAGTGGAACATATAACTTCCTCCTGTTTTGAAGTCGGTTAAAAATAACCATATTATAACTGTATTACGTTTAAATCTTTAGAGAATCGAACTAAATAAACATTCAAATCAAAAATTGCAGTGAAACAAGTGGATATTTTCGTAATTAGTTCAACAAAGTTATAGTTTGACATAACCTACAAAAACGGTTAAGACAAATTGTGCTAAAACATCTGTCACTTGTCAGTCAGTGTTTGACGTTGACAACTATAGTGTTGCCACTATATAAATTGAACAAAGTGTTACCACCATATCAACTTCAAATTTCCCTACAAAATAATGGAGAAACAAATGGAAATTTTACTTAATAAAATAAATGTTAAGTTCAATGAACAAACAAAAACATTAACAACAGCAATAACCAAAAATGTTATGGAGGCCTTAGATGAAAGAATGAAAACTTTGATGGAAGAAAACAACAACCTCAAAATAAAAGTCAACAAGTTGGAGAATAAAATAGCATTTCTGGAAAATGAAAAAAGAATTCTTTCTTTTAAACCTAATTTTTTTCGGTATTGAAGAAAAGGGAACAAGCGAAGCCGAACTAGTGGACTTAGTTAAAGAAATTGTAGTGGAAACAGGTATACACTTGGATAGCCAGGAAATAAGTAGCGTTCACAGAATCGGGGCACGATCAGATAAGAACCGTCCCGTTATTATTTCTCTAACAACAATCTGGAAAAAACATCTCATTCTAAAAAACAAACGCAACCTTCTACCAAACGTATATGTCAAGGAAGACTTCCCTAAGGAAGTATTGGAAGTACGCAAACAATTGCAGCCTAAAGTTGAAGAAGAGCGGAAAAATGGAAAAATAGCTTATATAAAATATAACAAGCTCATTGTGAGAAAGCCAAAGGACACTAAAAGAGAAAAAAGAAAGAGAGAGAAAACAGGATCACCAGCTAGCCCCTCGCTTAAACACTCAAATACGATCAATGCCAAAAACGCAAAAATTGAACTTTATATTATATAGTACAACTAGAGAATTAACAAAAACAAATAATCTCACACGGCAAGCAAGAGAGAGGACTGCCTCGTTGTCAGAGATACAAAAAAACATGTAAAAGCCTCCTCTATCCGGAACCACATTAAAGAAATAACAAAAGATATCAGAACAACTGTAACAAACTGCACCCAAGCCGGCTGGTCACCGTGGGGGAAGATGACCGTCACCCTCCAATAAACCTGACACAGGAAAAAAACCAAAGGAAACAAAAACGAAATTTTAGAGGTTTATACTTATGTACGCTGAACACAAGAACCCTTCGAACACAAGAAAGCTTGCACGAGCTAGAACTAGCTATTGAAAGTATAAAGTGGGACATCATTGGCATAAGCGAGATGCGAAGAATGGGTGAAGAAATAGAAGAGAGAACTCACTATATTATGTACTAAAAAGGTGAAGTTGCTGGACAAAGAGGAGTAGGTTTTCTGATAAAGTCAAAACTGAAAAGCCAGATTATCGGGTTTGAAGGTATATCAGATAGATTAGCGGCCATTCATATTAATATACCAGAGTATAAGAAACATTGGACAATAATTCAAGTCTATTCCCCGACGGAACAAGCTTCACCTACAGATATAGACAATTTTGACAGCAACCTACGGGAAATTACTGTTAAATACTCTAAAAATAATATAGTGGTCATGGGAGATTTTAATGCTCAAGTAGGTACTCGAATAGCAGGCGAAGAGCATATAATAGGAAAATTTGGAAGAGGTAAACGAAGCAAAAATGGTGAAAAACTTGTGGAGTTCCTACTAGAACATAACTTAACACTGCTTAATACCATATTCCGCAAAAAGCATAAAGCTAGATGGACATGGATATCTCCAGATGGAATGACTAGAAATGAAATCGAATACATCATAACCAACAAACCTAGGTTGTTCAGCGATACGGGTGTAATACAAAATCTGAATTTCAATACTAACCATCGCATGGTACGTTGCTGTTTAACTCAAAGTGGTTCAAAAAAACCAAGGCCGAAAGCAATTCAAGCAAACTTACTACAAATGTTTTTAGTAACAAGAGCGTTCCTAATGATCCCACAGAAGACCTGATGAAAGTAGTTACCTCTAATGTAAATTTAATTGAGAAATATAACAGAATAGAAAAAAATCTTAAGGACCAGATAAAAATACATAAAACCAAATTCAAAAATTCCTATTTAAGTGAAGAAACTTTAAAACAAATTGAGGATAGAAGGATACTAAATTCAAAAAAAGATAGGAAAGAAAATCTTAATGAAATCTCAAATCTTAGTAAAAAAATCAAGGAAAATATGAGGAGAGACAGGAAAAAGATTAGAATTAAAACCCTAGAGAACCATATCAATAAAACAGGAGGTACACGGAAAGCTCTCAAGGAACTCCGCGAAAAAGGAAAAGATTGGATACCAAAGCTAAAAGATAAGAACTCGCCAATTACTACACGCAGTACAATTCTCAACTTAGCAACGGCCTACTATCGCTCTCTATATTCAAAACAGCTAAACACTACCTTACTCGTAAGCGGACCTGGACAGGAAAATATAACAGGAGATACTGATGTTATACCAGAAATATTGCCATCAGAAATAGAAAAGGCCATAAAAAGTCAAAAGACGGAAAAAACTCCAGGACCAGATAGAATTCCAAATGAGCTTATGCGAGGTACAATTGAAGAGTTAAGTCCAATACTAACAAAGATCTTCAATGAGATACTATACACTAGCAACATTCCAAGCTAGTGGGCAGAGTCACACATAATACTTTTATACAAGAAAGGTTCAAAAGATGACATTGGAAATTACAGACCCATATCTCTCATTTCAAATGTATATAAGGTTTTTGCTAAAGTCATTTTAGGCAGAATTTCAAATAGGCTTGACGAGAATCAACCAGTAGAACAGGCAGGGTTTAGGAGAAACTTCAGTACAATTGATCACATATAGTCTATTTTTTCTTACTTGTCTTAAATAGTAAACAAATATGGCGGACAGGTAACCAGAGATAATTTCATAGAGATTGCAATGACGAATGAATGACAACGACTGAACTTAATGGTTTTTATGCAGTGAACGTAAAGTATTGGGTAGAAATAATACGACAAGTTAATTTGATAATTTTATTACTCGGATATCACCTCCTTACTAATAATAATTTTAATAATTTTATTTTCCTTTTTGTCTTAATATAAAGTCATTTTTAAAACTTTAAACTAAAAAAGCAAATAAGCGATCGAAAGATCTCCGAGAGCGAAGTCCCTCACTCCATTTTATTACACAGTGCAATAAGATAAGAAATAATAATAATTACAATAACAAATAAATAATCAGTATAAGTTGGTTAAAAGCAATTAAAAATCTTCTATATTCTACAGATGACACTCCTATTTTAAAACCTAATAAAATTTGAAGAAAAATGTCGTACTTTGTAATTTACAAATATTGTTATTTTTTTAAAATTTCAGTTTCCATTCTCGCCAAATAATTTTACATGTTACATCTCTATGATTCAAAGACAAAGTAGCGTATCGAAACGTCAAAATGTTTTGTTCATATTTTATCTACAGAATTTAGTTCTGTTAAAATTTCAATTTTAGCAAAAATAATATGTTCAAATCATAAATAAACAGCTTTTATAAGTGTAATTCATAGTGTGTGTGTTTCTAAAATAGTTATAAACGATGAAACCAAGTCTAAAATGCGGGATTTTCCGAAAATAAGTGATTTTCGTTCAAGGCAGTGTTTGTTTACCATTTAGGACAAGTAAGAAAAAATAGATTATACATTGATTCACACCATCAAACAGCTCATACAAAAGTACAACGAGTACAAAAAATCCATTTACTTAGCCTTCATAGACTACTCCAAAGCTTTTGACAGCCTTAAACACGAATATGTATGGCAAAGTCTTATGAAACAGGGGATCCAAACAACTTATATGGGTGAATTTACAAAAGTTGGGTAACTTTTAGGGTTTTTTGTTTACTGTAGGTTTTATGTTAAATTAATACAAATTCCGGTATTTAAGATAGCTAATCTAATGCCTATATTGTTGCAAATCGGGCCAGTCACTTTTTAATGTAGTTTCTGAAATATTTCGATTTTTCAGATTTAGACTGAAATTTTAAAAAAATTGACTTTAGTTTAATGAATATTCTTTCCATTTTTTTCTAGTTAACCGTTGCTCTCTAGGTGTTATTTCTTAAACATTTTTTTTGCCCTTTTTCCTTTTTTTTTCTTCTATTTCTAATATTTCTTCCCAGGTCAAATTTGTTTTTTTTTGTAGGCGCCATGATGTTTTAAACTAAAATAAATGCTTAACACACTGTAACTGTAGACTAAAGTGATCTAAAACAACAAAAACATCAGTATCCTGTAACCACATCAGTCCTTTGGCGCGATTTCCGGCAAAGGACTGACGGAAAAGACATGAATTTCAGGCTATAATTAAAGCTAATGTTTCTTTTTGTATTTTCTAATATCAACAAGTTACATTTCAACAAATCATAGTAAACTACATAAAAAATAAAGTAAACTTTAGATTCATAAGGAAATAACGACTTACCACAGTACTGAATTTTTGACTGGATCAGCACAAGAATACATCATAACCAATGCGCTACCACTGACACTGTTATAGCGGCCGGCAAATGCCGGGGTTCGCAGTCAGCATTAATGCCAACATTAAAATTTTAACAGGTACTAGCCCGCGCATCCGTCTTATTTGGCGCTAATTTCAAATTTGAAAAATACACAAAGTACTGACGAATGAAACTAAACACAAAGTTTCATATTTTTTAACAAATAATGTAGAGATTATTGCATTATGAAAAACGTGATAAACATTATTTCATACATTACAGATTGTAATAAAATATTAAGTTTTCTAAAATTAGTGGTAAAATTTAATGTAGAGTCGCTTGATTGGGTGTTTTTGGACTTGTGACAAGCCAAAGTACTGATATTTTGAGCATATTTGTCTTTTTTATTAAATTGCTATTTAAAGTAAATATCTGAAATTGAGCGACCAGTTAAAAGAGATTTCATAGTTTTAAAATAAAATAAATTATCTATAAAATATAATATTATTTCATATTTATCGACTGATGACATTGAGTTACCCAATTTTTGTAGAATTACCCATATAAACATTTTGAGAAACATTTACAGTCAAAGTAAAGCAAGAATCAAGTTGGAATCTCTGGGGGAGACCTTTCCAATAGACAGAGGAGTTAGACAAGGTGACCCATTCTCACCAAAGTTGTTCTCAGCAGTTCTGGAACAACTGTTCAGGCGATTGGAATGGAATCATCTAGGACTAAACATAAACGGATTATGATTGAACCATCAAAGACTCGCTGACGACCTGGTCATATTGGAAGAGAACCCTAAAGTGCTGGAATCCATGATACAGACCCTTGCAGACAGAAGCCGTTAAGTTGGTTTAGGAATAAACTCGAGTAAAACTAAAATGATGACAAACTCAATAGCTGCAGATATAACAATTAACCCCTCATCTGTGTAAACAAGGATCCTTGCGCACCCCGTTGTCTGTGTAGAACAACGATCCTTGTTTGACGTACCTTTGTCATTTTACACTCACACAGACAAAAATGAACATGGCGGCCGCCTGTCATGGCATAGGCTTGCTACAGCGTGTTCTAAATTTACATAGTGATTTGATATTAAATAAATGAATAAAATATGGGTTGACATTAGCGAATCATTACTAAAAATGATGACTAGCTCAGTCGACGTGGCTTTATTTTTGCTTAACTACAAAAAGCTTTTACTTTATTTGAATAAAATTTGTTTTCACAAATTACAAAAATTACTTCCCTTTGTAAAGAATTATGAAAATCATTTAAGTGAACGTATATAAAACTGTAAATATCCGGTATCAATAAATATTTATGTTTATTATTATACAAACATTTATGTTATTTATCTATTCACTTAAATTACACAAAAAGACGCGAATTGGACTTGGTATACCACCTTGGTATTCTCTGTCTTGTCCTGGGTTCTGCCAAAATGTCTATGTGAGAAGGAATCTTCTTTTAAATCTATACCTTCTTCTTTGAATAACTGGCCAAAAAAATGGAAAAAATGGTAAAATTTGTGAATGGTCATTGTAAAGTAAATTTTAAGGAGGATATTCCATTAATATTTTTTAATCATGTATATTTTGACGTGTTTCTCGTCGGAACGAGATAACCTTCCGTGGTAAAAAGCCTACGTCACAGTCAAGTCCCCCAACTAGTCTATAGTAAAAATCACAATAATCCTTTGTTCCATTTCGACGCGAAAGATAGACAAACAAATAAGTACATTTTGATATTTAAAATATGAGTATGGATTCATATCTACATAATTACGAGGTATTTTTATTTCAATATTATCTTATCTTTTGTCCACTATGCTTATTGACAATGTTGATGAAATTATTATTTTAATTATTTTTTCAAAGGACAAACATTTTTCAACAACATAGTTTCCGTATACTTTAAAAGTTAGCTTGCTATAAATATTTAGGAAAAAAACGAATAGTCACATTACCTAAATATAGGTCTTTGAATAAAATGAAACACTCTGTGTATAATCAAGGATGACAATCAATGGCAATAATATAGTAGGAGAGCTAGCAAACCATCCGACTAACCCATTACCGAAAAATAAATTACTGTAATAATAATATTTTATTATGTATCTTCATTCTTCATACACCTATAAAAACGGTTCGAATAATAAGTTTATAATAAATATCTGTTAAGATAAATAAAATTTATACTTTACATATAAGCCTGTTATGGTTGATTTTAGTTTTACAAAACTTTAACCTTGTGGAAACATTACTACTCCTCACAATCCCGATGACAACTTTACTAGTCTGGTACCTACATATTTGCACCCTTAAAAAAAGTTATCATTTTTTTTACGCTCTAACATATGAAAATTACAAAATATTTGAATTGTAGCCTTGGAGTAGATAAAATGAAAGTTTTTTTCTTATTTAAAAAATTCCAATCCCACGTGGGGTCCTCATTTACACGCATATCCTCATTTACACAATCCATCCATATCTTTTTCGGTCTTCCCCTACTCTTTTTATCCTTCCACGTGCATTCTTTCTCTTCGTAATATAATTTTCTCGACATCACATGTCCATACCATGCCAGCCTATTGCACCTCACCTTTTCTATTACTACGCTACCTTATCCCTTCTAGTCACACCACACATCCATTATACACATTTAAGTCGCATGCACTTTCCTTTCATCCATATTGCCGTCGTTTTAAATGAGTGAGCCAAAGTACCGAAAATAGGAGCAGACCGGTAGGTAGGTACATCATCTATGTATACTAACAGTGATAATATCTAACAGTGCATTATCGCATATGCTTCACTGGTTTAACATTAATAATCTGGCTTTAAATGCCAAGAAGACAAAATATATGCAGTTTTTATTACCTAATGTAAAAAGACAGAATTTGAATTTGTATCTCAATAACGACACATTAAATACGGTAGATTCCACGGTCTTCTTGGGATTGACATTAGATTCGGATCTGCAATGGGGTCCCCATCTCTCGTCTCTTGCGAGTAGACTGAGCTCAGCTGTTTTCGCTGTTAGAAAAGTCAAGCAGCTAACGGACATTGATACTGCCAGACTTGTTTACTTCAGTTATTTCCATAGCATTTTATCTTATGGTATTTTGTTGTGGGGTAATGCAGCGGACATTAAATCGATATTTATTCTACAAAAAAGGGCCATTCGGGCTATTTATAACATAAGCGCTCGTGATACTCTCCGCGGACTTTTTATAGGAATTCTTACGGTTGCTTCGCAATATATATATTGTAACATTGTTTGTTCGGTAAAATATTAATTGCTATTCAAAGCACAGCGACAAACACAGTATAAATACAAGAAATAAGGATAAGCTTGTAACACCCAGTTTTCGCCTACAAAAGGTAAACAGGGCCTCAAGTCTGCTATTTTACATGCAATTGTCATTGTGAAACAATGCAATTTTAATTCAATTACCATTGGTCCAAAATTTGGTAGTCTACTAAATTTACAATGGTCGATCAATGGTCTTGTCATTGGATTGTAATTGAATTGTAGTAGAACAGGAATTGGTATTGCCATTAGCTAAAAAAGCGATCACCGAAATGAGTTTTAGGCTAGTTTCGATTATATATGTTATCAATTTATGTTTTAAAGACTAAGCATTATGTAAAATGATCATAAAAAGCCATAAATATAAATTTTAAATGCAATATAAATAATAAATCCTCAAAAATAAATAAGTTTCATCTGTAACTGTCAAATTGACATTAAATATCAATGTCATTTCACATTTGATAGGCCAATTATTTATTCGCGGACGGTCGTGGTATAAATTACCTACTGTACTAGCATACATAATAATGGTGATAGTTATAGTTAATAGTTATAGTTAATAGTTAACAGTGATAGATCAGTGGTCATTAGAACTGTCAAAATATTAACAGACTACGCAATTCATCCGATCATTGCCTTGTCATTACGTACGGGACTACCAATTATTTGCAAAGTGTCATTGAAGTGTAAGTGACACACCATCGGAAGACCATTGAATTAGTAGACTACCAAAATTGCAAAAAGTAGCAATTACGATGTCATTGATAGACAATTGTAACACCATTGCAATAGCAGACTTGAGGCCCAGATCGTTTATGGGGCAAGGTGTACGCATGTATAATAAAATTCCACAGTCCATATTGAACTTGAATTTGAGGCAATTTAAATCAAAAATTAAAAGTACGTTGTTGAATAAAGCTTATTACACTATAGCGGAATACCTGTTGGATGTAAATGTGTAGGACTAGTGACTGGTTGTGTCTCACGTACGATAAATAGATAAATTGTAATACAATATTGTTACCAAATATTTTTTTTGAAAAGAGCAACTGTTGAGTATCTCGCCGGTTCTTCTCAGCAGAACAGCTTTCCGAGCCGGTGGTAGTTTACTCACAGACTTACAGACTGACTTTTAATTTTGATAATGTAAAAATGACGATTCAAAAGAGCTTGTAAAAGTCTATTTGAATAAAGAATATTTTGATTGATTGATATGGCAAATTCAGAGAAATAAGAGGGGCCACCAAAGTCTGTTCTGTGACTTTGGTTGTTCTGTGTTCGTGCGGCTAAGCCTACAGCCCCGATAATATAACATAGTTCATAGATTATACACTTATATACTGGTACATAGTTCGCTAGCTCTTAGACTAGCTCTTACTTACGCACACATGCAAATACGAAATATTTATTATAAGGTGCCATGTGACACAACTTCGCGCAGTTTTTTTAGCAAGTCAAATGCAGACCAGGGGTTAATGGACAAAAACTTGAGTATGTAAGGGAATATGTATATCTAGGGCAGATTATATCTATATCTCTCAGTGACCAAATGTCCAAAGAAATTGATAAAAGGATTGCTACTGGATGGAAACAATTTTGGGCTTTGAAAGAAATTATGAAAAGCAAAGAGCTAGGTGTTAAGAAAAAGACATTCGATACCTGCATTCTCCCCTGCATCACTTATGGTTGCGAAACCTGGGCGTTGACGAAAAACCATAGGGATAAACTTGCGAAATGTCAGAGAGCTATGGAGAGGAGCATGCTAGGGTTAAAACTAAAAGATAAAGTAAGGAGCATAGATATTAGGTGCAAGACAAAACTGACCGATATCCTATTGCGTATCGACCAACTGAAATGGAGATGGACTGGACATATGCTTCGTAGTAAATTGGAAAAATGGAGCAAGCAGGTTACTGTTTGGTACCCAAGGGATGGCTTGAGAAGCCGGGGTCGAAAAGTGAGAAGATGGGAGGATGATCTAAAAATGACATTAGGTCCCCTTTGGTTAAGAGTGGCGGCAGATCGGAAGCAATGGAAGGCATTGGAGGAGGCCTTTGCCGTAAGGCACACCGAGCAAAGAGACATTTTGTAGAAATTATTTATGTATAAGTTATGTTTAATTCAAAACTGTAAAAGTTCGGAAATAAAAGGCTTTATTATTATTATTATTATTAAAAATAAATGGTTTTTAAGCATGCTAACTTCTATAAATAACTTACAAAGCAAAGATTCAAACATCTATATTATGTCAATTGATTATAAAAATACAGATTATTAATTATTTTGTCTCCTAACATTTAGTAAAATATTATTGTCAGAGAAAAATGTTGCATTTTTAGAAACATTAGGTTGATTAATCTCATTAGTATTTTTTTCTTTGGGCACATTATAATTTTAACTGATTTTCATCTTGTAACAAGTCCAGGTGTGCTTGGCATAGGCTTGGGGGGGTAGTGGGGGGACAAATTTTAAAGTATTGTGTGCAACAAAAACTATAAACAGTTTCTTTTTCATCAATAAAGCCTCTTTCTTCTTTGTTTCTCATCCTTCCATTATTTTAGTGGCATTCTATACATAATTGAATAATGTAAAATCTTTGTTATTGTAATACTTTCACTACAACTTATCTTAACACTTGAACTGGCACACTCTTCCTTCTTGGTCGTCTGGGACTTTGAACAATCTCTTTTCCATTTACTTCTTGTAACTTCTTCCTGGTTGTATTTTCTTCAAAATCGCCTTTTGGTGTTTGGATGCTTTTGCGTCTACTTCTTGTCATTATAGGGTAATCTTTATCTTCAAAAGCCAACTTTAGTTTCCTTCTGGACTTGTTATCCTTATATAAGTTTCTTGGAGTTCATGGTCTGACTGGTTGAACAGTACAACCTTGATGGATTTCTTCGAGGACTTCACGTTTGACTTGAGGTTGCTACGGGCAGGCGTAGCACCTAAGTTAATAGGTGTTAATGGCAGCACACCCTGTTAAAAAAGATATTTCATATTGAAAATCCAAATTATATGATATATATATAGACAAACATGATATTACTGAAGCAGAAATGTGAATGTTTGTATTTATAACACTAGTGAAGGATTCCAAACAATCTTTGTGATTATATTACTTTTACGTGTTTATCCTTACTGAAACAAATATCAATCAGTCGATAATAATTCAAAACTAAGAATAAATAAATATTTTAGGACATTAACACTATAGTTTATACACCACACATATATAGCTTTAAATACAAACATATAATAAATACAAGCACCATGACTGGAGTACAAAACATTTGTGCTTATCACACAAATGAATGTCTTCAGCGGGACTCGAACCCGCGTCCTGTGGCACAGCATATTGACTGCGAACTGGCAACCGGTACTATCTCAATTATGACAACTTTACAGGATGAAGAAAAAACTTCTTTGAGTCATTAATATAGCATCTAGTAAATTAAATAAAAGGGTTCGCTCTCGCTTGTTGTGGTTGACACACGTGTAGTGAGATTTTTCAGCCTTTCTTATAAGAATTATTGTTTTGTAAAGTATTAAAATAGTTGGTTTTCTGTGTATTTGTGTGTTTTAGGTGGTGGTAAGTAGTTTAATTGTGTATAGTGTGTATAATTAGTTTTATAAGGCGTTGCAATGGATGGTGACCCTCCTCCGGATCCACCGGATACTGGAGGTGGAATAAATTTAAGGGAAATTCCTATTTTCCGTAAGAGACCAGGCGATAACGATATAGATGCAGTCACTAATAAAAAAACCAAAACAGACCCTAATTTAGCCACTCCTTCCATTCAAAATGTATATATTCACCCAAGTATGATAGATGGTCCCAAATCATACTGTAATGATGACAAAGGTCCTTTCATTGTACATGTCTCACGGGAAGTTGCAGACCCAGCAGCAGGAACTACTGTACGGGCTATTAAATTCGGCCAATTTTTACACCATAATAAAATACAGTCTATAGTTTTTTGGTCGAAACAAAATCTCTGTCCAATTCACTTCAGCTCAGGCTGCAAATGAATTTCTAGTTAACCCCTTTTTAAAATTGGCAAAGTATGTGGCAATCATCCCAACATATAATATTACAAGAATGGGTCTGATTAAAGGTGTCCCGGTAGACTGGTCAATGGAGGAGCTTGCTGAGTCTATAGAACTTCCTACTGGTTGTGGAGCAGTAATGAAAGCGCGAAGACTGAATAGAAATAATGTTAGTGAGAGTGTTGTAACATGGGTTCCGACCCAATCTGTTGTCATCACATTCCGTGGACAAATGTCCTGTAGAAAATTATAAACTTCCTACTATACAATGCCTTAGCTGTTGTCGTTTTGGACATATTAAAGCCCAGTGTAGATCGAAGCCTAGATGTTACAGGTGTGCCCAACCTGGGGATGCGTGTGATATCCCTAAGGAAACTTCAACATGTTTATATTGCTCAGGTAAACATTTTGCCATTGATAAGGATTGTCCTGAGTTTTCTAGACAGCAAGCCATCAAAATGGTAATGTCTCAAGATAATGTGTCCTACATGGAAGCCTCGGCTCGCTTTCCTCCCGTCCAAAATCCTACTCAGAGGTAGCTAAGGAAATGTTTACCCCTCCTGCATATTCCAATACTCAATCTCACTCAACTGTTCCCTCTCCTTCACAAACAAGATCCTATCGCCAAACTTTTGTCCGACAATCTCGTCCCAGGGCCCCAATGGGTAAGGGATATGATAAAGAAGCCCATCAAGCCATTACTGGCAGTTGTCCATCCTCCTTGTCCAATGGTTGTGCTCTTAACAATAATGTTAATACCCCTTCAGAACAGAAATCCCTCTAGTAATTATTCTTTCAGAAGCTTTAATTAGCATTATCTCAATGTGTGATGAACTCCCCCTACCGCCTAACGTTGCCCAAAATCTTTCCCAACTTTTTAAGATCGTTAACAATGGCCCTTCTCCACTTTCTCCAATGGAACAGTAAAAGTATAAAAAACAAAAAACACGAATTACTTTCCATTATTAACCTGGTTGTTGCCTAGTTCTCGTTTTCGAGTTACAGGTTTCACCTGTTTGAGGGATGACAGAAGTGATGGGTTCGCAGGTAGTGCCATCCTTATTCGGCACTCTATTCCTTCTCCTCTATTTCTCTTCCTTCTCATAGCCAGCACATTAATTTAATATTTCATTCCTATCTCTTTATATTCCCCACCCTTCCTCTGCCCTTATTCCTGAGCTACACTATCCTACCTGCCCTCCCCAGTCCATGTCTGGTAATGGGGGACTTTAACATTCATCATATTATCATGTGGGGTTGTTATTATTGCGATGGGGTTTCTCCTTTGTTGGTTGACATGTTGGATAACCTAAACATGTGCATATTAAACGATGGTTCTCCAACCAGAAGAGTGCTTCCAAGTCAGAACCCCAAGACAGCTGTGGACTTATCCTTATCTTCTCCCTCTCTTGCTTCTCAACTATCATGGTCCACTCTTCCATCCACCCATGGTAGTGATCACTTTCCCATCCTCATTTCTATTTATAGCAAAATTTTACCCCTTCTGAATTCCCAACCCCTACTACCACATAACCTAAAGAAAGCAAACTGGGCAGACTATGGTTATTCGGTCGATTGCATGATTGAAACTCTTCCGGAGATTGTAAATAGTGAGAATATCGTGTTTTGTTACAACCAGTTTGAGAAATTCTTTGGTCTTCATAATTTATTACAATTCTAAATATTTTTAAATCATCAGCGTATAAGGCAAATTTTGAATTTATGATTGAATATTTGATATCGTCTATAAATATTAAAAATAACAATGGGCCCAAGTGTGAACCTTGAGGTACCCCTGATGCTGGTTTTATGATTTTTGATCTAAAACCGTTAAGGACTACAGTCTGAGATCTGTTAGTCAAGTACGAATTAATCCATGTTAAAAGATTTCCGTGTAAGAAAAAATAATGTTGTAATTTAAAAAGATTCGTGGTCAACTTTATCGAAAGCTTTGCTAAAATCGGTATAAATGACATCGACTTCTGTGCCCGAACTAATTTTACTTAAGATGTCTTCCACAAATATAACGAGATTTGTCACTGTGGATCTCATTTTAAGAAAGCCATGTTGGTGGCCAGTTAGCACCTGCTTTATGTGCCAATAAAGATTAGGATAAATCAATGATTCGAAAACCTTAGCTATAGTTTGACTAACTGTTGAGCTAACTAATAACTGTTGAGTTTCCTGCGGCTCTTTTCAGCAGAATAGCCAAGCTGTTGGTAGCTTACACTCAGACTTACATACAGACACTTAATTTAAGTTCTATTTCAAAATGACAATTCATTAGAGCTTGTAAAATATTAGAATATAGTGTATTTTAATTTGAATGGACAGATTTTGATGTGGCTTAAAGAATTTCTTGACATAAATAACTAGACCTGAACCAAACCCAGGACCTCCAGATCTAAAACTATAAATGTCCTAGACTACTGAGGAAGTTAAACTTAGGAATAATATAATATTAACATTAAGTTAATTTGTTGCAATATTGTCTCATAATTTTTTATAATAATTGGTTAAAAATACCTGTACAGATTCAGGCAAAGGCTCGGAGATTTTCTCCCGTGTGTTGCACATTTCTGTCATTCGCTTGATCTCCACACTTTCCATTTGACATAGATCATCATCTAACAAACCTGGAAATAAATTTTATTTCGTACAGTCAACCTCAGGTGAATGAGAGTTGCCAGGAACCTCTAGAAGAGAAAGTTGTTTTTAATTTACAGACTTACTGTAACTCTATAAAAAACAGTCAAGCAAATTAAACTCTTCTATTTATCTTAACTCTGAAAGACTACTAACATTGTTGTTTTCTTAAATATTGAGGAACAAAAATGATTTCACTGGTAGTGAAATTCTAATACATTATGTTTTACTACACATTTTAAATCTTACTGCTATGAGAAAACTACATTACAATAATAAATACACTCCATATGTTAGTCCCTGGATAATCAACACTCTTATCTAATTTCACTAGTTACACCATTGTTTATAAAATATAATTATACTAGCGACTCGGCCTCGCTTCGCTCGTGCTCTTCCCTAGATTTAGCACAGGCAAAGCCGCGGGATCGCCTAGTTATGCACATAAACCTTCCTCTTGAATCACTCTATCTATTGAAAAAAACCGCATCAAAATCCGTTGCGTAGTTTTAAAGATTTAAGCGCACATAGAGATATAGGGACAGAAAAGGCGACTTTGTTTTATACTATGTAGTGATAAGAAAAAAGATAAAACATTAAGTAAATATTAAGATGAATTGCCTAAGTATCATGTTTGGAAATTTGAAATTGTCTAAGTATTCCTTTTAAAGTTATGTTATATATGTATATTATAAAAGTTTTATATTTAATATGTTACATTGAGTTATGTTACCTTCTCTTAACTTGTGTTTCATTTCTCTCCTTGCATTGTCCTTACCCCTGGATATAGTGACACATGGACTTATTTTTTTTGCTACCTCTGCAATTTGTTGTGGTGTCATTAACATTTCAATAGGTTTAGGAGCTCTTAACTTTTCCTCCGAACTTGTTTCACTCTTTGGAATGGTGTTTTTAGGTGTGGAAAATTTATCATTTTGTTTTGATTTTAGAGAAGTTTTAACTTTATCTATTAGTGGTTTTTCATTGGTATCTGAATCAATGGAAGAGGCTGATGACAACTTAACTGGACTAACATCCTTTCTACTTTTAGTAGTCTTACGATCTGGTCTAGATCTTAAATTTCTTAGTTCATTTTGTTTTGGAGCAGACTTAGGTTTTGCTCTACCTTTATCTTTAGTTGTGTTTCCTATTGAATCATTTTTCTTTTCTGTCTTCTTTGGTGCTTCTAATGTTGGTTTTGCTAGGTTTTTTAAAACTGGGTTGAACATTGCATTTTTTGGAGCAAAAGATTGGAGATCATTTTTAAGTTGTTTATTCTCTTTAGTTATTTTTGGTATAGGCTTGGGAGGTGGTGGGGGGACAAATTTTAAGGCATTGTGAACAACTCCAACTATAAAAGGTTTCTTCTTCTGCAATATAGCCTTTTTCTTCTTCTTTTCTTTTTCTTCCTTCCATTTCTCTAGTTGAAATCGTCTGTGTTCCACCTTTGATTGAATGTCTTTCACTGGTGTTGGATCTGCCGGTTCTGGAAGATTTCTAATCCTATCAAAAACTGATAATCTTAGATTTTTCCTTTTCTTAATGTCATTCTCTAACCGCTTCTTTACCTGCAAATCACGAATACTCTATCAACAAAGTGATATTACTATTACTAAGTAAATGTATACAAAAGCTTGACAAATTATATACTAAAACCTTCCCCGAGCACCACTCTATCCATTGGTAAAAAAGCATGAAAATCAGTGCAGTAGTTTTAGAGTTTATCGCGGATTAGACTTTGGCGGCGAAAGATTTTGTTTTATAATGTGTAGTGTTATTTTTTATACATTAGACACTAGGGTGGAGCGAAAAATATTTTTTTTTTAATTTCGTTATTCCTGTATTACCAATGGATGTTCGACATTAACAGAGATCTTAAAACAAAATTTTATGTTTCTATGTCAACATCTTAAGGTGGCGCATCATATTTTAATTTTTAAGAAAAGTACAAATTTTAGCTTTATCTAAAGATTTTATTAAAGCCAAATTTTTTGCTAAAATTTAAATGCTAAAGCCTAAAAATAATAATACTACTTTTAACATAATAATAAACAAAATTAGGCCTTAAAATTGAGTCTTAACTTTCGAAATCAGAAGCTACAGACTCTGATTTTTGCCTAAAAAAACTATGTCGCATATTGGTATGTATTGCCTTGACTTTATTCTAGAACGAATGAATCCATCTCTGGATTCTGGTCCACAAACAGATGCCGAAGCCTCAGTTACGAGCTTGACGCACCGTTTCACTGCGTGAGTGTCGCAAGGATACTTTTCAATTTTAAATAACTTACCGCTATGGAGATCATGTCTGGCATTTCCGCGTCACTATATTTTACAGTCATTATTAGTGTTTCTGTCATTTTTCATTTGACCAGTTAACTAATCATAATAATGTAATGCATGAACTTTAATATTTGGAAACTGAAACTCTCGGACTTTCTTTTCTTTACACTCTTTTTTTGCCTTTAAAACTCTACAGAGAGCCAGACCTTTTATGTGTAATTCGTCGTCTTGTAACATAGGTAAAAATTAGTTTTCGGATGTACAAAGAAGGAATTTCTCTATATAGTTATTATAGCAATGCTTTTCAGGTCTTCTGGCAAATACAAACATACTTTAATCATGTTAAAGATATGAACTGGACCATGTTTGAAAACGGTATTGACTAACAACGTTAGTGCGTAAACTTTCGTGATAAAATTGGCTAGTTCTTTTAAAGATTTAGTAGGTTTAGCTGTTACAATATATATAAATGAAGTATCCTAGTAGCGCATGTAAGCCACCGAGAATTTGCGAGTCCAGTCCAGAATCTTTATTGGTAATGTCTTGTGAGACTGTACCAGTAGAAATTGCTGATATTATATTTGCATTCTGCATGTTTGTTTTCTTGTTTCATTACTTAATTTCTTCACACTCTTGTACTTATTTTAGTATGAAATCAATCTTGTAATGATTTGTTTTGACTTATAGTGGGAATAGATGCTTTATTCCAATTTATTTAATGTTGTGTAAACTCTGCGACAGGATGGACTTCCAATTACACGTTATTACACATTAAATAATATGTATTCTTCTATTCTTATTATAATTATATATTCCACAGCAAATATTACCAGCAATACTTTCAACAACAATTATATTATTCAATCTATACTGTCCGAAGTAATGAATCGAAATGTGTCACTCACCGATTAAACAGAACTTATAAAACCTTATCCTACCCATTTTACAGCGCCATCAGGTACAACTCCCAATAAAGTAAATTGATAATAGAATAAAAATAGTCAATACCAGTCCATATTCATTATCCATTAAATACATAGAAGTTAACAGTCGGCCTTCCTGCCATCTCACGTCCCCGTGAGATCGTTTTTACATAAAATCAGGTCTTCCTTCTTATTTTAGTTTCATTTTAACAGCATGGCATGGCAACAGCATTCTTCTTCGTGTACTTCATTGCTGGAGGTCGTGTTTATCATGAAATGATTTCACCGATGTATACAGCTTTAGCTTCCTACATACCACTCAGTCCGCAACTTGTCTAAGGGCAGTCTGAATATTAAATCCCGTTTTATTTTGAATGTGATCGTACCAGCTGTTAGGTGATCGGCCGTGTGATCTTTTGCCTTCGATCTTGCCTACTACAACCAGTTTGTCCAGATTGTCTGGTCTGGTTGTCTCCGAGCAATGTTAAAAAATAACTTAGGATTCGTTGGCAGATCGTCTTAAAGAAACCTTCAGTTGGTCGAGATTCGACTTGTTGGTCCTTTTGCTGTCCACTGTATACGCAATATTCTTCTATAACACGTCATTGAAAGTCTCGATCTTTCTTTTTCGGTCAGCTGCACGCATTGATCATGATTCGGAACTGTACAGATATATTGAGAATATCACCCTGCTCGCACGAGTTTGGTCTTAGTGGTATTCACACACTTCTGTTTTGCCAGATTCTTGTTAACTTACTCATAGCTGCTTTGGCAACAGTATTAACAACAGATTTGTTACATTTCCATTATTTCCACGGCATATAATCAACAGCATAGAAAAGCATAAGTAACAGAGACTTGTCTCATTAAATATTCTTGAACGACGTAGAACTATCTCTATTAAATCCACATCATAAATTTAAGTGCATAGAATAGCATAAGTAACAGACTTGTTTCGTCTCTACTACATCCACAGCATAAAATCAATGTCATAAAATAACATAAGTAACAAAGACTTGGTGCATCTCTATTACACCCACAGCATAAAATCAATGGCATAAAATAGTATAAGTAACAGAGACTTGTTTCATCTCTATTACATACACAGCATAAAATAGCATAAGTACTAGAAGCTTGTTTCACCTCTATTACATCCACAGCATAAACTAGCATAAGTAACAGAGACTTGTTTCATCTCTATTACATCCACAGCATAAACTAGCATAAGTAACAGACTTGTTTCACCTCCATTACATCCACAGCATAACCTAGCATAAGTAACAGAGACTTGTTTCATCTCTATTACATCCACAGCATAAACAAGCATAAGTAACAGAGACTTGTTTCATCTCTATTACATCCACAGCATAAAATTGCATAAGTAACAGAGACTTGTATCATCTCCATTACATGTACTGCATAAAATCAACGGCATAAAATAGCCTAAGTAATAGAGACTTGTATCATCTCTATTACATCTACTGCATAGTACAACAACTGCACAAGTAGTAATTAGAAACCAAAGCATTAACTCAGATAGCCCAGCATACATACATACATTCTCTCGAGACCAACTCGACGTTGGTTAAGAATTGCATAAACAGTCTGAACATCCTGGGTACATCCAACAAGGTTACCCTCAGAAGGGTTCCATGTCACTTAAGTATAGATGGGAACGAAAAGGCAGGTGACTTGGCAATAATAAGCTCCGATATTCCTCAATGCAGCAGTCAGCCATTTTGTGGTATGGTAACAACACACATTTATTTCTCAAAACTTACTGCAACCTCAAAGCACTTCTTGCAAAACTTACTGTAACCTCAAAGCTCACTCGTGTGGTATGGTAACAACACACATTTATTTCTCAAAACTTACTGCAACTTCAAAGCACTTCAAGAGTGGCAATCCACCTCTGGACACTTCTTCTAAAGCGCTAATTAAGGGATATTGCAAAAACTTTACAAAAGAGTTACTCCAACTCAATAAGTATAAAAACAACGCAGTAACCAGAATACTCATTGGCCAATGCATCATGCAAACTCAATAAACATATGTTCACTCTCGGCCTCAGTTAGTTCGCAATGTGCAGACTATGTCATAAGACAGGAATCTGCTATGCACATCTTCTGATCGCTCGGACCACTCATGCACCGCAGAAGTATCTATCTAGGGCAGCATATTATGCAACCTGATTGGAAGTTCCTAAAGTCGAAAGGACTCTGTAGATAACTCTAAGTTCACTCTAAAAGAGTGACAATGGATCAACACTAGTCGACATAGCTAGGGCCGACCTCAGCACCACATCCAACAAATTCAATAATAACAACAGCATAAGTAACAGAAACTTATTCCTTATCTATTACTTCCAAAGCATTAATAATCTAGTAAAATATCAACAGTTTCAGCAAAACAGCAATATTTTCTGCAGAGTCCACATAAAAATCTGCAAATTATATGTATATAACAAAACTAATATTCTCCGTTATAATTAACTAATCATTTCCAACAAATGATTGCAAAATAATTCATTTCATTATTCACGGTTATTAAAACCAACGTACAAAATGCACCACGTTTCGATTACAATTTTAAGAATGTAATATCTGCTATAATGATAAAAACTTTGCAACAAATCATACAAATAATATATATAATTCACGAAATTAAAAAGAAAACCTTTTAAAATGTGCCCGAGCTAATTAATAAATTAGCTAATAATAAAATTAACCAAATTACTTCTTTTATTTTTTTGAAAAATATATGTGATCACTTTATCAATTTCTTCGTGACACTTGATTGGGTACTAGCATATCACTGGATACTATAGTGTTCGGTACTATATATATAAATCAATAACCTGTCAGGACATACGAAACTATCCATTTGTATTTGCTGGATTTGGTTCTTCTTTAAATACTTTAATTATTCTCATAAACTCTGACTCAATGGCGTCTACGGCACAATATAGCTATGAACATAGATGAAAACCAGTGTTCTGCAAAATAATTGTTTCAAACTAATTTTCCTTTATTATTTTTAAGTCTGTATCTTTGTTCACATAGACAAAAACAATGGATCTCCACTTGTTAGTCATGTACTACGTACTTATTTTTGAGAAAATAAATGTCTTTTTTTAATTGTATGTTTCACTGAACTTCCATACTTAACCAATTTCATACCTTACCCTTTACCCTTACCCTTTCTGTATTCAGTTCAACTACACACTTATTTGTAAAACATCACCTAGCGCCACTCGTTACAAAGACAGTTGATGCAAATTGAACACGGGTTAGTTGAATTCCATAGTAAAAAAAACCGAGTTTGATTCAGCTGTACGCTGTTTTGTAAAACGTTTTTAATGTTGCTTGATCGCAAAAGCGTGCTCAGTTGAGGCGAACTAAGCACGGATTTGTAGAGTTGGTTAGTAATACAAAACCGTGCTGGTTTTTGCCGCCAACTGAACACGGAAAGTGAAATACGCGACACGGAATGATGCATGGAGCTTTTAATTACTTTATTTTAAATGTATGCATTCGTTTAGAATAATTTATTTATTTATCTTATTATGAACACCAACAAGAAACACACAAATATATCATATCTAAAAATAGCGTAAATGTATTCTCTGATTACAAGTGTTCCACACAATGCAACATTTAACATAGTTAACTGAAACACACGTTACGTTACTTAACTTTCCGCCAGAATATGCTAAAATTAGAAATTCTTAAACCACAATAATAATAGCATACCCATTTTCTTAACGTCATATTTTTTTTATTAAATAACTACCTACTTCATTTTACAAGTAGCATTAATAAAACACTTTATTATTCATGTCTAAATCTCTCATTTTAATAATGCGATTTTTCTGTCGACATCATTATTACTAATACTTATTTAAAGAAATTAAAGCAATTTACATGGGTTTCTATTTTTACCAATTTCACTATAACTTAGTCAAAAAATTAATTTGTCTACCCACAGTAATTTCTAAATTTTAAATAATTTGTTATTGCTTCTTATTTTTAACGCTAAGCATAGGCGTATCATTAACTGTGAATCGTCAAAGTATAGCCCTGACCAAATACGTCCAATTAATAGTTTTCAATGAAATGAAAAATAATAACGCTAAGTACGATTATTTTGCACGGCAAGAGAGAAGCCCTCGCCACGTGCACCACAAGATACACTTTTAACGTTATTAACCAAATTATATCGTTTTATAATTACTTTGTAATACATCTGTGTCACATTACGAAAGAGTAGCTTTAAACCAAATGTTCTACAAGATACGAATACTAAAAGTTTCACTAACAAACACTTATAATGCGGTATAATAAAATAGATTACAAACTCCCTTTTGCTCTAAATAATAGGTTAAAAATACAGAATAGCCTTAATCAAATATTTCACAGCATACACACAGCTTTTGGAGTCAAAATTACATAAAACATTATATCAATATAAACATCTTTAAGAAAAAAAAGTTACATACCCACTTCTGAAGCTGTAAACTCTGCGACAGGATGGACTTCCAATTACACGTTATTACACATTAAATAATATGTATTCTTCTATTCTTATTATAGTTATATATTCCACAGCAAATATTACCAGCAATATTTTCAACAGCAATTATATTATTAAATCTATACTGTCCGAAGTAATGAATTGAAATGTGTCACTCACCGATTAAACAGAACCTATAAAACCTTATCCCACCCATTTTACAGCACCATCAGGTAGTCAATACAACTCCCAATAAAGTAAATTGATAATAGAATAAAAATAGTCAATACCAGTCCATATTCATTATCCATTAAATACATAGAAGTTAAGTTGGTGGCGAACATTTCACACAAGTCTTTCAAAGCAGGGTCTTTACCATGATTCAGTTCTAGCATCTCATTTCTTAACCATGAATAATATTTTAAATTGTCTTAATACATTGATAACACATTACCAATTATTTTTATTGAATTACCCAACAAAGAGCACCCGCAAAACCTTTTGGACTTTTTGGCATTTTACAGATGAAAATTAACAACAACTCCACTTTTTACACTTGTCCTTAGTTCTAATTGACGAGTGATTTCTAGAATATACCGTAAATATACTTAAAGACAACATGCAATAGTTAGTCAGAATATAAGTTTTATTTCATATAGTTACAATAACAATAAATTGCGATTCACCTTAGAAGTTAAAATTTATTTTTTTTGCAAATTACCCTCGTAGTGCGCCACCTTAAAATTAAGTCGTAGAGTCTTGATTTTTGGTACTAATAAACCTTTTACATACCGTCAACGATTGATGATACAGGAGAATGAAAATTTTAAAAAAAATTAAATTTGGTCAAATTCACTCCACCCTAATGAACACGACTTACCGCATGCATAGTTATGATAATCAATAATTAAGGGTTCTATGAGAGTACAAAATGATTAGGTAATATTAAAATGGAAACAGTACCCCGCCTGATACGCTTACAAACTGCACAGGTTTGTTTTTGTGTTTCATTTCATTCTGCTGCATTAACTTCCCGAAGTCGAAACTTTTCTCTGAAAATAATTAGTGTTACTAAATGTTAAGAAACAAAATAATTAATATTATAAAGTGTATTAAAATTCAAATTATATTATTATAGATAAAATGACATAATAGAACGAAACTTTGTTTTGATAAAGAAATTATTCTGTTACTAAAGCAATTTATTTTATAAAATTTCGTAGTAGAATTCATAATACTTACCCATTATATTAGATAAAACCTAGAAAAGAAAAAGAAAAGGATATAATCAACAAAAGCACCCACGGGCCACGATTTCAAATTTTTAACTGTCCTGTCACAAAATGTGAAAAAAACCATAGACAAGAGATTTCAAAATAACTGTCCATTTATATAATTTAGGTTTTTGGTATAATAAAATAAAAGATGCCTATTTGTCCCTGAATTTAATATTAAAACCATATATAACCTCCGAATTATATTATAGAAATAACAAATAATAACTAAGACAACAAGCTCTATAACAATAAACTTATGATGGTTTACTTTAATCTTATATTTATTATTATCATTGTCTTTATATAGAATAATATTCAATATTTTATAAAAGGAATTGTAACAAAAGATATTAATTGTAAAATTTATATATTGAATAACCAGAAACTGAAAAAAAGTAACATGGTAATATTATTTTAGCTTCCGGCTGTCCAAAACCTATTTCGATAATACTTAATCTACGAGTGACACAGATTTCCTATATACTTACTATACTCTATGGACACAGATTAAGTATTTTAGTTACTACGTAAACGAGTGAGTCGTTGTCGACTTTAGAGATAACGAAACGCAACCGTTTTCCTTACGACGAAAACTAGTCTTCGAAACGGTTCTCGTTCGCAACTAGTTGCAATAGAGTTGCGTGAAACGTATAAAACGAGGGACCCATTCAGCGTTCGGAACCGTACGATAATTATCGTACACATACGTACGATGTACGGTAGCATATTATTATCGTACGCAGGTCTGTATACCACGTGTAAAACATTTGGGCAGGGCTGGATTTAAACTCAATGCCGCCCCTGGGCACCGGAAAAGAACCCGCCCCAATATTGAAACTTTACTTAAACTTATAGTTTATATATTTTATTTCTCAAAATTAAAATCTCTAATTTATTGCAGAAACTTTAATATATGTTACATATTCCAAAAACATAAATAAATACTTGTTGTTTTTCCTAACAATTATAAATTTTGCATCAATTTTAACATCAATTTTTTCATAGGCAAACACGCCTAACTTTTTGTATTGCGAATTGGTCGATTAAATCTTCGCAATCTAAACGTTGAAGTACGTCGGATTCGATGCATAGAATAGCTAAGTTAGTATATTAACAGGGGCGTAGCTTGCCCTTGATGGACCCTGTATCAACATTTAGTGTGTGGCCAGTATAGTCAACCAGTGCTTTTTTGGTCATTTTTGTAGTCTCAGAAAAATATGGACATAATATTTTTGAAGAAAAATTTGCAAAAGTAATAAATAATCAAGAAAAAAGAAGTTTAGTTTTTTGCAAATATCTCAAAAACTAATCGAGATTTTTGAAATCTAAAAAAAGATTCAAAAAGAGAAGGAAATTTCCTAAAAAGTAGTCCTTACTCCCGGAACAATTTTGAAAAAAAAAACAAGTTTTACTTGCAAAACTTGAAAAAGTTATAAACAATTAACTAAAGAAAATAGGGGTTTAGTTTTTCGCTAATATTTAAAAAAACCAATTGAGATTTTTAAATCTAGAAAAAGATACAAAAAGAGGAGGAAATTTTCAAAAAAACAGTTCTTACTTCCGGAACTGTAATACCAATATTTATAATTTTCCTACGGCCGAAAACGAATGCTCTGGCTTTCGCAAGCCACATCTACTTTTATCATTAAAAATATTTAAACATAATATTTCTTTACCAACATATTATGTTGGGACATTATTAACACAAAAAGTACTAGACCAATTTTAACCACTATAAAATTTAACTTTGCAATTTTTATAGCGGGACTTGATGTTTTTCAATGATCTTCATACCATTCCGAATCAAATGACACCTCATTCTTATTTCTCCGAGACTGCTCAAAAAAGTTAACAAAACGCACTATAAATACTTTACAAAAATTTTCAATTTCGTATAATATTTTCATTTTTCCCGGGAAATTAAGCGTATGGCCTTAGAGTTCAAGTGAGATTTTGAATAGCACTTTATGAATTTTTGCTTACATGGGTTGGGGACCCCTTTACCCCCGGGGCCCCGTATAATTGATACGGCTGATACAGCGGTAGCTACGCCCCTGTATATTAGCAGTCATTGTAAAACGTAACAAACAGAAACTATCTTTTCAGATTTTGTCACGAATTAGCATTCGAAACGTCGCGACGTCCGCTCAATTTTTTACGTCCGTCGGACATCTTTTTCAATTAATTGTATATTTATACTCAAAATTAAAAAAAATATTAAGTACTCGAGTTTACTAATTAGGGGCCATTCATTTATTACGTAAGACAATGTATGGGGGGAGGGGGGTCGAACATGTCTTATGTTTTCTTACAAGGGGGTGGGAGGGAGTCTCGATAGTTCTTCCGTAAGATCAAAAAAAGCGCAAAGTTAAAATTATACTTTGAAAAAGCGCGGGCCACCGAGCGGCAGGTACAGCTGTACCTTTAAAATTATAAATAAACACTTCAAAAATTGTTACTTTGAAAAATAAACATTAAAATAAACCAAAAGTGTATTCATTTTTTCTTACGTAATAAATATTGAACAGGGGGTCGGCCTATTCTTATTTTTTCTTATAATAGGGGGGGGGGGGGGGGTCAAAAACTAGCGAAAATAGTCTTACGTAATAAATGAATGGCCCCTAAGACTAAAAAAATTTGTTTGCCTTTCAAAGTTTTGCCGCCCTAAAAAATTTGCCGCCCTGGGCACTCACCCCGACTGCCCCTAGTGTAAATCCAGGCCTGCACTTGGGTTTCAGTGTTTTGTTGATTTGACAGCGGTGGTTTAAAAAAGATAAACTATAGAGTACTTGCATGCATATCAATATTACAATTTATATGATTTATTTATCTATAATATACATTATCCTAAAAAATACGATAATTTCGATCCATGTACGATAATTTTACGCCCCTGGTACGATAGTTAGTCCACTTCAAGTTGCTAACGCTGGACCCATTTTTTTGACATGTTTCATGGAGTGAAATGGTTCTCAATTGTAAATAGTCGTTAGAACTGCGACGCAAGAAGAGTAAATTTATCATCTACTAATATTATAAATGCGCAAATTTGTGTGTCTGTATGTTAATTAATCTGTGATTTCGATTTTCCCAGAGAAAACGTCAGGCACCATTCAACATGGGCTTGAAATACGCTATCAATAGCTAGTCATAGCTGAAATATTGCTCTAATTGTAGTGTTATTGCTATTTTAGTTTCGTTTTATATGTACATTGTGTAACTCATAAATTAGTCGAAAATGGATACCTACGTTTATCTTAGGATACTTCTGTTATGGCGTTTGTTGATCACTAAATAATTTCGTTCGGTTGATAATTTACTTTCCGTTTGATGTCTAATTTTCGTTTCTAATCGTCTATTTTGTTCGTGTTTACGTGTTTTTTCGAAATGGTTAAAAAGAAGCCTAATTCAATTCGGATATACGACGATGAAGGGTTTAGGCGCCGCGCGGCTTGTATATGCGTACGGTCAGACGCCGAAACGGAGGTTAGCATGAAGTTATTCTAGAATATCAGTGATAGTAATGTGAATTTCGATACGATGATGTGTTTTGTGCGTAGGTGTTGCTTGTGACGTCTTCGCGTCGGTCTGACAATTGGATTGTGCCGGGTGGCGGCGTGGAGCCGGAGGAGGAGCCGTCGGTGACTGCGATGCGTGAAGTTCTGGAAGAGGCCGGCGTCATTGGCAAGCTAGGAAGATGCCTCGGAGTCTTTGAAGTACGTACATGATTATTATATTTGTTATAACCTCTTGACAGTACCACAAAGACATGTCAACATTGACCTCAATGTTGCAAAAAAGTTGATTGGGAAATATAACTGTAAGCTTGATATCTATTACTACCAAAAAATCATAAAAAAAATATTATTGTTTAATAAAATAAATACATATGAAAAGTTAATATATAACTGTTTATTGTTACATATATAGAGTAATAGTATTTAATAAACAAATATACTATCTATAATAATTACAATGTTAATCAAAATAACTATTGTAATTAAAATTCATTTGTATACCTAATTATTTATGAATTTATTATAAATAAAATACTTTCAAAAAATGTCAAAACAAAACATTGGCCAAGATTTCTAAGAATTGACTATCTTATATATATTTAAAACCACTTACACAACTCATTTATTAAAATCATAATGTAACTTATGCAATAGTTCAATAACCTCACCTTTGTACTCTGTGTTGCTAAGAGAGTAATAGTATGGTCTTTTCTACTTAGTATGTAGACAATAAATTTTTATTGTATTTTTACCTAAACACTTACTTATTATTATTTTATTCCAACTCTTCTGTATATTATGTCATATTAAATTTACTAATGTGGATATAAAATTGTTTATTAAATAATACTTTTTCATTCAAATATATAAATAAGTGTATCAAATAAAACACATTTTTTGTGTTTTATACAACTATATAATATATGTACAATGTATATTCATAGATATAGAAACGTAAATAAGTATTTTTTTAAAATAAAAATAAATACCGCACTTGAATAGTAATACTAGTATCCTAAAATTAGACCTGACTAAGAAGTTATCACTTCACAAAAAATAGTCGATATTTGGTTCAGACATTTATGAGTGAAACACGCAAATCAATTTTGTTCAATAATAAGTTGCTGTTATATGTATATTATTATTCATAATTTCTGTTAGCATATTTCCTTGTTGCGTTTCTAACTAACAATAAAGCAGTGTAATTGTTTATTGCTTTTCATACTTGTACTGTTGTTTGACACATCATCAACAGAGATGGTTTACATTCTTTAGCTTTTGTTTTACTAAAAATCTCATATGATGTTGATAATTATTACCTTATGAAGAAATAATTTATGTTAATAGTTTAAAAAAAGATATAAATGAGTTTCTTTTATTTTTTAAGAATATACTGGCCAAATATTGACAACTTATGGGTTTTTTTAATTATCTTCAAGAACAATGCTTTCCAACATAGGCACATGAGAGTGCATTGGAATTTATAACTGGTTTTTTTTGAGTGCATTATTCTTCTCAACCAATAATCTCCAGATGGCCCTTTAAATCAGGTTTCATTCAAGGTCTTCCGGGTAAATTATATCTTATGTCCTTCTAAGGGTCTCACTTAAACTATTTTATACCTAAAATCTAAATTAGTTCTACGGACTTTTAAGTTTGTTGATGACAAAGATACAAAAAAAATAATTTTCTCTTTACAATTGTATGGATTATTCTTTTTCTTTTGTTGCATCACTTGAACATTAGATAAATAATTTCTGAATCATTAATTTCATTTTTATGATCACATTATGTAATCATGAAACATAGTCACAATCTTATCTTTGGAAAGCAATAACGCGCCTACACAAAGTTTGTAACCTTTTAATAGGTTTTCATTATGTGTTTTAATCTTCTTAATGACTAGTAAGTTGGTTTGGTAAGTCCATTACATTGTGTCTCAGCAATTATGTGTTATGCTATTTAGACTGGATTACCTGTAGAAAATATTCACTTAATCTTATCTATATAAGGATAATTGATTGACTATTGTTAATCGTTTTTATATGTAATTTGTAACTACCTTCAGGTTTGTAAATATGTTATGAATTTATTATTACACAATATATTTTTAATACTAACTTTTTAATATTTACTTAGTAAAATTTTATATATTTTTAACATATTGATATTTTTTAGAACACATTATTTAATGTTTTTTTTTCTTTAGTATCTGTAGTGACTTGCCCGGTACATGTTTTGACAGATTCACTTCGTTTTATGTCAACTTATGGAAATTTGAAATTTTTAAAATTAAATATCTCAAAAACTACTAATTTCCTGCGCTCGCCCGTTTTAAGGTAGGTTTATTTACACCTTCTCCTCATTCACCCACTCTGCTTTCTCCTCAAATCGGGAGAATACAATGTACAACTGAGCCGACAATTGATCAATGAAAAAAAGTCATCTGTAGCGACGACTCTAAATTTGTAGTTTTTGGTTCAAAGAGAACAACGTTTGTTCGACGTAGGCTTAAAGAAACAGCATCAGTATCATGCATCGTTCCTTCAGTTATGCAGGACGGAGTATTTGTGATAGTTTAGGGCTGTTTCGGTGATTCTGCTACCGGGGGAAATCATGATGTTCCTGGTGGAACCCATCTTATAGGTCCCTAGTTTGTTTTTGAGCATGATAACGATGCGAAGCATACTTCCAAACTATGCCAGCAGTTCTTGGTCCAAAAAGAACAACAACATATCTTAAAAGTCATGAAATAGCCTCCACAGTCTTCAGACTTGAAACCCATAGAGATGCTGTGGGATGAACTCGATAGACAAGAGGGGAAAAGTTGACCTATATCTCAAGAACACTTGTAGAGATTATTACAAGATCAATGGCAATAAATTAGTACATCAACATTAGAAAAATTCGGTTTCATGATTTCCCAAAATCTGTCAGGCTATAATAAAAACCCAAAGAAGAACATATTTACAATTGAAAATTATGATTATTTAGTTTCAAGTGGTTGTTAATAAACCATTATGTAATTAATAATAATATAAATGAAATTTTAGAAAGGAGTAATAAAGTTTTATAACATTAAAATTTACTTTTATAGGTATTTGGTAGGTGTTCAAATACTTTTGGACGGTAGTGTACATGCATACTGCACATGTTCATATACATCAGGAAAAGGAACAAAAAAGTAGAAGAAAGCTGGCCGGCTCGACTGATCCACTGACGATTTTTTGTACCGCAGACTTAGAATTTTAAGCATATTTTAAATAATTTGTGTATAAAAAAATATTCGCAATTCGCAAATTCGCCGGTTTTTAAGTCCGTGGACTTTTAAGTGCTCCATTGGTGATTGAGAGTTTTGGGTCGGGAGTTCGTTGGCTTACCGGCGGTTTAGCTCGCAAATGGATCACCGTCTTTACAACGCACACAATTGTATAGAAGACAGATGTTGCTAAGGGTTGCACTGGCGTATAAAATAAGGGGCTGGGTTCCTTTCGATATTATTTTGTGTAACTATTATTATATAGGATGCACTAACCGGTAGAAAAAATATTTTGTATTATACAGCTTCAGTGCATAAGGCATTTTATGAAGTTAAACCACTGACCTCTATAATACCACTAAAGTAGTACTAAAGTAGTATTGATAGAGGTCAGTGAGTTAAGCACTTTTTCAACTTATAGAATCGTTATATTTCAGTCGGATCTTAGGAAAAAAGTATTGTAAGTACTTAAGATTTTTTTTATAGATATGTAAAAGGAATGTGTTTTAAGCATGGTCGAATAAACCACTATTCGTTCATGGTTTTAAGAATAAAAGAAATATTTAATTATTGCACGAATATTTATATTAATCTGAGCATCAAATTTCAAAATCAAAAGTATATTACTTTTAATGTACGAACTATTGATTCTAGAATCAAAGTTCCACCCCTCTTTTGTGAGAACTATTCTATAGTACCAGTTATTGTGTATTTCTGTGAGAATATAAGATTTTACTGGAGTAAAGGGTATGATCCGTAGTATTAACCTATCTAGTTTGAACGCACTCATCGATTAGCGAAGTTACTGCTTTCAATATGTATAGATAAAAAAAGCGTGTAAAAATTGTAATTGCGAGTGTATTTTAAGAGACATACATAGCTATACAATTGTGAACGGTTGGATACCGAAGTATGAGGGTTAATAGGCATAGCGAGTGCACTTGTGTCTGTGTGTAAACTTGTGCACTATAATATCTTCTGCGCAGTTGGCTTGTCTCAATGAGATTAGCCGCCATGGCCGGAATCAGTCTGAGAAGATTATTATTCCTTGTTCCCTTGATAGATAGTTAAAAAAAATAATAAACTAATATTATTAATGGTGAATATGTAATTATAACTCTCAAATTCAATTTGAGCAATGTATATCTCTAGTATATCTGGAGGTACTATAGCTTGTATTTTATAGCCAGTTTGTAACGATTAGCTGGGTTTTCTCAGAAATGAAGAAATCTCAGAAAACTTCTCGTCATGGGGGGTCAAAACTCACAGAAAGACAGCCAAAAAATCTAAAAACTATTGATGACGTATCATATAATGAATATTACTATATAATGGCTATTTCAATAAGATTTTCCAAAAAATTATTAACAAACAGATTCGACTAATATCTATAGAATTTAGTTATACATGATTATGTGTCTTCATATGTATATATATTAAAATCTTCTGTACGTGTGTATGTAATTGAACTCGTCCTAAACGGTTGGACCGACCGACCGACCGTTTGATGAAATGTATTGTGTGTTCGAGTGGATTCGAGAATAGTTTAGATTCACAATTCGGTCCACTACAAAATGTATTTTATTTTAATTTATTTGTATTTAGAAAATAAACGACATATTATTCAATTATTATACAGTTCGCGTCACGTAAAAAGAACGCTGGAGGAAAGTGGTGGGGGGTGTGTTTGCGCATGGGTATATTCGCTCACGAAATTACTAAGCCTATTCTTTAATTTTTAACTAGCCTTTCGCTCGCGACGTATATTGGTTATTGTTAGGTACATTGAAAAATATGTTAGATAGAACGTTATTAAATAGAATTCTATTAATTCATAAAATATGTTAGATTCAGTGTAGAATGTTTAATCTACTTACAAAAAATTTAATTAATTCAGTTAATATATATATTAACTGCATTATTATCAGACTCTCTCTTCATAAAACAATATACGTCAAAAATATTTTTCTCTATTTTTTATATAAAACTATTTTGTAATTAATAACTTTTATGTGCACGATGATATTTTGAACTGACGAACCAATAACGAGCCGGAAAGCATGCGGCGCGTGCCTCGCCGTCCCGCGCCCCGCGTCTTACCACCAAATTGCCTATAAATCTCCTCTGCGCAACTTGACAGCCAGCGTTCTTTTTACATGACGCGAATTATAAGTAAGTAAAGAAGTCGTTGCTAGGCAACGTTGTTTTGCGCATGCGTACTGAAACCTTTCGCCGGAAGTAAAAGTTTATAAATTCAATGTGAACAGGATCGGTTCCGCTAGTTATGTTTAAATAAGAACAGAAAGTAAATAATGTAGGTGTTATTTAGAATTTGAGTTTTATGTAAAAAATTTTTATCGAATTAAATTAAGGTAATACTTCTATTAAGTACCTATTTTACCAATACTATATTAACTTCTTATTATATTTATTTCATTTGATTGTAACTTTAAGAATTAAGCTTAATTCTTTAAAATATAAAGAAATTCATTAATTTGAAAATGTCAGTCTTATACAACAACGCCATCTTTTATTTACATGCAACGAGCACTTATTCCGCATCTTAACGCCTGTAAATCGACGTAGTTCCTCAACTGTTGCCGTAATATCTAATTAAGCGTTTTAAACTATACTTAAATGTTCTACGGGCGGTTCATTGAGTCTAATATAGCAGCGAGGAAAGTTGGCATCGTTGTAAAGGTCCAACAGTATTTTGCATCGGGACAGTTTCTAGATTCATATATAAAGCACAAATCCTGTCGTGTGTGGAATACTGTAGTCACATAAGGGCTGGTGCTGCGAAATGCCATCTGTCAGCCTTGGACTCGATTGAGAGGCAGCATTGCGCAGAGACTTATAGGTTACCCTACGCTGGTAAAAGCCAACTTACACAGCCTTGATAACCGACGTAGGGTTGCCAGCCTCTGTGTATTCTATAGGTAACATTTTGGACTTAATTCCCCCATACCCTTTTCATCATCAGACGAATTGACGAACGGCTGGTCTCCATCCTTATGTCGTGGACATTCCACCCGTCCGGACCAAGCGTTTCACTTCGTCATTTATGACACGTGCGGCTATGGATTGGAACAACAGGCAGGTTGCCTGCGTCAGTGTTTCCGTCCAATTACAATATGGGTGTCTTCAAGGCAAGAGTGAGTAGGTGACTACTAAATTAGTGCGACTTACAATCTACGACTGCGTTACCACTTATACCATCATATGATTACCACCAGGTGGAACGTAGTCAAGCATTAATTCAGGATGAATAAAAAAATAGAAAATCAAAAATATCCTAAGCCTTAACAAGAGTGATGAATGATCACTTCACAAAATTTTGTCAAAATCGGTCCAGTACTTTTTGCGTTGAACGTTATCATAGAAACAAACAAACAAACAGACAAATTAAACAACTGTTTTTTGGGTCTAAATATTGTAAAAAAAAGTCTTGTGTTAATAGATATTTAATGTATAGATTTCCCAGAGTTACTGTTTTATTATATGGTTAGATTCAGTTATTATGTTTCATGCATGTAAGGCTTCCAAGAATTCGTATTGATTATATCTCCACCGCCCACGGCCTCTCATCGCCTACGTAAATTTCTTCCCATCCTTAGCAACGCCATAGCAACACCCCTAAACCAGACATGCGCAAGATGCCTGAGTCCAGCATCGATAGAGCTAGCTCGACATTCTACTCTCTGAGCTGACACTGTGATGACGGATATTGGAAATTTTAATTTGTTTTACTTATTTTAGATTTCTATAGATTATTAAGTGTAATACAATATTCTTGGAGCAATAATATAAATGCGATATTAGCTTAAAATAATTTTATTAGTGAATAAAATGTTTTCAATTAGATGGTGATCGAAATCAGAAAGACATCGAAATCGTAAGTAATAATTTAAGTTCATTTAAGTTATTATCCAATATAATAAATACTGTGATTGATATTAATTATTATTTAAGCTGTAAGTTAACAATACAATGCATTCCAAAGCGAATTTATCATCATACTCCTACCTAACAGCTAAAACGTGGCGACGCGAACGTTTGATCATAAAGTTATTTGTGTTACGTAATGATCAGTTACTATCATTTAAAAAAATAGGCATAATAGTTATTCAATATATAAAGATTGATTTATATGCTTACGTCACATCTAGGACTACCTCCCACTTCCGAGGAGCGGCTGGTTTTTTCCAGAAATTGAATCCAGAGCCCAGGGTCGCTTAGTTGCAAGGTTGGGTGAGGGCTGCCTGTGAAGTGGGGAGGGGGTTTGGGGTGGCAGATGTAGAGGGTTTTTAGGGTGGCCGCTGTTTCTACAGGCTTTGCTTATAATACTGAGCGTTTATAAAATGTTTTGTTTTATGGTGCCTATAAATACTCATTTATAATTAGATATCTCTTTACAACAAGGACAAAAACTAATTATAAATGCAATTTATGTTATTTATTAATCAGTTTACATCGTGCGTGCGTGCGTGCGTGCGTGCGTGCGTGCGTGCGTGCGTGCGTTCGTGCGTGCGTGCGTGCGTGCGTGCGTGCGTGCGTTCGTGCGTGCGTGCGTGCGTACGTGCGTACGTGTGTGTGTATATTTATAGATGTGTTTTTTCCTGATACTGACTTCATAAACATTATATTTTAGGTTAATTATGGTATGACATTGTGCAAGCATTTGGGCTCCACACACCATCATAATCATAGCAAACAGAACTAACATTTAATACCATCCATCAATCCATGGCGAAGATGAAGAGGGAGACAGATTCAAGATTCCAATGACATAGAGCAACCCTGGTGACCAACAATTGGTATGAATAAAAAAATACTGCTCTTCTCATTTCAATTTAAGTACAATAAAGTAAAACAAACAACGGAACATATAACCTCCTCCTTTTTTGAAGTCGGTTAAAAATATTTTACAGGCACCAGATGTTATAACCTCGCCAATCCAGATACAGTTACGAATTTCACGATCAGCCATGGACTCAGAGGAGGCTGACGAAGAGTTTCGCCGTACGTATAAATTTATATTATATAAATTATTTTACATCATTAAGAGTTTCTATTTCTTTTTTAACTAATGTTTGTATTTGCAGAGGCTCTACAGAGACTACCTGAGTGTCCTCTGATTCTACTTAAAATCAACTACTACTTGTCAGACAAAGATCCTAAAGACAACTAGTATTTATCAGCATTGGATAGTATCGTAAGTTCATATTAATATAATAACAATATGTAAAAAAAATTAAATATATAGGCCTATTAATTTTATTTCTTTAATTTATCTTATATTATTGCAGGTTTGTTAGTGGAAAAGTCACCTTCGAAATTGGCACTGGAACCACAAATACCCATAAAACGTGCCTACCTCAAAAATTTCGATCTCTTTATTTACGTTATATGTATTTTGTACTCATTTATAGTTAGTATTTAGATATAGCATTTTTCAGTGCTTCCGAACAACGCAATATACCTATTACAATATTAAGTACTCATATATTTTGTAATCATGCAGTAATAGTTGTTAGGTAAAAAAGACTTAGTACAAATTTTTACCCAAAAATAGATTCATCTTATATATTATTCATTATATTGTGTAGTATATTAAAACTTCGCCATTATTTACATCCAATAATCTAAAAATATTTTCAGAGTATACCATTTAACGAACATTTGCTATATATTTTTTTCTTTCTACTAACTAACAAACAGTTTAAGCAAAAGTCACATCCGTTCAGTATGTAAATAATTGCTCTAGTTTATTTTTTTAAATATAAAGATAGTTTTGATATGTTTAAAGCATATATTAAGACGATAGTGTGTAGGTACGGGAAACTAGATAAACAAGGCAAATATTAATATTAGTGGTAGAATTCAGTGATGTACATATGAAACGATACGTGTTAATAGCAATAATTCAAAAATTTAGAAAGGAAAGTAGGTAGGTAAGTACCTACTTGCCTTATACTAGAGTAAGGTTAATTAGTATAATAAGAAATAAGTTTTTTTTTTAAATGTATATATATCTATAAATATAAATTTAATTTAAATAATTTCGCTTGTTAGAATATTTTTTGCCATAACGAAAAAAGAAGCAAAAAGAAAACAAAAAAAAACTTAATTATAATATAGTATCAGTTATAAGGTATTAGGGAAACTATACAAGGCAAATGTGACGAGTGTGTAAGTACTGGAAACTAGATAAACAAGGCAAATATTATTATTTGTGGTAGAATTAGTGGTAGAATTAAGTGATGTACATATGAAATGATACGTGTTAACAGCAATAATTCAATAATTTAGAAAGGAAGTAGAAGAAGAATAATTAGAAGTACCTACTTTAGGTAAGTACAAGCCTTATACGCACATACTAGAGTAAGGTTAATTGTATAATAAGAAATAAGTTTTTTTTTACAGATTGAGATATCTCTGTAAGAATAAATTTAAATTAAATAATTTCGCTTGTTAGAATATTTTTGCCATAACGAAAGTAAACAAAAAAATCTTAATAATGATATAGTATTTATACTATAAGTTATAAGGTATTAGGGAAACTATACAAGGCAAATGTGACGAGTGTATAGGTACGGGAAGCTGGGTAAACAAGGCAAATATTATTATTAGTGGTAGAATTAAGTGATGTACATAATATTAAAAGAAACGTGTTTAAAAGCAATAATTCAATAATTTAAAGTAGATAGTATTAGAATTAACTGATCGTATATTGAAATAGATTTAGAAAATAGATACATACCTCATATGCATAATATGTGATAGTATATTTTATTGTTATAGTAAAGTTAAGCAAACACTTTTTTGTGGCTAGGCTACTATTAGCCGAGATACATCTCACTATTTGAGCGTGGAGCTTCTTAGTAGGAAAAATCAAAATTATTCCAGTCACAATATTTTATTGAGTATTTAAGTCTTTTGACATAATTTTTTTACTTTTGTTTTAATGTAAAATTAATAATACATCTTCCAATATCCGACAATCATGGTGTCAGAGAGAAAGTGAGAATATTAAAGTCAGAATGAAGGTATAAAAAATGACCTTTAATATTGTTATCACACGAATAATGTTAAATGGTTTTTTTAAGTTTTATAATTATAATTTCAAAGAAGAGCCTTTTTATTCTTATATTATAATTAATATAATAATAACATAAGAAAAAAGATAATTGAACGTAATTATTTACAAAAAAAATTGCCCACTTAAAATTATGTTACAAAATTATCTGTTATTGTTCATTATTTCAAGAAAGGGTTTTTTTTATTAAGCAACCGAGTTTCTTGTACCTCATATCGTTTATCTAAAAAAGCAATTTATATGATAATTTAAAAGGATTATTTTAGATGGTTCTTATTTTGATTACTTTCTAAATTAAGTGACATTGTACAAAGGTTTTAGGTTTGGATCCGCTTTTATTGAGTTAAGCTTCTTCATTATTTTAAACAATAATTTCATGGTGGAATGACGTGAGTAATGTATACATTTTAATACAAGCTAAGGTGGTAGGGACCGCTCGGTCCCGCCTGGGTAATTACCACCCTCCTGATTAAGTCTGTTCGCAAAAAGATGCTTACATGCAGCTTAAACAAAGGGAGAACCAGTTTTCCTCTGTATATTTATTTCTTTTTGTTCTGTTTCTGTACTAAAATATCATCTTCTAGGTCTTGTAGTTGTACTTTAATTAAATGAAAAACTTTACTCATATTTCACTTAATATTATGATGTTGTTTAATATATCGCTTTATTGTTAAACCAGAATCCGTTATATTAACAGTTTATTTAAAACTTCATTTTATTTCTATTCTATTATATCATCTTATCTTTTCTTGCTGTTAGAAGAAAGACTTACTTATAGATTACTTTACTTAGGTATAAGTATGTACTTTACTTTGAATAGCTTGTAGTCATGTTCCAGTAGGCCGTTAATATAAGTAATTTCGCAGGATTCCTAAAACTCTCTCGGGTTTAGGACTTGTAATTTTTATTTATCAAAGATTCAAAAGAAAGAAGAAAGAGACTCACTTATTATATCAGATTTTATACTGTTTAATTGTCTCCATATCTGTATTTGTCTCAATCTCAATTTCAAATCCCAACTTATCTCTTCTAAAGGGGCTTTTATTTCTAGATATAAATATCTTATTTTAAGGGCTTGTAGTCATGTTCCATTAGGCGGTTAGTATAATTTTTCAGTATAATTATAAGTTAGTAAGTCCGGGGAGTTAATCGTAATTTTTGTGCTCTGAAATATTACACTCTAAGCTTTAGTTTACTCACTTACGTGTGAATTATTTGAAAACTTTTGTTATTCGTAACATATAAATAATATCTAGATTGATCAAATGTCGTTCTTCAACTAGATTATCATTATCAATTAGATTATCCGGATACTGCACCAATGAGAACTCCGCATTCGATATAAATATAATTTCACAGTGATTTACAACTTCTGAGTACCAAATAAGTTTCAATTCCGGTCCAATGTTAAAACCGTGTTGATGTACGGGTGCGAGACGTGGAAAGTTACCAAGGACATCTCGCGCCGTCTCCAGGTCTTTGCTAACCGATGTCTTCGCCAAATTCTTGGTATATACTGGCCCGAGAAAATCTCCAACGAAAATATCTGGAAGCGCTGCAATGAGAAGCCGATCGACCACCAGATCAAACGCCGAAAATGGAATTGAATTGGCCACACACTCCGAAGGGACCCTAACCACATACCGAGGTAAGCCCTAGACTGGAATACCCAAGGAAAGCGAAGACGTGGCCGCCCTAAGCAAACCTGTCGTCGCTCAATTATTGCGAAGGTAATAGGAAAGACCTGGAACGACATGAAGCGCGAAAGACCGACCGGGATGGCGAAGCACTGTTGATGCACTTTGCCCCATCTAGGGAAGATATGACCCTAATGATGAAATAAGTAATCTTAAGTCACCCGGACTATTATGATATTCTCGAATCTTTAATGTTGTATTATCTTGATGTTGTCCGTAGGTAGATATGTAGTTCTTGGTTCGTTAGGAAATAAAAAAATTAAATATATTAAGTATAAAAATAGTACATATAAATAAATTTGAAATGTCTGTTTTTAATTTCAAATAAACAGCTTTTCACAAAATACATATGAAATTACATCAAAAAATCATTTTTTTGTATTTTTTGTCCGCCTGTCTATCTATCTATCTATCTATCTGTCCGGCTGTCTGTCTGTTTGTTCCGGCTAATCTCTAAAACAACTTAACCGACTTTGACGGGACTTTCACTTGCAGATCGTAATAATTATTTACTCTAACATCAGGGTTTATGCATCTGATCATCACACAAAAATTATTTTATTCTCTAAAGAATCAAGAATTACTAGTGTTACATTAAAATCTAGTATAGTTATAGTAATAGCTGCGTTTAAACGAACATTGTTTTCTGATTAATTTATTATATTTACTAAAACAGTTACTAAATAAAAGGAATAGTACTTTTAGGTTCTAACTCAAAATCATATTTTTTTAATATTGGGTTCTTTAACTAAACTTTACATATTTTATCCACGTTTATTCCATTAGAATTACCTATTATTATAATCAATAAATGTCTAGCGTGTAAGATTTTTAATTTGTTTAAGTAAAAAGTATTATTTTTATTAAAAGGGCTTTGTTACAAATATTGATTTAAGCAAAATCTGCTCATGATTTATGTGAAGATGATTATTTTACTGAATAGTTTTTATATTTTTGGCAACAGTAAGTTAACGTCATAATATTTCACACACGCAGAGTTGCCAGATACACTGTAATTACAGCAGATCTGCCGTATTTTCACGCTGTCTACTGGACACCGAATTTTTATAAATACAGTGTATGGAAACACAGTATTTTTTTAAATTAATCGCTAACAAATAATAAGTAAAATAAGTCACATAAAAAATTAAAATGAACGCTTCTTATGAAATTATCGTAAATTATGATTGCGACGGGCGATAGAAACATGAGTGAGTAGGGTATTCCCCGAATCGGCTGCATCATAAAGTCCATAGAGGTAAGTATTATTCGGCTAAATGGTATTGGATATGCAATAGCGTAGTTTTTATGTTATCATAGTAGTCATTTAAATTGTTTTGTATCAAAGTCTAAAGTGTTTCGTTAAGTTTAATATTAATAATTATACTTGTTGTGAAAATTATGTCTCAGGCAAAAGATAGTTCTGCTGAAAGTGAAAGTGGACCATCAACTCCCAAAAAAATTAAAAAACAACATTATAGACAAAAATTTCGAGATGAATGGCTGAGTGACACGAATTTGAAAACTTGGCTTCAACGTGATCCAAGAGACCCGTACCGTGCTATTTGTGTAGTATGTGACGCAAAAATTTCCGCTGATAGAGTTGCTCTGAAAAGGCACGGTGAAGGAATCAAACATTTAAAGAAAACTAAATCGACATCATCATCATCGCAGCCGTCCATTTCAAAAATTTTTGAAAACAAAACAATTAAGTCGGATGAAGAGAAACAAAAATTTGCTGAAATTAAGTTGGCAGCATTCATGGCGGAACACAAAATCTCACACCGAGTGATGGACCATTTAATTGAATTATTACCTACTGTATTTCCTGACTCAGACGTAGCCAAAAAATTGAAAATGAAGCGGACAAAACTTCAAGCAGTCATCAACAATTTATTGGGAAATTCGGAAAAACAAGAGCTGTGTGCCGATTTAAAAAAACAAAAATTTTCTGTAATGATCGACGAAAGCACTGACATCGGGTCAGTAAAAACGATGTGTGTCGTAGTTAGGTATTACTGTCCAGAGAAATGTCAAATCATAAGCAGATTTTGGGACTTGATCCAAATACATGGAGATGAGAACAATGCTGCTACTGCCACAGCGGAATGTCTCTTCCAAGCTGTGTTAAAGTCGTTTGAAGAAAATTCAATCCCCGTTAAAAATATCATAGGTTTCGGTTCAGACGGGTGTAATTTGATGATGGGATGTAGAAACTCTGTGTCAAGCAGATTTCGTGACAAATGTCCCGGAATAATTGTGCTGAAATGTGTTTGTCATTCATTGCATCTTTGTGCAAGCGATGCATGCAAACAATTACCTGCTGAATGTGAAAAGCTTACTCGGGATATTTACAACTATTTTGCAACCAGCTGTAAAAGACAGTCACAGCTAAAAGAATTTCAAATATTCACTGAAACTGAAGTACACAAAATTTTAAAACCGGCCCAAACAAGGTGGTTGTCTTTGAGTTCAGTAGTGGAAAGGATTTTAGAGCAATGGAGTACACTTGCGTTGTTTTTTAACGGAAGATGGCTCGAAGATAACGAATGCTTTGAAATCCATAAGCAGTTGAATGATCCTACTATAAAAGCTTATTTTTTCTTTTTGAATTGGATGTTGCCAAAATTCACCCAAGCCAACACACTTTTTCAAAGTGAAACCCCTATGATAACAAAAGTACACACAAAAATGAACGAACTGTTTAACGAACTAATAACAACTTATGTACAAAAAACTCATATCATGGAAACTGATCTAGACAAAATTGACCCAACCGACGAAAAGTATTTTAAAAGTTTAGATGAAATGTATCTTGGATTAGGAGTTCAGAATCAACTTTTGGCAAATGAAATTTCGTTTGAAAAGAAAAAGTTAATTAAAATAAATTGCAGAAATTTCTTGATAAAAGCTTGCGTAGGAATCCGCAAGAGATATGCGCTTAATGATCCTGTCCTGGGCGCGATTTCCAAATTAGACCCTGAAAGTTGTTTAGATGACTCACGTCGAGACGAATCTCTTCATGTACTTTTCAATTTACTGCCAAGATTGACACCAACTTCTTTGGCCGAGCAGCAACAAATAGACGATCAGTGGCGGAAATTGCCGGCATTAAAAAACAATTTAGATACAAGCCAACAGCCCGATGTGTTTTGGCACAAGGTGAGAAGAATTTTTAGCAATTATAAGTTTTAAACTTTCGATACCTATTTTTTTTTTATTTTTAAAGTACAATATATTTGTATTTCAGGTGAAGCAGTTTGAAGAGTTCAGTTTGGTTGCTCAGTTTATGCTGGACATTTTGGCTCTTCCAAATTCTAACGCTGAGTGTGAAAGAGTATTCAGCCAAATAAATGACACAAAGACTAAGAAGAGGAACAGATTAATTACCGAAACAATTAAGGGAAATATGTTGGCAAAACAGGCCATTTCTCGCCATGGTGGTAACTGTGTGAGTTTTCTGCCAACTGAAAAGATGCTAAAATCTTTTAACTCGGAAATATATAAAAAAGGAGTGACAATCGGACTGTATGACAGTGACAGTGATTAATTTTTTTGTGGATAAAAGTATTGTAATGTTTAGTAAGTTTGTGAGGATATTATCTTCAAAATAAATGCCTAATGCCTATTTTACTTAATAAAATTATTATTTCCTTTTTTTATATGTCATTTAATTGCACTGTAAAAAACACAGTATTTTGTTCCATTAAACACTGTATTTTTATCGGAAATACCGTATTTTAATGTGGACAGCACAGTATTTTAGAAAATCTGATCTGGCAACACTGCACACACGTATCTTTTTTAATATTTAATTGTGCAGTTTTTTTTTGTTAATAATTTATAATAAATTTATTAAATATATTTTTTTGTCTGTTTTAATAAATATCTAGATGCTGTAGTTATTGGTTTTATTGATTGAATCTTTACACAAAAGTATCGTACACGGTAGAGAATTTGGAGCTTGTAAGAAATAAAATAAAAAATAAATATGCTGAGACTATTTTGTATGAGTTCAACAAGTAGAAGACCACACAGCCAAGAGAGTTGCTCCACAGTCCAGTCTGCTATCCAGAGAAGTACCAGGAGCAAGCCTCATGACACAAGGCTCACCGAAGTGGGTAGCCTTAGTAAATTAATGTTATAGTCAACAAAAACTACAACACTTTTTCTCTTTATTAAATTCGAAAAAAGTTCTAATGCCGGTGCGGCCTGGTTTATAGGTACACCGCACCAAGATCTAAAATTTTTTTAAAAATAAATTAACGACACGTTTGGTTCAGTTAGTAGTAACCGTACTTTCTGTGCCAGCGGTCGCGGGTTCGAGTCCCGCTGGGGGCATTAATTTGTTGAGCGCAAATACTGCGAATAGTGTGTACCATCAAAATGTAGCTCTTCTTAATATGGTCTATGGGCAGACAGATACTGTACCGCCCTTCGTATTTTGTCGAAAGTTATAACAGTAAGTATATCCGGGTGAAGTCAATATTTTTACTTCTCCTATAATTTAATCCATGTTCATGTTATTATAATAAAATTTATTTGTATATTTGTGTATCGGGGGAGTCTAGTATGCACTTTAACTCATCAAATTAGACAATACTGCGTGCATTCAGATAAAAAAAACCTTTGGATGGAGTAAACAACTCCATTTGTATAATGTCAATATGATTTATCAACAAATATATTTTAAATGCATGTATTTAAACTTATATATGTAGTATTTCAACTATCTGGTACATGCAGCACAAGCTTCCTTCGTAGCTTACCACTAACTAGAAACTAGATGGCGCTGTGTGTAATAATAGTCCGGGAGGTAGTGTCAAATTTGACCGGAGCATTTTGGCATGGCTTTTGTTTTTTTGTATAGTCAGTTGTTCCAACGCTTATTAATAAATAAATTGTCAGTTGGCCCAAAACCGGGGCATAAGATGAGAAAATGCCAGGAAACTTGATAGTAAAAAAATGTTCTTGGGCTATTTTGGCAATGTTGAAAAAGTATAAATAATTAGTTTATGAATTGTAGATCTCAAAAAAAAGTGTCAGCTGTATCATGTACGTGATTAAATATTATGTTAGCTGATCATGTGAACATGTCAAAAAATCAGAAAACCTTGTAGCATTTTGGCAAAGCTGAAAATTGTATATATTAAAGATTATAATTCAATTATCATAATAATTTATGTCAGCTGGAATTTTAACAAGGCACAACCTGTTAGCTTGACTTTCAAAGTTTGGTTATTAAGTATATCAGATCATTATGGCATGGTTTTTGTTTTTTGTATAGTCAGTTGTTCCAACGCTTATTAATAAATGAGGTATCAGTTGGCCCAAAACCGGGGCATAAGATGAGAAAATGCCAGGAAACTTGATAGTAAAAAAATGTTCTTGGACTATTTTGGCAAAGTTGAAAAAGTATAAATAATTAGTTTATGAATTGTAGATCTCCAAAAAAAGTGTCAGCTGTATCAACTATCATGTACGTGACAAAATATGTTAGCTGATAGTAAATATACTAGTAGCTACATACTCACATCGATTTATACGTGTAGGATTTATTCAGTCCTTTTTAACGACCCACAGCTGGGAACAGACGTCCACTACACTGGCCAAGTGAGCTTGAGCTACCACTAAGCTACCAGTACCTCGATTATATGTATAAGTATAATGCGTATATATATCCCTACTAATATTATAAATGTGAATGTAAGTTTGTTTGTTACGCTTTCACGCGTAAACTACACATATTCTTGGAGGTATTAGAAGTAACATAGGTTACTTTTTATTAAAAAAAATATTTTTTACGAAAAATTAAAAAAATGTTTTTCAAAAATAGGTAGCCGTGCGGCTCAGGAGAATATTAAGGATGTGTTCTGAAATAGCTAGTGTAATTTTGAAGAAATTTTCAGGCATCCTACAGATCAACTCAATGATGTTGATTAGCAATTAAGAAAATGAACGCGGGCGAAGCCGCGGGTACAGCTAGTATGTTATAAATGAAACTAATATATTTGATTCATTAACCTAAACATATATAGTAGATACGTATACAAAAATCTTACACAGTTTTTACTTTTTTCTTACTTTAACGTGTAGATTGGTCATGGCAAGTTGTAGGATCGCTAAAGCTCTTTGCATTTTTAATCGACATCAGCGCCACTTACCGGGTCCATCGGTATTTTCAAAGAAACTTTACTATTGACATAAAAATAATAAATAAATAAATATGTTGGGACATTATTACACACAACGCCATCTAGTTCCGTGGTAAGCTACGAAGAAAGCTTGTGCTACGGATACCAGATAGATGATATGCTACATTTATAAGTTTAAATACATATTACATATTATAAATATAGACACCCATGACTGGAGTACAAACATCCGAGTTTAACAAATGAATGCCCCCAGCGGGACTCGAACCCGCAACCACTGACGCAAGAAAGTAGGGTCTCTACAAACTGCGCCAAACGTGTCGTCGTGAAATATACACACAACATTATATAGTATATACTTATATTATTAAATAAATCTAAAAATCACACTCTAAATCATAAATTAAAAAGGTGAGAACAGATTAACAAAAAATGTAGTATTTGACAGACACAGAGTATTCACTTTTTACGCACGTTTTTGTTTTTATAAATCATTTTTCAATTATATTTTTATTTGCTCCTCCTTCCTCTCCCCTATGTTCGAACTTCGATCCTCCCTTCAGGTAAGCTTTTAAAAATAACTGTTTACTTTGTGGAAAAATTTATAACTTCAATATTTGAGCTACTTTCCTTCCAAATACCAGCTATATGTTCCATCCTCTGAATAAACAAATAAAAGCCCAAAATTCTTCAGAGGATTGAGGAAAATTCACCTTAGATCTTATTGACTGCCGTCCTTTACATAAGGTCAAGTATCGTGTTGTAATTTAGCATTGAGCATCATTATACAACATTATATCGATAAAAAGCATTCTGACTTCGCACCTTACGAATTGCGTAGCAAAGGACTTTCTAGAATTTAATATTATCTAAAATTTATCTTTCCTTAATTACTTAAAGCTGATTTTAAATAGACATTCTAAGGATAAATGTAGTAGTAGTAAAGTATCTTTAGAAAACAAAAACTTAGATATTTCCTTATCAGAGCAATTCAAATAAACATTATGGCATAGTGGCCGAAAACGAAAAATGTATTAAATACACCTCCAAAAATACGAAGTCGACACATAAGATTTTCGTTGTGTTTAGAATAATACTCTTCCTTTCTTTCGCCACGCCTTCTCAAATCTCGCCTTTTCGTTGCTTTTATCCAACGCTTTTCTTAGACCTAACGTCACTCGCCAGATCCTTACCCGTCCACGTTTTAGGCGGCGCCCGCGCGCTTACCCGACGGCGGACCCCGCTCGTAGCGCCCAGTAAGCCTCCAACCGCGCTACGATATAAACAAGTCCTACAATCTCCTGCGGCGATATTTCTAGTTACTTGTTAAATAAAACTTGGTGAGTGTAATTTTAATGATTGTTACATATACTAAGTGCTAAAAAAATAAACAAAAACTTAGAAAGGCAAAGAAAATATTTTTGATTTGATACGATTTTATTCATTTTTTAAGTTATTAATTCGATTATCCGAGATAAAAACGTAAAGAAAAATAATTATCGTAAACACCTATTGTCCAAGTGATATCGCCGAGACGAAATTTGAAAACTTTCACCCGCTTTTAAGATAAGTATTTTGCAATTTACATTTAATTCAACTCTAGATAACATGTTCCCTGGATGATCAATATCAATAGATACTTACAATCAAGCTTAATAATTTGAAATACAATTACATATGAAATGAAATTGAAGACAGTGATAGTCCAGTGGTAACGCGTTCGCTTGGATAACCGAGTGATGCGGGTTCGAATCCGGGTCTCGCACCTCTGAGATTTTTAATGTGCGAATCTTTTCTATCATGATTAGCACTTGTTTTGTTGTTATGTTACGGTGAAGGAAAAAATCGTGGATAGGATACCTACATGTCCGAGAAAGTCTAGCAAGTTCTCGAAAGACATGTGAAGTCCGCCAACTCGCACTAGGCCAGCGCGATGGACTATGGCCTAGATCCTCCTCTTGTTGAAGGGAGGCCTTAAAAAGAGCTGCATACAATGAAATGAAATTATTTGAACTGAATGACATTAACGATTGTAGTACAAGGTTCCTTCTAGTTAATTAAAAATTTATGTGACTGAAGGCCTTATTGTTCCACAACAAATATTATGTTATTGTTTTCTACGTGTGTGTATGAATCTATGTGAGTGTGTGCAGTATATGTAATATATTATTTGATTGTTGTCCTTCTTTCACTGTCTATGAGTATGAGAATTAGTGTGATTTTTTGTTTGGAAAAGGTGATTTACGTAGGTTTACGTTCTAAGGCGGCGGAAGATTATTTCATTCCCATGCGAGGGAGAGCCGCTAATGATACTCGTATATATAGGTGATATTTTTATATATTGTTTACTGAACATAGATTTTTTTTTAAATTACACAATATAATACAGGTACAATGTTATATTTTCTTCTTTTCATTAAATAAGGAAAACATTTTTTATGTCTTTCGGTTTTACAAAATAAAAAGCTTTCTATCTGACAGCTTACGGCTGAGAAGCTTACGGCCGGAGTGTAACAAGTTAGCAGGAAATCTAAGAGGCATAAAGTAAACAACATTTCATAAGTAGGTAGTGTTGAGCTCGCTCGACCTGAATTAATTTATATTTTCCACTCAGCCCTTAAGTGAAATATAAGTTATAAAATACATATTGTGACAGAATCACATAATATTGACGACACTTTTGGTGTAGCTTAGGCGCAGGCCTGCTTTCTTGCGCGAGTGGTCGCGGGTTCGAGTCCCGCTAGGGGGCATTCATTTGTTAAACTCGGATGTTTGTACTCCAGTCATGGGTGCTTATATTTATATTACATATGTATTTAAAACTTATATATGTAGTAATATAGCTTAATTAAGCTTCCTTTGTAGCTTACCACGGAACTAGATGGCGCTGTGTGTAATAATGTCCCAACATAAAAGAAAATACATATATTTTGATAATAAGTAATACCTACTTACTTTAAATTGCTAACATATAATTGAATCTTTTTTTGACAATTCAAGTACAAACTATTTTAATGTGAACATTTTTTTTCATTTCAACTAAATTATTTGCAGACTATAATTCCAATATTATAATTTAATACATAAATTAAACAATATATAATTTAATATTATTCCAAAAGTTATTCTTGAATATATTAAATGAAATTTCATGTTTTTCGGAAACGGATCAAACGATCCGAATCCAACTTTGAATTTAGACAAAGTTTTGTTTTTTTAGTATAATGCTTAATTTGGAGCAACAACTTTTATTTTATAATTTATCATAGCTTCGGTTCTTTTGCTGATATTTTATATATCGCGGTTGTAGGGTATTAGAAACTCTTCAACATTGCCTATCATGATTGAATTCATCACTTCAACCGTTGTGTTTGTGTCTGTACCCAAGATCAAGTATTTTTAAATTTAAAGTAGGTACATCTTTTACTGGATTATATCTCTGATCAACAACGCACTTAACTGAAAAAGTTTACAAGACAATTTTTATAGAAAATTCAATCTTCTACAAGTCTTCTATCGTTCAAATCGTAACTTTAGTCGTTTCTTTGATAATAAAGAAAATATGTCAATTTTCGTATAAAATAAATAAGTAAAAGGCAATAAATAATTAACTTTTAGAATAAGTGCGGTCAAAGAATAAGTACGTACCATGCTCAATGCTCACTTGTTGCGCGTCTTACAATCTACATAATTCTCAAAGTATCATCACCCATCACATGAACTGCGTTTACTTTATGAGAACTACTGCTAGAACTACTATTTTATGATGTTATATATATTTAGTCAAATTAGTATAATTAGTATAACTGCCTTGGTGGTGTAGTGGCTAGCACGTACGGTCATACATCGAGAGGTTGTGGGTCCGAGGCCCGGGTCGGGTCAAGTTTCGTTATTGAGTCTTTCTGTTAAGTAAGTCTCAGTAACTGCCCAGAGTTGGGAAGATCGCTGTTCGTGTGTCACCCCCGTGCTTCGAAGATCACGTAAAGCCGTCGGTTCTGCGCCTTAGCTCTCACTGGTCGTGTCGAGCACTCACTCACTGGTAGAGTCAGAGTATGAGAGTGATAGGAATAGAGAGTGCACTTGTGTCTCTATTGCACTACAATATCTCCTGCGCAGTTGGCCAGTGTCAATGATATTAGCCCCGTGGCCGGAATCGGTCGGAGAACATTATAATTAGTACAATTAAATATCCCGAACGGAACAAAGAAAGATAAATATCTACTAGTCGTAGACTTAATGCCTCATTAAAGATGGTGTGTCCAGGGTCTATCTGTGTGGGTGTATCGTGCCACATCCGCCGGATTTCGGTAGAAAATGAAAGATGATAAAAATAAAGCCTTTACAGCGTAAAGAAATGACAAACATATATACAAACTTCCGCTTCAATAATTAAAGTACTCCAATATCTATAAAATATTTGTAGAGCTCGGCAGAATAAGGTTTTATTATTATATAAGGAAAACTTTTCTTCGTTCTTTTGATGCAAAATCGAGAAATTGTTCATAATCTCTTCAAGTGCAATTTAGTATTTACTCATCAAAACGAATCAAAAGCGGCTTAGCAATAAATATTTCGTAATTTTGAAAGTCAAAATCAAATGCTCTTCTGCTAATTGCGAAACAGTATGGGGAGCGCTAATACCCTTGACGGCCTCAATAGGACTTATTGCCGGTGAAATTCTTTTCATACACAATATTAAATGCAACACATACTAAATGCTTACAAATTGAATTGAAATGGCAGTCTTCATCCGGTTTTATAAACATGAAACAATCTCTAACAATAACTAGCAATAGTACACAACATCAAAAAGCGACTTCGCGATTTGCTTAGTAGTTTTCGGCGAGCTTTTGTGCTGTCTATAAATAAATTCGAAATTTAAAAAATATTTTTTTTAACAAAACATACGTCTGTAAATTCAATTTATATATATGTTTTTCTCATCTATTAATAGGTAGCTGGAAGGATTTATGTATGATAATAAGAAAAATACTTTGCCTATTAAATAAATAAAATACTAAATTAAATTAAATAAAATACCGTTTAATAAATAAAAAGTTTAAAAAAGTAAAATAAATTAAATTAATACCGTTAACTTGTTATTATAATTTGTACCATTCTTTGCCATCTTTTCTCTCGATCGCATCTCAAAATAAAGGAAGCCCTCCTCTTAATCGAAGTATTTAAGTACGCTAATGAAAATCTCTAAACTTGGCTCTTGCACTTGAAACAAAGTACCTATATGTTACGGAGAAATCCTCTTTTGTATTTGCTAAGTATTTTTCATGGAAAATCAATATTTATTTTTATATTCTATTTCTGTTTGCACGGGTAGCAATGAAACGTATTTATATAAATGTTTACTCGACTATTTAAGTATTATATAAAGTTACGAGTACATGCATTTGTACTTTATACATATGTGCATAAGCCCTTATAATCTAGTATATATCGATAATTTATAAAATAATCACTACATAGTATAAAACAAAGTCGTTTTCTCTGTCCCTATATCCCTATGTACGCTTAAATCTTTAAAACTACGCAACGAATTTTGATGCGATTTTTTTTAATAGATAGAGTGATTTAAGAGGAAGGTTTATATGCATAACCAGCAGATCCCGCGGCATTGCCTGTGCTAAATCTAGGGAAGAGCCCGAGCAAAGCGAGGGCGAGTCGCTAGTATATTATAAAGAAAGGAGAAATTTTAAATGTAATTATGATATACCTATTAGCGTTTCCATGATGATAGATGACCAAAACCAAATTTTTAGATTGTAATGCAAATTAACGTAAGTAATGCATTATTTTATATAAAAAATACTTTTTGTTTGAACTTTTTAGGAAGAACGATCGTTTATTTACGATTGTAAAATAATTTATCCGTTTAGGCAGTGCACGCAGTGAAAGCTCTCAAAAGGAACTCATTTCAAGTAGATTAGGCAAGATCTATTTCCATAGACGAGTTGTAGGTAACGTAATTAATATTTTTAAGACAACAACTCGAAAATTCAATAAAATTACAATTTAAAATGTTACATCATTGCACACGAATCCATTGCATAGTTATACTTTTTGTAAATTAATTGTAACAAAGCTTCTTCCCTTTTTTCAAGGGTGAAAAGACTGCCCGAATTATATAACAGATGGTTATAACATCTAATTATTCAGACTCCCCGTCTCTATGGTTACACTTAGACTACCTACGCGTAGCAATTAGGAATAAATACGTACGTCGCTTTTTAAGGCGAACCTTATTTCAATTTTCTCTTTGTGGAAGTGTCACAAATAATAAAGCATTGTAAAATATTAGCTCATAAATATTAACACACATTACATTTATATCATAAAGAATAATTATTCATTTCACAAAATTTACAAAATTAGAAAACAATCTTCATCAACTTCTTCTATTCTTTTAAGCTCGGTTTTAACGCACTGCTTTTTTATTATTTTTTTTGGATTTTCTTCGTTTACTTCACTTACACACTTACTTCACATTTTTACTTTTAATTTTGTAAATGTTATATCCAAAACAATTATTAATCAGTAATTAATAGTATATGTTTTAAAATCGCCTCTTAAAAACCTGTATTTTGATTTGCGGTATCAAACCGAAAATATATAATTAAGTACGGTTTTTCAACAAATTATATCGAAAAAGTTTTAGTTACTTCTTAACTTTTTTCACCTTTGATATCGGCGTACATTTTTTTTATGATTCTCTTCATTTTAATATAAGTATTGAGAACCTCCTATTTATATTTTGGCTTCACCAACAAAATAACGATAGATAATTAGAAATAGATTAATTATTCTACCTCACAGACTTGTTTGCCATATTTGCTATTTAGTTACGTAGTACTGAAGCGGATACAACCGTATCAAAAGCAGAAAGTTGCTCTTCTCGTGCAGACATCCAGTGGTAGTCTTCTCATTTATGTGATCGTGTTTATAATTAAAACTTTCATAGCTAATAAATGTCAAAGCATGGACCGTAAGTCCTTTAATTATAATTTATATTCGAATACATAATATACTATATTATACTAGCGACTAGTCCCTAGATTTACCGCGAGCGAAGCCGCGGGTTCCGCTTGTGTATTATACATATAAACCGTCCTCTTGAATCACTCTATCTATTGAAAAAAACCGCATCAAAATCCATTGCGTAGTTCTAAAGATCTTATCTATTCTGATAAATTTTAAAATATACCAATCGTTCTGTGATACATGATAATAATTTAATATACCTAATTTATGCTCATTTTCATTATTATTGGGCTTAAAGTACTTATTAATTTTTACTTTCAAGTACTTCTTATCTCAAATTGGAAAGCGGTGATACATTTTGCGTCTTTGAAGTGGTCGTGATCGGGAAGCCATTGGTTTGCATCTCTACAACCATGTTGATTTCCCGCAGAATCTCAGAAATGAAAGGAATAGAATTATCTATGTTTGACACTCGCTGGTACTAGGTTCTGGCATCTTCAATGCCAATAAAGTACTCGGAGTAACTCGTATACAGCCTGAATTTATATACGACTAGCATTTCCTGCGGCTCCACCCGCGTTATAAAGACCGGAAACAAAATAGATTTTGTTTATGTTTTATAGCCGGCTTGTAACGGTTAGTTGAGATTTCTCAGAAATTAGCTATTTTCCCGCAGTAAAAGTATCCTATGTATTGAACCTGGGTAACCAGCTTATCATCATACTCAATTTCATCCAAATCCTGATGCGGTCATAGACAGACAGACAAAAATTCTAAAAACAATAGATTTGGCCTCTATATCGATAATAATGTTGATTTTAAGTAGATTTTTCAAAATATATTTGATTTACAGATTTGACGCTGTTAGAATTTTATTATATGTATAGATGTATATAAAGACAAGTAAGACAGTGATAAATATAATATATAAAATTCTCGTGTCACGGGGTTCGAACTTGAACTCCTCCGAAACGGCTTGACCGATTCTCATGAAATTTTGTGAGCATATTGAGTAGGTCTGAGAATCGGCCAACATCTATTTATCATCCCCCTAAATGTTAAGGGTAGTCCACCCCTAAATTTTATTTTTTATTTTTTAGACAATTCTTTTTCCTACAGATCAACCCAATGAGGTTGATTAGCAATTAAAAAAATGAACGCGGGCGAAGCCGCGGGTACAGCTAGTATAATATATGATAAAAGAAAAAAATATTATTTGTCTATACAAAACATTCTGTCTTTCTCGGAAAAGAAAATGCGTAAGAAATTGTTATTTTGTCTAACCTTCTATGAGCTAGTTCGTTGCCTTCGTGACAAAGAAGTTACTTATGGTATATTATACATATATTCTATGCTTATGGCGTTTGATAGTTTATTATACCTTCACAAAATTCGAACAGGTTGTTTTTTATTTTATAAATTTACAAAAATATTTTAATTATTAAAATCTTAAAATTTTTAAATGTATGTATATAGATAATAAAAAAATCACAACTCTCTCATACTTATTTTTTACAACTAAGGCACACTAATAATTACTACTATTCTATAACCGTTAAAAAGTACCGAAGAAAAAACCTGAGCAATATGATAAGTCGCTTGTATTAAATAAAACTTTAAAATACATAGAATAAAGTATAAAATAATATTTAATTACATTTTTAATGAAGTTCAATTTATTATACATCTTTATTATCGAAAGTCGGTAACGCCAGGGCAATAAGTAATTGAAGCTCCCAGATATCGTCCTGTATCACTCATTCCCCGCCGCGTCGTTACAAAGTGGACACGTTCCATCCGCGAATCTTGGCAATAGACGTCGAAAGTACCTTTATTAACAACAATTCGGTACCACATATTTAAAAATCCGTGCGCTCGGTTTTATTTTTGATTAATTAAAATTATTGCTTTTGAAGTGAAATAAAATCAGATTCAACTAGATACAATAATACCAAAAACGCGTGTACTCGCCAGCTAGCAGCGAAGGAGCGTGGTGAGTTAATATCTAAAATGATTCATTAAGCTTTAATTAATTTATGGCACAATTAATTGTACATAGATACGAAAATAGTAAAATTTTATGTGTTTATTTTCAAAACTCAATTCATTATATTCAGATATATCTTTGAATGTGCGAAATACTTACATAGAGTTTAGAGGCGATAATACTTTATTTTAAGGTAGTATGCATAGTTGACAGCTGTTGTGTTAGCTATTTTCATTTGTTTTATGAAAAAATAAAATTAAAATTCAAGTTTGGCTAAAGCATTAATAAAAAAAATAATAAACTTAAATTTAACAAGCGACTGATCCTCGCTCCGCTCGTTCGGGATTCGTCTCTAGAAACGTTTTATGGTTTAGTGTACTGTGTGTGTAGTGTGGTATATTTGATATTTTCCTGCAGAAAAAAGAACTATCATCATACACACAATTATACACAATTATATCAAAATTTGTCTCGTGTTTTTCTAGTGATGCGGTCAGAGACAGACAGATAAACGTTTTTAATAACTATAGATTAGACTATTTCAATAATTATGCCAAGAAAATATTATCTACAGAATCGATTTAGTTATAGTTTATAATTAGTAGACGAATGCTAAGAACGGATTTTCTGACACGGCCGGATTAAGGTGGTCTAAGAGCTCTTGCAAGTTTTTATGAAATTTCTTCATTTTTGTGCTAGAAACTTTAAATTTGGCAGGGAGGTAGTTATGAGTTAGTACATGTTTATTAAAAACGAATTTTGTGATTGGGCCGGATTGAGGTGATCTAAGGGCTCTCGCAAGTTTGTATGAAAGTCCTTAATTTTTTTTACTAGAAACTTCAAACTTGGCAGGGAGTTAGTTAATAGTTCGTAAACGTTCACTAAGAACGTATTTGGCATCAGGGCTGGATTAAGGAAGTTTAAGGGCTCTCGCAAGTTTGTATCAAAGTTCTTCAGTTTTTCTGCTACAAACTTAAATTTGGCAGGGAGGAAGTTAATAGTCAGTAGACATTCGCTAAGGACGAATTTTGTGACAGGGCTGGATTAAGAAGGTCTAAGGGCTGTAGCAAGTTGCTATGTAAGTCCTTCATCTTTTGAGCCACAAAATTTAAATTTGGTAAGGAGGTGGTTAATAGTTAGTAAACATCCGCAAAATGAATTTTGTGACAGGGCTGGATTGAAGAGTTTTAAGGGCTTTCGCAAGTTTGTATGGAAGTTCTTCATCTTTTGTGCTATGAATTTTAAATTTGATAGCGAGGTGGTTATTGTTAGAAGTTAGAAGATGGCTAAAACATTTTTTGACACGGCCGGATTGAGGTGAGGTGTAGGGGCGCTCATAAGTTCTTACGAAATTCCTTCATTTTTTGTGCTATAAATTTTAAATGGCAGGCAGTTAGTTTATAGTTAGTAGATAACTTTTAGGATAATACAAATCGTACAAAAAATATTACGAATTTAAAAATGTCAATCTAAACAAAATACTAACAAAAAATCAAGCGTAGCACAGTGGGCAATGGGGAGAGGGGAAGGGGAGCGCGAGAGGGGCGTGCACATATATGAAATATACGTATAAATATACCTGACTAGCGCTGGTCAGGAGTATATAAATGATGGGTCCTGAAATAACTTGAGTAATTTTGAAGAATTTTTAGGCAACTACAGATCAACCCAGTGAGTGAGAGATTAGTAGCTATTAAAAAAATAAACGCGGGTGAAGCCGTGGGTATTGCTAGTTATATATAAGAGTAGATGAGATCTATTTTCTTTTAAAAAGAAATTATAAATGTTTGATGTCTCAATATTCAGTCCCCCATTTCCAAGAGGTAAAGAAGAATTATTAATTATCTGTGCTTCAGAGGAAAATTACTAGGAATTATTCCTACACAGACTTGAAGGGCTTCAGCTTTTAATATTAGAAAATATATTAATCAAACATTTATAAGATGATACCTACCTACCTACCTACCTACCTCTTAGGAGATACCTACTGCTATCTTGTTACGTATTGGAATCATATAGGTAAATTTTAGTGTGTTTGTAAGAAGCTGCCCACTCGATAATATAATGTGGCGTTACAATACTCTCACACTTCAGTTGTAATCGGATTTTCCTTTAGAAACGATTCGGTTATAAGTTTTGTAAATAGCATTGACAGTGGAAGTCCAGTGGTAGTGCGCTCGCTTGGATAACCAAGAGAATCGGGTTCAAATCCGGGTGTTCCACTCGGATATTTAAATGTGCGAATCATTTCTAACATGATTACCACCTTTTTACAGTGATTTAGCAAGTTTTCGAAAGATATGAGAAATCCGCTAAGCTCGCACTTGTGTAGCGTGGAGTAAGGCTATTAAGTAAGGATGATGACCCTCACATAGAGGTAGGCCCGTGCTCAGTGGTGGGATGTTAAAAAAAGGGCTATACAAATTTAAACAAGCTTCCAACAAGATTTGTAGTTTTATATATATATTAGGAAATGAAAACTCGCGCGTTGGGCCCCATATTATAATAACGGTAATAATCACCTGTTAAAAAAGGCAAGACAGACGAAATTTCTTAAATAATTGTAGCAAATTGACTCGCATTCAAAATATTTGATACCGGTAGTTTTATTCAACAATTTTTAACATAATTTTTTTTAAAAAGTTAAGATAATTTTTAGATTATTTTAACGCGTTTTAATTGAGTCCGTTAAATTATTATTTTTTTTCTAAAATCAAATAAAATCATAAAACACTATTATAATTCCTATAAGACAAAATGTATTATAAATATTTATTTAATTATCGTCATCATATTCCGATATCACAAATAAAAGCTTCTTTGAAATCTATTAGTGAATAAAGTACTTGCGGTATCCTAGCAACGACGCGAGAGCTTTACTCGTCTATAGGAGGGAAAAAGGGCGTAAATATAGACAAATATAGACAGTCCATAAGTACGTCACGCCAATATTTTCAAGTGTTGAGATCAAATATATGAATATATACATAGGTTTTTAATTTATTTTTAATTTAAAGATTTTCTTTAATAAGGTTGTTTTCTTCCCGGTCCACAATTATAACCAAAGCGTAACTCTCAGTGTCGGCAACTTTCAGAGCCACTCATAGCGAAGTCCACTCTATTAGAAACTGTATTAAAACTTTAATCAGGATTAAAGATAAATAAGAGAATATCATCATAATCCTAAACATGAGACGAATGTGTACATTAACAATATGTTGTTGTAATAATGTCCCAAAATATTTTTTTTCTGAAAATCTTATTAAAATTGTGATTATTATCGATAGAGACAGAATCTATAGTTCTTAACATTTTTGACAGTATGTCTGTATGTTTGTAAAAAAACCACTGGACAGATTTGATGAAATTTGGCATGATAACAATAGTCGGGTCAACATACACTAGGTTCTGTACAATGCGGGAAAGTATCTCATCTCTGAGAAATCTAAACTAGCCGTTCAAAACTTAAGGATCAACGAAGCGGAACGAGGGTTAGTCGAACTTACTATTTCATAAAAATAACATTGAGAAGTGCTTCAAGAAATATTTGTTTCCAATATAATAAATAGATGCTTGGACATAGAAACGCAAATTTTATTATTTATTTAAGTTCCGACATCCGACGTCAAATATGTCCTTGGCTTCCTATTCATACACATTGAAAGTGGAAAATGTTCTATCTTGTTAAAGCTTGTAACAATAAATTCAATTTACTGCAATATTTATTATAAAATGGTCATTATTAAAATAACGCCTTCATTTAAAGTAAGGTATAGGTATACCTACTTACTCGCTTCGCTTGGGTTCAGCCGTGGGTATCTTTTCTTCATTCATGGTTCGATTCTCTCGAAGTCTCGAATCCAGAATCTCCGGTGCTGCAATCCTAATTGACCTAATAATAAGGATTTACACACAGTTACACAGTTGCATCTTATATGCGTATACCACTTGTATATTAATTAACCTTAAATTCCAGTAAAATTTCACCATAGAAAATTCGAAATACGCAGTTTTTCTGAGATCGATATATTTTCTTAAAATTAAGCTGTACATCTTGACATAAAGATAGCTCTTTGTTGAACCAGTTCAAATTTGTATTAAATATGGGATAAATGTATAAGAAAAGCCTATACATAAAAATGTATAACAATCGAATTGAATCGAAAAATAGACATAGTTATGCAAACCAGAACCAACCCACAATGGTGGTTAAGTTGAGTTAAGTACATAGATAGATCCAAAATTGCGTGATTTATATAATGCTAAAAACATCAAAGCTATCTCCATATTCTATAATATTATAAAGATATTTTTGGGAAAGAAGTTTATACAAACTTAGTATATAGTTTTTATTTAAATCGATCATATCAGATCATAGAATTTTCATTCTGTGGGTTGGTGCTGGTAACTATGTCCATACATAACAAGAAATATATAGAAATATATAACACAATAGATAAAGAAACGTACGTGCAATTTTGCGGTTACTCGACAAAGTATCGTCACATTGTTACTGACATTCTTACCAGGTAGTAGAGTATGAGCTTGCAAGAACTGATTGCTTTATTGATTGGAAAAGCTGTTTGTGTAATACATTATTAATACGGTTTTCCATGAACGTAGACAAAGCTATCTCATGGATACTGGATGTATTTTAGAGATTAATATTACCAAATATTTCACTGTAATTTTAATTATTGAATATTAATTTTCGAACCGAGTAAATTATTACTCGGTTATTATTATAACGAAATAGATTTTATTAAAATTGACTTTACATTTTGTTTATATTGTGGCGGTACACATTGCGATATTAAAATACGAATATTTGATTTTACAAATACCTACTATAAAATAAACTTACTTGTTTACTGAACAAACAGAGAGAGAGCAACAGGTAGAGCAATGTAGTAGATACTAAACTATTGGAAATGGCTGCAATTGATTTTTTATATTTTAAATCAATATCCAAGGTTATCATTATTCAAAGCTTTCAGTACATAAATATATTTATTAAGGACAAGAAGACAAAAGGTTTTCATGAAATTCTGTTGCCCAGAACGCTAAAGGATTTTCTATTATACCTTTTCCTTTACAGTGGGAGTTCTACGAAAATCTTATTGTTCCACATATTGTTTGTGATTTAATGAGGCTTAAATGTTTCACTTCTTTAAAAGTATATGAGCTTTAACTTCTTGCTAGACTAAATAACATGTTCAATGCAAAAGCAATGAAACATGAGAAAACTCATGTTTTTAATCGCAGTAGGTGCTATCACTATATTTCTTTGAGTTGAAAATGTTTTTTGAGCCACTTTCCTTCAGGCCTCAAAAGAATACTATCTTTACTAACTTTAACTTCTACTGATATGTTAGTATAATAACAGAATCTCAATTTTAAATAAATATTGTTTTCATTACCAAAAACATTACTTTTTTTAAAAACAAGAGATAAAAATAAAAATGTAGGTACTAGGTCTATGTTTGAACTCTAAGTAATTCTTTCAGTCGCTCAGATGACAAGTATCCTTCGTTACAGTGCATATAGTTTTATAAGTGTATAGCAGAATCTCCGCACGGTTATCGGTATCACTCGCCACGAATCAAAAGCTCTTGGTCATAATATAAGAGCACTCATTCGTAGACGTTTCGTAGAGGTTTGTAGAGGGTAAAGTAAACAATAAAATGTTTACACTTTTTATTTACATAAATATAAAAGCAACATTATAATAATACCCTTCTGATCCTTACTTGGCGCTGCAATTACAGGGTATCCGATTCCACTTTGATAAAAAGTCTTTTATATTCTGAACGAGCTTTGAGAAATTAATAATTTAATATTGTATTTTTATTAAAATTTTGAGGAATTAAATTATATTATTCCATCAGTATGCTTGCATAAGTACTGTGAAAATTATTTTATATTAAATATTCACGTAAATATTATTTTATGTAACAAATATTGCGCAAACGAGTTGCTTCATAATGAATGACCCACAAGCTTATTAAAACGATTACCTGCTGGTATACTCGTTGACTTACAGTGCATTTAGTGGTGCGTCCCTTTATATTTTTAACCAACTTCCGAATATGAGGAGGTTCTATGTGCTGTATTAATGTTTTTTCCATACTCACAATTCTCTAAAAATATTATAAGTGATAAAAATACTAAATTGTCTATTATATAGAACTTTAAATATTTATAATATTTGCATTCATTGAAGTGCGTATTAAAAATATCAATGTGAAATTGTAATTCATTTAAATAAAGAGTGCGTGTGTACAAAGTACACATATCAGAAGTAAAACTTGAATTTAAAATAAGGCTAACTCTTCCCCGTCTCTGGGCGCCTGGTACTATGGACTTATTTTTGTTTGAAATCACATCGATTCTAAAGAAGTTTCACTTCAAAAATTAATTTAAAAGAAATTAAGTTTAAGTTAATGTTAATAATCCATTCAGTAGCTACATGGATAACATACAGAGATTGCTAATGCTAGATATTCCGAATTCAAAATAACATTTGAGCTTTAGTAAATACACGCCTAGTTCTAAAATATTAGAGATTCTTATACGGTATAGAGTACCGAGAAGTTTTGTAGAGGTAATTTAGTTCAAAAACCGATATTTTTGTAATAAAATTCGTTGGTAAATTAAAGGGAATGCTCAGTTAGTATGGTAGGATTAGTTTAAGTATATATGTACTACACTTTAAAATTTTACCTATATGATGTATTGTTTCTTTTCAGGACTAACCACGATACTTTCTTTGATTCTGATAATAATCAGCCGACTCAAAAACATTTATAAGCAGTAAACGATTTGCAACCCTTCTAACTAACAGTGTAAGCTGTAACATTTTTGTGTAGACTAGTGAAATACAAACGTCACAATTGGTCTAAACACTTTTTTCTTAGCATTTACTGCTAAGTTTGGCTTATTCAATTTTATAGTGGGCCCAATATGCCTATTGGTTTTGCTTACCATCTTCATGTCTCGGCGCAGGCGTCGTTATGTTAGACCTGACGCCAATCGACGCCGGGTAGTTCGAAGACTGCGAAGACTAGGGCTCAACCCAATAAATTAAAATAATATTTCAAATAATTTCTATATTTCCTTTGTTATTTAAAAAACCCTTAAAATATTATTTCTATATACCACTACGGACGATCTTGGTTTACAACAATTCCTTTAAGGTAAGAATTAATATGTATCATTTTTAACCATATTCTAAAGGGGTTCTTTGCTTCTCTATCTTTCCTTACACTTTTCAAAGTATGTTCACAAATTTCTTAGAAATAGACAAGTCGTAGCGTAGGTCCCGAGGCGGTCTCTTAAAACAATCATGAAATCTGAAGTATGTTAATTTAAATTTGTCTTTTTTTTTTTTGATAGTTAATTTAAATTTAAATTTGTCTTCTTTTTGTTATATCGTCTCGAAACTATGCAAATTATTGTAAATCTGTTGATTATATTTGTTATCATTGAACTGATTTCATGGTGTGGCCAGAATGTGGATAGTGCACGTATTCAACGTAAATCACTTGAGTTAGTTCTTATTATCACCATAGTAGATGTTAGTATTGGATTTTAGAGTCTAATTAAGTCGTTCATGCAAAATTTTCTTACGCATCAAACTAACTTACAAGGCTTAATCGCATGTTTTATTAAAATACTTCCTAAAATTAAACTAAAAAAAACATAAATGAATTCTTAATTAGCGAAAACATTAAATATTTTTTGAAAATTGGGTAATATTGATATTGATATTAGATATTGATCGGGTGAACATATGGTATTCTTTTCAGTGCGGTAAATCTATACTAACATTATAAAGCTCAAGTTTGTTTGTTTGGTTGAAATAAATAATCTCAGGAACTACTGGTTCGAATTGAAAAATTCTTTTTTTGTTGAATAGTCCGTTGTTCGAGGAAGGTTATATGCGTTATTACATCACGTTGCGATCAATAGGAACGGATCATCAATGAAAAATGTTACGAAAACGGGCGTTAGTTCTGCGAGGTAACATACCGTGTGACTCAGAAAGAATTTGGTTACCAGCCTTTAGAACGCATGCGAAGCCGCGGGAAACGCTAGTATCATATATCTGAGAAATACATACTGAGCGCTTAAACGTACCTATTTAGAGAAGAACCCGAGCGGAGTGGGGGTGAGTCACTAGTACTTAAATACAAACGCCCACTCCGTTATTTTTAACTTTTAGTGTCTAAAAAGTTTTTACCTTTATGTCTGGATGTCGGCTATTTCTTATAGAATCTCATAAATATTTCATATCATAATTGTGTATAATAAAAGTCAAGCAATGTAAATCTTGAGGTAATTAAACTAGTAAGGTAACCTTATTAGAGGATTTTGTTTAATTAGGCAAAATCCTTTGAAATGTTGACAGTGAAGGTCGATATTAAATTGCTTCGCGCCGGCTATTGTTTAAGATGTATTTTATTATAGAGCAGCATTCTGAAAGTAAAATCGATTGAATATTTCTTGTGAAATTTGTATGGTTGCTGTACCAAAAAGAATCTATGAAGCTTTATATATTAATTAGTATTACTAAGTAGTAGTAAGCTTTTGATAGTTAATAGTAATAAAATAGAGCTTATTTAAAAAATATTAGTATTTTATAGAACATTGGTTGACATACCTATATCTTATAAAGATATAAGTCAACCAATGTTCACATTATTTTATGTAGTTTTGTGTTTATATTTACTTTTTTGTGCTATAAAGTGCACCATGAGGGCACTTTACGACACTTTTATACTTATGAGTTTTTTGGACACGTTCTTCAAATTAAATAAAAAAATTCTTTTTACTTTATTCAAATAGACTATTACACGCACTTTTCTAATCCTAATTTTTAGGGCTTATGCACAAACTAATTTTTAGCTTACATGCGAAACATTTTCACGAATGCGCTTTCTATTCGTTGACAGGTATAAAATAGCATATTATGCATTATGCACACCAAGTTTCATTAATGCTGATGACGAACATGTATTAATTATACATCTTGTTCACATAACCTGCATGTGTGTAGTTCTCGCGCGGTAGAACTGAAACTTTCAAAACACAAACTTCAGAATTTCAGGCAATTATTCACATATTATCTATATATATATAATGAAAATGGTCTTCGTTTGAGGCACGATCACGGCTTAACCACTGATCGTATCGACATGAAACTACCACCATTCGATGCGAAATTTTTCCTAGATGGTTTATGGCTATCTATTTTTTGAATTCCAACATTCCTTCATTTTTTTATTGCTGTTTTACTTTTATGAACATTTATTCCGCTAATAAAAACAAAAGATAAGCATTTTCTCTTGATTCTTTTGTTTTCATGGATTTCAACAGAGTATATTAAACGGATTATGGTTTTTTACATTCAGCTAAGAATCTACTCACGGTAGTGGAGAACGGCTGGACCAATTAGGCTATTTTTTTATAGTAAGAATTGTCAGGAGAAAGTTTTGTATGTAAGAAAATTTTAAAAAAGTCAGATAAAAAGTTAAAAATTGCGATGATAATCGAAGAATTCCCATCTATATAGTCACTCACTACGAAATCTCGGGAACCATAAGACTTAGAAACGTGAAACTTGGTAGGAATATTACTTTTGCTATGTATAGGTCAGCTATGAATAGATTTTAAGAAATCCATCCCCCAAAGGGGATTGCGGGGGCGTTAACAATGAACAATTCCTGTTTTTAAACTATAGCTCCTATAGCCTTCAAATTTGGTAGGAATCTTCTGTAAGAGGTGTAGAAATAGGCTATGAACGAATTTTACGATAGCTCACCCCGCAGGGGGTTGCGGGGGTGGGTATTAACAATTAATATTTTTAATTTTCCAGCTAAAGCTCCTACAAGCTCCAAATTTTGTAGGAATTTTCTATAAGCGAAATATAGCTTCTAAAAATTCTAAATATGGTAGGAATCTTTTATTATTCATTCATATTAAAATGGATTTCAATATAGTCTACTTCCGACAGGAATTGCGGGGGTGGGTGTTAAAATCTAAAATTTTAATTTCCAACCTGTAACTTCTACAGACTCCAAATTTGGTGGGGATCTTCGTGTATGTAGGGATATTTGTGTATTTCCTTACAACAATCGTCTTTTTGGCAGCGGAGAAAAAGTCATTGAGAGGTTTCCAAAACTTAACTTTACATGTAGCTATCCAATCAACGGACTAAGAATTTTACATTCATTTTACTTTTGCAGACTACATATCCAACGAATTCTTTTATTGCGTGATCGCGGAAATGTACCAGATTATAATGAATGCATTTTCTAAGCACTTGAGATGTGGAAAAGAAATTTAGTTACTTATTCCAATAGAATTCATAAAAAACATGAACAATTAATTTTCTATAAAAAATTGATGTCACGGAGAAAATTTTAGTTAACAGAAAATTCGTCGCACTTGAACCTAGACAAATTTCAACTTCACATATGAGACTTGCAATGACTTTAACTTAAACGATTTTAACGACTTTAACTTTAACTTAAATGATTGCACATTGAAAGTTACAATGAATATTAGTGAGAAAAATCACCTGGATGGAAGATACAGGCTAAATCGATGGAATTTGGAATTTGTGTAAGTCTAAACAATATCGATGCTTATAGTTCTATCCGCGGGGCCTATTTATGTTCATACAAAAATAAAAAAAAAGGAGATAAATAAAAATATGGAAAAAAAATAAAAATGAAACATAAAATGTAATTTATTTCCTTTTTCAATTCGCCCAGCGAAGCGGGCGGGAAACGGCTAGTCTATAATAAATAAAATGATAGAGGTCTCCAGTTGTGCGCGCATCACGGAAAAACTACTGGATAGATTTCAATGAAACTTTTTAAGTTTTATTTCTTAAACACTTGGCCCTTATCAAAAAAAAATTTGCCATATCTTCATTTAATAAAAAGTTATTAAAGTTTCAAGAAACAACGATTTGTATATGCACTGCGTGTTCAGTGATGTATGTTTCCTTCTCGCGGAGTAGTGGGGCAAGCGGCGTAGCGCGCATGCGGAAAACTTTGTTAATATTTCAAGCAACGCGGACGAAGTCGCGGATATCAGCTAGTGTTACATAAAAAGAGGGAGGAGACTATGAAGCACCACACAAAGAGGAGACCGCAAGTATAAAACGCAATGTATAATAAGATGTATAACGCAATGTAAGACGACACGTTTGGCGCAGTTTGTAGTGACCCTACTTTCTGGCGCCAGAGGTTGCGGGTTCGAGTCCCGCTAGGGGCATTCATTTGTTAAACTCAGATGCTTGTACTCCAGTCATGGGTGTTTATATTTATATATTTTAACTTATATATGTAGTATAACAACTATCTGGTATCCGTAGTAACACAAGCTTTCTTCGTAGGTTACCACAGAACTAGATGGCGCTGTGTGTAATAATTTCCCAATATAATGTCATCTATCTCTTTCCCTCGTTCGTTGAATCCTTGTATATGTCTGTCTCATTTGAATACCATTTTTACGTTTAACCGAGTTTCAAATGACGTCGGTTAAAAAATGAAGATTGATTGCGTTCGTAATCAAATCGATAAAGGCGTATGACTTACGCATGTTGAGAGTACGTTCTTTATTTACCTTACTATTTTGCTTCTTTATTTACCTTATTATTATTGCCGTGGCAAAAGAGGAGCAAAGGAAAGATCAAATACATCCTGATCTTTGTAAATACAGATTGAAATATTCCACAATAGATAAATTTCACAAAATATAAGTAAATTTATTTCAGAAACATTTTTTAAGATATGTTTAAATTTATTTTATCGATATCTCGAATACGTAAGTAGGTAAAGAAAAATTACAAGAATTTATTTAGCATAACAATCTTGGGAATACTTAGTTATAAAAGAACTTTTATATAATTTGATTAATGAATATGCGACTTCTGTTTTTGAATAATTCTTATATTCCCTTTTGATTTCTGTAAGAGACATGAAATTTTAAATTATAAAATATCAACATATATTAACTATGCCTCTAATACCTACAGCATATAAGTTTATGATATAATACAGTTTAGAGCATAACTTAATTCATGTATCTACATTTTCAGGATTTAGAGGTTGTTTTTAAGCTATTGCATAGCTTTTATCGCGGGCTTTGAGTGCGGCGGCCGAATCAAGAAATTCCGAAAAAAAAACCTAACACCGCCCGATTTCTCCGCCGTCTGTGGGCCTATTTCAAAAATTTTTCTTATTTTCGGTAGGGTATAATTCCAATGGGACCCATTGTCACCAAATCACGATCTGATGATGGCATCCCAGGGAAATCGAGGGCATCTCTTAAATTTTATAGGCACCTATTATATTTTTGATATATTTATTAAAGCTGTTCAAGATTTTGTGATGATGTAAGGTATATCTCCTCAGCGGTCAGGAGTTAAAAAAAAATTATTTTAATATTATATGTACTTATGAACCGATAGTTGTATTCCTTCAGGCTATTAGGTTGATCTGATAATAGAAGGTTAATCTTATGGACAAATCTCGATTGACTATTGTCGTTCATTCCGAAACTTCGCTGACTCATTTGAGCTGTAGTTTAGTAAGCCTACCCGTATTATATTAACAAAATACAATATAATATCTAATTTCCACTAAAAAATTAAAAATAAATTATTAAGCTATTGCATATCTTTTATCGCGGGCTTTGAGCGCGGCGACCGAATCAAGAAATTCCGTAACGAAAATAAAACCTAACACCCCCCACTCCGCCTACCATGTAGCTTTTAATATTTTAAACGATATTAATTGCTCATTTATTCAATAAAAGAAAAAAAATTGTTTTTAACGGTCACCACGCTCAAAAAGTGTAACTTGAATTAAAGAAAGATATAGTATATTATATATAAAAAAAATATATAATTGCATAAGTTGATAAAAAATGCTATGCAATAGCTTTACCGCGGCAGTCCCCGAGTGCCACACATTTAATTTTTTTTTGTTAGTAGCAGTGGTAGCCAAGCGGTTTAAACGCTCTCGCTTGGATAACCGAGTGATGCGGGCTTAAATCCGGGTCTAGCACCTCTGATATTTACATGTGCGAATCATTTTCTATCATGTCTGCCACTTATCTTACGGTGAAGGGAAACATCAATGAGGTGAAAACATCGAGAGGAAACCTGCATGTCTCAGATAACTTAGCAAGTTTTTCGAAAGACATGTGATGTCCGCCAACACGTACTAGGCCAGCGCGGTGGACTATGGCCTGATTCCCTTCGTACTGAGGCAGGCCCGTGCCCAGCAGTGGGACGTAAAATGGGCTGATGATGATGATAATATATCTACAGCAAATAGAAAATTGCCATCTATTAAGAACCTGCCGATTAGAATCTACCGATTATCAAAATTTGTTCATAGTATAGCACATATTTGTATATATAATATACATATTAACAGGAATTATATTAAAATGGCTTCTAACGGGCTTTGTACGGTGTGGACGTGTTTTACAATTTACTTATACAAATAAATAATCAACACATGCTATTCTAGTTCTAAAAGTAAACCACTTAAATAGGAAGTTTGTGTATTTCTTTGACTTGACGTGCTTTGGACAAACTGTTGCCGTAACCGCTCTTCACCACCTCGAAGGAACGAGACGGGTTCATATTTTTTTACTCACTTACTACGTGTATTGTCGCAACGTCATATTCGTCATCAGAGTTAACACAGATATAATGAACATTTTACGCTCACCTACTAGAAGTGGCTTCGCTACCAATCTAAGTGGATCTCAACCAAACTTATCATCTGGAAATGTACAATCGGAATTTTCAGAATTTCAAAATACTAACTTAAGATCTAAACGGAAGAAAAGAGAAGACGATGAAAGTACTAAACAAGATATTGTGGAAATACGGAAACAAATGTCTGTGATGATGTCTATGTTGACAACATTTGGTGAAAAACAACAGCAATTTATGCAAAAAATGTCTACTGATATATCATCTATAACGGAACAAATAACCAGTATTAAATCAACTTTGGAGAACATAAAAATTGAACAAACCACTATGAAAGACGATATTGCTATTCTCAATACCAAGAATAATACTATGGATAAAAAAGTCAAAATTTTAGAATCAACTATAAACCAAATTAAATTGACGTCAGTAACGGAGCCCGAAACATATGAAAATCTTATTTCAGAAATGGCCGAACGAAAAGCAAGAAGTAAAAATTGAATACTTACTTCTGTACCAGAACAGTTTTCTTCAGATAAAAATGAAAGAATAAAGCTAGAAAAAGATGAAGTAAACAAAATACTTATGTTGTTAGATAAAGAATGTCCGGAACCCGAGAAAATTATCCGTCTAGGTAAATATAATCGAAACAAAGTAAGACCAATTAAATTAATATTTGAAAGTAAAAATACACCTATAGCTTTGCTCCGTAAGAGAGACGCCCTAAAGAATCATAATAGTCATATCTACTCTGACCAAACTCCTAAGCAAAGAGAATACTTACAATTCCTAAAACAAAAGTTTGAATATCGGATAAATAATGGCGAAAAGCTAACTATAAAGTATGTTAAAGGAACACCAACAATAATAGAAAATATACCAAAAAACTATCCACAATAGACACCGCTGTTTCAAGTGCATCAGCTAATATCACATATCAAGTAGTTGAAAGTTATAATAACATTAGATTTAATAAGAAATCGTTAAAATTTTTATACGCTAATGTCCGTAGCATAGTTAAACCTGGGAAATTCGATGTACTTAAATGTATCGTAAGAACATTTCAACACCTCATCCACCTAATTGTACTCACTGAGACCTGGTTTAAGTCTGATGATGAAGCAAGGCATTTTCAAATAGAGGGTTACTCACATTACTACAATTATAGAAATGATATGATAGGAGGGGGCGTTTCAATATTTGCTCATAACAATTTAAAATATAACTTCATAGAAGATTCGTACCATAATGGAAATCATTATTTATGGATACATATTAATACTTTTTCTCTCGACGTTGATGTTGTTTATTTGAGACCTGAATCTACAAACCTAAAAAACTTCTTAGAACATTATCCACAAGAATTAAGTAAAAGAAAGAGATGCATTATTTTCGGTGATTTCAATATAAATTTACTAAGCTGCGAAGGAATTTCAACAACATACAAGGATATACTTAAAGAAAGCGGACATGCATTGCTAAATAAATTAGATTCAGATTACTGTACACGTGAGACTACGACTACAAAATTAATTATTGATCACTTTTCATTTTGCTAAAATTCAATCATCAATGTCAGATCACAATCAAATATACGTAGAAATCAAACACCATAAACCTAAACCATTAACGAAAGTAAGCTACGATGCACTTGACTACAATAAAATATATCAAAGTATTAAAGAAAACCAAAATCATAATGAAGATCATAAATTTTTACTTTTAAGAGAGAAGTTAAATTTAGCTGTTGAAGAAAGCAAAGTCAAAAAAATAAAAATATTAAATCCACCTAAACAGGATTGGATTAATAAACATATCATCAATGATATCAATATAAGGAATATACTGTGGAAGAAATTTAAAACTAACCCAAAGGATCTAAAAAAAGAAAAAGACTTCATAGAAAAAAGAAACGAAGTTGCACTTAATATACAAAATGCAAAGAATAAATATTACTACAAGTTATTCTACGGTTGTCAGAAAAATATAACAAAAATGTGGGAACTTCTTAATAATCTTTCCATAAACAAAATAAAAGACAGATCTGGACCTTGTAAACTTGTAACGAATTTAGGTGAAATTAATGATAAAAATGACATTTGTGAAATTTTTTAATAACTTCTTTGTAACGATTGGTCCATCTCTAGCTAAAAATGTAAAAGTAACCACTCAGTTAAAAATAGATAACAAATTTATCAGTAGAGTAAATGAAGAAAAATGCCTAGGCCTAGTTCTGGATAATCATTTAACTTGGAAACCTCACATTTAAAAAGTGAAATCCAAGTTATCCTCCTTTAACGGATTATTACGTGGTTCTGTCAGAAGTTATCCTTCTTATGTTCGCTATATTATTTATAATTCCTTAGTAAAGTCAAAAATTGATTATTTAATACAACTTCGGGGTAATGCAGCCAAAAGTAACCTAAATATGTTACAAATATCACAAAACAGATTAATCAAAACGTTATTTCATTTTAATTATCTCACGCCTACGAACCAATTAATATAGATTTATAAAGAATCTAAACTCCTTAACATTCAACAAAGTTATATCTATAATACATGCATTCTTATACGAAAGATACTAAATCGTGACATACAAACATCAATAAGTTTTACAAAAAATAAAATGACACATAGTAAATTGCTTCGAAATGCAAATATTTTAAAACTTTACAAACCACGCACTAGCTATGGCAAAAAAAGTATTATGTTCGACGGTGCAATGCTTTATAATCAATTACCAAATAATATTAAAAGCGAAAATTCTATGTCATCTTATAAAAAGAAATTAAAAATATATATTGCAAATAAATACACTAAATAAAACATCAATTAACTAATCATTCTAAATTTAATTTTAAATATTATTTTTCAAGTCATAATTTAAACTATAACTAAAGTTCAGTTAAATACTTAAAGCCACTTCCAGTATTCTTATTCCGAGTTCTAATCGGTAAAACAGTTTGTACTACCCGCAAATGTATTATTATTTTTATACAAGTTAAAGGTATTAGCTGCCCGTTTATAATATTACATACGTACTTAAAACTAATGTTTCTCAGTAAGTGAATTGTATTCTTTTGAGTAATAAATGAATCTTAAACCTCAAATGTCAAGAGTCAGGTAAATAAGTAGAAGTTTTGAGTAGAGTAGTAATATTTAAATGTTGAGTATTTATTATTCTTACAAAAACAACTTTGATTCTGTTGTGATTATAATTATTGTACATTCATGAAACATGATAGAATTTCACTGTAAACCTCTAAATCCTGAAAATGTCTAGAAGAAAAATCAAAAACGACAAAAAATTCAAATTCCTATGAAGATATTTGTAAAAATTATACAAATATATAAAAGTAAATAAACGTATATGTTATTGGTCATAGTGATCGTTTCATTTTCCCGTATCGCGTATGTATTTTATTTAAACATTTCTCATTTTAAAATAATTGATGTAAAATATTCTATTTCAGCTGCCATTTACGAAATAAGCGATTTCAATTGCCTTGCAGTGAATACTAAGTGGGATTTTACTACGTTTCTGGACACGGATACAACTAATACCACCTTTTTCACACAGCAACTTATTTTATCAAAACGTAAAGCTCCATCCTGGACCTCAACATGGCTATCCTTATTATTAAAATGAAGCTTAGAAGCGACATTAATTTATTCGGAATATGTTTGTCGGGGCACATAAAGTTCACATTGATGATAGGATATGTAATAGACGAAGAAGTGGTCGTAGACTGCTACTTCACGATAAATCCGAGGTTGCGTTTAAGGACAGTTTAAAACTAAACAGGTATGTAAGCTTATTACTGATATATTTTAACAACAGATATTCTGTCATGGCTTTAAACTTTAAAGTCTCGCTGAGAATCTGATCGAAACATGAATTAAGATTCTACGAGTAAATACTCGTACCTATTATATAATATTATTATTCTATTCTTCATTTCTTTTCGTTACGATACGGTATAGTTTTTGAATCCATTACTATTTTCCTAGATTAATTCATTTATGACATAAAAATGAGATATGTTATCATACATTAAGAATTTTTAGAAATAAGATACTTAATTATTATAATATTAATGAACATTAACATTACTATTATTAATTTAAATTATTGTAATTTTTCTTTGATAAGTAACTGTTCCTTTGTAAAATTACATTATTTAGATTCCTTTTTTTTAGATTTTTTGTACTTTTAATGGTTGAATGTTGAAATGCTATGTACACTTTTTATTGACATGCATATAAGACATATTATTATTGTTATGATTAATTTAAAAATGCTGTATATGTTTGTTGTAAGTGTGCTTTTACAAATAAATAAATAAAATATATTACGTTATATTTTGACAATTCAAACAAGTAAGGTATACTTATACTATAGTCCATACTATATTATATACATAATATATTATATACGAAATATGTAGATGGATTAATTTTTACGCAGTAACATCCCTCTATATTCCACCACTCTGTGTGTAATAACATTAATTAAAATAGATTTCCAGGATTCAGTAAATTCTAGGAACCAGAAATACTATATGTTAATAAAATATCGATTCTGAGTAACGCTGAAATTATAATTTATACTATTAATTTACATTTTACTTAACAATATAAATTATATTTTAAATGAAGTATTAAACATCCTGAAATAATTAATAAATATTTCAAGCTAATAATATTTTGCTTTCACTATTAAATATTTCAATTAAAATTTATTGTTGTTTCGGGTTGGCTTTAGTTAACGGCCGCACGATTTTGGTGTTTTGCGGTAGTGGGGGGAAAGGGGGGAGGGATGCCCTACCCGATGGTATCACTCCCAGGGTGAGGAAACCAGTAGTTTTTTTTATGAATTTTTTAATTTCATGTTTTTGTATGCGCATAACGGAATGTTTTTCCAAATAAAAATGGTTTGGTAAGTAAAATGGAACGTAACTAAGAGTGAAAAATCATTATAAGTTTGAAAATAAATAACACACAAAATAAATTTCAAATCAATACAAATAAAATTGAAATTACAATTAAAAAATATTAAAGTCGCTTATGTAAACTTGGTAATTCTAACCACCTGGAAAATTTTGCAGATGTAATAATAGAATTTATGTGGATAAAATCTATAGAAAAAAATAAAAGAGACCCATCATCATCACTACATAGTATAAAACAAAGTCGCCTTTTCTGTCCCTATATCCCTATGTGCGCTTAAATCTTTAAAACTACGCAACGGATTTTGATGCGGTTTTTTCCAATAGATAGAGTGATTCAAGAGGAAGGTTTATATGTATAACTAGCGGATCCCGCGGCTTTGCCTGTGCTAAATCTAGGGAAGAGCCCGAGCGAAGCGAGGGCGAGTCGCTAGTTTATAGAATAAATAAAAGAATTAAAATATGTGTATGACGCATATAAAAAAAATCACTACATAGTATAAAACAAAGTCGCCTTTTCTGTCCCTATATCCCTATGTGCGCTTAAATCTTTAAAACTACGCAACGGATTTTGATGCGGTTTTTTCCAATAGATAGAGTGATTCAAGAGGAAGGTTTATATGTATAACTAGCGGATCCCGCGGCTTTGCCTGTGCTAAATAGGAAGAGCCCGAGCGAAGCGAGGGCGAGTCGCTAGTTTATAGAATAAATAAAAGAATTAAAATATGTGTATGACGCATATAAAAAAAATATAATTTTTACATACCACTTTGTTTTAATTTAATTCCCAAACTTACTTTTAAACACTTTAGGTTAGTTAGTCGAGTACCGTAAGCATTACTAGGCCAGATTGGTTAGGTTAGGTTAGAACATGATTACAAACATAAGCGACTTTAAGCTAAACACTAGGTTGGCTAGTCGAGTACCATTTAAGCATTACTAGGCCAGATTGGTTAGGTTAGGTTAGAACATGACCACAAACATAGGCGACTTTAATATTTTTAATTGTCATTTCAATTGTTTGTTTAGTAGTGTGAATCGTTGTTTCTTTAGTAGTGTGAATCATAATTTATGCATATAATTTCAGAATATTAAAGGTAATAATTGTACTTTGGATATTATGAATCTATGTTAGAATGTTTACTGTCCAATAGTTTAACGAAAAGGAAATAATGCAATGTATAGTCAAAAGAAAGGACTCACAACATCATACTTTCAGACTTTTTATTGGTGTTTGTATAAATATCATCCCTAAGTAGACCTCTTTCCTTTTGTCGATCTCGATTCTGGGTGTAACCACAGCCTTTCATTTCTATATTTTCACTTGTATGCAGGGCTCGGAAACGGATAACAACCCGGATTATTTAGGTAATACAATGGTTAATTCACTGCCACCATTTTAACCGGTTACTGAAAACGAACGGTTTCGTAAGCCGAAATAATAATAGTTAACGATTATTCTTGAAGTAAGGTTTGTTTTCGAGCCCTGTGTATAAGAAACAAAAATAAATGAGAAACTAACAATTCAAGACAATTTTGATTTACTTACTGAACATCATAGAGAAAAGTAATATTATATGCTGAACATACTCGTAGGTATAATAGGTATAATACTATATTGCATGGCACAGGTATTGTAAAGGAGGTTTATTTATAAAGGCTGCTGGATGTTGTGGGAAACATGATGCCAATTTATATCGGCACTGACAAAACAACCTGGCCACTAACATGCTGTATACTGAGTTACACATATTTCGAATGATTAAATACATGGAATATGACTCTCTACATAAAAGAAATAGTAAGTTAAGTAAATGATAGTATTTTAAATAAATCAAGTGCCCTAAATATTAGATACTAATTTAAAAGTGGCAAAAAATAAAATTTATTTATTACGACTATAATTCATTAGTAGCCTTTAGAATGCACTATATTCGTCATATATTGAATTTAAGGGTTATAGAATCTTCTGTTTGCCAGACATCCTCCTAAATCCGTATTCATTCATATTATCTATAGTTTGTCCATTTTATTAATGGTTTTTTGACAGCTCACGGCCACGAAGTTTCGTATTAATTAATGGTTAGCCATTAAAGTTATAGTCTATTTTTTCTTACTTGTCTTAAGTAGTAAACAAATATGGCGGACAGGTAACCAGAGATAATTTCATAGAGATTGCAATGACGAATGAATGACAACGACTGAACTTAATGGTTTTTATGCAGTGAACGTAAAGTATTGGGTAGAAATAATACGACAAGTTAATTTGATAATTCTATTACTCGGATATCACCTCCTTACTAATAATAATTTTAATAATTTTATTTTCCTTTTTGTCTTAATATAAAGTCATTTTTAAAACTTTAAACTAAAAAAGCAAATAAGCGATCGAAAGATCTCCGAGAGCGAAGTCCCTCACTCCATTTTATTACACAGTGCAATAAGATAAGAAATAATAATAATTACAATAACAAATAAATAATCAGTATAAGTTGGTTAAAAGCAATTAAAAATCTTCTATATTCTACAGATGACACTCCTTTTTTAAAACCTAATAAAATTTGAAGAAAAATGTCGTACTTTGTAATTTACAAATATTGTTATTTTTTTAAAAGTTCAGTTTCCATTCTCGCCAAATAATTATACATGTTACATCTCTATGATTCAAAGACAAAGTAGCGTATCGAAACGTCAAAATGTTTTGTTCATATTTTATCTATAGAATTTAGTTCTGTTAAAATTTCAATTTTAGCAAAAATAATGTGTTCAAATCATATATAAACAGCTTTTATAAGTGTAATTCATAGTGTGTGTGTTTCTAAAATAGTAATAAACGATGAAACCAAGTCTAAAATGCGGGATTTTCCGAAAATAAGTGATTTTCGTTCAAGGCAGTGTTTGTTTACCATTTAGGACAAGTAAGAAAAAATGGACTATAAAATGACATACAAATATGAAATAATATTGTACTTCATGGACGGGTACCGCCCCCTTATTGCTGTGCCACACATAACGATTATTACGATTGTGCCACAGATTACAAATAATCGATAGAAATAAATGCTAATATTATGTAAATAAGGTGTAATATGTTATTATAATCAGGAAGACAACAAAATTTTAAGGTTGAAACCAATAAATTAAAACATTAGCATTAGGTATTACATACATATTCTTTGAAATAGTATGAGATATAACGCACTACGCGGCTGTAGAACAACGCGCCGCGGCACTGTGCAAAAATCAAATTTTGACCATCACGAGTTATCGCGTCGAAGTGTGGACGTCATTCATGTTATAATGTATTTAATGCGTGTAGCGAAAGGTTGTCCTTGAAAATGAGGAACAATTAATAATACTTGTTAGTCAATATGTAGAGATATATGATCACCAAAATGATATACATCGCCCTCAAAGGTTGCCGTACGATTCACGAGCAAAATATTCCGCGTGCTGTCGCGCTAGTGCGGTATACCTGTTAAAGAAGCGTCACTTCGCGTCGCTCGCAGTTACGCCTAGTCATAGAGAAAAGTAATATGCACCTAGTGCGTGCGTACTACGTACTTTAATACTTATTACTCATCCATTGTACTAATATTATGAATGTGATTTTTTTCGTAAAAAAAAAATTTTTTTGTGCTATAATATAACAGTCTTCTATAAAGTCCAAAAAATTTGCCACAGATATTAAAACTTTTACTTGTGAATATGCAGCTCACTAATCACTTTCGCGCTATTTTTGATGTCAATGTCAACGATATTTGCAGGCTTGAACCTTCATTTTAAAATTAGTTTTTGTAAATTAAAATTATGGCTATTTACATAATCCATTTGAAATAAATAGTAATAGTATTCACAATGCATGTCCGAGTACGCGTGTTCGGCAAACCCGATGCTATAGTAGTGGTTGAGTCTAAACTTACAAAGATAGATAAGTTTAGACATATAATAAAAGATAAATTCAATGTAGAACCAAAATTACAACGTTTGTTCTACGGAGGAAAATTGGTAAGTTTTAAATTTTTGTTATAATTCCATTAGTAGTACTTAATTTAAGATATTAAAGCGAATTTAATAGTTATTAAATAATAATGTGTGCTTGATACAATTTATTGATTAATTTAAGATGCAGAAGAAGTAATGTTTACCACTTTTCTATCATATTCTGTATATTATTTGGCGATATCTTTAAAACTTCATCATTGCGCGAATGTTTGAAAGTGTGTATTGTCGGGAGATTATTTACATGTAGCTCAGGCGATATATACTAATATATTGTTACTTCATCATTATTTCATAATGTTAACATTTGCTATGCAATAGTTGGCTTAGAAATAATATATTTTTTACATTAATGATGATGATGATAATATGTAGGTGTGCTTTTTATGAAAAATATATATTAACACTAAAAGTATTTCAATATTTTATTTTTTATTTTTATTTTTACAGTTAGAAAATGGTTATACATTTCATGATTACAATATTAAGCTTAATGATGTTATACAACTAATGGTTAAGACACAGCCTGTAGAAAATCTGGATAAAGAAAATGCACATAAGAAACTTGAAGCTCAAGAACAAATTGCAAATGATATAAAAGATAAAGAGCAAGTTTATAAAGGTTCAATGTAAATTTTAGTATTTTTCTATATAAAGTATAAAAAAATAATTATTATATTAGAAAGGAGATAGGATAAATTTTAGATAAAATTTTCACTAATATCATGACAATGACTAACTGCCAGTTTTAATAACTCTATCTACCGATGACTGGTACTTACTTTCATACGATTTTGACAGGTTGTAACTTTTTATGTTTTTATGTTAACCAATCTTCAAACAGTACACTAACTGGCAGTTAGTGTACTGTTTGAAGATTGGTTGCTACACCAGTCTGGAGGTATAATTCAATAACAGAAAATCATCATAAATAACACAACAGTACATTGATAAATGTACTATTTAAAAACTACTTTTTTTAATCCTGGCTTATTGCCAGGATTAAAAAAAGTAGTTTTTTTTTATATTTTAATTAACTATTTTTAGATTTTTAAAGTAGATTATCCACATATACATTTTTAAGTTAAGATAACTAACTCCTTGGGCTAAAGAAAATGGTAATGGATTCACTGATAAGAATAATAACTAAGTACTGTCTTTTCATAGATAGTGCTTCATATTATTTTAATTCAATGTGGCACTATATACAATGATTAATATAAACTAATATACCTATATAATATATCATTTAAATCTATCTTATACAATTAAAATTAGTTTTTTTTTTATATTCTATATATTTTTTTCAATGGTATTAATCTATTTACATTGTTATTTGCAGATGCAGATAGCTTAATATATAGGATAGGTGACCTCATAGATATAAGAGATCGTGAGTATGGTGCATGGTTCGAAGGTAAAATATTAAGAATCGTTCTAGACCCTAATATTACTTATCAAGAAAATACTGATACAATAGACACTAGTTACATGGATGACAAGCAAAATGATGTAGAAAATAAGCCACCAAGTGATACATCTGAAGACGAACATAAATGCAAGAAAAAGGGTATTGCTAAATATTTTTCAAAACAGGCAAAAGGAAAAAGACATAAGGATAAAATTGAGGCTGTAAAAATTACTGATGAGAATATTTTGTATAAAGTGCAGTTGGACGCAGAGTAAGTAATTTTTTTAAGGTCTATTAAGTTTTTCTTTATTACTATATAAAAATAACTCATTTTCATTTTTTGAGAATAACAGCTAAAAAAGAGTAAGGCCAGTCACAAAAAGTATTTTTAGAGCTTGAAATTTTTAATTAACTAATATAATTAACTAACTAATTAACTAGTATAAAAATACTAACTGTGGCTCTGAATAAACAATCTATGTTACTAATTTACCTCTAATACATTATAGCATGATTGTTGTAATTTTTCACAAAATCACAATCATCATCATTTAGATTGACAATGAAGTCATGATTTTATACTTTTTTTTAATACAAGTCTTAATATTATATAAGTGGATCTTCTTTTTTGCCCTCGTCTTTTCCCGTTACGCGGGGTCGGCTTTCTTAATCATTCGGCGCCATTCACTTCGTTGGTAAGCATCGTCATCTCTAAGGCCTAGCTTTTGCATGTTCTTTCGGACATTTGTCATCCAGGTAGTTTGCGGACTACCTCTCCCTCTTCTTTTTGTAGCTATGGAAAGGCACTTTTTCACGATATGGTCATCGGGTAACATGTCTGTACCACCTTAGCCTGGCCTCTGTAATTTTCTCAGTTATAGGTGTAATATTATATAAGTGGATAACTACTAAATATATTTCAGTGAAGAAGATTCTGATTTGTACTGCAAATTAAAAGAAATAAGGCCAAGAGCTAGAAATGTTGTGGATATAGAAGACCTAAAACCTGGACAGACTTATATGATTAATCACAACACTGACGACCCTTTAGAAAAGGGATATTGGTAAGTAGTAAGACATGTAATATGTTTTATCTATACATATATACATATAAATAAAATTGAAGTGTCTGTTTTCTTGTTAAATTTTTCTCTGTCTGTCTGTTTGTTCCGGCTAATCTCTGAAACGGCTGGACCGATTTTGACGGGATTTTCACTTGAAGCTAATGTTATAAGTTATATATATAACTTACGCTACTTTTTAACCGACTTCAAAAAAGGAGGAGGTTATATTTTAGAAATTTCATTTATTTTGATAAGCGGAACGCGGCCTCAGTCACGCTAGGGAAGAACCCGAGCGAAGCTAGGGTGAGTCGCTAGTGTAATATGTAAAAAGTATTTTACGCTCTCTTATGAGTATGAACTTATAAAAGACAAATCAAATCAAAATATTCTTTATTCAAATAGACTTAAGACTTTTCCAACTCTTTTTAAATGTCATTTTTAAATTGGTAAGTCTGAGGAAGCTACCACCCGCGCGGAAGCCTTTTTGACACACATCCAAATTATTATTTCTATAGTAATACCAGGTCTAGAAACTATAAAAAAACTAGTGTACATTTATTTTATTTAACAGGTATGATTTGAAACTTGATGAAGTGAAGAAATTAAGGACAAATTATGAATTAATTGGCACATTATACCTTGGACCAGATTCAATACCTCAGAATGATACAAAAGTTCGAGTCCATGATAAAATATTTGCAATAGAAGAACCCGTCCCTCTACTAGAAAGGAGTGAAGACTATAACAAAATTATAGCCCAAAAACCAGAGAAACGTGAGTGATATATTCCTTTTTACAAGTCCGTAGTACGTGATAGTCATTTAAATGCATGTTTTTCTTAGAAATATACTTATTTTTAGTAGTTATTACAGCTTTATTAAGACTGGTGATAATTCCAAAAGGAAAGTTTTCAATTTGTCATGTTAACAAAGTGAGAACCTGCTACCGTTCTTAAACAACATACTAATATTTGGGATGGGTTTCAGTAGGTACCTGGATAACCAGATGCTATAAAATATTTCATCAAAATCTTTATCAATAATAACGATTATTGAAAAAATATATTAAAAATGGGTATAATATATTAATAATGTAATGATTGGATTCAAGTAGAATTTTATTATAATGTAGGTATTAAAAATAGGTTATTTTAACTTCATATTTTGTGTTCAGGGTCGCAACCCCTAAATTGTTTGAAATGTCGCGACGATGAGGATGCTCCCTGCAAAGAGTGTGGCTGCTTTTTATGCTCCGGAAAAGAATGTCCTGAAAAGGTAATGATTTTGTTTTAATTTTTACATTTAATTAATATTTATTATGGGCAAATAAATAGAAGTCAAAATTTCTAGCATCAAGAATAACTAACAATTTTCTCATTTTTTTTTGACACATACATAACCTAATTGAGTACAAAGTTGATTGCATAGAAAATTGCAGTGAAATACAAAAACAGAAATACAATAATAAATAAATAAATAAATTACCTTTTAGATAGTCTTATGCGACGAATGTAACAACGGTTTTCATATGAAATGCCTAACTCCCCCACTGACCGAGCTGCCAGAGGAGGATTGGTACTGTCCTTCGTGTAAACGAGACCCTAATGACGTCATCGCGCCCGGCGCCGCCAAACAAACTAAGAAGACCAACGCATCCAAAACTAATAGGGATTGGGGCAGGGGAATGGCATGTGTCGGTGAGTTACAAGTTTGGAACCTGACAAATGTTATCAGGACCTCATTTGTATGAGAAATACAAAAAAAAACTGGATTTTGCTGTATCCAATCCAAGTATATAGATAAGTGTGTCAAATCATTAAAATAAGTTGAGCCGTTTAAGAGAAAACACTAATAAGTAGATAGTTTTTTTTTTGAGTCATGTTACTTGAAAATAATTTAAAATTTCATTGTAAAATATTTGTTTTAGCTTTATTTTTTTTACTTCTGCAGTACTTAATTTTAATTTCATAACAACAGGTTTGCAAAAAAAAAATGATTAAAACTTTCCTAAATATTAATATTGACACACACATAATAAAAAAAGTTGTATTTTAATTCTGTAGTTGAGTATTAGAATCATTATGATATTTTCTATATTATAGGTAAGACCAAGACATGTGCAATGCCCGCCAACCATTTTGGTCCCATCCCTGGCATAGAAGTGGGAATGTGCTGGCGTTTCAGGATACAGGTATGTTTAAAACATAGTTAATTCATCAAAATCTTTTACTAGTACAATGTAGATATGTCTTGTTACTTTTAAAAGTTTATTTATAAATAATTATACTATTTTATTGTCGGTTTTTCTCAAAATTGGCCATTTGCTTATAATTTATTATTTTAGCTTTCAGAATCTGGAGTGCATAGACCACCTGTATCTGGTATTCACGGACGAGACGTTGAAGGAGCTTACAGCATTGTTTTATCTGGTTGGTATTAATAGTCATATATTCTAGAATTTTCTATTTTATTACTCTGTAAACCTTAAACTGTGACACCCAATTCGTATTATTTAATATTAAAGCTTACTAAACCCACTAGTCTTATTGAAGTGGGTCATGTTGACTTAAATATTATTTTCTTTATTTTTATTGTTATAAACAGCAAAGAAACGGTGGTTGAATTTTGATGAAACTTAGATGCGTTATCATATAGTCTACAGTTTGGCACCTAAAGACGCACCGGAGCAAAGCAACGCACAGAAAAACTTATTTTAAGTCCAAAATATTCAACAAAAGTAATTTTGATTTTTGGTTCCCGACATTTCGAATGCTTTACACTCAAAAGTCACGGGAGAATTTAGAGATAAACAATCATATTTTTTAACCAAAAAAATCTGATAAATAGTTTTATTTATAATGACAAATATTCGCTTAAATAAGATAGAATTTTCCATAACATTATTTACAATAACACAGGTGGTTACGAAGATGATGTGGACTATGGAAACGAGTTCACATACACCGGAAGCGGCGGTCGAGACCTTTCCGGTAACAAGCGTACTGCTGAACAGTCTTGCGACCAGACACTCACTAGGGAGAACAAGTTGGTTTGCTTTTTATTAATATACAATATAACTAGTACTTTTTAAGTAATCTATACTAATATTATAAAGCTGAAGAGTTTGTTTGTTTGTTTGTTTGAACGTGCTTATCTCAGGAATTACTGGTTCGATTTGAAATATTATTTTTGTGTTGGATAGTCTGTTTATCGAGGAAGGTTATAGGCTATATTATATCACGCTACGACCAATAGGAGCGGAGTATCAATGAAAAATGTTGCAAAAACGGGAAGGGCGGGCGTTAGTTCTGCGAGGTATCATACAGCACTACTTAGAAATAATTTGGTTTCCGGTCTTTAGAACGCGTGTGAAGCCGCGAGAAATGTTAGTCATTTTATATAACTAGAACAGACATGAATATTAATTGGAAAGTCAAATTTCAGCGTTCTACCTACCTTTAAACATAAGTAGGTTTTACATGATATTTTTAATAATTTCAAACCTTGACTAAATGTCCTAGTGTTAGGGCTTAAAGGGATAGTACTTTTAGTATGATTTTTTATAAATTAATATCAGCTTGATATTTATATATGGCCTTTACAAATTTTCCATATTATACTAAGCTCAACGCGTTAAGTACATTTTTAAATATTCACATTATGACATACACTTGTGTATAATTTTATTATAATACCTAATAATATTGTCTTATTTCTACAAAAGAGCATTAGCCCGTAACTGCGCAGTGAAGGAAGTGAGTGAGAAGGGAGCGGACGCAGGAGAAGAATGGAGACAAGGCAAGCCAGTGAGAGTCGTCCGCTCATACAAAATGTTAAAGCATTTCCCAAAATACGCACCTAAAGAGGGAATACGGTAAGATATTGCTTTTAAAACATGTTCTAAACAGCTTTGGAAAACACTTATATTACAATTTATCATCATTTTATTATATTATAGTCCCGCTGAGTTTCTTCTTTCCGAACTAGTGGTAGACTCATGACGTTCAGTAACAAATTGTAACAATTTTAATGCTGAATAAAATATTTTGATTTGATTGATATCAATTAATCAATTGAAATATACTTTCTTCTATTAGACTTTAAATCATCACTCCTATTTAAATTAAAATATAATTTAAATGTCAGTGTATGTCCATGTTGAATCTACCATTGGTTCAAAAGAAAAATCTGCAATGATTATTTTGCTTATAATAATTACTTTTAACATGGAATTTTAATACAAATAAATATATCTTTTATATCTCTTTAATTATACAACTTGTACTAGGTATTAATATGTTTTACATTACACTTTTTTTTACTATATCCAAAGTTACTATTTTAATAGCAAATCAATGTTTTTGTTTTTTATAATATAGTTACGATGGAATCTACAAGGTGGTTAAGTATTACCCCGAGAAAGGGTTGTCTGGCTATCGTGTATGGAAATACCTGCTTCGTAGAGATGACCCGAGTCCGGCGCCATGGGAAGCAGGCGCCAAGCAATTCCCGATTGTGGTAAGAATTATGTTATTATTACGTAGTTTTGGTATTATTGAAGTGAAACTACTTTAGAATCGTTGTGATTTGAAATTCGATGAAACGAAAAAATAAGTCCATAGTACCAGACGCTCAGAGACGGGGAAGAGTTAGCCTTAGTTAGATCTCGCTCACCGCGAGTCAGTGACATTTCTAACTCTGTCTAACTCGTGGGTGTGACCTTCGCGCCATCTCCCTCAACGAGCTTAGACGGAGCTATTTAGTATTTAGTATAAATATAAACGAGATTTAAAAATTAGTTTGCCAAAGAAGTTTTACTTCTGACATGTGTACTTTGTACACATGTCAGAAGGTACTTTGGAGGTGTAGTGGCTAGCATGTATACATCGAGAGGAGATTCGAGTCCCAGGTCGGGCCAAGTTTAGTGATTGAGTGTTTCTATTTAGTAAGCCTCAGTAACAGCCCGGAGTTGGGAAGTTGGCGGTGAGTAACCCCCGTGCCTCGGAGAGCACGTAAAGCCGTCGGTCCTGTGCCTTAACTCTCACTTATGTGTCGAGCAGTCGTCCCACCAGAGTATGAGAGTGGACTTGTGTCTTGTGCACTATAATATCTCCTGCGCAGTTGGCCAGTCTCAATGAGATTGGTCACCATGGCCGGAAACGGTCGGAGAACATTATTATTATTATTACTAAATTTATATTTATCAGGCCAGTATTAATAATTTATTACCTATAAATAATTTCGCAAAAAATGTATTTCATTATTGCTGAATAAAATTGAGATGTAAAAATTTAATAAATACTTATCTTTGACTCCCATTTCCCCAATATAGTACAGTATAAGCAGATTTAAAACTCAGATTTTCAATAGCAACTAACTTACCCAAGACCCAAGTAAGGTTTACTAACAAAAGCTAACAGGGTTCCGTAAGACCCATGTTGGACTATATTATTTCTATCATACTCGAGAGATACCGTTCTTAATATCAGACCACTAAAGAGACTTGATTTATTGTAATATTATTTTTATATTATTAATATCTAATGTACCCAGCGGTAACGCGTCGCTTGGATAACCGAGTGATGCGGGTTCAAATCCGGGTCTCACACCTCTATATATTATATTTAGATATTTTCATGTGCGAAACAAACAAGTATACTCAATTCTTAAAAAATCGTAAAATAAAGAATGATATCTGTAATAACTTTAAAAATCAACGAGAAATTTGGAAAATAGTTAACAATCTTACCGGAAAAATTGCTAAATGTATTGATGATGTAATTATTAAGCATTTTAAGCAGGATCCGCTTAGTCTATCAAATAATTTTGCGACAGAATTTGACAATAATTTGAAAAGTATATGTATCGATTGTGATTTGAAAATATTAAATCCTACCTCGTATGAAAATATACCAGAAACTTCAATCAGACTAGAGCGAGCACGTGAAGAGGATGTCAAACGTATAATTTTGCGTATAAGTGACAAAAAAAGTCCAGGTTATGACGGAATTAGGGCAAGCGATATAAAATATACCTCCTCACATCTAGTACCAGTCATTACTCACCTCATAAACCAGTGCATAGCTACATCAAATTACCCGGATATATTGAAAATTGGCGTAATTCGGCCGATTTATAAGAAGGGAAAGCGTGACGATTATAATAATTACCGTCCCATCACTATTTTGTCATGTGTAGATAAAATTATAGAAAGGTACCTAGGGGATAAAATAAATAAATATTTAGCTCAACAATCAATTATTAATAATAAACAATATGGTTTTCAGAAAAATAAAAGCACCACTGAATTACTAAGAAAATTTACTAACGAAGTTAACACGCATTTGGACAAAAAACTTCACGTGCTCGTTTTACTCGTAGATTTTAGCAAAGCCTTTGATGTATTAAATTACAATATTTTATTCGATAAACTTTCGCGGGGTGGTATACAGGGTCCTTTACTGAAATTATTAAAAAATTATCATCTTAACAGAAAAACCACAGTAAGCCTATCCAAACAATGTAGTAACTTAATATCAACCAAACGGGGCACAGCACAGGGCTCAATTATCGGCCCTACTGAGTACTTGTTATATGTGAACGACATGGTTAATATTATAAATGAGGGCACTGTATACCAGTTCGCGGATGACATGTGTTTAGTGGTAGCTCAAAGAACGGTCAAACATGCCCAGGAAAAACTACAAAATAATTTTAATCAATTATGTAAATGGGCACACGATGTAGGTCTGATAATAAACGCACACAAAACGAAGTTTATACATATTCACTCGTCGCACAACCAGACAGACATCAGACCTACCATTGTGGCTCACAACCACTCTTGTTTACACTCCTCATGCAGTCTGAATTGTTCATGTGTAGCTGTTGAACAAGTGAAAACACATATGTACATAGGCTTAATAATCGATGACAGATTTACCTGGGGCCCGCATACAGATCACGTTTGCTCAAAATTAAGATCATTATTAAGTAAACTAAGTATACTCAAAGCAAAATTACCATACCAGACACTGCGGCTCCTGTACGTGGCCTTGGGTGACTCGGTTATCGATTATGGTGTTAGTAGTTACGGCAGATCCTGCAATTCAAACTTGGAAAATATTTACAATTTACAGTTAAGATTATTAAAAACAATTGTACCTAAACGCATACTTAATAACTATAAGAACAACTATATTCAGCTATTTCGTCATTGTAATGTTATGAATATATATGATAAAGTTAAATTTTCTATTCTAACCCAAATTAATAATACTACCTTGTTAAATGAAAAACTTAGACCTATAGGCTTACGTCAACTTGATTTAAACCATAAATACCACTTACCAAAAACTAACAATAAGTATGGAAAGAGAACTGATAACTACTTAATACCTGAATATGTTAACGAACTGCCCAGAGAACTGCAAGAAATGTATATAAGTACCACGAAAACCAAATCACTTTTAAAAAAATACTTTTTACAAAAACAATCCGAATGAACTGAATGACTCTCTGTACCCAGATAAACCCGCGAGGTTTTCGTGGTACTTAAATTGCAAATTATAATGTATTTGTTATGTATTGGCTAATAAATTGAAAAAAAAAAAAAAATCATTTATATCATGATTACCACTTGTCTTACGGTGAAGGAAAACATCGTGAGGAAACCTGCATGTCTGAGAAAACCTACAAGTTTTCGAAAGGCATGTGAAGTCCGCCAACACGCACTAGGCCAGCGCGGTGGACTATGGCCTGATCCCCCTCGTACTGAGGGAGGCCCGTGCCCCGCAGTGGGACGTTAAAAGGGCTGATGATGATGATGATGATGAATGTTACTTATAAAGCACCATACCGTTTCACATTTCAACTATAATAATTCCAGTACCCGGACGGCTATTTAGAAGCAGAGGCCGAAAAAAAGGCTCTAAAAGAGAAAAGCACCAAAAGCAAGACAACTAAAAAGAGAGCCTTACGGGAAAGTAATCAAACCTCTTCCGAATCTGAGACGTCGCCACCGTTGAAAAAACGTAAAATACAGAAGAAAACAAAAGGTATATAATAAATATATGACTAAATTATATTATAACATACCTTTTAAATAGAAAAAATATTTTATAGTTTGGAAATTTTTAATACTTAGGCCCGATTTCACCAAAGTAGAATAACTTTTATTCCTAGGATAAAGCTGTTATTTACTCTAAGATAACCATGCTTTCATTTCACCAACTACTTATCCTGAGTATAACAAAGCTATACGAGAGTAACTCTTATACCGCCAATTTTGAAAGAATAACCGGCTTATTCCTCAGATAAAATCAAAATGGTGTCAAATTTTATGTCAGTAAACTGTTGATTCATATTTTTGCACATTGAATTGTAATTAGGAGAAAATATTATTAAAATGCAGCGTTTGAGAAGAATTTTATCGGACAGTGAAAGCGATAGTGAAGATAACTATTTTATTTTGAGACGTCCAAGGTGGTTTAAAGAAAGAAATGAGCATTTTTGCAACTAAGCTACGATGAAAAGGATTTCATGATTAGATTTCGTTTATCTAAAGCAGCAGCATACAATTTATTATTAAATTAAATTAATTTTTAATTAAATTTATTATTATTAAATTTATTATAATTTTTTAAAAAATACATAGCAAACTAAACGAAATTAACTTGAACAATAGCACTGACACATTGACATAAGTTCAAAGTGACGCCTAAATTAAAAATGTCCTATTATGCTATACTGTACGGAGAAAATGACAAGTCTATTTAATTTGACTGCATTTACATTCAATTCTCATTCAATGTGCCACAGGTAAAAAAAAACCATTAATCTAAGAATAGTTATACTAGGATTAACATTTTATCTTTACAAAGCGGTGAAACGTACTACGAGTTATTCTGAGAGTAAATGCAGCGAATAATTTTATACCTGGCATAGTTATTCTTGGATAACGACATCATTGGTGAAATCGGACCTAAATAATTAAAAAAATAATAATAATTTAAACCTTATAACTTTTGAAGAATCGTGCTTAGTCCAACAACTCCCACTTGTGACCTGTACCCAGGTTTACGCTTAGAAAGAGCTAAATAAATTCATATTACTGTTAAAACAATTTAAAATTAACTGTCATCTCATTAGTGGTCATCATTTAATTTTTTTTTACTAAGGTAATTATTACAATACTTTAATATATTTATTATATTAAAATATTTCATAACAGATACAGAAAAGTCCACAAAATCAAAGAAAGTTTCAAGCATGTTAATAAACAGTCCAAGGAATAAGAAGAATGACAGCGGTCTCAGTGCGGAGGAGAAGGCGGCCATTGATGCTGACACATTGAATGCTAAACTCTGGGGAGAATGCCTAGAAGTTTGTCAGCAACAAGGAAAGAAGGTAATGTTATATTTCCTTTTCATTTGTTTTAATTTTTTTTATTAGCACTAATTATTGATGATAACTGCGAGCCCTAGTGAAAATATTTTATATATTACTAGCAAACCCGGCCCGCTTCGCTGGGCGTAAGTTAAAATAAATTAAACGGTTTTTATATGTATTTCATAATATAAAAATACTACGCCTTATTTTTTGCTAACGCGCCATCTATAATCTAGAAATAGAAATACGGCGCCATCTACTACTAACTAACCGATAAATACACACTAAAGTCGTATAATAAACATTTAATTTGCAATAACAAATATTGAGATCAATGGTTGAGATAAAAACTACCCTATCTCCCAAGTTGGACCAAATTACAGATGCTTACAAAATTTGATGAAAATTGGTTCTGTAGTTTAGGAGTTTATGATAAACTACAGAACCAATATCGATAATAATAATAACGCTAATATCGTGTATATACATCGTATATATATATATATATATATATATATATATATATATATATATATATATATATATATATATATATATATATATATATATATATATAAATACTAGAAAATATTCGTACGTACATGATAAACAAAAAAACAGGGTGACAGATCAAGTGTAAAAACAACAGTATAAAAAATATATATACTCCAAGATGTCCATACGTATCTGGATTTTACAATTTTTGTTAATACATAGCATAGAGTATATACAGTTCTCGAGGCATAGGCATCTCGAGTGCAGTGTACGGATAGGCACGACGATACGGATAAACGTTGCGAGATTGGTTTACCAGTTTTTTAACCTGTTTTAACTGGTTTTTGATGCGCGGCTATTGGCTTTTAGCTATCACTCACACAAATGCAAAGCTGAGCTTACGCCTCAAGAACTGTATTATAGTTTGCTGATCAAATGCAAATTAGTGCCAACAGATAAAAGAAGACTAATAAAAAAAAAGTCTTTATTCATACAAATTTATTTAATTATAATTATAATTTTCTCAGTTATTCCAAAGTTATAAGTTTTCACTTCTGCTATACTGCCATTTTCAATATAACATAATTATTTAGTTTGTTTGTATGTATGTAGGAGTTTATAGAGCAAGTGACCCAAGTGTTCCTGTGCATCATATGTCAAGAAGTGGCAGTCAGTCCGGTCACTACCCCCTGCTTACACAACTTTTGTATGGTACGTAGAATGGTCTGTCAATACCATTATTGATTAGAAAATTATTTATTTATGTTAAATAAATAAATAATTTATTTACAATAAAGGAAATTTCAAGTAAACTTAACTATATGTACAAAGCAAATATACACTTAATTATTACCATTATTATTTCAAGCTTTTTAATCGTTTTTAGGGTTTTCGCATATCATTAATCATATATTATAGAGAATATTAAATAATTAATAAGAGTATTTTTTCCATAATTCTACATGAATAAATCAATTATTATACATATTATGGAGTCAAATGAAAATTAGTAAATAATTAATAGTAATTTTTTTGTTTATTAATATAATATAAAATATATTAATATATATTAATGTTACTTATGATTTACTTTTATTATTATGAATTAATATATAATATAGAATTATTATGTTATATAAATTATGAAACATTATAGAATATTAATAATAATACATTAGAATAGTATATTTACATTATCATATTTAATAAAGTGGTACAAATACAAAACTATGGTACAAATCTATAAAATAATATTACAGGCGTGTCTCAAGTTGGCATTTAAGTCTACGGAGTCTCAAAGCTGTCCATGCTGCAGGCAAAATTTATCCAAAATGGAACTGACAACAAATGAAGACCTGAAAACCGCCCTTCGAACTATTTTAACAGGCTATGACGCGGGAAAGAAGTAACTAATTATCATTCAGTCTACAAAAAGTCTAAAAAAAACGTCTACAACCTATGACTTTGTAACTTCTTCTTAAAAAAATAGCAACCCTTGTATTTCAAAAATAATATAATGTATGACACTGTATCCCGTTTACATTTTAGATATAAGACTTTAATATTTCCATTTAAATGTATTTGATGTTTACTATGAGTAGTTATGTAAACGGGATGTTATATGTACCAGCTCCATAGCAAGCGATGTTTTAGATTAAGTTTTATAGAAGTATTTGTTAGGTTAACGAGGTCTACCTATCATATATATAAGTTACTTAATTGTTATGACCAAGGATATTTTAAAGTAATCGTAACGAAGCTTGAGTGTTTCAAAAAGATTTTGAAAAATTTTTTTTACCCAACACTATTGGCAAATAGGTCTCAAGCTTCGTTCCGATAAATAAGTTAGTTTTCATATTTCAATACCTGCTTACTAAGTATATGCCATCGTATTTATATTTTATTTAATATTTTAAATAGTTGATGAGAATTTTTTGTTATAATTTTTAATTTGTGATAACCTATGTAGTATTACGGTCATTTTAACTAATAGTCTAAGATTTTCGGCAGTTAGAATATCTAATTTCTATATTAGTATTATCAAAATAACCTTTTTCCATTCATTCATTCCAGTCCAGTGAAGAATGTAACAATATTAAAAATATTTTTGGTTAAAATCGAACCTGCAAGGTGCATCATAGACTTTGATTCTTATTAATAATTTCGAAAAATCTGAAGCAACTTGGAGAGGCCCCTTTTCATATATCTTGCATTTCAATATTCAATACAATTATAAATGAAAATCTAAGTTCGACATATACCAAACTTCTTCAAATCTTTCAAATCTTAAACCAAAAACTTATGTATTGTGAAATTTAAACCAAATATTTGACTCTTACTATGACTTTACTGATTTCAATTTAATATTATGAATAATTTTGAATTTTCATACTAGTTTTTAATAAGGTATAATTCGCGTCATGTAAAAAGAACGCTGGCTGTCAAGTTGCGCAGAGGCGATTTATCGGCCAATTTGGTGGTAAGACGCGGGGCGCGGGACGTCAAAGCACGCGCCGCATGCTTTCTGGCTCGCTATTGGTTTGTCAGTTTAAAATACCATCGCGCACACAAAAGTTATTAATTACGAAATGATTTTATATAAAAAATAGTGAAAAAATATTTTTGAAGCATATTGTTTTATAAAGAGAGATTCTGATAATAATGCAGTTAATAATTTAAAAAAATATATTAAACGAAATAATTTAATTTTTTGTAAGTAGATTAAACATTCACACTGAATCAAACATATTTTATTAATTAATAGAATTCTATTTAATGACATTCTATCAAATATATTTTTCAAAGTACGTACCAATAATCAATATACATCGTGAGCGAAAGGCTAGTTCAAAAATAAAAGAATAGGCTTAGGAATTTCGTATGCGAATGTACCGATGCGCAAACACACCCCCCACCACTCTCTTCCAGCGTTCTTTTTACATGATGCGAACTGTAATTTAGTTACACTTCAGTGTTTATTATGTTTTAAATTAGTTATTAATGTTTTGATACACAATATATAGGTTGTTATCGAAAATTATTTTTCATAAGCAATTTTCAACAGCCAAAATTACAGTATTTTATATTATAATTTTCATATTATTTCAAAATTTACTTTTAAAAACAAAAGTATTAAATATATGTATATTGTATGATTTGGTGGCAAGATTTTTTTGTGTTTAAATAAACAATTAAAATTATTGAATTTATAATAGTTTAAAGTAATTTATAAAATTGGTCTAAGTTTGAATCACACCTTAGTGACATACTACAAAATAGTACTTTATACTTGCCACCATTTGGTTTTGTACAAGTATAATTCGCGTCATGTAAAAAGAACGCTGGCTGTCAAGTTGCGCAGAGGCGATTTATCGGACAATTTGGTGGTAAGAGAGAGACGCGCCGCTATTGGTTCGTCAGTTTAAAATACCATCGCGTACACAAAAGTTATTAATTAAAAAATGGTTTTAGATAAAAAATAGAGAAAAATATTTTTGACATATATTGTTTTATAAAGAGAGAGTCTGATAATAGTGCAGTTAATCATTTAAAAAAATATATTAAATGAATTATTTCTTCTTTTTGTAAGTAGATTAAACATTCTACACTGAATCAAACATATTTTATTAATTAATAGAATTCTATTTATTGACATTTTATCTAATATATTTTCAACGTACCTGCCGCAAGTTCAAAAATAAAAGAATAGGCTTAGTAATTTCGTATGCGAATGTACCGATGCGCAAACACAACCCCCCCCCCCCCCCCCCCCCCCCTTTCTTCCAGCGTTCTTTTTACGTGACGCGAACTGTATTTCCATTACATCATTATTATAAGTTCTTACAGTACAAATATTTTATAAGTGTTGAACCATTTTAGTTAGTTTTATTTAGTTAATAGATAGACGCATTTAACACTTTTCAGAATATTTTGTTACACATCCTGACGAAGAACTTGTCCGCAAAGTAAGAAATGTAGCAATCGGAACTCAACAACTACTCTTAACTTGACTGACATAAAAATTTGATTCATATATATGTTTATTAAATTTTAAATTGTGTTTATCTACACATTTCCATTATTCTATTAAATTGTAAGCGTAATATTAAACTTTTCAAATATTTCAATTGTTAATTTAATTAATTATGAACGTAATTCGTTTTTTATTGGTATCACATATCTCAGACTCATCGTACTAATCTATATGCGGTATAGGTGTGGCTATTACTGGTAAGACAATGAATTTTAACAATAAAATGTATCCAATAAATTCAAATTAAAGTCTTAAAGGCCTACTCAGTACACATATCGATATTTTGGGCAGTATTTAATCGACTATATCACGTAGATAATTAATTTTAACGTAGAATCTCTATTTTACTTAATTAACCGACTTCAAAAAAGGAGGAGGTTATATGTCGCCGCTGCTCAAATGTTTTATGTCAATTCTAGCGTATACTGTATTGAATTTTGTAATCTTTATGATGTCTTAATAAATTAAATGTTTGAAGGAATGTTTTATTTACTTTCAGTTGTAACCCAATTTTAATCTACATTAAAATTATTTTCAAAGTAACCGTGACACTAATATTTAGTGTAATAAAATCAAGAAAAGTGTATCAAGAATAAAAGTGCTAGTAAATAGCTAAGTAATAAGTTATCACTACTCAAGATTTTTGCACAAAAGAATTGCATTACTATTAATTATTTTGAAGTATTAGTAAATTTAAATGTGTGGGATTAATGTGTCTCACGTAGGATAAATAGATAAATATTGTAATACAATATTGTTACCAAATATTTTTTTGAAAAGAGCAACTGTTGAGTTTCTCGCCGGTTCTTCTCAGCAGAACAGCTTTCCGAGCCGGTGGTAGTTTACTCACAGACTTACAGACTGACTTTTTATTTTAACAATATAAAAATACTTGTAAAAGTCTTATTTGAATAGGAATATTTTGATTTGATTTGAATCATAGAGTAAAGTTATATATATATCTTTAATTTGAATTGATATCTAGTTTTCAAAAGATATATTACATAATTTCACGTATATCTAGTGCTATGGTGGTAAATAATCGATATAACGTCTGCAATTCAGTGTATAATTTATATTGTTTTATAATTTTATTTATTGCAATAAGGCCATGTTCAGATGGCAAAATTTTGACGCGCGTTTTCAAATCGCACAACTAGGCATCCTAGTATTTACATAAAACAGATTACTCGAGCGCGCGTTGTCTTCGTCATACCGTCGCAATTGCATGTTTTTTGTAGCTTTCGTAATTAAATAGATATTGTTTTCGTATTCTGAAGTAATTAAAGAATTTAGATTCATTTTGTCTCAGATTCGGATATAATGTCGCAAACAAATTCTACCGGGTTTATTTTTCAAAATTGCGTGAACGTGAACATGAAATGTATTTTCTTTTCCTATATTTTTTTTGTAATATGACCACAGAATAATAAATAAAACTGGAGAGCTCTCGCAACGCGCGTTAGCGCTTGTCATCTGAATTCTTTATAAATTTGATCGCGCGTTGACCTGCGTTAACGAGTGTTACATGTGACGTAGCGCTAAACGAACAAAATATTAGTATCAGGGACAGTTAGGAAAATAACAATAACACATAGGTATATATTAATGTCTATTTATTATGGGATTCAACCCCATACCTACGCTCTGAGCACAATATCACCGATGAAACAACATCTTACACGACAACTAACCAAGACATTTCTTAATAAATACTTCTAATATAACATCACAGATTCATCATTAATAATATGACCGGATTAAAGTAATTTATAATTTATTTATTTATATTATGAAAATAACAATAACAAAATGCTTTAAATTATATATTATTCACAAACTCTGGACTGAATAAACTTTGACTCACATCGGATTATTATTGTTTGTCAATTTAATAATTAGTTATATTGTATAAGTCAAATCGTTTTTTTTTAATAAGCCAGCAATAATGATAGCGACAAACCGACGTGAAGCCAGTGTATATAACAAGATTGTAATAAATCATAAAGGTAACAAACAAATTAACGAGGTTACAAAATCAAATAAAAATTTGAAATAATATAATTTAGTCAATGTATAAACACATAATTGCGGGGAAAGTCTGTAATTAAGAACTTAGTCTATCGAAATGCCTTTCCGTTACGCGACATATTCTCACTGTCAAAATAATACTATGCTAAACTTCTACAATAACACTGATTTAATACACTACGCGAATGTCCGATACCGAATTATTCTAATTTGGATCATAAATAGCAAATTTAGGCGGTGGAGAAGATTGTTTAATACAGTTTATGTGACGTCATTAAAACATCTCTGACGAGACGCTGACGTCACAATTCAGTCGTATCATAACTCTGCATCGACAAAGACTACCTAAATTATTAACCTACTATTTTCAATGTCAATAAAAATTCGAATCAATACCTATTTAGTTACTTATAATGAATCAGAAAATTCATGCAATATTTAGACAGTATAGAGAATAAAATAATAAATAAGATTAATAGTACAAAATTACAAACGAATATGATATAGAAAATTGAAAATATTTAGACGCGTATTTAGATAAGTATTTATAATACTTCTATTTACAGTATATATTATATATTAACAAAGATTATGTAACAAAATAAAAAACAAAAAAAATACAGTGGTCTTAACTATATATCCTAAAACTAGTAGTGAAGTCCGAGTTTCGCAAGTTTGCTTCCTAACGTACTTCGTAAACCACGGACGGGTCTCTAGCATAATGGCACTGACACACTACGACTATAAATTAATTTAAGGCATTAAGGTGGTTTCGGTGAAGGCGCTCGGTGCTTCCGTCGCGTTTACAACGATGCCGTGGCCTGAAAATTTGACGATTATTCCTTCTAAGGAGGTCCATGTGCCGACCACTAGTCCTAGAGCGCCGAAGAGTACTACTATAACGTTTTTCACAATCATTCTGATTCTCTCCGAGTCAGACACATAGTACCAGTAGGTGCAGCTTTGTATGAAGGCGGGGAAAGCCAGGCCCAACGCGGATAGGCAGAGAGCTCCGAATAGAGATATGAAGAGATCTAGCTCTGGAACGGCCGCTGCAATACCAACTGAAAGGAATAATGTGTTTTAATTTCTTTTGTTCCTTTAAATTTCATATTTTTATAGACATTGTCATAAATAAAATATATAGGCGAGATGTAAATTATATAACATTTTATTTAATACTTCTCTAAAATGGAAATCCTTTAAATCGGAGGAATTATAATGGTATTCAATAACTTCAACAATTATGTTATTGCAAATAAAAGTTTTTTTATATATTTATATGCTACCTAAAATAATAATAATAAAAAATAGTATATACGAAAAAAACTTACAAGTAACCAGTACTATAAGGGTCCTAAGCACGTACTCCCAAAGGATCCTGTGGTTGCTGTTCATCATGCGGACTCCGATGTACTCATTCCATAAGATATCTATAGCGACGTAGCAGGCGAGACCGTGTGTGACGAAGATAGCGAATGCAAGGAGACATTGGACCACACTTGCTAGCCTGAAAATAAAATATAATACTGTTAATTAACTTATCCGACGCCAACTCGTTAGAGTAATTTAAAAAAATAAAAAGTGCGTGCGTACAAAGTACACATGTCAGAAGTAAAACTTCTTTGGCAAACTAATTTTTAAATCTCGTTTATATTTATACTAAATAACCCCGTCTAAGCTCGTTGAGAGAGGGAGATGGCGCGAAAGTCACACCCACGAGTTAGACAGAGTTAGAAATGTCACTGACTCGCGGTGGGCGAGATCTAACTAAGGCTAACCTTCCCCGTCTCTGAGTGCCTGGTACTATGGCCTTATTTTTTTCGTTTCATCGAGTTTGAAATCACAACGATTCTAAAGAAGTTTCACTTCAAAAAGAAAATCGTTTAATATAATGTATGGTCGTAATGAAAATTTTAATTAAATATGTAAATTATACAATAATTTCTTACGTTTCTGTTTGTGAAGGTAAGTTGAGTGTGATACTTCCAGCTGCCTTGTTTCCGTACTGCAGATATCCAAAGAGACCCATCCCGACATACAGGACTATGATACTGATCATCGCGCCATTTAACACACCGAATTTACCTACAAAGTCCTTTGGCGTCTTCATTTCATTTTCTAATGGCAAGATCTAGAAAATATGGTAAAATTATAGTTTGGTAGGTATGTACTTATGATAATAATTTAGTGAGTATAAAATAAAATAAATTGTCTCTTATGATCCATTAGTTCTTAATGACGTTAATAATAACCAGTAAATAATACCAAGATATATGACATCAATATTTTATTCAAAACTAGCCTTTTCCGCGGCTCCGCTAGCGTTCTAAAGACTGAAAATCAAAAGAAATATTTTTCTTCCGTTTTTGCAACATGTTTCATTGATGCTCCACTCCTATTGGTCGTAGCCTGATGTAAATTATCCTCGATAAATGGACTATCAACACAAAAAGATTTTTTCAATCCGGACCAGGAGTTCCTGAGATTAGCGCGTTCCACCAAAGAAACAAACTCTTAAGCTTCATAAATCTTAATAATATAGTATAGATAAAATCGCAATATATGCATTTAAAAATTAAAAACAATAATGAAAGAACTTGTTGAAATATTATTACAACTTACCACACCAATGGCTTCCAAAGCGAATAACACAGTGCCGAAGAAGAGCGGGAAGTCTCCGATCTTCCCAGCGGGCAGTTTCCCTTCCAAGGTGGGCGATTCTCTAAATATATAGTATAAAATGATGGCGAAACTGACAATGGTCACCGCGTTTGCTATAGCAGAGAATGGAGCTAAGTACTTTAAATCTCTGACCCAGTTTATAAGAACCAGGGGTAAGAGAGTGTAAAGCATGACGTCAAAGACGGTGATGTTGAGTTTGAAGTGCTCAGTGAGTACGAAATGTATGTTCTCGGACACAAACACCACGTATACACAACATGTGCCGATCTGGTAAATGAGAAGGAATGCGTTCACCACGTGCCTGCAACAATGGAATAATAACTATTTTACATAGTATTAGGTTATAGATATATATAAAAATTGTAAAGCCGTAACTTGTCTTAAACATAAAAGGAAAAATAAGGTAACAAACGGTTTTTAAGCAATTCTAGGTTACAAATAAATATAAAATATTGGTATACTTATTAATAGTGTAAAATTTCATCTACAATCAGGATTGAAGCTGTAAGTATTGGCTTAGTTTTTAAATATGAATATGTTACTACTAATTCAAACATTGTAAAAGTGAAATCTTGTTTGATATCTACTTTGTGTACAATTTAACACTCCTAGTTATGTTAATTTATAATTAACCTACTTTAACTTGACCTTTCGATTTAATATATAGATATTTATAGACATGCATAGTTTGAAAGTAACTATATATGTAATGATTTGTTTGTCTGATAAATTGGTAAACGGCTGGATCGATTTAGACGAAATTTTATTAGTTCACAGATAGAGTAACCTACAGTAATATTAAGATCAATGTACATAATTTATATAGTCTTGACACACTTACTCCTACTTCTATAAAAACTATTTCTTATTTAAAACTTTAAAAAACAGTAAAACACTACAGTAAAGTAGTAGATAGGAGAAGCTAAGAGACTTACGCTGCATACGGCGCGCATGCTTTACACCAGTCGGGTCCCTCGGAAAGGGCCGCTTCAGCTGCCGCGGTATACGTTAAAGATGGCACTTTCCGCCGCTTGCAGAGCACGTAGCAGGAGTCCAGCAACACGTGTATACAGTACGTACATAGCACCCCGATGACAATTGTCCCTATCGTACCCACTACGTAGCCAGATTTGGCGAAGGCGTGCGGCATCGCCAAGATACCCGTCCCCAAACTGCCTTTTAACAAATGGAGGAGGGTCTCCGTGTTTCTGTAACAAAATTAGATTATATTACATTATTTATTTATAATAGCATCTTGTAATAAAATGTACATTTTTGTTGAAATTGTACAACAAAATAAGGGATCTTTATGTGGGTTCAAATAAAGAATTATCGTTTTTGTTACTCTTGTAAAAATAGAATGTATTCTGAATCACAGCTAAATAATTATTGTCATTTGTATAAATTATCGATTTTTAGGGATAATATCAGGAACTCATCTGTCCCCGACTGATGTAGACTACATTTTATTTAGATTTTAAAAAGGTTTTCAGTTTAAATTCGTAATATTTGCAACTCAGATTTAATAGCGCTAAACAGCCACTTTAGATAAATCATTGCCTGTATATGACAATAGTGTTTAATTTGGGACCAACCCGAAGCGATGAGTCGCTCTTAACAATTAGGTACGTACATGAAATCTAACTTATATGCGTCTACAATAGTGATCGGATAATCATTGTAAAAATGGTAATGTTTATAACAAAGTTTGTATGTATATATTATATATAGCACTAGCGAGTCGCCCTCGCTTCGCTCGGGCTCGTCCCTAGTTTTAGCGCAACCAAAGCCGCGGGATTCCGCTAGTTATACATATAAACCTTCCTCTTGAATCACTCTATGTATTAAAAAAAACCGCATTAAAATCCGTTGCGTAGTTTTAAAGATTTAAGCACACATAGGGATATAGGGACAGAAAAAGCGACTTTGTTTTATACTATGTAGTGATAGTGATTACACGTGCGTCCAAGTTACTTAAAAAGTATTAGGTATATATTCGTTATTGTTTTGGGAAAAACCAAAAGATATCCTAGAAATCGGTACACAACTTGTTAAGATATCACGTAACAAACAAACAAAACCACCTAATTTTAGTATCTCTTTTCAATACAATTCTGAATAGCAAACTAATGTATATAATGTACTAGTTATCATAATATTTTGAACAATTCACACAATATCTTTATAAATTTTAGCCTATGCGTTATTCTGATGTATAAGCTACTTTATTGTAAAGTTTCATTAAAATCCATTCAGTAGTTTTTACGTGAAAGAGTAACAAACATCCATCCATCCATACATACAAACTTTCGCGTTTATAATAGAAGTATAGATATCAAAACGGCTTATACATAATTGGCAATAGATCATATCCCTCTATTAACTACTAGTTCTGCAGTAATGCCTTCGAATAAAACCTAAATGCGAACTTTGATTTATTTAATGTTTCCTATTGCCGACTCTCATTGGATACAACTCGTTTAATTTGTGAACTAAGATTTCATTAAATAGCCAGTACTGTAAATCGTAAAGATAAAACCTTTAATTACGGCTCGAGGAGGTATTTTGATTACATACTAGCGATTTACCTCGCTTCACTCCGGTGCATCCCTAGCATCTTAGTTTCGGAGCATTCATTCTTTTTCTAAAATAAAACTGAAAAAACCTCGTTAAAGTCAGTCCAGTCGTGTCGGAGATTAGCCGGAACGAACAGTCAGACATACTAAAATTTTAAAAATTGTGTTTTTCTTTTAAGTTGGTAGATACCTATTGTAAATCGTATAATTCCATATCCATTTAGTAAAAATGCTTTTGTTTTGATATTATAAACAAAAAATAGTATATATACAAATAAGAATAACTATATAGGTATATATAGATCATGATAGTTCAACATATTGTACAATTATTTTGTTCTAATGTTATTTTTATCTAAGTATAACCTAACCTAAAAGACAGTGATAGCCCAGCGGTAACGCGTCGCTTGGATAACCGAGTGATGCGGGTTCAAATCCGGGTCTCGCACCTCTGATATTTTCATGTGCGAATCGTTTCTATCATAATTATCACTTGTCTAACGGTGAAGGAAAACATCGTGAGGAAACCTGCATGTCTGAGAAAACCTAACAAGTTTTCGAAAGACATGTGAAGTCCGCCAACACGCACTAGGCCAGCGCGGTGGACTATGGTCTGATCCCCCTCGTACTGAGGGAGGCCCGTGCCCAGCAGTGGGACGTTAAAAAAGGGCTGATGATGATGATGATGATGATAACCTAATATTTTTTTATTGTATTCGCTTGTTTTAATTTGTATAGATGACAGGTATTTTCGAAAAGGGGTTCCTTCTTTATAGAATTAAAAATATTGTACAAAGAATGAACTTTTACTCATCGAAATTGTGCTAATACCATTATTCTCATTGATAAAAATATCACATTCATTTAGAATGCACACGCTAACCAAACGCGAAAACGCTCTTAAAGCCGTTTCTTTATAATATCAACATATTTTTTGCACAAACCAGTTTTTTGCATGATGTAGGTATATTTAAATAAAGTTAGTTGAGTTTAAGATTCTAAAGTCGTTTTTCAACAAAGTAATGATTCATAGTTAATAGTTCATAGTATTCCAATCTAAAATAGATTAACAAAATGGCTGTCATTATAACCGCCATAATAGAGATTGTTTAAAAAAAAGAAAGCAAAATACTTTAGTGTGTTGAAACTTAAATATACCGTTATTAACGTTGGTTTTTATACAATCGTAAATCTTTAAATACGTAATAAAATATCATGTTCCGAATATTCGATTAAGCTTTTAGTATTCCGGTCACAAAGTAAGGCTGAATCCTAAGCTAAGGCTCGCATATACACTGTGTTTAACCTTTTAAACCGCGAAAGAAGGAAAATCACTACGATCTCAAGGACACTTGGGGATTCGAAACGGTGATTTACCTACATCGGGTTTTCAACGTAAGATAAGTTATAACGTATACTAAATCTTAGATATTTTAAATTAATCTTTCATCTGAAGAGCGTAAATAAAGAAGGTTTTTTATGAAAGCCAAATTATGATAAAAATATGATTAATAAAATTTTTATAGACCTGTATTTGCGGAATCTATACCTACTAATATTATAAAGCTGAGCATGATAAGAGTTTGTTTGTTTGTTTGTTTGTTTGTTTGTTTGTTTGTTTGTTTGTTTGTTTGTTTGTTTGTTAGAACGCGATAATCTCAGAAACTACTGGTCCGAATTGAAAATTGTTTTTGTGTTGGATAGTCCGTTTATCGAGGAAGGCTATAGGCTATATTACATCACGGTATGACTAATAGGAACGGAGTATCAATGAAAAATGTTGCAAAATCGGGAAGGGCGGGCGTTAGTTCTGCAAGGTACACGCGACTCAGAAGAATTACAATTCCAGTCTTTAGAACGCACGCGAAGCCATGGTAAATGTTAGTTATAAATATAAACACCCATGTCTGGGATTTCATTTAATCGAAAACCGCCGTCTAAAACTAAAACCTTAAAAGCTAAAGCCTTAAATTACAAGCATTCTCGATGGTTAGCACATTCTATAAGCTAAATTAAAATTAATAAGATACGATTATAAATGAAACTATCTTTTCGGATTTTGTCGCGGATTTATTATGATTTTTGGTTCCCGACGTTTCGAATGCTTTACAGCAATCATGGTCACGGGAGAGACTAAGGTATTAGACGTCTCAGGGGGTTATATACTTGTTACAGACATTTTTAAAAAATTGTGGGTAGGCACTGTCTGTATAATGTCAAACATTCGCGTAAACCTAAGAAAGTATTATAATAAGATACGATTTTTAACATCAAATATAAGCTGTATCTATCACAACTAACTAGTATTCTATATACTCAGTTTACTATGTTTTCTCAGAATATGAATGACAGTATCCACATCAAAGCTCCGTTTCTAACAACTGCTAAGAGTATGAGATGCATACGTACGTGAGGCTTTGGACAGCGTGATGCGAATTCAGATAGGAATTAAATTATATTCAACTTGTAATCTCATAAATCGCGTCAATTAAAATTATAACAGGAAAAAATATACCACAAACCAAAATTGTTTTTAAAATATTTATCACTAATGTAGTAGGTATCAATGTTTTGAATTGAATAAATAGCCTATTCTGTTTATATTTAAATTTTTAAAGGACTATTAATTTTTTGTAGGCAGGTTTTTGAAGTCTTCATATTTATTAAAACAAATATTTGTGAATTATGTCGTACGTAGCACAAGGAGTGAATCGTTTCATAAAATATGCAATTCTACAATTAAAAGAAATGGAACAAATACTTTATAATTATACTTCTATAAAGTGAATGTTGATATAAATATTTAATGATGAAACTCGTAGTATTCGCGATATAAATAGCAAAATCCTTGTCGTCCAGATATGATTTGTAACGAGGAAATTAGGAAGAGGAAACAGCTGACGAAGGCTGAATCCTGATTCATAAAACATGCCGTAAATTTTTATTGTCTCCATACGTCATGAGACGTGTATGGTGTATCAGAATAGTCCTTACTGTCGTTACGTAAATGAAAAGGTGTAAATACTGCAAATGAAATTATTCTGTCTGTGAAAGCATTATTGATTATTCTTTTTTTATTACAACAATTGTTTTTTTTTTTTTAATTATGTTGGGGCATTATTACACACAGCGCCATCTAGTTTCGTGGTAAGCTACGAAGGAAGCTTTTGTTACGGATACCAGATAGTTAATATAGTACCTACATATATAATCTTTTGTAACAAGTTAAGGTTATTTTATTTATTTTAAGATTGTTACAAAATAACCCCAAATATAAATGTATGTGACTTTAAACTTGGCTCTTATATAATACCTTCTTACGTAGCCGTTATTATTACGTTACCGATGTAAGAGAATTTAAACTACTTATTCAGGAACTGCGCACTTTTAAGTTTTAAGTTAAATTTAGTTTACTATTACCAGATGATTATTAAACTTAACATTAATAACAAGTACTTACGTAGTGGGATGTTCAACAACTCTATTGTCATAAGGCTCGTATTCTTCGACTTCCTGAAGGTTTTTTTCTTTCATGTTGACAAGGAAAATGCCTTTGTCCCCCGGTCTCTTCTTTTCATCTTTGACCGGTGATAAGCTGTAACAATAATATTTTAAAATGTATACTTTGTAATAGGTGTTCAATTCAAGCACTTTCATAGACTCAGATTTTCAATAAATTACGCACTAACACTTTGTTCTTCGGACATACAAAATTATGAATAAAATCTACATACTGTCGTCAAAAGAACCTACATAACACAATGGGGGACTATTAGACATTATACAGACACATGTACGAAAACGAACGAAATAATTGGCGCTGGTGAAACTGACTTACTTTGCCATGCTTTTCGATTGCTAGGAAACGTGAATGTTTACATGTATTGATTTATGAACGCTAATGCAATGGCTTTCAAGGTTGTATTTTAAATGATTTCGATCTAAACTTATCATAAAACGGTATTGGGTCAAAAAGCTCGGAAAGCTATAAAGCTTGGAACTTTTATCGATATGTGTTATCGACGGCAGTTAACCAACAGCAATACAGCATTTCGCCCCACAGTACTGTAGGGCTAATGACAGTTAATAAATAATAAATGACCTGCAAAAAGATGCGAATTATTTGCAAATAAAACGCTAGGTCAAGAAATCAAGCAACATATAGAAACTAGGTCAGATGAGTATTTTGGAAATAATTTACGATATCTGTTCGAGTTGACGGGGAGCAGACGATATTGAAAATCCGTTTCATATGACCTACATGAGCTTCCGTCACTGCTTTTAAATATTCTATACTAATATTATAAAGCTGATGAGTTTGTTTGTTCGTTTGGTTGAACGCGATAATCTCAGGAACTACTGGTACGAATTGAAAAATTATTTTTGTGCTGGAAGCGTTTTTTGAGCAAGGCTATAATATCACGTATAACATCACGCTACGACTAAGAGGAGCCGAACATCAATGAAAAATGTTGCAAAAACGGTAGAAAAAGATTTCTTTTGATTTTCAGCCTTTAGAAAGCGTGCGAAGCCGCGGGAAAGGCTAGTACTTTATAGCTTATATTTCATAGCAATTATAAGAACGTACCTAAAATACAAGGTATTATTCGACCTCATACTCACTTTTGCATAACAAATTGATCATTTCAGGTAAATAATTTGAACGCGGGACAAGTTTTTGAGTGTAATTTTAAGGAAAAACATTATTACCAATAAATATTCAAAAGGAATCCTCGCGATAATTATAACAATAGACAATTAACTGTTGACGTCAGTCAGACATCATGAATTTATATTACGAAGGGATTTGAACTCATTGTCTCATATTTTATTGTTATATAATAAAAAATAATAAAAAACATTATTTAAAAGTAATTGTGACGGCAAAGGTAACGGCATGAAAATGGAGTTTATTAAAGTCATGCTCAATCCGTCAGCCCGCTCTTAGTTTGTCTGGTGGACTATGGTCTAATCTCCCTGGCCCCTCGTATTTAAGGGGTCACTAAAGAAGGTCACTAAAAAGTGGACTGATAGCACTTCGTCAGAAGAATTGCAGCCTAAATGAAGGTGTCATTCATCATTTCACAAAGTTTAATAAAACTAAATAATGACACTTTATTGAAGTAGATATTAAGATAAAATGATATAAAAATCTAATCTCATGAGTCTTTTTTATTATTTCATGGATGTGATACAAACCTTTGTGGTAGAAAGTCATCGGGCTCGAAGGAAGGGTTGACCATGGGTCCGCTCTGCCGACGGGCCCATTCTTCCGCTTCCTGCAAATAAGTTATCATATTTTGAAATATATTTATAATAAGTATATTAGAATATATAAAAGAAGAGAACAAATGATAGTGCCCAATCATTTTAATTTTAACTAAGGATCATCTCTTTCTCAATAAACAATCAATCAATATAGACTATAGTCATAAATATTGTCTTCATAGAAACGTAATTGTAGTCTTATGAATAATAACGCTGCTTTCTATAACGGTAACATTTAGCATCAGTAATTGTAGCCTAATGATTACGAATAAATTCTTAATATTAGAGCCTTAGAATATTAACAGCTACACTCCTACGCAACCTTCGAAATGGCAACGACTCGACTGCTCTCATGGTATTTACTATTTGCAGAATGGTGCGAGAAGTATGCCGATGTCCTTTGATTATTATGACTGTTATATTACTATAATTCCATCTCTAATACGTATTACTTTTTGTATAATCCAAGTTTCATTAAAGCTTCGAGATTATTACTTCATATAAAATATACTTGTTTACATAACAAGTAGGTGAATTAAGATATCTTAAACTTTAACGTTAAATTTAAGAAATACATTTTTATATAATTAAATTGGCTTTAAAGTAAAAAATTTAATATCCATTTTTTATTTAGATGAATAACACGTAATAATCAAATAATGTATGTACAGAGAATATATATAAAAAATATGGCGACACACGTCTTTTGCTTTAAAATATTACTGAGGAAGATAAAAGTATAAAGTTACAATATACCTATATTTTTTAAGAATAATTGTAGTAACTTTGTTATTTATTCACATAAAACGTGATGTTTACATTCGGTCAAAACATGAACTGAATGACCAAAATATCAGACGTATTCTGAGAATTATAGATAGGTACAAACAACAAGCGTGATGAAGTAATTTGATTTAAATTAAATTTATTTTTACACACGCGTGGACTCGCCGATTATTATGTGTATGCTAATGAAATATTTTGTTACTCTCTAGGAACCGATTTTATTATAAGCTATAGTAAGCGCTTATTTAGTAGGTGTTACAGACAATTATTTCAAAGTTTATTTAAATTTTTTAACCGATGGGGGAACGGAGACGTCTGACGGTATATGGATTTGGGGTGAGAGGATGTTTGTTTATTTGTTTGTTTGTGCAAATACATATTGCCATTTTTCTCCAAAACTACTGGTACGATTTTGATGCAGTTTTCAGTTATGGGTTCGGGTTAGATTGGTGCATGTTCTTATATAGGTGTTACGGTGACAACTCACCAGGGGGCGCTGCAGCAAACATTATTAGTGCATATTAATGTTGCCACTTATCTCCAAATCTACTAGTTCGATTTTGATGCAGTTTTCAACAATGGGTTTAGATTTTTTTAATAATTATTAGGTTACTTTTGATGTTGCTATATATAAGATTATTATTAATGTTTTAACAAATCCACGAGTAGGTTATAAAATACTAGTATTTATTAATATTTATCACCATACTGTATTTGATTAATAAATTAAATGCTAGCCTTCGAATACCCAGAACACAAACAAGATTCATTTAAGTAAGTGCACTAAACTTTAGAAATATGTAGTATAAACAGACATTTCTAAAACAACTCACTGTATTTTAATAATAATAATATATATCGTAACAATAGGTACTCAATGAGTACCTTGTTATGATACTTAATTCCATTGAACCTTGTATTAATAATGTTCACCAAAATATAATTATGTTTTGTAAAACTAACCGAATAATTAATTTAATTAGCAAAAGATTTACATACTCCTAATACATTGCCACGATTATTGTGTTTAAAAACTAATATGAGTGTTTTGATTTATTTTCGGCTTAGATTAGATTGGACGCGTTGAAGTTTCGTCGGACCCCTCTGGTCACAATCGGGTCGAACCTAACGACTGGCATCCTGTGTGCGAATGTCTCAATTATGCAATCGGATATTGCCCGCAATCATTACAAACAGAAACAGTCATCTAACGCGGAGAAGATACAGATCATAGGGACTCGCCGCGCGCTTGCGCTATATTGAACGGATAACCGATAACTCTTATATTTATGTCTTATATTAGCATTTCCCGCGGCTTAACACGCTTTCTAAAGACCGGAAACCAAATTCTTTCCGAGTCGCGCGGTATGGTACCACGCAGAAATAACGCCCGCTCTTCCCGTTTTTGAAAAAAAATTATTCATGCCCATTGGTCGTAGCGGGTTGTAATATACCTTCCTCGATAAATGGACTAACCATCACAAAGAGAATTTTTCAATTCGGACCAGTAGTTCCTGAGATTAGCGCGTTCAACTAACCCAACAAACAAACAAACTCTTCAGCTTTATAATATTATTATAGATTAAGTTTGTTTTCTTACAGCTTACTAAAACTATCTATGCTTACAATGCAACGTAATGTTTTATGGTTGTCATATTTTTTTACAGAGATTGATTGTAATCTAGACTAGCATCTAGGTTATTTTATTCCTGAATATGAAATATACGATGCTCGTGGGATACATTTCTTTTTGTTTTCCACTAGTGACGAACCCGACCGAAGCGAATTCACTGTGAGCTAGAAGCTTTGATCACTAAGATCAGCTATCGCAGGCTAGAAATCATATTTATTAAGAAATAATAAGTTTTACCGTTTATTTTCCAATCTCTTTCTTCAGTAAAGTAAACATATTGGTATAAACAATATGTTCCTATTACCCATTTATTTTAATACCTTTTCGTTAAATTCCTTCTAATTTAATTATTTATAGAAGCACTCTAAGCAGTTGGATGTTCTCGTCTTGTTTATAACCCGATCTTTATTTCCATTTTTTATTTTAATATTATAATAACTTTCGTATTTATAAAACATCTTCTTTATGCGAGATGCAGAACGATTTTATTCCAAATGTTACAAAATAATCGAATAATTTTAGCCATATCGACGTGATCAAACGATAAACATGGCTTTATGTGATTTGATATTTAGTAATTTATAACATTGAATTCTAAACCATGGGATTTAATTACCGGAATTCCAAACTCTACATTGTTTTCATTTTCAACACCATTTTGTAATTGATTCATACTAAGAAATTGCAATTTAACCGTTTAATAATAACAGCAAATAGTTTATTTGGTCGAATTTTAACAGTTTCAACAACAATTTATTTTTGATAAATTTAATTGATATATTTTCGTAGTAGATAGATTCAGTTATTGTAGGAACTGAATTTACTCCCGCCGACATACAAAGTGGTGGCCCAAGGTGGTATATAACGGTATAGTAGTAACTAACTGGCTGACTTATCCTTCCTACGTAAGTACGTATTTATTACATACTATAACGTTGCTTAAGTTTAATACATCTTTTTAAATTTTAAATCGAAAAATTCAAACGAATAATTACATCCTACACTTTAGAAGTTATTGCGTTCAGACAGACAGACAAACGCAAGGGGAGCAAAGGGTATTGTCTTATATTATAGGTAAATAATACATAATGTAGTAGGTAATATTAGTAGCTTTGCGCATTTTTTTTGTTAAGGCTATTGAATTAAAAGCAAAAATCACTACTTTTGCTTTTAATGTATGTAAAATATCCTTAGTCCTTAATTTTGTTATTTTAGTATTTTTAAGTAAATTTCATTTGTATAAATACATCTTTTACATTACAAGTGCCCTTAAAGGAGTCTAATTTATTACTCAATGATTAGAAGTGCTTTAAATACAAGTAGTCCTCGACTCCGTTTAAATGACCGTTTCGATATTTATAAGTTGTTCTGTGACATTGAATAAATATCTTATGATAATGTTTTAATACAATTCTATATTTATTAAAAGTGGCTTAATGGATTTTTATGGCATTGAAAAGTTGATTATAAATCATAGACTCTCTTAAAATTCTCTTCTCTCGCAAAAAAATATTTTTCATAACGAATGCTCCCAAAATAAACCATATTACTTACTTATAAATTATAAAGAACAAAACCAAACTTTTTTTTCTGAAATTGAAAAGAAAACTGAAAGCCTACGTATTCTTGCACATAAGTCACTCTGAAAGAAGTTATACGAATACAAACTCTCAAAGAAAAATTAAGGTAACGTTTCTAATTAATTTTTGACGTCTGTCCTTTAAACGTGAGTTGATGAAGAACTATTTGTAAACAGATTTCTACATAATCAGGAATCACTGTTTTCTATTAGGTACCTATAGAAACAACGCATGACATCTCACGATTCAAATAATGATTTATTTGAAAATACAAAACATTTCCATAAAGTATTAATTACATTATTAAATATTATAGAAGCAATAAAAAAATTAATTAAATTTAAATTAACAAAACCCATATCTGCGAAAGCGTTGATGCTTTTTGATAAGCATATTAGTCATTCAAAGTCAGAAAAAGTCATTTCGACATTTAAAATTCGAAAATTATTATAAGAATATTAATAGAAAATTATAATTTGTTTATTTAGTAGCTACATCGCGATCGTCATGACTCGAGTGACGCGGGGGGTTAGTGCTTAGTACCTAGTATGTGTAGGATTTTTCATATTTCTCACATACGAGTATAATATTATGTATTATGTAATATGATCAACAAAAGTGTTGCAAAAAAAACTGTTTATTTAATTATCGTGAAGAACTTGAAAATTCGAGATAAATGACAAACCTAAATGTTTTTAAATGAGATTTGAGTACCTACAAAGTTCGCTTGCTAATTAGTAATTCATTTACATAAATCACTTTAACGCGTTCATTTTAATTTCTTTTATCACGAATCTGACTGGAAATGAACATTAATGTTTTCATTCGTACGAAGTGATAAAGACTTGACAAAAAAGTGCCAATAGAATTATGTACTCACATAATTTAATTAACATTGATTTTTGGCACACGCTCAAGATTTTGTAGAAGGAAATCACTAGAAGCTGTATGTCGCAAAGCTCCAGCAAACAGGATTATTTGAGTAAACATTTATGATTAGATATTGACTAATCCAATTAGAACGTAAGCGATATCATGTTATTCAGAATTAAATACTGTTACTAGTCGTAAGAATAACATTTTATAAAGTAACTAGCGACTCGCCCTCGCTTCGCTCGGGCTCTTCCCTAGATTTAGCACAGGCAAAGCCGCGGGATCCGCTAGTTATACATATAAACCTTCCTCTTAAATCACTCTATCTATTGGAAAAAACCGCATCAAAATCCGTTGCGTAGTTTTAAAGATTTAAGCGCACATAGATATAGAGCACATATATACAGCGGATATAGGGACAGAAAAGGCGACTTTGTTTTATACTATGTAGTGATGATGATGATGATGATGTTTAAGAACGCGTTTTTTATTTTTTATTACAAATCAAAAAAGTCGCATTAAAATTGTACATTATTATATATTTATACTAGCCTTTCCCGCGGCTTCGCTCGCGTTCTAAAGGCTGAAAATCAAAAGAAATATGATTCTCCCGTTTTTGCAACATTGTTAATTGATGTTCCGCTCCTATTGGTATAATATGCAACACAAAAATAATTTTTCCAATTAGGACCAGTAGTTCCTGAGATTAGCGCGTTCAACCAACCAAACAAACAAACTCTTCAGCTTTATAATATTAGTATAGATTTGTAAATAGTTCGTAAATTTTAATTCTGTCGTAAAATTCTACAAGATTCCGTCACGTCCGTGGCGGACGCACTGCGCCCGCGCACCGAACTTTAATGTCATCGATCACAATCTCGTTGATATTTCAACGTTTTTACGGTCCATTTAAAAAGGGCTTATAGCCAACTATGAATGTTTAAAATTTAAATGTACATTATAAAATAAAATTTACCGGTAATTAGAAGATAAAAGAAAAATTGCTAAAAAAGCAATGTATCACATTGAGTAAGACCTGCTTCAAATACAGTTTATTTCAATAGGTATATATTATTAGAAATGATACATCACATAATAATATGCCTTTAATTTTATTTGTTTATATTAACGTCCCTATAGGCTAAATAAATACATAAATCTATGCACGTGTAATAAATACTTTTAATATATATATATTTTTAAATACAATAATTTATAATAAGGGAATGTTTTAAAAAACAGAAACTACCTTTTTTCTTGAAAATTCGCAATACAAATGCTTTCATAGATATCGTGGTCTATGTGTGAACAACGATAATTTATTAGCAAGTAACTTAGATATATAGACACTTAAAAATATTTAAACATTTGTCACGCGAGATTAAAGTTACACGAAGACGGTTAAACATTATACGAGTGTTTGCTTTAATTTAACACAAACACTCGAAATGCCTTCCACATCGGTCATCGCCGGCGCCCGCTTAGTGGAAAATTACTAGGAATTTGCGTACACATTTAATATTTAGTCTTTTTTTAAATTATAATAAAGGACACTAAAAATTACATCTATAAAAAGGGTAACCGGGTTCCAACCCGGCCTTCGCACCTCTGAATTTTTGTAAAGGAAAAACTGTTAGTAATCATGCATGTCTGAGGGGAACTGAATTGTTTTTCAGAACACATATGCAAAATATAATATATGATCCCCTTCTAATTACATTTATTTTATTTTATTTGGGAAACAAACAGTACAATAAATATAAATAATGATAATACTATAAATATAATAATGTAAACATTAACTACAATTCATTTTTAAGTGCCCATATGACGAGTTCTACAAACACGAGCTTTCTATCAAAAACAGTTTTCGTAATGCGGTTATATACTTGATCAAGTTTTCTACGTAAGCTCGAGCTAGCGATGGGCGATTGTTGTAAAAAAAACAATCGACTGAATCGAAAATTGCGCTGTTGTGCAATCGATTGTCGATTTAGTAGTTCCTCGCCATGATTATTCGAATAACAATCGACTAACTACTAACTGTACGCACTACGCACGACGCAATACGCACACTGCATTTGCGTGCGGGGTGCGGGACGGTGTTGCGTCGATTGTTTTAAGTATTACTTCAAGTGTTTACTTTAGTTGATCTTTGACTTTTTTAGAGCAAGTTCACGCGCGCGGGTTATGACCGCTTGACGAAATTTACAGTGCTCAATTTACATTTTTAATGTTATAAACGAGATTTTAATTCTCACTAAGCAAATTGTATTTAATATAAATAAGTATATCTTTATACTTATTTTAAATATAAATTTTACATAAACGTAAAATTGACCTTGTCAAATAAAAAGTGTTCCAAAAATTAGATATTTTCGAAAAAGTAGTAAAGTAGTAGTAATAAGTTTGTTAATCGCTAAATTTCTAGCTAAATTTTGATTTATTTTAATCAATAACGGATTACTTAGGCATAGAAAGACAAAGTTGTCTGATAGATAAAATATGTACTTAATTTGTTTTTTGTTCATATATATTTTTTCCTGAATCATAAGAAATATTTCTTATTTTATTTATTAGCTAGTTGATTTGAGAAGAGCATTTAAGTTTTGTTTTACTTAATACAGTTGTACCAACCTTGTATTGGACAATACCTTCCTAATTAAGTTCCTACAACATCAGTAAGTTAGATTAGAAATTCTAATTTAGAATTAGATACGTTACTTAATTACTTAGCTTTTACTCATTGATCTCTTTTAAACCTATGATTAATTAAGGTACATTGTGAAAAACATTAGAAACTCCTTACATTCACATCTATTCGTATCAACTTACACTACTAGAACAAAATAAAAATCTATTAGCGCAAAAAATTAAGCGTAATAACTGCAGTTGTTAGCAGCACAAACTTTTATCTGTTGATTCGTAGCGCAGCGCACGTTCGCCGCACAATCTTTAGTTATTACTTATTTAGTAGTACGTACGAGTATAGTAATATAGGTGCGTTGCGCTACAAATTAGTAGTTAAAGTTAACACGGAAAGAATATCGCCTGCCTCACGCCGTTAGTCGATAACAATCGAATAACGTCGATTGTTATCGACTTTTATCGACTAAACTGAACAATCGACTAATTCGATTAATTTTAGTAATAATCGCCCATCGCTGGCTCGAGCACAGATCACATAACTCGAGTAAAATTTTAAAAGTTTTAATGCAGACAGAATATGATTCTTTTATCTATTTAATATAATCGGATGTAAACCAAATGACTATTCATTGTTATGTTATTTTAAATAAATGTCATGGAAATTTAAATGGTGTTGACTCATGGTGTTCTTTTATAAATAACGTTACAGTAGGAAACAGGAGTACCTATATCTATACATATAAAAATTGAAGTGTTTGTTTTTAATTTCAAATTAACTTTTTCACTACACACGAAGAAAGTATATAATGATACTAAGATCAAAAATATTTTTTTTCTGTCTTCTAATCTCTAAAACAGCTGGATCGATTTTGACGGGACTTTCACTCGCATATAGCTAATGTTATAAGGTGTAACATAGGCTACTTTTATTATAGAATTTTATTTATTTTAAATAGCGGAGCCTGTGGCTTTGCACGCGCTAAATCTAAGGACGACACTCGAGCGAAGCGAAGCTAACTCGCTGGTATATAATATAGGTATATGTATTATAAAATGATGCTAGTTGCAAAGCAGTAAGGCCAGAGTGATCTACGTAACGTAAATAATAGACATTAAAATACACTGCTGTGTGCGTAATACTATAAAGATATTCATAGAATGGTTAGAACGGCTATTACTTTCGGTGCGAATGAACAGTTGAATTCTTTTGGTAATCGATATTTATCATGAAACTTATCTAAGTGAACAAGATATTACTACTACTTAAATTCTTTCTAAATTTCATGTACATATATGTATTTATATTATGTATGTATTTAAAAATTTATATATGTAGTATATCAACTATCTGGTATCCGTAACACAAGCTTAGCTTACCACGGAACCAGATGGCGCTGTTGTAAAAATGTCCCAACATATTTATTTATTTATATTTATATATAATACGTGTATGGTACATACCTAATATTGCAAATAAATAATATATGTAGGTATATTATTATTACTCTGTGTTGACGTTGACGGCGGCGCGGCTCTGACTTTTACGTAGTTTATGTAGAGGTATTACAAGAAAACGTACAAAAAACTTTTTTCCTGTTTAAAATTATATAATAACAGTACTTATAGACATATATACCTACATACTGTTTAAAATTAGTAATATCTAAATAGCACCACAAATATAATAATAGCTTTGAATTACTATAAAGTGACGAGAATTTTGCTAGAACTAACGTTTGCCAGTAGATCCACTCGCGTTAGCAAACAATTTGTAATTCTGATAATGTATTTACAGTCGTGCTACATAATATAGGTAACATTCCAATTTTCCTTTATTGCCAGATAGAGGGGAAAATAAACGAAACGTCTAAAAATAAAACATCTAAAAAAACCGATTCTATGAATAGCCTATGATTTAAGATTCTCAACTACAAGCGCGTATTTAGCAACATTATAAATACGCCAATCGTAAATCCGAACACAAGTAAATAGTCCAAGGTGACTCATGGTCATATTCTATTGTGAATTTACGCTGGATGCTTATATAACATTGTTTTGAGAACAAACCTATTTAGTGAGCTTTAAGCATGTACCTTAAATTCTAATAAAGTAGACCTAATTCGATTTTTTAAATTTAGGAAACCAATCGATGTACCTTTGTAGAATTTTCAGAACTATCTCTTAAGTAATCATACGAGTATAATTTCTAGAAACAAAGACATTTTTGTCAATGTTGTCCATGTTTGGCGTGGACTGGATACGCAAAGTTCAAGATCGCGCGCGCTCAATGAGAACGGGCTATGTCCTACAGTGGACTGAACGAGACCTATCTTACTCTAACTAAGATTAAAAACGGTATATATATAATTTGAAGTAGGTGTTAAAAGTATATTTTAGAGTTGTTAGAACAGCTATTGCATACATATTAAGTGTTTCACTCCTTACGTAAATAACTCAAAAAAACGACGAATCAAAACATTGATATGATATTAGTAAGAACATAATAAAAGTATACAAGAAAAAGATGATGTGCAATAAATATCTTAAGAATTTCTCCTGAGGCACGCTCTCAATAAAAATATTTTATATCTTTATGACGTATAGCTACTACCTACGTAGGGACGCGACACGAGCTAAGTGGGGTTAGTGATTAGTCACAACTCACAAGAAGATAATATAGGTATCATTAAAACAGATTTTTGTAAATATTGTTCATCATATTATATTCGTACTTATTTATTAAATTCTCCATCGTAAACATTGCTTTTAGTCGTTGGTTTTATTTTTTATATGCAACCTACCTATTTTTTTAATATTATTTTCATTTTTAGGTCATTAGGAGGTATATTGTATTTGTATATATTATTGTACATGTAAAAATAGAATTTGAAGTTAATGGGAATTATACTTGGTCGATAAACGTTTGCTGATGTTTGTTTCTACTTAATTTGTGAGGAGTAAATATTGTTCTTGCTTTTAACGTTTCTAATAATTGAATAAAAGCCTAAGCTTGAGAAAATATATACCACACATAGGTATCTATCTGTACAATTAATATTGAGTGTAATATACCACGAAAGTCGTCGGATATTCTTTGGAATCAAATATTTCCTAATGGTGCACCAAACACTACATAACCTAACCTAACCTACCTTTTGTTTGTTATTATAGTTCTACGTGAATTATTAAACTCGCTATTTTATACTAATGAGGTGTTGTATGTAATGATTTTTTGTTTAAATTAAAATAAGAGAAGCGTTTGATGATTAGTTTAAAGAAATTAAAATATTGACTGTTGCTTCTCAATACGTGTACGAAAATGTTATGTATGTTCATAAAAATATACACGAATTTCCCAAGAATTGCGACATGCATAGCATTAATACTAGGAGCAAACATAAACTTGTAATGCCTGTAACTCGCTTACGCCGAGTTAGTAATTCTTTTTATGGACAATGTACGCCTATACAACAGGATCCCAGAAAACGTTCAAAAAGCTTCTATTGCCAAATTTAAAAAAATTGTGAAGGAACGTTTGTGTACTAAGGGTTATTATTCGATTAACGATTTTTTAGAAGACAGTACGCCTTGGGAACGATGTGATCGCCGCCAGGCTATTTCAACATATAGAATTATTGTTAATATGCAATTTAATTTAAAAAAAAGAATGAGATTAAGATAAAAAAAAATATTAGTCCCGCTGAGTTTCTTTCGCCAGTTCTTCTCAGGTCAGAGGTTTCTTCTTTCCGAACTGGTGGTAGACTCATGACGTTCAGTAAGAAATTGTAACAATTTTTATGCTAAATAAAATATTTTGATTTGATTTGATTTGATATCAGATAACTAGCCTTTCCCGCGGCTCCGCTCGCGTTTTAAAGGTTGAAAATCAAAAGAAAATTTTTTCATTCAACATTTTTCATTGATGCTCTGCTCCTATTAGTCATAGCGTGATGGTTTATAGCCTATAGCCTTCTTCGATAAACGGACAAATAACGGATAAATTCGGACCAGTAGTTCCTGAGATTAGCGCGTTCAACCAAACAAACAAGCAAACTGTTCAGCTTTATAATATTAGTATTATTATTGATATTATTATAAATTAATATTTTAGTTCACAGATGTATGAATTTGGTACGAAGAATTAAATATAAAAAAATAATAAGGTAAAAAGCACCTATTATACGGAATCCTTGATAGAAATCGCAAACCTTGAGCTATGATTGTCTGAAGCAATTATTTCAATGTTTATTGCTCCCGGACTTATCGCTAAATGACAAAGTACCTAGACTACTTGCTATCGCAAGAACACTCGCGTTTAAATTGTTACAAATAGTCTTGTTCAATACTTAATCCTTTAGATATTTTTATGCGAAGGTGTATATTCTTTTCTTTGTAAACTGTAAACTTTTAAAGTGCAAAGTTTTGCAAAAACATATCGGTCGAAAACTTTTTTAAACCTTATGAATAAACGGTTACTAAAAAATAAAAATGAATATTTTTATTATTTACAGGCCCATCCTAAAACTCAAGTCTTATAATATAATTGAGTATAAATGTTGACGCAAATTTCGGGGAAATGTACATGACACTAGTATTAGTAGACCGATTAAGATGCTGCTATAAGGGCAACCTCGCTATATATAAAACTAATGTGAACGTTATAAATGAAACTATCTTTTCGGATTTTGTCGCGGATTTATTATGATTTTTGGTTCCCGACGTTTCGAATGCTTTACAGCGCACATGGTCGCGGGAGAGACTAAGGTATTAGACGTCTCAGGGGGTTATATACTTGTTACAGACAGTGCCTACCCACAATTTTTTACAAATATTCAAAATGATAGACTATAAAATTATACTATAATAACTTCAGACAGACATACCAACTGACATACTAAATGACATTAACTCATTTTATAGTTAAAAAGTTTAAAATCCGAAAAGATAGTTTCATTTATAATGTCAAACATTCGCGTAAACCTAAGAAAGTATTAATGTGAACGTAACGATAGCGCGATGCAACTTACTAGTAACGCCATCTAGTCGACAAACCAAAAACCTCTTTTCTCATCGTATTATGTACTACCTTTTTTATTATAATATATTAAATCTGATGTAATAGGAAATCAATAATAAAAAATTAATCGTCATAGCTTAAATAGTATAATATCTAACAGTTTTTAGACTTAAAAGTGATAGAAGTTTATACATATAAGTGTGCTAAACCACGTCAATACGCCTACGCAACGTGAACGTAACGCGACGCCGGTGCCTGCCAATTCACTCCTTGTTTTATGAAATTTCGTAAAATTCCAAAGATATGACATTGCAAAATAGATCTTTCATTCTAATAAATATACATTCACAATAATACGGTACAGTTTATTTTTTTATATATTTTGTTTCAATAACTAAGATTTTAAACAATGATGAAGGATGAAGAAATGGGAACTACAGCTGGTGATTGTATAGTACAAGCAGTTGGGCCCTATACGTCACAATAGATAGCACAAAGACGTCCCTTACAACTCCGGTTTCGAACCCTGGTTCTCACAATACGGCTACCGCTATAACTCTACGGTTAGAACTGAACCAATGGGGCCGATATAGCAAGAAATATATTGGAAACATACCCGTACACTTAAATAAACATTTATTTTAATATCCAATGATAACACATTATTTACATTTTATCATTGTTCGAAATAGAAGTCAGTAAAACGTGTAAGTATTTTTATTATAAATTATCTATTGAAAACGAAATATGTATTACAAATAGATACATATTAAATTAATAAAAAGAAACATAAGTATCTGACACTGTTTATATAGCTGAATGTTTAAAATTATGTACAACTTTGTACATACATTACTTTTGACTTTGAAGATATTAATTCCATATTGCTTAGTTATAATATAAAACCCTTGGGGAAAGTCGACCCTATGACTGTCGTCTGCCAACCGAAGGCTTTGCCAGCTAACAAGCATTATAACGAGAAAGATTAATCACGACATGTGTAAATAGTATTTATGGGAATGTGTTAATACATGCAAGTAATGTGCAGTTGGCGGATTGCCGGTGGAGTGCGGCGGCTGAGGGTTACTCGACAGCTGTGTATTTACACTCGTACGTGTATATCTCTTTGACATGGGGAAAGACACGTGGCACATGTAACACGTGACATCTGATTGTTTTTAAAATTAATAGATTTTTTTTCTCTTACTAGTAATTCTAACTTAAAATATATAAAATAAGTAAATAGTGCCAAACTCTGGCAAAAAATGGCACTCCCATAGGACTAACTGAAGAAACGAATTGAATTAAGATAATGCATGTTACCAATGCCAGCTAATATTTAATAGGTGATGCCTACCCGACAATATGTCAAGCGAACCCTGGTCCTACGAATGTGTAAATATTCTTTCTCCTTTAATTTAGTAATGTAAAGTATTAATAACATTGCTTAGAATGACTTACTTCGATGGCTTCATTTACTCAATGGTAAAAAGAGAAGATTCTTAAGTTTTTCTTTTCTTACAAAACTTTATATAATAGATTTTAGTAATTATAAAAGATCCTTTCAGTTTGTTTAAAGAAGTTCACTTTTCTTTGTTACCTCAAGAGCCTAGCACAAGAATGTGATTGTTACTTAAGAACTAGTTGTAAAGGCCAACATTTTTCCACGTTTGCTGAATAACACCCATTTACAAATTATTCAATAAATATGCGTCTATAAACTATAAAGAACTAGTGTTCAAGTATTTTTTCATAATGAACTAGTGTTCAAGTATTAGTAATATATTCAAAAGAAGCAATAAGTAAATAGTACAACTTGTTTTTCTAGACATTTATTTAAGATAAAATAAATTCAATAAATATGTAAACGAGATAGTTTTGTGAATAATAATAAAATATTTGTTATATAAATAAAATTGTATTTACTAAATAAAGGATTAGAAAAATATTTAACGGCTACTTCTAACCCTCAACTATTATCTCGAGAGCATAAAAGCTTTAAGTAGTAATAAATACTAAATAAATGAGAAACGTGCAAAGATTCGTATCAACAAGAGATGTCATAAAATATGTCTAACCACCACTTCGACTTTATTATAGGCTGAAGCTTGATTAGGTCCTTACTCCTTGTGTTATGACTGTTGTAAATACATAGGTAGATGAATAATGAGCAAAGGCGCCGAGATTGAGTTCGATTTTCTACACAATATAAATTTTATAGTTTACGTACATATTTTACAATTTTATTATAAATGAAACTACCTTTTCGGATTTTGTCGCGGATTCATTATGATTTTTGGTTCCCGACGTTTCGAATGCTTTACAGCAATCATGGTCACGGGAGAGACTAAGGTATTAGACGTCTCGGGGGGTTATATAGTACTTGTTACAGACAGTGCCTACCCACAATTTACAAAATTTCAAGATAAATTCTAGAATCTTCTTATTTATATTAAATTTCAAGAGGGCATTAAAGTACCTTATATTTATACATTTTACTTCTATGCATTTAAAAAATTTTGAATTATATTATAAATATGGCAATATTATTAACTTATTTTTAGCTACTATAACTATAATTATTACATTTTTTTATAATATTTGTTAAATTAATATTATATAGTGTTGCTATTATTAAAATATGTAGGTATGTGTTATAATAAACATAAATTGTTGAAGCAATATTAAACTTTCATATATTATAATTTAATTAAGTAATTATTTGAATATAAGTTTTAAAAATGAAGGAGTTAAAAACAACTTGTATTTTGATTATTTTAAAAGTTAAATATTAAGCAACACTACTGCAAACTAAAAATTAAATTGTAATAGGTATATTTTCAAATATATTTTCAATTTTGTAATAAAAAAATAAGTACAGACAAAGCCACGGTTACCACTACATTTAAAATGATAAACCTACTGTTGCATATTATGAGAATGAAGTAGAAATATCCATATTTATAAAATAAACCTGTCTGTATTCAACGTTTTCCCCTTATCTTAACTTCAATACTTTGCAATTTAAATAGGTAAGTACCAATCTATATGAAGTTTATTGAAGGTGACGAAAACACGTCCTTGTCATCAGGGGCGGCCTTAGGGGGTGGCGAACGGGGCAATCGCCCGGGGCCTCGCTCTTGCAGGGGCCTCGCGCAACAACCCAAGCAAATTTTTAAAAATATAGATTTTTTAAACTATATTTTTTTTATTTTAAACTTTTGATTCTGTTCCTTAATTGCTTATTAAGGTTATAACACAACGTTTATTTAAAATAAAGTTAGTTAAGTAAAATATAGAATTCATTCATTCAAAATATAATTGAAAAATTAATTAGTTAGCGGTGAAAAGCTTGACAGGCGCTGGATGATTTTTCACAAACAAAGGATGCCGTTTACTGCCTTCCGTGTCGAATATTCGGGCTAGATACAAGTATACAAAGATTGGATCAAATCAAGGAGTGTGTGATTGGTAAAACTTGGGTGATTATCTAAAGTCTCATGAATCTAGTCAACAGCACAAAGATTGCATGTTAAAATGGAATAATTTAGGGAATGGTTTGAAAAGCTGTTCCAAGAAAAGGATAAGACGACTATATCGGAAAAAATATTCAAAATGAGCTCATACAATAAATGGCCTGACGAAACTCGAGATTGTCTTCGCCGCATGAAAAACCGAAAAGCGGTGGGTCCTGACGACATACCGATCGAGGCGTGGAAATCGTTGGGCTCTGTTGGTGTGCTCATGCTTACTGATCTTTTTAACTGCATCTTGAACACTGGAACGATGCCTAATCAGTGGCGTTTTAGCTGCATCACCCCTGTATACAAAGGCAGGGGCAGTGTTCAGGAATGCGGTAGTTATAGAGGGATCAAAATCATGTGTCACACCATGAAGCTCTTCGAACGCGTGATCGACCTCAGGCTCCGTCAAGAGTGTACTGTCTCTGAGTGTCAATATGGGTTTCAGCCGGGATCGGGCACCATGGACGCCATTTTTGCCCTCAGAACTTTGATCGAGGCTTACAGAGAGAAAAGGAGAGCTCTGCACATGGTATTCTTGGACCTGCAGAAGGCCTTTGACTGTGTGCCGCGTCAATGCATCTGGTGGGCATTGCGATCTAAAGGTGTGCCTGAAGTATATATTGACATTATCAGAGACATGTACCGCAATTCCGCTTCCGTGGTTAGAACCTCTGTTGGCGATACCAAGCCCTTCCCGATTACTGTTGGGGTCCACCAGGGCTCGACTCTTAGCCCGTTCTTATTCAACGTAGTACTAGATGTAGTCTCGGCATGCAATCAGGACCAGCCTCCGTGGCTAATGATGTATGCTGATGACATCGCGCTCGTTGATGAGAACCGGCTGGAGCTGGAGCGTAAGGTGAACCTCTGGAAGGGTACGCTTGAGAACGGTGGTTTTAAGCTAAATGTGGCGAAGACCGAGTACATGACTTGCGGGAATCCGGACTCTAGCACCATTCAAATAGGGCTTGAACCAGCCGTTAAGTCGGAGAAGTTCAAGTACCTTGGATCCGTCCTGCACGAGTCCGGAAGCATCGATCACGACATCCAAGCCCGTATAAGCGCTGCTTGGGCCAAATGGCGAGAGGTCACAGGTGTGGTTTGCGACCGAAAAATACCGCCCAAGCTCAAGGGACAGATATACAAGAGCATCATCCGACCGGTCCTTTTATACGGGAGCGAGTGCTGGCCAGCACTATCTCGACACACTAAGGAGCTTCACGTCACGGAGATGAAGATGCTGAGGTGGATGTGTGGCGTAACGCGGGCTGACCGCATACGCAATACGTTCATCCGAGGTAGTCTCGGGTTCCGTGACGTAGCGGATAAGCTCCAAGAACGTCGTCTGAGGTGGTATGGCCATGTCGCGCGTCGATCTGAGGACTATGTCGGAAGAAAGTGCCTTGATATGTCTGTTCTCGGAGCTCGACCTCCCGGACGCCCAAAGAAGCGATGGCTGGATGTCGTGAAGCAGGACATGAGAGCCAACGGACTTATCCTGGAGGACACTAAAGATCGCGCAAAGTGGAGTAGACTTAGTCGGAAGGCAGACCCTGGCAACAATGGCCGGGATTAATGCCAGGCAGAAGAAGAAGAAGACAATAAATGGCAAGTCACGTGAAGACTCAAATTGTTGAAAAAATAATAAATATTAAATATTACTCTATGTTTAGTCTTGATTGTACTCGCGACATTTCTCGTGTTGAGCAATTTTCAATTATTATAAGATTTTTTAATACAAATACAGCTGAAATTGAAAAACATTTTATTGGTTTCTTAGGGTTGGATTATTGTGCTTTAATTAAAGAATTTAGTCTTAAGAAAAAGCCGCGAACATCAATTTTGAAATTTATCATTTTTGTATTTGTTAGTTTTGTAAATCTTTCAATGTAAAATATTTTAAACTCAAATTTTATTTATTTGTATAACTTAAACATTTCTCCTCAAACATGACAAATACCTAAACCAAACAACCAGACCTACTTTCGCATCACATATTTTTCACGAAGGACAAAGGGCCTCGCAAAGACCTGCGGCCCGGGGCCTCGCAATGGGTAAGGCCGCCTCTGCTTGTCATTTACCAAAAAAGGTTTAAGTGCGATCCTTACTTTTTACAAATTAGGGTACAATAAACAAGTACCTACACTGATATCTCTTTAAATATTATACTGCCCATGACTCGTGACCATGGCGCGTGTAAAAGTGCGAAATATCGGAAACTCTGAAAAGAAAATACTCATAATACTTTCTTAGGTTTACGCGAATATTTGGTTTTCAAGCAATCAAGCATGTCTCCCGTGACCATGATTGCTCTAAAACATTTGAAACGTCGGCAATTAAAAATCAAAATGAATCCGCGACAAAATCCGAAAAGATAGTTTCATTTATAAGGAAATACTGAACATGTAAATAATGAATACTGATGTTTCTAGAAGGTATAAAAATGCCGGTTATAGCGAGCACAAAAGCTTTAGGTTACTAATTCTTCTCAAAACGTACCTATCTATTATTGTAAAATGAATAATCGCAATTCGTAAATTAAACAAAACTACCAACAAATGCTATGCCACATTCGTCATAAAGTACGCATTGAATAAACCTAATAATTTCGTGTTTTACTCTAAGTAATTTAAAGTTTTACAGAAGGTATAAGTACGTACTTATACGAGTTGTAATTTTTTTACTATTGCAGATAATAGAAGACGTTCATACCTACTTGAATTTAAATTAAATTTATTTACATACTTCTAAATCTCTTCACGTTTCTTTAGCTACAAATAAGTTTTAATCCTTTTGATATTACGTAATCTTAATGGGTTTTATTAACATAAATCATCATTGCATAATGAAATATATTCTAGAGGTTTATTCCACGTTCATACAATATAATGCGATCTAAGGTCTGCCATTTACATGTACGACGTACGTACTAAACTATTAGCAGTTTAATACCGCTGTTGATACACAGGAGCTATTTATCTTTGTCTACATATACATGCTATAAAATATATTATTATTGATTCAATCAGGAGGCCAACTTCAATTATAAATTTATATTAATTTCCCGGTTTGTCTCTAGATTTATCGCGAGCGAAGCCGCGTATATAAAAACTTGACAAATAATATACTAAAACCTTCCTCGAGAACCACTATCCATTGGTGAAAACAGCATGAAAATCGGTGCAGTTTTTGACTTTATCGCGGACAGACAGACAGACGTGGCGGAGAACTTTGTTTTATAATATGTAGTGATTTATAAAACTTTCTCGAGTCGAACAATGTTTGAATAAACATTAAATACTAAAATACATTGATATAAAACTTGTATTAGACTATCATTTTACACTTAAAAGTTACAAAGTTGTGGTTTTCAAATTACAAGTGTCATTTGATTTGCTTCAAGTAGATGTTACAGGAGTCAAGCGTCGCGAGCAGAGACACTTAACCAGAGTTATATACACATCCTAAGTTAAATGTACATAACAAATCGTGGGATATTAAATAAATCTATCACTTCTTACTCACGTTGCTCTCTTACGAATAGGCATAGTTAACAAGAAATTTGAAATATTAATCCATTGCGAAAAAGATATCGCATTGATAACATAATCTAGATTAGTTCCTTTCATCGCTCCTGCGGTGTCCCACACAGGGAGGAAAGCAAAAATTTTCCACCAAGACCGGTTGGTCGCGCCGACCGGTCTGCCTTTTCTATGGGAGCACGTGGCGTCGTTATTGCGTCGCGAAACACTCGACAAATCACTCTTTAAGAGTTCAACCACTTTCAAATAGGCTCTTTCGAAATCTTTTTCCACCACACGTGGCTAAATTAAATTTTCTTTAACATATTATGTATTTAGATTTACTTCAATAAATGGTGAGGCTGTGAAGGAAGTTAGCTTGGTAAAAGGCATACATTTTAGATTTAAATAAGAAGTGAGTTCTTCTGGTGAAATCGTAAATATACTTACATATAGTATGTACGATATGTGTAACTAACATTATGCAACGAACATATTCATAAGTTTAATATTGGACAAATATTCTTCAAGGACATGGATTATTGGCAATTTAGAATAGAAAGCTTTATTCAAGGATTGATTATAACAACATATGTTTGATTAAGTTTTCTTATTAAATTTTGAAATGTTGCAGTAAACATTCGCAATAAGCATCTGTCTAATTCAATATATTATGGTACATAATGATCTACGGGAATGTAAATATTAAGCTCGATGGCAAAAACTCATCAAAGGCGAGTACCGCTATCGATGAAGCACGACAGGTAAAACTCACGACCAGCAAAATCCGCATACAACCGGTTCGACAGCTCAGATTGTAGGTTGATGGAGCCAAATGAGATGCTATTGCACAGCGATGCAATTGCACAAACTTATAATTGTCATGTTCTATGTACGCAGTTACTTGTAGAAACAGTGAAATGTGATATTAGTAATCTTAAAACGTCAATACCACAATAAATTTTGTAACACTTTGTAAACATCTTAAAAAGCCTCTTCTCATGAAATAGGTTATGCCTAAAAAGGTGTTGGTGCTTAAATAGGCGCAAATGCCATGACACGCATGCTTGATTAATGTAGTATCATCTGATGAAATCTTCACGAATTGCAATAATATTATATAATAAACAATGTTACTTTATCACTTTCATATACTCGTTAACATCGTAAGTATGTATAATACGAATTTGGGGAAGATAATTAATATCTGAAATTTAATCTACCGAAGGAAAGAGCAACTTTTTACATTGAGACTTTTACATACAAGATGTACTTCGTTAAAGTAGATTTCAAACTAGGAACTGATTTTATTGAAATAATAAAAATAAAAAAACGTCCAACGTAGGTACTATTGATAGCACTCAGACACGAAATAAAGCAAATAAAAATTAGGCTGTGGACGAAGGTTACAAGTCTACCCACTGAATTAATTTACAACGGGATATCCACTGCAGATAGCATTTCAAGAGCGTTTTTTATGAGAAAATAAGCGGAAAGCATGTTGTGAGGAGTGTTTTTCAAGATTAACCCTTATAATGTACTGTTCGTGTGTAAAATTGTTTTAATTTTGTGTAACAAGTAGTGCACTTGCTTAAAGGTGTCTACACACAGTGACACAGAAGCAGCTGGTCACAGATCGGCGGTTGATGGCGCAATCATATCGTTATACGAGAGAGACGAGTACACGTCGAAAAACAACATGATGCTAGTTGGACATAGCGAGCGTAACCCGCCAGTATAAATTATTTAAAAAACCTGGCGGCCAAACAAGAGATCTGCGCCGCCTGTTGCCGGCAGCGGTGTGTAGACACCATATTATGGATTCGCCGACTTACGAAACAGGTTATACCCAAGTAGAAGATAACGAATAAGTACTGACGCGAGCACAAATGTAAACAAAATAGATTTAAAAAATCGATACACTACTTACATACAACATATTGAAGATGAACATCTAACGTTTGTCAACGATAATCATTATCAATCAAATAAATAAAATGTAATTCTATTATGTAAATAACCTCGTTTTAACCCTAAACAAAAATTAAATGAACTAAAATTATTACTAAAATGTATTCCTTTATTTCTTGACCGCCGCATGTGATATCTGTATTACGTAATATAGAAATGTAGCAAAATTTTCTGCACAACAGTACCGACAGTCTATTGAGTTCCCAGACTGGAGGAAACGCCGCTAGACGTGCGTGCTACTGAGGTCACCAGGTTATCATCCGATTTAATACATCGATAACGTTTCAAGGCCAAACATTTGTGACTCATCAAGAATATACATTTCTTTCTGTATTACCAGTTGAGTTACGATATTAGAGATAGCAATACTCATTGTTCATTCAAATATTAAAAATTTTAAAGAAAGTAAGACAAAATAAATAAAAATGCTTAAATTTCGTCTTGCCTACATAGCATTTAAAAATTCGCAATTACCAATACAATACTAGTAAATGAGCCTACAAAATAATTAACTTAGTTTCCGTCCAAAGTTATAAACTGATGAAAATAAGGTAAAGGTCAAGAGGAAATATCCTTGGGTTTTTTGTATAGTTTCGTTTTATTATCAGTGGAAACTATTATAAAAACATTTTAAGTAAGTATAATAAACATAAATAAATAATGAGTTATTAATCTTCACACTTGAATATGTTTTAATTGATTTTATATTTATTTACAATTCGTAATGTAGTGTGCGGTCAGGGCGCGTGGCTACTGGCTGGCAGGATGATATCAACACTAACGTAAGACGTGCTATTGTTAACTCATTCATTAGTACAAGTAGACCGGCGTGGGCAGAGTCTACAACCGTATCCGCTGCCAGTACAAATTATTTGTACTAAATTTACTATTATAATATATTTTAAATATCGGTAAATGTATGTTGTCAAGTTATGTCAGTTTAAGGTGGTAGTTTGAACAACGTTACAAAGCAAATTAATTGCTCAATAAATTAATTATTCTCATAACACACTTCTAAACACAGTTTGTTACTTTACATTTTTTCTCCTTCTTTTAAGTTTGTAGTTCTTTTTTACAACTTCTTGATGAGTTCAACATATAAAAATGTTTAAACCTAAATATAAAATGCGATTTGTATATCATTTTATTACTAAAATACTTAACTATTCGGTTGCGAATACGCTCCGAAGGAAGTGTCAATCGTTTTCTTAACACTTTGCACCGCATTGAACCGGAGTTAAGCAATTGAAGGCAATTTAAGCACAATCCCAGTTATTTTTATGTCTTAATAGAATTTAAAATACAAAGCTTTTGATACCTCAAATTCGATCAAACTCTGCAGTTGCAGTTCTTCTAAAGATTCAAACTTCTCGATATGTAACCTAATATATTTTTTGTTTTGTAAAGAAAACTTGGTAACTAATTTCATTATCAGTAGTATATACGATACTAAAATTCATATAGAAACGAGGAGGCGATGATTAAATCTCTATAAATTTTAAATGCACACAATGTGTAACACACGTACTTGTAACGCGGAAACGAACTCGTTGTCCTTCGGCCGAGCTCTCTTGCAACCGTTCTTATGTACAATAAGCTATTGTCGGATAATAAAATGATTATTTTTTTAGTAAAATATATATTTTATTGTTTATTCTTCATTTAATTTTAATCTATCACTTTGTCAGATATTTTTTACTATTTAGTATATTATTGTTTTTACTTATTTTAATTACTAAGACTAAGATCTTGACGAAAAATTAAAAAAAAACATCACTTGGGAAAATGTTTTTGGCTTAAATACAAAGGTATTTCAGCTACTTTATTGATTTGCAATGGAGACGCCATATCGATAACATGCGTCTGCATTGCTTTAAATTATACTGAAATGCCATTCTTACTTTGTTTGCTGTTTACTAGAATTCTTAAAGTATTTATGATATTACAACATCGTTTATTTCAAATCAGTTACTTATTGAAATTCTTAGATAGTGAAAATAAAAGTTTAATCTTTATCACCTTTTAACTTCACCTTTAGTAAAAAATAATGGGCAAATGAGATGGAAATAATTATAAAGGCCTCGTACATTTTTAATCAATTAAAAAACTATTTCAATTTATACATTAAGGGATTTTCTAAGGTATTCCAGAAGGAAACAGACCTTTGTACATTAGTTACATTAGTAATATTCTTATTGATACATACCTAGTTTGAACTTTGCAAAACAACACAACATCAACTCGTATGAGACTTTCAAACAATGAGGAGCAAGTTAAATCGTGGCAACTAATTTTGTTATGGGTTATATACTTATACTTATACTTTGTATGTAATAAACATTCGATTCTAATCGAATCTCTGGAAAATCTAATGTTTGGTAAAATTAGTATCGTAATTTATACCTAGTTGTAACAGCTCGCTTGCGGGCTTTGAATTGAAGGCCATGGTTCTGGGAAATCCTAACAAAGCTATATTTATCGCTGAACCAAAAATATTTGTATGTTTTCTAACTCGCACTCGTTTGCTACAATTTTGCAATATTTGATGTCGGCTCGTTTCATCTTTTCGCTTACTGTTATTCTTGATTTTTTTATATTGCGTAGTTATAGCGGTATTAATTTCTGTAGGTATATACACCACCTTTGGAAAAGTACTGTAACTTTTATTGATTATTCAGTACGCAAAATTAATAAATGTAGGTAGGTATATATAACAGAAGTTACCCCATTGATTGTACGGTATTAAGAAAAGGGGTGCGTAAAGAAATATTGTATATATCTATACTAATATTGTAAAGCAGAAGAGTTTGTTTGTTTGTTTCTTTGGCTCTGACGTCTCAAAAAGATATCTTTAATGAAGCTGTAGGCGTGTTCGATTGTAAACAAGTGCCGTGACGTCACATCAATATTGTCAATTTATACAATAAAAAGAGCGTCACTGGATGCAAGTTGCAACAACAAGGAGTAGCAATTAATAATGCAGAAATCAAGAGCAAGGTTAGGTCTTTAGACTCATGTCAATAATCAGTGTCCCTAACCAATAAGCTACTAGTTTTGCTTTGTTATGAGAGCTTTAATTAGCTACGCATTCCGAATATACTACGCTTAGAACTGGTTTCCTTTATATTGTATCTATGGTACATCGGAATGAAAAATTGAAAATTATTCAAAATCATCCACGAAATCCTTCGATAGAAACGAATTTTTGGTCGTCATTTCTTTTATCACGCAGCAACGAAGCGACAGATCAACTTTTTTTTCAAAAAAAGCTGTTTTCAAACGTTACATCTACCCATAAAATTATATGGGATCATATTTGTTATTACTTATTATTTCAACAGCATTACACATTAGTAGAGAAAAAAAAGACCGTATTTCAATGTTCAACAATTTTAAAAATCCCATTGAGTAATCGTAAAGGTCTTTACTTTCAAATACTACTCGTCAATGCCGCGCAGCGTCTATATATTATAAGCTAAATAAAAATTATAGACTAATACTACTAATAAACTAATTGGTATTACTATTTTTTCATAACCATGTTAATAAGAGCTTTTGAAGCTTTTTAGCGCATTACATGTAACTTTTATAAATTTTAAAATCAAAGTGAATATATTAATAAAGGATTTAAGAATAAAATGGTCAATTATTGGACTAACATATCGCAGAAAAAACATTTCTAAAACAATTACGTAATTGACTATCTTTCTGATTTTAAGAAATATATTTTTAATGGATTTAGAATATATTATGACAATTTCCGTTGACGAAACTGGTTAATAACGTTAGGCTAACATTTTAGACTTGGGTTTTGTGTATATTAAGTAAAGTAGTGTTTATTAAGAAAGGAACAAACTACACCTATGATGGAACATTTATTGTATATAATTTATTTTGTATATTGTTCCTATAACACTTTAAAGGTTTATTAGTCTAAAGCTTACATCGAAAGTAAGTAAATAGAACTTTTTCTAAATGATTACTTAATATTTTCACGTGACTCATGAGCATTAATCAGTTAAAGTATTATTTCGCATGGCTTAAAAATCGCATTGCAAAACAGTTACATAAAATCGCTCGGCAAAATGGTCGTGCTGCGTGCACGTTTTATTACATTGTATTTTTCTATTGTATTTTTCTATTGTTTCACGTTGATGTGTCTTAAAAAATCTAAATCATTATTGAACTTGATGGAAACTTGACCCCTAAACACCCATGTCTTCTTTAACTGCAGCGGCTACTAGTTCGAATGGTATATTCAATTTCGTTAAACTAAAATAAAATAATGTTCTTTTTTTACAACCAATCAACTTTCTAAATTACTTTACATATAGATTTTAATATTAATACTTTAAAAATGGTTGAAATGTACACATTTATAAGTCGTAAAAAAACTATGGTGTATTGTAATTGAAATTTAGGGAACTGGAGAACTATTACATATATCTAAAAAGCAATCCAATATAGGACAACCACTACAAAACTAATTTCTCACTAATGAGATATTTTCGTGCAGTAAAAAGTATCCTCTATTATGTTGACTCGAATAACTACTTTTTATCATCGACTACACTTTTTATAATCGATAAAAAGTGTTATGTTCATACACGCGTAAGTTAACATTTTTTATTGACGAAAGTCCTTGCAGATAGAGCTACAGACAAAAACTAGTATCATCGTAATAACAATACTACTAAAATGTATGTTACGATACGGTTCTGGAAACTTCCAACATAATTGCAGATTCGAAAAGAATTACCAATGTTAAATATATACTAATATTATAAAGCTGAAGAGTTTGTTTGGTTGGTTGGTTGAACGCGCTAATCAGGAACTACAGGTCCGAATTGAAAAATTATTTTCGTGTTCGATAGTCCGTTTATCGAGGAAGGCTATATGCTGTATTCCAACACGCTACGAGCAATAGGAGCGGAGCATCAATGAAAAATGTTGCAAAAACGGGAGAAAAATATTTCTTTAGATTTTCTGTCCAGTGGTTTCATTGTAATGCGTTCCCAAACAGACATACAAAAATTCTTAAAATAATAGATTCCTTCTCTGTTTTTGTTCAAAAATATATCCAAAAAATATTTAATTTATCGACTCAGTTAGATTAATGTAATAATATTATGTAGTACCAGTGGAGCCCGCGGCTTCGCTCGCGCTACACCTAGGGACGAACCCGAGCGAAGTGAGGGTGAGACGCTTGTCTATACTATCTATATTTCTATATTAATATTATAAAGAAGTAAAGTTTGTTTATTTGTTAAATTGTAAGGGGTAATCTCGGGATCTACTGAACCGATTTTAAAAATTCTTTCACCAATAGAAAGCCACGTTATTGCTGAGTGTCATAGGTTATATAAAAAACCGAAAAATAAAAAGGCTTTTACGTGGTAGCTAGTCCGTTTTGCAAAGTGAATCGGAGAAAAAACGGTCGAATGAAAGCGTTTCTTACGAACGCTGCCTGAACTATGAAAGATATATTTTTGAGTTCTAGAGAAAAGATGTGGAGCTTAAAAATGCCTACAAAAAGTCAACGACAGCATATGTCTAACTTTTATATTTAAGTGACAAAAAGTAGTTTTTTTAATATTAGTATAGATAATTTAATTTTTAATATTAATAAAATAATTTAAATTATTTAAACACTCTGTACTAAAAAAGGATTATTAACATTATGCCTAACGAAGTGGGCACGGGTCAGCTAGTTTGAGATAAACACATGTGTAACTCTAGCAGTTTTTGCAGCGCACGCCAAAATAGCTCGCAGATGATAATTTTTTTAATATACTTACTTGACACTTATCGTATTATTTTGGACAATTCACACAATATTACTATTTATTATTATTTTGATGTATAAGCTTATTCTGATGTATGAGGCTATATTATTGTAAAGTTTCATCAAAATCCATTAAGTAGGTTATACGTGAATGAGTAACAAACATCCATCCATCCATACTTATAAACTTTCGCGTTTATAATATCAGTATAGGTATAGATTAAGTATAGGAAAACAATACAAACTATAATGACCTGTAATCCAAGGATACTTCATACTCGTTGCCACATTGATTAGTAACTACTGCATATCGGTCAAAAGAAAACTTATCAATCAGTAACAAATACCTATCACCTACAGGTAAGGCAAGGATTTAACAGCAATGAGTAGGTACTTTATGGGGCTCACCAGTCCATGTATTTAATTTTTTTACGGAAATAGGTAATCTATCTGTATAATCTATACCTGCACCTCAAATTACCTCAAATTTGTGTAATTTTTCATTTATGGTTGGTTTTGCAAATTATGCGAAATAAAGAAATATACTTAGAGCGATCATTATGTATAACAATACCCCCTGTCATGATGCTGGCCCGCGATGTGCTCGCGAAACAACTTTCCCGAAAGTTACGATATTTTTTTTAAATGTGTCAATAGTTCGAACTTAAAACATAGAATATTTTTGAAGTGAAACTTCTTTATAATCGTTGTGATTTCAAACTCGATGAAACGAAAAAATAAGTCCATAGTACCAGGCACTCAGAGACGGAAGAGTTAGCCTTAGTTAGATCTCGCCCACCGCGAGTCAGTGACACTTCTAACTCTGTCTAACTCGTGGGTGTGACCTTCGCGCCGTCTCTCTCTCTCAACGAGCATAGACGGGGTTGTTTAGTATAAATATAAACGAGATTTAAAAATTAGTTTGCCAAAGAAGTTTTACTTCTGACATGTGTACTTTGTACACACACTTTTTTATCATGGTTATTTCTTTTTCAGTGGAAAAAACAAAAAATTTCATGTCCGGAGAGGGATCCAGAGAGAAATTTGAGAAAAGAAAAAAAATGAAAGGTACCTAAGTGTCAGGTCAGGGTCTGCTATTTCAAATACACTTTAAAAGTATTAGAAAAAGGAAAAATAACTACTAAAATACCGAAACAAGTTTAGCCAGAAATACTTCTTACACATTTAACCAATTAATTTGTTATAAGGAAAAATATTGCATGATAGTTATTAGGTGAAAAAATCGAAACTAAAAAGAAAAAAAAATAATTTTAATTACTTAGTTATTGTTGGAGTCGGTGCCAGCCAAAGCAAAATAATCCTAATACAATCTCCTTGGCTGGCACCGACTCCAACAATAACTAAGTAATTAAAATTATTTTTTTTTCTTTTTAGTTTCGATTTGTAGCGTTTTGAAGTCGGTTTTCATTTTTGTTAAAAAATAATTTATTTTAATTTTTTTTGTGGAAATTAGATATTATGTTTAAATATAATATTGGTAGGCTAACTAAACTACTGCTCCAATAAGTCAGCGAAGTTTTGAAATGAACGACAATAGTCAATCGAGATTTGTCCACGTCTATTTTTCCACGTAACTCGTAGACGTTAATAAGATTTACCTTCTATTATCAATCCACCTAGTATCCTGAAGGAATACGGCTATCAGTTCATAAGTACGTATAATATTAAAAGAATTTTCTTTCAACTCCTAACCGTTGAGGAGATATACCTTACATCATCACAAATTCTTGAACAGCTTTAGAAAATATATGAAAAAGGTAATCAGTGCCGATAAAATTTAAGGGTTGCCCTCGATTTCTCTAGGATCCCATCATCAGATGCTGACTTGGTGACAATGAGAACATCTTGAATGTATACCCTACCGAACAAAAAAGAAATTTTTAAAATCGGCCCACAATTCACGGAGAAATCGGTGAAAACACATAAAAAACAACTGTTGAGGAATTTTACCTTCCATCATCAGCTCATCCACATGAGATGATGATTTTTATACGTAAAAGCTTTATCGGGTTTAGAAAATATATCAAAAACATAATAGGTGCCTGTAAATTTTGAGAGTTGCCTTCGATTTCCCTGGGATCCCATCATTAGATCCTGACTTGGTGACAATGGGACCACCTCGGAACTATACCCTACCAATCAAAAGAAAAATTTTTGAAATCGGCCCACAGACGGCGGAGCAATCGGTGAACATAAAAAAAAAAAAAAAAAAAAAAAAAAAATACATACAACGGAACATATAACCTCCTCCTTTTTTGAATTTTTTTTGAAGTCGGTTAAAAAATAATGCGAACCAGTGTTGCGAATGCGAAAAAATATTGCGAATGTTAAAAAAAGTTGTTCACTTTGAATAAGACGAGATGAGGTAGGTAACTACTAACTAGCCAAGAGCAGCGACCGGAATGATTTGAATTATGCACATAATATTGAGAATTAGACTAACGAGGCGGTTATAAGCTTTTAAAAGCTTTCAACCTGTTATTAATTATGTTATATTTTGGATCTAAATTCAATTATACATTGTTATATTAATATATAAATTATTATATTATTACAAAAAAGATTTGATTAGCTTTATTTATTAGTATATTAAAACGAACCAAGAAAAGGCAGGTCCATAAAAATACGGAAAAACATTTAGTGTTTACAGCGTCATTTGATAATCTATAAAACTAAGTTTACAAAAACATTTCCTTTTAAATATAGATTTGAATAATATCTAAATTGAGTCAAACGTAAAGCTGCAATAATATCTACAAAAGTCCGGAAGAGTGCCAAGTAGTATGATTTGGTCTTTCATTATTCATCTTCGCCGGTGCCAAATAATTTTAACCCTTTAAATTCTTGTAGAAATTCTTGTCCTTGATATTAGTAAACACTTCCATTTAATATACATTTCTTGTTATTAGCATGTATTGTCTGAATCGTACGAGTATAATGCAAGGGTGCGAGCCGCGAGGTGTTAGCGAGAAGGTAGCTGGTAGTTAGCGCCTCGCTTCTCATACGCAATTAACAGGCCACGTTACACGTAATATGAAGTTTATTTTTAATATTCTTTGCTAATTTTGACTACCTTACTTTAATTGTTTCATATGAAATAAAGTTTTAAGCTTCAAAATAATCAGTTAACTAATTGAAGAGATTTAATCGACACTGTAAGATATTCAAATCAAATACATACCTACTGCACAATATTTTTTACTTATACGTAAACTGTTTCGCTAACTGAAAATAGAAACGTCTTTTGGCACCAGAATGGGTATTAAATTTAAAACACATTACTTCATAATAAAATATAAATCTTATAAGGAAAAATATGATCTTTGCTGCTCGATAATCCATAATAGTTATAATTATCATTTATTTATATAAACACCTATTATATACGTATATCTTATATACCTGCCAAAAGTATCGAAGTTAAAGCTAAGTTTTGGCCTTGTAAACAAATTAATGAACCAATTTGAACCATATAATGGTTATCACGTCTGACTAGTTTTGTGAATGTTGTTTTTTTTGCTTATGAAATATCAAATAAATTACCGTCTTAAGTTCTGCAATTCTGACAAATTAAGTAAACGGATGATATTTGCGAAAACTATTTATAACTTTTAACGATACAAGTTATAAGTTGATATCTAATTCAAATCAGGCAATGGACCCACTATGAGAAGTAGGTACTACTTTGATATACTCGTAGTATTTATACTTACTTATATTAGATCTAAATCACACTGTATGAACTAAAATGAGTCTAGATTTAACACTTGTAGTAACGTAACTGCAATTATTCTTTGTTTAAATATTTCAAAAAATATTAAAGTTTAATCAAAGTCCTAAGAAGAGGAAAGCCCAGGGCATGTCTCATATGGACGATCTCGTGTCATTATCAACACACAACTTCACCTTGGCTCACAGTAACGCGTTAAACCTTTTGATATTAATATTTTATAATTTAGGCTTAATGTAATGGATTGAAAATTTACTTTGTTCTAATAAAAAACGTAGTTTGTTAAATATATATACTTAATATGCAAATTTCGTCCCCGACTCATTACATAGCGTGCTTTGCATAACAACAATGCCTGTACAAATAAATGAAAAGTAGAGGATTTTATCATACATTACTGTTATACGTTTTAACACGTATTATAATAGCTTGCTGCTATAATATATAAACCATCAATGAAATCATGTATTATTAGAGACCCGCCTTAAAAGTTTCTTATACCTATGGTGACCCGGATAACCAGCTAATATCATACCAAATATCAATAAAGTCAAGTGATAGTCTCGTGATACAAACACAGACAAAACGGACAAAAATTCTAAAAACTTTTGATTTGGCCTCTGTATGATTAATATTAACGATTACAATATAGATTATCCAAAAATATTTAATGTTCAGTACATCTCTAAGTTTGAATTTTATTATATGTAACGATAGATTAAATACTATGTTCTTACTTCAGTTTTATAATACAACGATAATTATTTTCTGTAATATACGTATTTTATTTAAGTATTGAGACTATAAAAACGATAAAACGTAATTTACACAAAAAATATTTAATAGCGCTCATTTTTACTAGTTTAATGCTAAAAAATAATGATTACTATATTAAATTATATACCCATATAGCATTTACTTTCCATAAGTAGAAGTTTAATATCAAGACTTGTTTCGTTCCTGTATGTAGGTAGGTATTTATTTTAACAGGAAATGGCAGAGAATATATTATGTCTTACCAAGATGTTTTGATGTATAATATTATCATTAATCATGTAATTCCTTTACTCATCTGTATTGAGAATAAACACGTCTTATTGCTAGTGAAAACAAATTGCTGTAGACTGTGATTGCTTAAAAAGCGTAAAAAGTTAAATATACTTTATGCACTGCTATAATAGTCTCTTGTCTAATTAATAGGTAAGAATATGTATGGTATGTACAATTGTTTCCTCATAAAGTCGTTCTTACTCTGTTAAACGACAACTTATAATTGAAATATCCAAGGTCACACATGATATGTATTATTTACTACAGTATTTACCACATAATTTAGGTCGTAATTGTCATCCGAGTACTTATTCTACTTACTTCTACTACTATTCTACCTGCTGTGCATATTTGGGAATTGATATCTCTTGCAGTTAAACTAATCACCAGTCTTCTCACGTGGTACGCGCTTCTCATTCATGACAGCGTTATTTCAGCGATTGCTTATGCATATTTTTGGCAGACATCTTGTTTGGATTCTAACAAAAATAGACTTCATTTTCTTGCATTGCGAACTTTGGAGCTTTAATGACACAAGAAATCTATAACTATTTTATAGTTGTTTTGTATATTGATATACAAAAAATCAATGTTATACGATAACTTCTACTGTTTCAGGTAAAATATGCAGTTTACATGATTTTTTGATGAATATCTTATATAAATTTATAATTAAATATAGAATGCGGTATCGGTAAAATTCCTATGATGATGCGATGATTTTTACGTTTATTTTCCTATAGACTTAATTATATTATTACTACATAAAGATACTCTGTATAATAATATATGAAGAGGTATGCAAATCGTTCAATTCAATATTTTCATTAACTTTTGTTTGAGATGTAGATGCTACACTAGATCACCGATGTGCGCGCATAGTTGTGGGTAGACCTACAAAATACGATCGCGCTTACTTTTATGTTTTTTACAGCTCACTTCTACGAAAATCTTACGTTTTCACTTTTTATATATAAAAATGAAACGTATGACCTTTACCAAGCAATTATAAATATTATTTTCTGTTTTTAAAAGTATCAGTAGATATTAAAATTGTTATCATGTATTTTTAAATGATAAGCTGTTTCTTTTTTGCATATTGCATTCAGTATGTAAGTTTAAATATACAGCTAGACCTTAACATTTACATACATATTTCAGCAGCTTTCCGAGCATCTAAACTGAGTTAACCTCATTATTACAGATATCAACGTAATGTAATATGGGTGTTAATGGGTAAAAAACAGCTTAGCCTCGGCACAGGCGGGTCCATTAAAGCGTAGAATGAGAAAATTGCGATACGAACGTTACGTTTTGCTTCTTGTCGTTTCTGTATTCTTCATACCACATTAAAGATTAATGTTGGGTATCGGTTTAATTATGTTACTTCGGTTAAATAACACTTTTTTAGTCTTTTTTTAACATTAATTTAATTTTGTGAAATAATAAAGGTAGGTATTAAAAAATCTAGTCATCTGAGAGTTCTGCACAACGTAGTTTTTAAAAGCTAATAAATTTAAATTCTTTGTAAATAAGTGGTCGTGATTAGTTAAACGACTCGAATAGACTTTGAAAATTGTTAACATATTTATATTTAATATAAATGAAATATTAGTATTGAATGCGACAATAGCGATATTGACATTGGTCCTAGCGTCCGCATGGTTTATTTACGTCTGACCATGAGACGGAACAGCCGTTCACTCGCCTAGCTGAAAATACCATCGCAATCTGAAATTCAGGATTTGCCTCATTTATCAAGTATAAATTTCGCGTTGTCTTTATTTATGTTACATTTTTGTGATACAGAAGAAAACTAGTAAGAAAAATCAGTTTTTCAGCCAAGATACAGTTTAGGGATTTAGAGCACGTGCTATATCAAACTGCAGTATATGGGCCTTCTCTAAGCGCAGTGTCTAAAAATTGAAACATACCTTTTTGTTCTGGCGGGCGGGAGTGAGTCCCACCTGCGAGCCCATCTCGGCTAAAATATTCTTCGGCATATTGACGCACTAAAGTTCACTGGTTTGAAAATTCGCGGGAGCACTGTATAGATGTGACGCGGCATGCGGTTCACGCGCAAACTAGCGAATGATCGCGGGGCTGCGCGTACGCACTTATAAAGCTTGCGGCCGTGACGTCACCGTGTCAGCCTCCTGCACCCTACGATTCAACTACGTAAACATCGCAATATAACAAGCTATAGTAACTTTTACATTGAAATAGCGAATTTCGTTGGCAATATATTTTGTTGGTGTCTAATCTATACTTAATATTATAAAGTTATAGAGTTTGTTTGTTTATTTGGTTGAACGCGCTAATCTCAAGTACTACTGGTAGTCAGTTTATCGAGGAATATTACATCACGCGACGACCAATAGGAGCGGAGCATCAATGAAAAATGTTGCAAAAACGGGAGTAAAATATTTCTTTTGATTTTCAGCTTTTAGAAGGCGAGCGAAGCCGCGGGAAAGGCTAGTGTTAAATAAATCCAATATACCATAGGTATATCACATCCATGGTATATTAAGTATTTAATTTTTCGTCATTTCGTTCAGGTCTTCTCCATTTAGAATTAACGTAACACTATTTTATACTTTACATTAATGATAATAGTATCGCATCTTAACAACAAAATTAGAAAAACTACTAACAAGTACCTACCTAAGTGCTGAACTATTGTCTTTTTAAGTGTTTTTATCTTCGAGCTCACTTAAGCGGTACTAGAATATACCCTTCACCTATATAAATTATAATACTTTTAAAGTAATTGTGTTTAATGAATGATTAAGTATTTTTGTATCATTTGTCTTTGTCGTAAATTTGTTATTGGTAATGTTAGAATTAACCAAAGTAAAATATTTTGTAGGGTACGTATGAAAATTTGCATCTAGTAATTTGACGACACGTTTGGCTCAGTTGGTAGTGACCCTACCTTCAGCGCCAGCGGTCGCGGGTTCGAGTCCCGCTAGGGGCATTCGTTTGTTGAGCACGAATGTTTGTTCTCCAGTCATGGGTGTTTATATTTATATTACGTATGTATTTAAAAATTTATATGTGTAGTATATCAACTATCTGGTATCTGTAACACAAGCCTCGTAGTTTACCACGGAACTAGATGGCGCTGTTGTAAAAAATGTCCGAACATATTTATAAACATATCTTGCCCACTTAATTATAATATAATAATTGATGGTAGGGTGGACAAAAATGCAAAGAAGCTGAGAAAATAATTCCATTTTGTAATAAAGATATATTGTATATTATCGATTTATAATATCTGAATTGTCTCAATAAAAACAAAAACATGAATTTTATAACTAAAAACTGTTAATTTGGAGCCTAAAATAGTTTGATTTCAGCATACATATAATATTCTAAGCATGTAATGATAGTCTTGTGCTTATTACTAGCGATACACTCTCTCTTCGCGTGTTCGTCACATACAATCGGTTAGTATAGATTTCTTCATATACATATTATATACGACTCTATGTATTTCCTCTCAGTGAAAAGTATTCTATATGTATGATGCCAACAATCAGATATTATCTTACGAAATTTTATCGAAATTTGTCCAGTGATTTTCTCGAGATCCGGCCAAAGATAGACAGATTTCTAAAAACTATGGATTCGGCTAGGAGATTCAGCCTCTGTATCGATGTTACTATGTGCATGCATATTATGTACTAGCCTTTCCCGCGGCTTCGCACGCGTTCTATAAAGGCTGAAAATCAAAAGAAATATTTTTCTCCTGTATTCGCAAAAATTTTCATTGATGCTCTGCTCCTATTGGTCGTAGCGTGATGTAATGTTACAGGCTACATTCCTTTTTTTTGTTACAGGCCTTCCTTGATAAACGGACTATCAGACACAAAAAAAAAATTTAATTCAGACCAGTAGTTCCTGAGATTAGCGCGTTCAATCAAACAAACAAACAAACTCTTCAGCTTTATAATATTAGTATATAGATTATATTAGTTGCCGACTGCTTAATATTATGTTCTTTAGTCAACTTTTTCTCTTATTTTTAGTTAGCTTTTCACGGAGTTGAGCTTTTATGGTTTTGTATTTGTTTTACAAGCAATATAATTTGCGTCATTCCCATTCGGTCGCAGTCGGTTCCAAAATTAATAATTCCCTTTTCACTTGTTGGCATCGAGATGGGTATCAAGTTGGCATATCTATATTACTATTAAGACAATTTTGCAATAATAAAATGTAGCTGGTGTGACGACTAGGTATGAAGAAATTGTATGCAGTCGAACCTATAGATACATTAACTATGTATGAAAATATTAGTGCCGTATACTAAAAACATAGTTTACTAAAGAACATAGTTTTAAGCAGTCGGCAACTAATATTAAACATAATATGCATGCACATACTCGTAGTAACATCGATATATGTATAATTTTTATATTTTTGTCCGTCTGTCGGACGAGATTTTGATGAAATTTGGTACGGTGATAGCTGGTTACCCGGGTAAGCTTATAGTATACTTTTAACTCCGGCAAAATAGCTAATCTCTGAGAAGTGTGTACTAACGTAGGTACGTAATGAAAAACCCGAGCGAAGGCGAATATGAGTCGCTAATTACTACGTAAATCCACGTATATTATTTTATTGTTTTTTAAGCAATTGTTTTTTACGACTGATAGTTATTAAAATAATTAATTTATATTATTGCAAATGCTAATTTCATAGCTAACACATACGTGAGTGAATCATCTGCTTCTCATGATGAGATGCCTTGCTAATTTGTGACGTTTATATGATTACTTCAGATCTGAATAAGTGTAAGAATCTATATCTATATCTATGTAATATCAGATACTAATTTCGTAGTTAAACTCTTGTAAGTTTACATTTAGAAATCTCAAGTAGAACAGTTTGTGAGATTTTTTTTCTTATTTAAAGGACAATTTGAAAAGTACCATCCTTTTACCATTATATTTACCCTTAATATTCGATCCATGGAAACTATTACTATTACATACTGGTAGATACCCAAAAATGACCTAATTCTAAATTATCACTAATTGAACATGAATACCGAATATTTTATGCCTCCGAGTGTAATCAATGAAGGATCAATTGAGATACTGCACATCGAAGAACTACTGACATTGTATATTTTCTTTATATACATATATAATAATTCTACTGTACGTGTGTATGTCACTGAACTCCTTCTAAACGGCTGGACCGATTTTGATGAAATGTTTTGTGTGTGTTCGAGTGTATTCGAGAATGGTTTAGATTCACAATTCGGTCCAATACATAATGTATCTTTTAAATTAATCAGTTATTTTTACATTTGCACAATAAATTACATATTCAATTATAAATAAGTCATTGCTAGGCAACGTTGTTTTGCGCATGCATACTGAAACATTTCAAGTAAAAGTTTATAAAAATTTTCTATATGTACAGGACAATGTCTGTCGAGTCCGCTAGTTAATTAATTATAAGTTTTGTTTGCAGTGGGACCTACTGTTGCTGGTGACTAGAATGTCGATTAATGATTTTTCTTTGCAATAATGTACATACTTCGAATCAGGCCCGCCCGCTAGCTATTTGAGCGCCCTTGTGCAATACCGTGTATGCCGCCCAAGTCATCATCGCAGTAATTAAATAAGTTATGGTTTAAAAAGGCGAATATGCAAGTAAACGTTTTTAACTCATCGAATCTATCCTTTAATTTTTAGTTATATAAAATATATTAAACATGCAAATTATGAAAATGTTTTGTTTTCGTTTCGGTATCCGTTTTTGCCGCCCCTTTGACAATGCCGCCCTTGTGCGGTGCACACCTTGCACCTTAGCACGCGGCGGGCCTGCTTCGAATATATACAAGCTTATTTATTTTTTTATTTATTATTTATTTATATTTATATAGTAAGTTATATGTTTTTGTATTTTGTGTCATGTAAAAATGTGATGTGTTATGTAAAAAAACTGTATTTTATTAAGATTACAAACAGAAGGCCCCTGCTTTTCAGTTTTATTTATTTATTTTGTCATGTCAAAAAATCGATTCCTTATTCTGTGATCTCCTTTACCATGTTAAAAGGAGTACCTATCTGTGGATGGGAAATCCAATTAGAACGGCTTAACTGGTAGTTTAACTTTTCTATCCAAATATTTTACGTCTCGTATGGGGTACATATGGATTTCTTAAGTGATCATCATTTTCTTAAGTGTCATCGTAATATGTAGCTTACTTTGGGAGTAGTTATTTAAAAGACAAGCACTTCAATGCCAAATTTTTATAGAGTAGGTTTAGTGTCTTAAGCATAAACTCGTTGGTAACTATAAATATCTACTAATCATAGGTGAGCATTGAGCTAATATAGGATTAAAATAATAAAAAAAAAATATTCCGTAAGTAAAGGCATTACTTAGTTGTTTCTTTGTTTAAAGGTTAAATTACATTATAAATGGTTATAGAAATTGTTAAAAACCCAGTAAAATTACTGCTCCTGCTGCTCATTTTAAAGTCAATACCCCCGTAACTATATTGTGTAAAGTACTATCATAGTAAACTTAGTATTATTATACCTATATCAAATAATTATTACTATAATAATAATCATCACTTCACTACATAGTATAAAACAAAGTCGCTTTCTCTGTCCCTATATCCCTATGTACGCTTAAATCTTTAAAACTACGCAACGGATTTTGATGCGGTTTTTTTTAATAGATAGAGTGATTCAAGAGGAAGGTTTATAAGCATAACTAGCGGATCCCGCGGCTTTGCCTGTGTTAAATCTAGGGAAGAACCCGAGCGAAGCGAGGGAAAAGGAGTCGCTAGTATACCTACTAATATTGTGCAATGTACAAATAAATACGAGATAGGCATTTTCTATTTATTGCTTATAATTTTTTACCTTTAGTTATTTATTTGGTTCCGGTTAAGGAAATTCTCTAAGACATTTTTTATGTCACGTCACATATTGTGTAGCACGCCGATGACGCAATGCGAAACGTTTTTGCCAAAACCGCACTCTAATTAATTAGTCGGTGCTTATGTATGTACATATATAGGCTTATACGTCATAAATCATAATTTTTATATTAATCACATGTAATTTTCTTTTCGTCATTATAAAATATAGTAGGTACCTATATAATGATAAATTACACTGGACGAAATTAAGATAACATTAATGTTTGATTCTTATTCGATCTCAGTATTAGTAGGCCAGCCTTTTACGACTTTTTTTCATTATGTCTACTTTTTTATTGTATAAATAAATATTATCAATTGCTTTCAACAGTTATATCTAAGGAGCCTTGGGCTGCTGACCAAAAAGCCCATATGTAGATTCGCCCATGATACCTACAATCTATCGACGTTCCTTCGCGATCCAAAACGAGTTTATACCTATTTAAAGTATCTTGCAAACTCTTGTTCTCTTATTTCTTTACTTTAGATTTAAAAAAATACATTAAAATATGTTGACAACAGCTATAACGTATCGACTGTGGAACATAAATTTTCCACCGCCAAGAAGATTTTCCGTGAAAGCAAAAGCAATCATCATTATAGATAATTGAACATTCGTAAACATGCCCTACATTCAAACAATATGGTTTTTAAGGATCTGATTACGTTCAAGGAAAAAATTAGTATAATAATGTCGCGTATATTTTTAAAAGATAAATAACAAAATTGTGTTGTTGTGTTAAAGATTTTTGGACAACAGTTAAGACGAATGATGTAACTAAAAAGTTAATATACCTATAAATACCGGTATTTAAAGCACACGCATTAATTAAACGTATTTTGTACTAGCTACTCACCCTCGTTTCGCTCGGGATAGTCCATAGATTGAGCGCGAGTGAAGCCGCGGGCAAAAATACTATAACTTGACAAATCACTACCTGTACTGTACGTATAATTGTACACTGTCTGTCCCTATGTATGTTTAGATCTTTAAAACTACGCAACGGAAGTTAATGCGATTTTTTAATAGATAGAGTGATTCAAGAGGAAGGTTTATATCTAATATAACTAGGGGAACCCGCAGCTTCGCTTGCGCTAGAATCCGCTAGGGACGAACCCAACGAAGCGAGGCTGAGCTAGTTACATTTATATCAAAACCTTCTTCGAGAACCACTCTATCCATTGGTGACTGAAACCAGCATGAACTAAGTTGCAGTTTTTAAGTTTATCGCGAACAGACAGACAAACAGTTGCCGTGTATGTTACGGTCCGATTTTCTTGTTTGAATGTCTTGAATCTGTAGTCTGTACTAAATATATTAACAATATATTTATATTATGTTTTGTTGGAAGTCAAACTTGGACAGTAAACATTAAAAATATATTTTTTTTGTAGTGTACGTTTTTCGATTGTGTACGGTTTAGAAAAGTAGGTAGACGAAGCCGTGGACATAATATACTATGTACCTATTTCATTTTTCAGGTTTCAAAGTTACCATCACGATGTTTGAAATTTTAAATATACCTAATACATTATTTTCAACAGTACGTAATTACTTACTACCTACGCAATTAGCGTTTCTGTGATTTGATTACGCATAGGAAAAATATTTCATGACGGTATAAGGTATTTCACATTAGTATTATTAATTTATATAGTATATTGTGCTTCTAAAATATGTAACCTGACATACTTTATGATGTACCTAACTACCATATTTTCTTGTCAATTTTTCCGTTCTTTTTCCTTATTAAAACTACTAGAGTAGGTTATGATTTACACTGCACATTTGCATGGTATACATAAATTACTATTTACTATCTCGTCTACCTATCAAAAACATACAATTAACATTTCCTTGATAAAATACCGAAAAATTCCTTTAAAGAGAAATAAACTTTAAGTACCCTAATATGAATCTTCATATATGACGACCTTAACCCAACTATTTACTGACGTTAACAACAGAAGAACAGTTTGTACACGATTGCAACACCTGCGATGGGAATAGCTTGGGCCAGCTCACGCCGGTTCATTCCAGCTCGCTCGCAGTAGCGGGGTGACAGGCCAACTAGGAAGCACGCGACATAGTGCGAGCGATTAATCATAGGCGCATTCTCTTTAACTTAATGATAAACGTACACACTTTATATAGTATGACGACATGTTGGTTTTTAAGTTTTTATTAACCATAACCATTATTGCGCTAGCGATCGCGGGTTCGAGTCCCGTGCAATGAGCGCGAATGTTTGTACTCCAGTCATTTATATCGTTCTATATATCATAGCTATCTTGTTTAACAGGGAACAGGGAACTAGATGGTGCTGTGTGTTTGGATATATCCAAACATAATAATTTATTTATAAATATTAATTTATTTAGATGATTATAATTATACTTGTATAAATTAGTACTAGTTCACTGTTGACGCTTGACAAGTCTTACCGGTGGATCTTTTTAACTTCTACTAAGATTATTTGAATAGAGCCCAAGTTCATTTTCTACATCTAGTAAAGGAAACTAGATAGGCAGGTTATTGAGATCACAGCTAATTCGCTAACACAGTGACACCGGACACGTCATTTGCATCTCTGCTGACTGCTACATTTTAAAAAGTAAATTAGTACAATAGCGTTTAAGGTGGTACTTATTAAAGGCAAAACTTATTTTCTTTGTCTTTTACAAATTACACTAATGGTCTGGATGAATTAGTTCTAAAGTAGTACGTACATAATATTTTATTTAGCACTAAATAAAATGGTAATTTTTTTAATTACATTTATCTACCTACAGTTTCAATAATTTATTTAGGTACAAATTACATTTAAGTACCTAACTGCAGTTTATACCCGCGTTTTGTGTGACGGTACATTTAAAACTCGTCTTCAATTGACAAGAATCGCTTTCCAAGCATCTCTATTAACATTGATGAATTTAATCAACAGATTCCCTGTCGCGGTGCTGAAATAGATCGTACATTGTGTCTTGTTGTTGAGCGAAAACCACTTTGATAGGTATACGTATTCCTTTGTTTCTAAGAAGTAGCTAACTTCATAAAAAGTTTTTTAAATGTATTCTAAAATACATGTTTTTTTCGATTTGGCCGGATCTTTAGAGATTCAAGTATATTTAATATAGCTATACTTTTGTGCCTCATAAGTCAAAAATGGCACAATGTTAAAATCGTGAGGACTTCACATGGTATGACCACGGTAAGAGAAGCGCAAGTCGATGGGCCGGATTGCACCGTAACTATGTACCTATACGTATATAACAGACAATAAATTACTATAGTCACAATTATTAATGTTATCAAAAATATCGATGTCAAAACTCATATAAGTTTTTATTAAACTTGCAATATTTGCATATCACTACATAGTATAAAACAAAGTCGCTTTCTCTGTCCCTATATCCCTTTATACGCTTAAATCTTTAAAACTACGCAACGGATTTTGATGCGGTTTTTTTAATAGATAGAGTGATTCAAGAGGAAGGTTTATATGCATAACTAGCGGATCCCGCGGCTTTGCCTGTGCTAAATCTAGTAAAAAGCCCAAGCGAAGCGAAGGCGAGTCGCTAGTACATAATATGTTGCGAAATATGTTTTGTTATTTACTCTCATATAGTAACATAAAGGAAAAGGATTGTTAATAAGAACCAAAAATAATACTTTCTATGACTATGAACTTTCTTACAGTTCGCGTCACGTAAAAAGAACGCTGGAAGAAAGTGGTGGGGGGTGTGTTTGCGCATCGGTACATTCGCACACGAAATCACTAAGCCTATTCATTTATTAATTATTTTAACTTAACTAACCTTTCGCTCGTGACGTATATTGCTTATTGGAAGATACGTTGAAAAACACTTATATTAGATAGAATGTCATTAAACAGAATTTTATAAATTAATAAAATATGTTTAATTCAGTGTAGAATGTTTAATCTACTTACAAAAAAAGTAATTAATTCGTTTGATATATTTTTTTAAATTATTAACTGCATTATTATCAGACTCTCTCTTTATAAAACAATAAACGTCATAAATATTTTTTCTCTATTTTTTATATAAAACCATTTCGTTATTAATATGTAACGTAACTTTTGTGTGCGCGATGGTATTTTGAACTGACGAACCAATAGCGAGCCGGAAAGCATGCGACGCGTGCATTGACGTCCCGCGCCCCGCGTCTTACCACCAAATTGGCCGATAAATCGCCTCTGCGCAACTTGACAGCCAGCGTTCTTTTTACATGACGCGAATTATACCTATTAACTTTCTATGTTGACTAAGATATAATAGCTATATTATTAATTAAGACGTATGATATTATGGATTCCAAAAAATGCTCTCTAACTCATTTATGTAAGAAATATTATTTTCGTTGTATTACGTCTTAGTGTGCGGGCGCATTTGCTATGGTATGAGATACCTAATAAGAAGTTACCTGTAATAAGCCATGCAATGAAGATTGACAGTTCGCATTGTGCACAGACTGCACTGAGTTCCTCTCTGAGCCAATCCAAGAACTAAGATATAGGGCGTCAACAGGAAGGATGTATGAGCGTGGGATACCTGTCAGGGATATATCGTAATAACTAGTCATTGATATCACTACATAGTATAAAACAAAGTCGCTTTCTCTGTCCCTATATCCCTGTGTATGCTTAAATCTTTAAAACTACTCAACGGATTTTGATGCGGTTTTTTTAATAGATAGTGATTCAAGAGAAAGGTTTATATGCATAACTAGCGGATCCCGCGGCGTTGTCTGTGCTAAATCTAGGGAAGAGCCCGAGCGAAGCGAGGGCGACTCGCTAGTAAATCTATAAATAGCTAAATTCTGCATTACTAAAATTGTAACGTAGATATATTCAGATATATTTTAATAAGTATCTGTTGCAACAGCTTTTTACTAATTGTAAATATATTATGTTATATTATTATAAATACTACTTATCTCCTAAACGGTTAGACCGATTCTAACGGGATCTTCACTGATAGATAGTTGGGGTAACTTAGGTTCCGCTCAAAGGAGAAGTGGTTAGTATAAATAAAAAACACATTACATTTACTACGACATTTAATATAACAACAATACACTAATAGTAGTAGACAAGATTAACCACATATAAGATAAATATAAATCGTGTTTACTTGAATCTCGTTTCATAAGACTACAATTCTATTTTAGGTATAATGGAAACTACTTCATGGAAAAAAAACAATAATCCAGAAATTGAATAAATGCATATCGAAAATTATACGTACTAACATACATCATTGTGTTGTTTTATATTTATTTTTCATGTCCCGTGGAATGTTAAACACTATAGCTACAACCTTATGTACAAAAACAAAAAGTTTTGATTGTTTAATTACATACCTAATATATATGTTTACCCTTTCTGTTACATAATGTAATATAATGTGACAGTTACAATATTCGAACTATAAAATTAAAAACATTAGAGCTCGAATGTATACTTCTGCTGTTTTTTCTTATCAATATTAAATACTTTATACAATAATTGAAAACATTTAAATAGAGATATGGTAAAAATAACAAATAATTGAGAATATATTAAAATATTATATTATTAATGAATATCCATAGTAACAAGTAGATAAGTACACAAAAATACAATTTTCATAATTATTTTATTAATATTACTATAACAGAAAGTTCTTAATATTTTGTCGACTAACCGAGCAAATTATGAGTCCGAAAACTATTAAATATATAAGATAGATAATATAAATAAGATATTTACGTAATATCTCCTAAAAATAATATATTATTAAAATAGAACGTTATAATGTGGCTTATAGGATTAAAAGCAACACCCTGTTGTTTCAAATAGTATTTATTAAAAGGTCTTTGAGATCTGTTTAAGTTTAAACAATATACATATGTGATTAACGCCACACGCAATACATACAAAGATTCTAATCTTAGAACAGCCCTCACTAGTTTTTCAGTGTCAATAAAAGAAATGAAAATAGTCTAATAATAAGTAGTCCAATTATTCTGTCATCTAGTTTAAAACATTGGCAACATTTAATATTTAAAAACAACGTAACATAATATGGTTTTTATGTAAAATAGATTATTAGTTGGTCAATATAAATTTTGTAACGTTGTTAGCTTATGATTTCCGTCAAACTTATCATTAATAATTATTAGCTTAAGAAGGTTACAAAGCAATTAAGGTTCTATATTTGTAGTTAGAATAAATTGTTATTTTATATAATTTTTGTAGTTGAAATGTTAAAAAACATTTTTAATTAGTCTTGCTATTAAATAAGTTGTATGCATACGTACATACAAAAGTCTTAATATTTTCGATTTTTTATGGTTTAGTTGTTTGGTGGGATCTATATTAGAGATCTGAGAGATTCAGCCTTACGCCAACATATTATACTTCCTACATGAACAAATCGTGTTAAAAATAACGTAATAGGTCAAGTTGTACCAGAGTGTATCTAGAGATAAAAATCTTTGTATATAGATAAAAGATATATAAATCAAAGAAATTATTTAAAAATAAAACATATCTTAACTATGGAATAGAAGAGAGAAAGAGAGCGATAGAAAATATAAAGATCGACTAAGACAAAAGACGAAAAACATAAATTTTCGCATATCTATTTCAAAATCAGTACAGTATGTATAAAATTAACTACATTTTAACTATATACATGTATATATACTTCAAAAAACTTTCAATTTGGCATCCATATTCTTAAAAAATGGCATTAGACATTATTAGATTATTCAAAAAATCGCAATAAATGACTTGTTTGTGCGATATCATTTTACTTAATATTTTTATAAGATGTCTAAGTATATAATAATAATAAATAATTTTTAGGAAACTCCACGAATCATCGAAAAAATGGTATTATCCATTTAAAATCTACATAAATTACCTCATTTACATCTAAATTAACTCCTTCAGTTCTTAAACAATGTAAAATAGATACTTTTTCTAAAACCTTATAAAAGTGGTTTATGTTTGAATACCACATTAAATAGAGCATATTATATTTTTAAACTGTTTCTTAGATTGAATCGTTTTCTTTTCATTTCAACTTTAACTACTACAAGTTTAGGACATACTGCTGCATTATCCACTAAACTACTGAGTGCGATACCTTAATTCGCAAATCGGCTAACTCCGTTAACGTGAACTTTTTAATGGGCCACTAAAAGCGTTAATATTTTAATAATAAGTGTTACAAACTTATACAACATGATTTTTTAAGATTAATTAAGAAAATATCGTTAATATAAAAAAAATATTGTTCCGAATTTATAATATGTATTGGTGTATTTCTTGTACCTGTATTTTGGTAGCCTTTGAAAAAAATATTGAAAAGGAGTTAACCGATTTGCGAACTAAGGTATCGAGTGGCATGTTTAGGCACCAGCTATGCTCGAAGCATAGATACGCGATAGCGTACATACGTATTAGAGATCAACAATATACGTATATAATTACGAAAGTGTGGGGTGAGTCATGATATCGTCGATCCGTTGTATAATAGAAGTAGGATAAACGTTTTTGATGGAGATTTCCTTTTCTTTAATAGTCTAATAGCAATTTAACTGAATAGTTGCGGCGTCTAATATAATGACGCACATCATCAGTGTCGTTAGGAGATTACCATTCTAGGAGTACATCTATAGAAGATGTAGGTAATGGTAATAATAACACTTTAATGAAGACTAGTATGTGCTTCGAAATGCTCTATATAATATATTTTTTTTAATTATCTTAATTACTTAAATATTCCTATTAATTAATTTCCAAGTAAATATCCAAAAAAATCTTTTCGGTTGAAAATGAATTGTCCTCGTATTATGAATAACTTTGCCAGGTTTATTCATTGCCCTAATGTGGTCTGACTATAATATGACTAAATTACTGTAGAAAAACCCAACATTTTTTTTACTATTATTATTCATACTATTTATTTAATTATTACACTATTTTAGTTTGGGAAATTTTGATCAGGTAAACTTAAGCATTTTATAATTTTGTTTGATTATAGTGATAAGTGAGGAAGACATACATGTCTTAAAAAACCTAGCAAGTTTTCGATAAACATGGCGAAAGAAGTGAAGTCAGCCAACCAACACTTGACAAACTCACTGGACTATGGCCTGAATCCTTCGTATTGAAGGGACGAGCCCAGCTTAAAAAGGGCTCGACACATAATGGTAATGTGTGCATTAAATTTAAACTTTAAAAAAAGTTCCCTTATATGGTTTAGATTAGAGATTATTCCATATAATATCTAATTTGTGAAAGAACAATGCTCATCCTTGGTATCGATTTTTGGTACGCCTCAAAATGAAACTATTTATTTCATTACTTTCATTATAGCCTTATATGCGCCATCGTCGTCTGGTCATCTTACAGATTATTTTAAACAAAATAAAAAAAAATAGTATTCTTGATTATAAAAAATAGATAAAAGCCAGACAGCGCAAAAATTAAATATCCATAATATGTATCTTAAGAGAAATTTATGAAACAGTGATATTTTTTTAAGATTTATTGTTTACAAAAATTCACATCAATTTTAAAATTTTGCCTGATTTAAAGATTGAAAGAAAGTATGTAAATTTATTTAAAGACTTATTTAGGCGCGCTAGGAAAGTATTTGCGCTACGTTTTTGTACCGTAAAGTTCATGTAAACTATCATACAAATATTTCAAAATAAAAATTATCTACATACAATATAGTTATAGTTCTTAATTAAATAAAATTAGATATTTATAAAAACATAATATTTCTTTCTATTCTTTAAATAAGCTATGGAACCATATATTTTTTTAATAATGAATCCTGTATTATTATTTACCTGACTAAAGTGTATATAATCTATTAAATCATTACAACAATAACTCAATACCGCATAATTTGCCAGACGATGACAACCATGGGTGTTTTTGTGACGCAACCTTGACATTTTCTGTTTTGTAAAACAGTTTTAATTTCGTCATAAACAGATGAATAGGTACACTCTTACAATGGCGCCGGTAGGACGGTGCAAGGGGGTGCATTTTCATTCCATTGTCATAAAGGTAAAATACAAAAAGGGGGGGTCTTCGACCATGTCTTATGTTTTCTTACAAGGGGGTGGGAGGGAGTCTCGCTAGTTCTTACGTAACATCAATAAATGCGCAAAGTTAAAATTATACTTTGAAAAAGCGCGGGAAACCTTTCGCTCAAAGGTACTGTACCATTAAAATTACAAACAAACGTTTCAAAAATTGTTACTTTGAAAAATTAACATTAAAATAAACCACGTTGGTTTAAGGTATTATAGGTATTCATTTTTGAAGTGAAACTTCTTTAGAATCGTTGTGATTTCAAACTCGATGAAAGAAAAAAATAAGTCCATAGTACCAGGCGCTCAGAGACGGGGAAGAGTTAGCCTTAGCTAGATCTCGCCCACCGCGAGTCAATGACATTTCTAACTCTGTCTAACTCGTGGGCGTGACCTTCGCGCCATCTCCCTCTCTCGACGAGCTTAGACGGAGTTATTTAGTATTTAGAATAAATATAAACGAGATTTAAAAATTAGTTTAATAAAGAAGTTTTACTTCTGACATATGTACTTTGTACACACGCACTTCATTTCTTTTGGACTCTTACGTAATATGAGTTAATTACTGTAGAGAGAAGTAGTAGTCGCTGTCTCTTCGCAAGGCCGCGAGTAGGGCCGCGTACAGTGCGTGCGCGGCCCTACTCTCGGGCCGCAGTACTAGCGTGCGCTGCCCGCTGGCCTCGTCGAACCCCACCATGCCCGTGTAGCGCGCAACGCGGGCCATCGCCGCTATGTTAGCCTATACACATAATATACCATTATAAGTTAATCGAATCATCATTATACATACGGTGTGTTAAGAAATATTTTTGGGAAACCTTCTTAAATACTCGTTACTATTGAGAGACTAAATTTATGGTTTTTTGAATTTTTGTCTGTCTGTGACTGTATCACAGGAAAACTACTTAGACTGTTTTTTGCATGACGAGCACATCAACTTTAAACTTCTACATAAAATGTTTTACGTAGAGTGATCAAATTTGGTAAAAATTTGAAGATCTCATTGAAATTAGAAAAAATAAGATATGCATGGACAGTATACAAATTATCAACTTAATGGAGACTAACAGTTTTATGTATATCTCATAATTATTATATGATAAGACACAATATTTATTTTATTCCCGGATAACTTAACTGCTAGTCAAAGTTTTGAGCCAAGTATCTAGCAACGAAATAATATTATAGAATAAAAAGAGATGCCATGGACTCCTAATAAATTCTAACTAAGATTAATTACCAAATTATATATTGGTGATAAATCTGTTATTTACATAAGTATGTAGTATTAGGGAGAATAAAATATTAAATAATATTAACTTTTCTGTACTTTTGGAAAATAATAATTATTGTTTAATTAAGTGTCAAATAAGTATAAATATTAATAATCAAAAGGCAGAATTCAATACTCATATTGTTTTTTTTTTTTACATTATTATTTATTTGTTAACATATAAGCAGTGGTAGCCTAGTAACTAGTAACATGCTCGCTTGAGAAATCGAGTGACGCGGGTTCAAATGCGCCACCTGATATTTTTTATGTGCCAATCAATTTTAACATGATTACCACGTGTCTTACGTAGAAGAAAGATATAAGAAAACCTGCATGCATATGAAAAGCTAACGAAGTATATGAAAATCGCCAACTCGTACTCTTACTAAGGGCTATTCATGCCCAGCATTGGGAAGTTAAAAAGGGCTGATACATACATATCATATGTATAATATATATTAATATATATCTTCTAATTAAAATACATAAGTATTATTTTTATTACCTGAACGTCGTTGTGTTGTTCACTGGCGCGATGTGACGTCGACGCATTGGACACTGTCTTCACATGTAAGGACAACTGCAAAATAAATTTCATAATAAAACGCCAGTAAGAAGCTCAGTCAAAGTACATAATATAATATTTCTTTAGAAATATTCATTAAATGATAATGATTATTAATACAGAGGCCAATTCTATAGTTTTTTAGAATTTTTTTCTGTGACCGCATCACGATAAAACTACTGAACACATTTTAATAACATTTAGTATGACGATAGCTGTTTTTTCGTGCCAACAAATAGGATAGGATATTTTTTTCTGCAGAAAAAATATCTCATTTCTGAGAAATCTATACTAACAGTTAAAACGTATCTAGGGACGAACTAATAAAAACATATTTATTTATTTATTTAAAGTACATTAACAACATACATATCAAAACATTATAGATTGATTTAAATATAACAATTATTCAGATATATATGTCTTTATAAATGTACATAAATTACTCTGTAATTACACAATCAAAAGTATATTAATAATAATAAGTTCATAAAATTCAATAAATTAACGATTAATAAAATTTCAGTCACACCGTCAAAAGTCAACACCGGTCAATAGGATAAATAAATAAATTAGATAGATTAAATATTGTCGACAAAGTTAAAAAGTATAATCAAATTAAAGTCAATCAAATAATATCAAAACAATACATGTCAGCTTAAAAAGTAATCTAATAAAAATAAAGTAAGATTTAAGTTTAAATAAAGTACATGGCAAAATAATTAAAATAATCAATCATACAATTTACAATTTACAAAAATAATAATAATGACACTAATTTTGAATTTTATAATAATTAAATAGTTTTCTTTTGAACGTTGTAAATGTATTGTGAAAAATGTCGATGTCTGGAATTGATTTTAAAAGAGAATTGTATTTGTTACATATACGTAGTAAGGGCGCTTGGTTGCCAACGTGGGATCTTACGCACGGAGTTTCAAATAGTAGTAGTAATAGGAGTGTCAATAATATTATCAAAAGAACTAAAAAAGAAACGATGACTAATCCATACCTCGTTAGTTTCATCATTGTATGGCCCGAGGGTACATTGTTTGAAATGGATCATTTCAACGATGCGTTCCGTTTCAGGATCGACTATAATTAGGATCTGAAAATGAAGAAAAAATATTTGATACGTAGCAATAATATGAATAAATTACATATATTCAACGTCAAATTTATTCGTTTACGTTTTTTTATATTGCTCATTTAAGTGTTTAGTTCAACAAGTAATAGCACAATGTGCACTATATCCTTCAGAGTTGAGCAAACCCATTATTTATAATATAGATTCATTCATTACTGAGTGAAATACTATGTAATTATGATACAAAAACACAATATAAAATATATTTTTTAATTACAAAAAAATACATTAAAACCTATTCAATAAAAGATATAATATTATGCATAACATATCTTTATTACCTACATATAGGAAATATTAATAAATAATAATATTAATACAGGATATACTTCTCGTCACGTAAAAAGAACGCTGGAAGAAAGTGGTGGGGGATGTGTTTGCGCATGGGTACACTCGCACACGAAATTACTATGTGTTATAAATACCTTGTATGTGAAAATCAAATTTTGCAGCACATCGTTGAGCAACACACGGAAGCCGGAGTGCGCGTTCATCGCGGCGAGGCGGAGCTCCCAACGCACGCTGTCCCGCCTCCACCCGCTGGACAACGCCTCTGATAGAAATGCTATTGCACCCGGTCTGGGCTATGGATAGTTAAATTAATTATTAATAAATTTAAAAAGTTATAATATTATCTATCTATATATATATAATGAAAATGGTCTTCGTTTGAGGCACAATCACGCCTAAACCACTGATCGTATCGACATGAAACTACCACCATTCGATGCGAAATTTTTCCTAGATGGTTTATGGCTATCTATTTTTTGAATTCCAACATTCCTTCATTTTTTTATTGCTGTTTTACTTTTATGAATATTTATCCCGCTAATAAAAACAAAAGATAAGCATTTTCTCTTGATTCTTTTGTTTTCATGGATTTCAACAGAGTATATTAAACGGATTATGGTTTTTTACATTCAGCTAAGAATCTACTCACGGTAGTGGAGAACGGCTGGACCAATTAGGCTATTTTTTTATAGTCAGAATTGTCAGGAGAAAGTTTTGTATGTAAGAAAATTTTAAAAAAGTCAGATAAAAAGTTAAAAATTTCGATGATAATCGAAGAATTCCCATCTATATAGTCACTCACTACGAAATCTCGGGAACCATAAGACTTAGAAACGTGAAACTTGGTAAGAATATTACTTTTGCTATGTATAGGTCAGCTATGAATAGATTTTAAGAAATCCATCCCCCAAAGGGGATTGCGGGGGCGTTAACAATGAACAATTCCTGTTTTTAAACTATAGCTCCTATAGACTTCAAATTTTGTAGGAATCTTCTGTAAGAGGTGTAGAAATAGGCTATGAACGAATTTTACGATAGCTCACCCCGCAGGGGGTTGCGGGGGTGGGTATTAACAATTAATATTTTCAATTTTTCCAGCTAAAGCTCCTACAAGCTCCAAATTTTGTAGGAATTTTCTATAAGCGAAATATAGCTTCTAAAAATTCTAAATATGGTAGGAATCTTTTATTATTCACATAAAGATCATCTCAAAATGGATTTCAATATAGTCTACTTCCGATAGGAATTGCGGGGGTGGGTGTTAAAATCTAAAATTTTAATTTCCAACCTGTAACTTCTACAGACTCCAAATTGGTGGGGATCTTCGTGTATGTAGGGATATTTGTGTATTTCCTTACAACAATCGTCTTTTTGGCAGCGGAGAAAAAGTCATTGAGAGGTTTCCAAAACTTAACTTTACATGTAGCCAATCAACGGACTAAGAATTTTACATTCATTTTACTTTTGCAGACTACATATCCGACGAATTCTTTTATTGCGTGATCGCGGAAATGTACCAGATTATAATGAATGCATTTTCTAAGCACTGAGATGTGGAAAAAAAATTTAGTTACTTATTCCAATAGAATTCATAAAAAACATGAACAATTAATTTTCTATAAAAAATTGTTGTCACGGAGAAAATTTTAGTTAACAGAAAATTCGTCGCACTTGAACCTAGACAAATTTCAACTTCACATATTATGAGACTTGCAATGACTTTAACTTAAACGATTTTAACGACTTTAACTTTAACTTAAATGATTGCACATTGAAAGTTACAATGAATATTAGTGAGAAAAATCACCTGGATGGAAGATACAGGCTAAATCGATGGAATTTGGAATTTGTGTAAGTCTAAACAATATCGATGCTTACAGTTCTATCTGCGGGGCCTATTTATGTTCATACAAAAATAAAAAAAAGGAGAATAATAAAAATATGGAAAAAAAATAAAAATGAAACATAAAATGTAATTTATTTCCTTTTTCAATTCGCCCAGCGAAGCGGGCGGGAAACGGCTAGTTATTAATATAAATTAATTATTATAATGAATAAATAATGTTCGGACATTTTTACAACAGCACCATCTAGTTCCGTGATAAGCTACGCGGCTTGTGTTACGGATACCAGATAATTGATATACTACACATATAAATTATTAAATAAATACATAATATAAATATTAACACCCATGACTGGAAAACAAACATTCGTGCTCAACAAATGAATGCCCCCAGCGGGACTCGAACCCGCGACCGCTGGCGCAGAAAATAGGGTCGCTACCAACTGAGCCAAACGTGTCGTCGAATATATGGCTCATTCAACTTTTTTTCTTATAAAACGGGCGAGAGATAACAACATAATATTAACCTCTTTAAATATTTTGCCACAATAGTACCTTTTTTTTTAAATAAAGAAAACGTTAATATAGTAAAAATAATATCCTGAGGAAACTTAGATGTGTTTGTAGTTATTATTATTGATAATAATTGTTGTCTGACTGTCTGTACATAACGAGAAAACCACTGAACACATTTCGGTGAAACTTGTTATGATAATCATAGCTGTTTATCCGGGTCAACATACAGAACGTACGTATTTTTAGTGCAGGAAAATATCTAAATTCTGTCTTTAAAATATTAATAGATCGAACCCGAGTGGGTCGCTAGTATAATAAAAGCATGTTATAAAATAAATAAAAAAAGTGCGTGTGTACAAAGTACACCATGTCAGAAGTAAAACTTCGGTGGGCGAGATCTAACTAAGGCTAACTCTTCCCCGTCTCTGAATGCCTGGTACTATGGACTTATTTTTTCGTTTCATCGAGTTTGTAATCACAACGATTCTAAAGAAGTTTCACTTCAAAAAGCGCGTGTGTACAAAGTACATAATATGTTAGAAGTAAAACTTCCTTGGCAAAATAATTTTTAAATCTCGTTTATATTTATACTAAATAACCCCGTCTAAGCTTGTTGGGAGAGGGAGATGGCGTGAAGGTCACACCCACGAGTTAGACAGAGTTAGATGTCACTGACTCGCGCTGGGCGAGATCTAAGGCTAACTCTTCCCCGTCTCTGAGTGCCTGGTACTATGGACTTATTTTTTCGTTTCATCGAGTTCGAATCACAACGATTCCAAAGTTTCACTTCAAAAAAATATTAATTATATTTATTACCTGTGGCCCAGGGTTCCATCCGGTTTGAGTGAGCAGACCGTGTCCGGCAAACGCGACTAGGTCAGCGGTCGCGCTCAATGGTTTCGCTATAGCGCCAATTAAGCTACGTCGTAAAGCGGACACCCCACTGCCACTCTGTCCTCCAACGGCTACGGCAATTAGGGGATGGTGGGCTATGCCTCCCACTGCACCTGTTTTTAACAAATATATATATATATACTGGTAAGTATATACTGGCAGGGCAGATTTCGAAAAACGTATCACACGTTTAATTACCAAGTATGTTTATAGCGAAATTCGTGATGCCAGTTACAAGACCAGCTATAAAACTTGGCGGTGGACGTCTCCTGTGAAAGAGAAAATACTGTATTAATTTTAAAGTAGTTTAATGTAAGAAACTATTAAAATATATTGAAAAAAAGTAAAGGTTTTTGCGATCAGTTTATATAGAGCCTATTGAATAAAACTTATCAAAGATATGAACAAAACGCTACAAATCGAAACTAAAAAGAAAAAAAAATAATTTTAATTACTTAGTTATTGTTGGAGTCGGTGCCAGCCAAGAAGGACAGTTTTATCCTGCCTTTGCAATGAACTTTCGAACGGATATTTTGATTATATTTACAAATTGATACATTAATTAAATTGTATTAAGATTATTTTGCTTTGGCTGGCACCGACTCCAACAATAACTAAGTAATTAAAATTATTTTTTTTTCTTTTTAGTTTCGATTTGTAGCGTTTTGAAGTCGGTTTTCATTGTTGTTAAAAAATAATTTATTTTAATTTTTTTTGTGGAAATTATTATGTTTAAATAAAATATTGGAAGGCTAACTAAACTACTGCTCCAATAAGTCAGCGAAGTTTTGAAATGAACGACAATAGTCAATCGAGATTTATCCACGTCTATTTTTCCACGTAACTCGTAGACGTTAATAAGATTTACCTTCTATTATCAATCCACTTAATATCCTGACGGAATACGACTATCAGTTCATAAGTACGTATAATATTAAAAGAATTTTCTTTCAACTCCTAACCGTTGAGGATATATACCTTACATCATCACAAATTCTTGAACAGCTTTAGAAAATATATGAAAAAGGTAATCAGTGCCGATAAAATTTAAGGGTTGCTCTCGATTTCTCTAGGATCCCATCATCAGATCCTGACTTGGTGACAATGGGACCACCTCGGAACTATACCCTACCAATCAAAAGAAAAAATTTTGAAATCGGCCCACAGACGGCGGAGTAATCGGTGAACATACATAAAAAAAAATACATACAACGGAACATATAACCTCCTCCTTTTTTGAAGTCGGTTAAAAAAGACATTTGACACGAAGTTTTGAATCGCTCTGGTTCGGCTAACTTCGGTTACATTATTGGAGTTTTACTAATCCGTAATTTTTTTGAAAAAATAACCTATGTCACCCGCGGATAGTGTAGCTTCCCAACAGTGAAAGAATTATTCAAAATTCAAATCGGTTCCGTAGTTTCGGAGCCTATTCAATGCAGACAAACAATCAAATGTTTCCTCTTTATAATCTTCTAATATATATAAATTACGTGTCACGTTGTTTGTTCGCGATGGACTCCTTAACTACTTAACCGATTTTAATTAAATTTGCACACCGTGTGTAGTTTGATCCAACTTGAAAGATAGGATAGCTTACATTTTAATTTATAGCCGCAATGTTATTTTATTTTAAATTAAATGTTTATTATCCGACTTTAGTGTGTATTTATCGGTTAGTTAGAATCCTAATAGATGGCAGTAAGGCATCTAAGTTGCACAGATATCCGGTAAATGGCGCCATGTTACTATTTCTAGATTATAAATGGCGCGTTATCTAAAATGTTCTAAGGAGTAGTATTTTTATTTATTAAAATATATATAAAACCGTTTAATTTATTTTAACTAACGCCGAAGCGGGCCGAGTTTGCTAGTATTAGTATAGATTAATAAGACAATGGAGTGAACCTGGCCTCAGCAGCCCGGCGGGTGTGTTCGTCGTCGCCGGCGAGCAGGTCGAGGTTGCGCGCGAGCGAGCCGGCGGCGGCGACGAGACTGCGCAGCATGGCCCCCGCCGCCGCGGTCGCCACCCCCCGCACGCCGCCCCCCGCGCTCCCCAGCCGCGATGCCAGCGCTCCTGGCGCGCCTAGCAGCTCGAGACCACCCAGCACCCACCCTGGATAGTTATATTAGTGTTGCACATCGATAGCCCACTATCGATAGACAATCGATAGTTTAGGTCTACGCAATGGTATCGATTATTTATCGATATTATTATCATGTGTCAATACTATCGATAGTATCGATATTAATGCTCGATAATGTTGATAGTATAGTAAAATTCTTAACTTTTTACCTAAAAATAACGTTACTATCGATAGTATTGATGGTTGGTAGTATCGATAGTCAGTGATTTTTCGATAGTATTGCTTTCTCAAGAAAAGTAATATAGTGGGCCAAGTAAATAACGACACTATTATTTATTGAGTTTCATTATATTCGTGAAAGTAAAAACGAATGGTTTTTTCAATACTATCGATACTATTAACACTTTCGAATACATAACTATCGATAGTATCGCTGTTATCAATAGTATTGTTCACGGTAAGCGATCGATATAATCGATAGTATCGATAATATTGTCACATGATGATATTATCGATATTACTTTCGATATTCTGAATAGTTTTCGAGGTTAACTATCGATTGTAAAACTATCGACGGTTCTGCAACAATAAATTATATGATCTTGTATTCAACCCTTTTTAACGCCCCACTGCTGGGCACAGACCTCCCTTCAATACGAGGGGTATATGCTGAGGCATTCGATATTGTATGGCAGTGTTTCCCAAATATTGTTTTGCCATGTTCCGGTAATATTCACACTGCCTCTTCGAGACCCACTTAATATTTTAAACCCAAACTAATACACATTTATTAATACTAAAAATGGTTCATAAATACACTGCGATGCGTTCATCTATTATAGTAGGTAGTATTTTTTTAAAACAAGACGGGAAGGCGGGAACCCGGTCGCGACCCGTGAAATAGAAACACTGTTGTATAGCATGGCACAGCTAGTAACCGATCACAAAAACTCACTGTGATTAAAACTTTTCAGAAAAGATAGAGCCGATCCTCACTTTAATGCGGTTTACAGGTTCAAATCTCGGTCGGGTAAAGTAATGTCATATTAACATTATACAAACTGGCTAAACTCACGACTTATTGATGATAAAGAAAACCAGACCGAGATCGAACCGAGAATGAACTGTGAACGTCATTGTAATGTGGATCTAACTTTATCGCGCGTAGAAATATTTGAATTATAAATTAAATCGGGTAAATATATATTAGGTATCCTAATAATTGTATGACAGGGAAAGAGAAATTTATATAATAGTAAATTATTATTAGAAGCTTTGACCCTTTGAATGCTATTTAACGATTAACATGATCATCACTACTGCTACATATATACATTGAACATACTACATAGTATGTTTAACACTCAATACTCGTAAAAAATAAACAAAAATTCGTTGGTGTATACAAAGTTATTTACGAAAATAATAATAAATTTCTAAAAGTATCTACTAGTACTTGATCTGTCAACTTACCAGCCCCGAGTATAGCCGAAGACAAATAATGGATGGTAAGGGCGTGAGTCAATCTTTCATACGATGTTATCACATCTTGCATTTGGAAGGCGTTTAGTCGCAAGGGACTCTCATCCAATGCAATGTAAAATCGTCCCTAAAAAAATAAAGACGATATTTAGAAAATTTCAATATACAAAATCGTTAAATTATATACCTATCCATAAATTACACAATTTTAAACAATCATAAATATCAATTTTTTCGTTTAAATATAATATATTAAAGGAATAGTGAACGTACGAGAGACACAAGCGAGTTCAACCTCGCTAGGCACAATTAAACTAAAAATGGACATACCGCAGTATGCAACGTTAGCGTCAAATTCAACGCGTGTAAGTGTAGTCTCCTCAATCGCAAAGGACTTTGTAGATTGTTAATTTCCGTCAAGGCGACGAGTTCGGAGGAGTTCGCGGCGGGCGGGTCCAGCATACGGTGTAGCTCCGCCAACGCGTAGATGTACGCGTCCTCGATGTACATCCCTAGTGTGCCGACTGTTAGCTCTACTTCTGTCAACTCTGAAAGTGAGAAATACTACGGTCTAGCAGAAACAGTAGTGGGTATCATCATCATTATCATCAGCCTTTTTCAACGTCCCACTGCTGGGCACGGGCCTTTCTTCGACGATACGAGGGGGATCAGGCCATACTCCACCGCGCTGGCCTAGTGCGTGTTGGCGGACTTCACATGTCTTTTGATAACTTGCTAGGTTTTCTCAGACATGCAGGTTTCCTCTCGATGTTTTTCCTTCACCGTAAGGCAAGTGGTAATCACGATAGAAATGATTCGCACAGGAAAATATCAGAGGTGCGAGACCCGGATTTGAACCCGCATCACTCGGTAATTCAAGCGAGCGCGGTACCGCTGGGCTCAATGATGACACTATATCAATCTACGGCCACCAGAGGCATGAAGATACGAGTGTGCTGTGTGTAATTTTGACAGATTGCAATTATGAACGTTCACGTTATTTTTATCCCGAACAATTTTTCAAATCCGAACAAAAAAGTTAAAGAACAAAACAAAAATAACAACAAAACTATATATAACAGTGAATTAATATATTTGATATTAAGAGATTGTCATTCGACCGGCACGACGCTGCACCCATCAATAGCAACGACGTACGGCGGCGTTAAAGTAAGGTGTAAGGTTTATTACATACGAATTCATGTACCCGTTAACGCAAAAGGAAACAAAAAGACAGACACACACACATACAATTAACATTAGTGTGGTTCACTCACCGCGATGTTCATTTTCTAGTGCAGTCCACGTATCATGACAAGTACGCAACAGCAACCTAGCCTCATCGGACCATATAGACAAATCATCGTTAAACATTCCCCATAACGGCGGCCATCTTTCTTCAACTTGAAAGTTAGCTTTGGTAGTCGCTACTACTGCAAAGTCGTATCTTTCGGCGTCGTACTGCACGTTGTCTATCTGCACATCCGCTACCGACGTGGTCGTATGAATTCTCTGTGTGTACACAAAAATATATTAAAATACAATTTGTTTATTAAATATTATTGAAGTGAAACTTCTAGAATCGTTGTGATTTCAAACTCGATGAAACAAAAAAATAAGTCCATAGTACCAGACGCTCAGAGTCGGGGAAGAGTTAGCCTTATTTTAAATTCAAGTTTTACTTCTGACATATTGTGTACTTTGTACACACGCACTTTTTTTTAGTATTTTTCATTTTTGTTTTTAGCAAACTCTAAGTAAATATATATTTTTCTGTTCTTATAATTGTCTTTTCAACGCTAGGTTAAATAATCGATCGTTGTTTAAGACACTAGATTTTTTTACATATGACATACATTCACATGATAAATATTGTAATGGAATATAGTTATCAAATAGTTTTTTTTGAAAAGAGCAACTGTTGAGTTTCTCGCCGGCTACTCCCAGCAGAACTGCCTAGCCGAGCCGGTGGTAGCTTCCTCACAGACTTACAGACTGACTTTTAATTTAAAGTCTATACTTTAACGATGTAAAAGTCAAAAGAGCTTGTAAATATCTATTTTAATAAAGAATGTTTTCATTTAATTAGATACAACTCTTGCATTTGGCAATATTATTGATTAAAACACATTACTATTATGGATTCTTTAATACAGTATTATTACTTATACATATATCGATTTTATCCAGTGCCGTCTCAGGCCACGAATAGGCACGCAAGAATATAAGGCCTTTTAGAAAAAAAATTTGCAGGGTAAAAAGTTTAATTATTTAAAAAATACAGTCTAATGTATTTATTATTGACTAAAACATTTAGCTTATCTGTTTCATGTAAACGAAAACACATGGGAACTTAGTACCCTTGAGCCAGGGGCTGTGGCACGTGCCCTATGTGGCCTTACGATAAAACTGACTAGTTCGGAAAGCAGACACCAATGGCCTGAGAACAACTGGCGAAAGATACTAAGCGGTATTTTATTATATTTTTTTTCAAATTAAATTGCAAATTAACAATAATTCTATATATTGAAATAGCCTGGCGGCGATCACATCATTCCCAAGGCGTACTGTCTTCTAAAAGATCGTTAATCGAATAATAGCCTTGACTCAGAGGTAACCAAAATGTTATACAGATTTAAATTGAAGTAGGCAATAATTATAAGTTTCTAATAGTGCTATAAGTGTTTATATAAGTGTAATTAGGGAACGATGGGACTGACATTTAGTTCTGTAACTAAAAAGTCCCTAATAAAAATTAGAATACAAAAAGTGTGTGTATACACGCGTTAGAAGTTACTTCTTTGGCGTAACAAGACAAAAATCTTTTTAAAAATTTTATCTTTCGCCTTATTCTACGTTTGTAGAAATAACGACACTAACAATAGACATAAATATCGTGAATATAGTTGCAAGTCCTATAAACTGTTGACTAGCTAACTTCATACTGTCAGTTTTTCGTGTCGGTGTAAAAACGATCGTAAAAATTTAATCTCATCATTTTTCCCTAAAGAAGTATAACTTCAAAAAAAAATATAATAGCCTTAGACACAACTGATTACTGAGCTTACATTTGAATCAGACGACATTAACACCGCAGCGCGTTGTAGATGAGCAGCTATCACGGGCAAAGTATCAGCTGAAGTTCCCATAGTGACCGTTATGCTTTCTATCACACATCGCATCCGCTCCTTCTCTGGCCACACTTCACTACCATCAGACAGTCCTGTGGAAACATCATTATTTTACTGCTAGCTATTTATAGTATTACCGATTAAACAGTTTCATATTTTTTTCGTTCTTCGTATATTTAATTAACGCCTGGTTACACATATTATTTTCTTTAAATAGTACTTTGTTCGTGAAATTAAGAAAAATGCTCAATGGGTTGATTCAATCAACATTCAGTAAAACAAAATAAACAAACTTTTAATATTTAGTTTAGTAGTAAATATTAAAAGTTTGTAAGTTAAAAGTTTGTAAGTTAGTTTAGTAGTAAATATTAAAAGGTTGTGTGTGAGTAAAGTGTATATTACTAATATTTAAGTAAAGTATTAATTCCGTGAAAGTGTATTAGTATTTTTTATACATATATTTTATAGGTACTAATATTTTTTTATTTATTTCACAATATGAATTTAAGGAAGCAAAAAGTATATGGTTATATTTTTGATTATTTTCTTCATGTGTAATAAAATGATGAAAAAATTATAATAAACAAAAATAAAAGTAAAAAAGCAATATTTTTGAGAGTATAGCATACATAATATATGAAGTTTCAGAATAGTTTGTGGAATCTTTGCGTACTGCCGTTAACACACCGCTGTAGTTATCATTTAGTTGAAAATTATTGCTTTCTATAAGAAAAACTATTTGTTTAAATATCATTTATTATTAATACGTTTATATTTTTATTTCTATACTTTTGAGTTTTTAAATATTATGTATATATAAGTACTTTATATTAAAAAGAAAACTAAACAGATATTTTTCTTCATTAAATCTATTAAACTGTGATAAAACAAATATGAACATGATATATAACGCGATATAAAGAAAAGCTGAGTTTCTATAAAATTTACATATATTTTATTTATTATACAGTACGAACTTGCAATATCTGCTCGCACCATACCGGAGAGTCTCATAAGGGACGAATCATGTTGCTTCGGGAAGGACTGGCTCGATGTCGATGCTATCATCTCGTCGGAAATACCGCCTTCTTTATCTGTATCCTCTGCGTTGCCCTATTGATAAAAAAAACCGAATTTTTATTGCCCATTTTTAAAATGTAAGAGATTTTCAAATTTCAAGACTAATATAACACAGGATAGTTAGAATAATTAGAAATCATTTTTTTCTGCTATATCTCATAGATCGTATATACATATATAATACAAAATTGTGTATATACACTAACTTGTGGTTTTTCTTGATCTTGTGATGATAATTCTACGGTGGTTGTGTCTGGCAAGAGTGGCGTCGCATCAGCTACTTCTAAGTGCTCTTGTGCCGTTGAAACTACAAATAAAAATGCATAATAATTCAATATTTAAGTGGCACTATGGTATCAAATTCCAATGAAATGTTAAAAAATATACACAAACAAAATGTATTTTTAATATCTTCCTTAAACATAATTTAATAATTTACTCACCGTTTTCTTCAGAGCTGGCTTTAGGGAGCACATTTTCTTCATCTTTGTTCTCCTATAATTAAAAAAATGGGGAATATTAATATTAGCAAAGTAAAAAATATAAAAATATTTAACATTAAAACTGACTCACCTCATCTGAATATTGACTAGACTCTTCTGAAAACGCTCCTAACAAACGTCGACGTATGTCACTTGCTGATATGTCATGCTGAAACAATGATATTGAAATTATAAATTATATCAGTTAAGTAGTTAGTCTTTGCTTCATTATTGTTAAGCATACGACTATTTCGCGCTTAAAACAAAGTATATTTACGATTTTCTAAAGATTTATTTCGATTTTTGGTTCCCGACATTTGAATGCTGAAGCAAGAAATCAAAAGCAGAAATCATAGAATAGAGTAAGGTTTTCGATAAATCAAAAGGTATTTTATAGTTGAAATAGACGATATTTACCCACAAAACTATACAATTTGGAAAAAAACTGAAAAAAACAAGTAAAAATAATAAATATCTAATCGTTACTATAATATGGTATAATTAGTCTTATAGTAATAAGTATAGTCAGTAAGTAGTAATTAGTATAGTCAGTAAGTAGTAATTAGTATAATTTTACTTACTTGATCGACATCTAGCAGTTCTATGAGTGTGGAGTGAGGATGAGTGCGTACACGCACTTTGATAGTAACGCCGCCTGATAGTTGCAGTAGATGCTCACCGTCGGCTACTACTATCGGTTGGCACCAATCGTATTCTGTTTCATCTGCGACTAATGTAGACGCCGAACCTATCATTGAAAATAAAATGTAATAACAATAAAATAATAAATACAATAATTATAATAATTGTAGTCCTATTAACATTAATGTTTAAAACAAATATTATGTAACACTTTACTTCACTCGACCAGATGCACCGAGGCGTTACCTTATATTAAATTTTTTTTAAACCAATAAAATTCTATACATTTTTTTATTTAGTACAATAATCGATAACAATACAACCACGAGATTAATTTTAATTTTAATATCAAAAGTTGGCTCTAAAAAATCTAAAGTAACAATTAAATAAAATAAAAAATACGATTTTTGACGATTGTTGAAATTTAAAAAATTTTTTTTTGATCTGTGTTTTGGAGAGGGCTCTTTAAACATCAAAGACTAACATTTTTTCACACGTGACTCAAAAAAAAAGTGCGTGTGTACAAAGTTCTCATGTCATAAGTAAAACTTCTTTGGCAAACTAATTTTTAAATTTCGTTTATATTTATACTAAATAACTCCGTCTAAGCTCGTTGAGAGAGGGAGATGGCGCGAAGGTCACACCCACGAGTTAGACGGAGTTAGAAGTGTCACTGACTCGCGGTGGGCGAGATCTAACTAAGGCTAACTCTTCCCCGTCTCTGAGCGCCTGGTACTATGGACTTATTTTTTCGTTTCATCGAGTTTGAAATCACAACGATTCTAAAGAAGTTTTACTTCAAAAAAAAAATAGTCAGTTTTTTTGCACCACTCTAATGTATATATGTATGTATGTATGTATATATGTATATATGTATGTATGTATGTATGTATGTATGTATGTATGTATGTATGTATGTATGTATGTATGTATGTATGTATGCATGTATATATCCCCCGTACCATATCCCACGGTGAGTAAGGGCAGCGGCGGGCGTGTCGCATGCGGTGGCGGCGGGTAGCGCTCGCAGTGCGCGGGCGTCGAGTAGTGCGTCACGCTGTTACTATTCACCACGCACCACCATTTTATACCCGGACACTCTTTTACCACCTGCGGAAATCGATTTGGGTTAGGATAATTTTTAAGCTATTGCATAGCTTTTATCGCGGGCTTTGAGCGCGGCGACCGAATCAAGAAATTCCGTAACGAAAATAAAACCTAACACCCCCCATTTCGCCTGTCATGTAGCTCGGCCGAGCGTTCGCTTAACGTGTATGTATATTGTATATGGTACGACTGTACGAAGCTCGCACGGATCGAGTCGTATATGTTTCTAATTTCAGTTACCATAAACCCATAGTTTCAATGATAAAAAATTCCTGAATAACCTACATCCTATTTTAAGATCACAAAAATATTTTAAACGATATTAACTTCTCATTTATTCAATAAAAGAAAAAGAAATGTTTTCTTATCGGTCACCACGCTCAAAAAGTGTAACTTGAATTGATATCAAAGAAAAAACTTGAATTAATATCAAAGATGCAATAGCTTTACCGGGGCAGTCCCCGAGTGCCACACATTTATTTTTTTATTTTTGACTATAATGATCTTTGAAGTATAATTTCAAAAATTAACGTTACAAAATGGTGATTTATCATTACCATTGTGACGTTTATCATAAAATAAAAGCACAACAAACGAAACACGAGAAACACAGAAACATTCTCATAAACCCTACTTGGCAAACTGTTTTTATGCATCCATGATATAGATTAATCAACTGATATGATTTGCTTAGAAGAATACGAATAAAATAAAAACAGAACACACAAAACAATAAATAAGAATAAAAAACGACTTTTTATTTAAATTTTCTGAAATAATAACAAAGGAGTAATAATATTTACGTGCGTACAGAAGTACAATTTTCAAAAAAAAAATGCTATCTAGATTAATGTCTTATGCTTTTGTTGATTTTAAATAAGTCTATATGGTCACTACCAATAAAATTATATCAAAATCATCTCTCGCACTCATGCTTTCATTTCATATAGCGACTTTCGATTTTACTAAACGTATCAGTATTATTAGTTCCTACTAATATTATATAATTTTTTTTTTGTTTTTTCCGAATTATTCGTAAACTATCATGTTATTAGCGAATTTTGAATTCAGGGTTTCTTTCAATATTCAAATATAAATTTAACAGTCAATATACATTTTATTCCAACCACGAAATATAGTTACACATATAGAACAATTAAATTAAATTATAGTGTTGTTTTGAGTTATATATTATTCGTAAGTAGAATATTTTTATGCACGATTTAAAGGAATTAAAATGAAAACAATTAAAAATCCAGAGATATTTCATTAATTCGCGAATTATTCGAAATTTCTTGATTTATTCGTAGAAAAATCGAATTATTCGATTCGATTCGAACTATATTCGCACACCCCCAATCTAAATGGTAAATAACAATATGTAATTAAACGTTTCCTACATACCTTTACATATTGAGGCGTAGTTTCGTCAGCGATCGGTTGCGCCACTGCTAAGGTGGTGTTTGTGCGATTGTGCACTACGAACTGCGGGCACGGGTCGGACGCCACCGTGATGATCCATCGACCCTCGTGATAAACTTGAGTTACTACCACTGGTATCTAAAACAAATCATATGTTTAATCAAAAAAACTATATACCTAAACCTACATGATATTTTAAAATATTAGCTTTTCACTAGTAGTTGAACTTCAAAACACAACACACTATTTATGTAAAGTCAAAACAGAAGTATACTATTGTCGACTTTAAATAAAATCCGGCGTTACAATTCTAGTTATATAGTATCAGAAACTCGCTCAACTCTTTACTGTTAATCACTTTGTTAATTACTTAATATTTGTTATTAGTACAATAGATATAATTTTTACATCCACTCTCAAGTCTCTCTTGTGTTCCATGATCTGTCAACAGTCAACACTCAAATCCCTCCTTTTTTCCCGCCTTTTGTCTTTTGTATCTTTTCTTAGTTTGACCATAGACTTCTTTAGTCTATGGTCAAACTAAATCCACATTTGTTTATAAAACAATTATTTAGTTATTAACGTTCCATGACTTACTAAAATATTGCTCTTAATTGAATGTTAACAATTTCTAAAGTCGGTAACAATACTAACAGATGTTCCATGACTGTCGATCAAGGCAACAGCCCGGCGGACGGGGGCTTCCCCCAGTCTGACCGGCACGGGGGTGCTCGCGGAGTACGTGTCAGGTAGCGCAAGAAACAAGAACGTTTCTAGCTCGTCTATATCATCTCCCCTCCAGTGACCATTCATCCAGAATTGGCATATTGGGTGGCCGTGGAGACTGTTGAAAGAGAAGATTTTTATTTATTATTACACTAGCGACTCGCCCTCGCTTCGCTTGGGCTTTTTCCTAGATTTAGCACAGACAAAGCCGCGGGATCCGCTAGTTATGCATGTAAACCTTCCTCTTGAATCACTCTATCTATTAAAAAAAACAGCATCAAAATCCGTTGCGTAGTTTTAAAGATTTAAGCATACATAGGGATATAGGGACAGAGAAAGAGACTTTGTTTTATACTATGTAGTGATAGTGATATCTATACTAATATTATAAACGCGAAAGTTTGTAAGTATGGATGTATGGATGTATGGATGTTTGTTACTCTTTCACGTAATAACTACTGAATGGATTTTAATGAAACTTTACAATAATATAGCTTATACATCAGAATATCACATAGGCTACAATTTATAAAGATATTGTGTGAATTGTCCAAAATATGACGATAAGTATCAAGTAAGTAGTAAAAAATCTACCATCTGCGAGCTATTCTGGCGTGCGCTGCCAAAACCGCTAGAGTTATACATATGTAATGTATGATGGAAATGTTTATCTTAACAAGCGACTCACCCTCACTTCGCTCGGGATCGTCCCTAGATTTAGCGCGAGCGAAGCCGCGGGTTCCACTAGTTAATAATAAATTTAACTGTCACTTCTATAAAACCCATTGGTATTATGTTTTTTAAATTCTTTTAATATATTCCTCAGTCTCTAACGAAGTCTTATTTTCAAATACATACATAATAACATGTTGTACCTTTCATCTTGTGTTGGTTGTACAGTTTCAAATCTGTGTGGCTGTAGTATCACATTTATTGAACCTATCAGATTGGGCACTGCAATTGCTGACACCTATGAAAAAAAATGAAATACACCTTAAAATGTAAATCCTAATGTAACATTTCAAATTAAAAAGTATAAAATAAATACAGAAATGATACTTACACAAATATCTGTAGACAGGCTGTTAATCAAAATGTAGCTGGATGTGATGCCGAGGACATTAATTTCGTCTTTTATCTCGTAGAACATTGTGAGCAGAACAACCTTTTAAACGGAAAAATGTTGAATTTTCATTATTATAGATTTAAAATAAAATCAAACCTTTTGAAAAAATTTTTACACATAACAGTTGTTTTTGATTATATTTTGATTATTATAAAGGATCTTTAATAATTAACAGTGTTAAAAATACCAAATATCATTTCAAATAAGAAGTAATCGAAATTTTGAGCAAAAACGAGCAAAAAATTCACGTTTGTTGTATGGGAATTTGTATTTTTGGTACTAAATCTCATCTCCTTTACAATAATAATTGTAATTGCTGAAACAGAAATACATTATCTGTGAAAGTTTCAACTGTCTATCACAGTTCATAAAATACAGCCTGGTGATAGACGGACAGCGGAGTCTTAGTAATAGGGTCGCGTTTTACCCTTTGTGTACGAAACCTTAAAAAGGGCTTTACTTAATCCTTTTTTAGGTTTACGCGAGTACTTGTCATTATAAATGAAACTTCTTCTTCGGATTTTGTCGCGGATTTATAAGATTTTTGGTTCCCGACGTTTCGTATGCGATCTCTTCGATTCGAAAGAGATTTCTCCCGAGATTATGATTGCTGTAAAGCATTCGAAACGTCGGGAACCAAAAATCATAATAAATTTGCGACAAAATCCGAAAAGATAGTTTCATTTATAAAGGGCTTTACCTTCATCTTGCACGGTACAGCGAAGGTTGCTGGGTGGTTGAGGGCCACTAGCCCCTGCGGCGGGGTTTCGTAGGGGCCGGGCTCGCGCTCGCTCAAGCACAGCTCCCCGCTCACGAACGTGTCGTCACCCAACTCTATTGATATGAAGAACGGCTTCTATACAGAGAAAACAATGTTAGCACAATCTAGCAATTTATACATTTAATTTTTACATTAATCAATAATTTTTACTATGTTACTATTTACCCATAAATATATATCAGTCATTTTAAGACTGTTTATACATGAATATAATGTTATGCATTTTCCATACAATATCGTATTAAACTATAATTAGGCCAATAGCATAATTATTAAAAACCAAATATTATAATAATTATTATAAAATACAAAAATAAATTAACAAAACATTTAGTATGTATAAATTAAGCCAGTTAGGCTAAATTAATATAACATCACATTTTGACTAATAAGTGAATGTGAAAGAAGATGTTAGCGTGTTATTATATGTATTAAACAATAATCATATAAAATATATTTAATATTACAACAGTTAAGTTACAAATTAAACAGAAATAGTGAATAATTACATTAAGAACAACAGTGGGCGGTGCAATCGCAAAGCCTGGCTCGAGTTGACACAACTCGTCGTCATCGTATCCTCGCAAAGTGAGGGTTATAGGGGAAGCGTTTGCGAGCATCACCAGGGGGGAAAGTTGTAGCTCCAACGAACACCCGCCGCACGCTTGGATTCCACGGTATACAACCTGGTAAATAAATAAATATGTTGGGACATTATTACACACAGCGCTATCTAGTTTCGTGGTAAGCTATGAAGGAAGCTTGTGTTACGGACAGTTGAGAGACCAAACAGTTGATATACTACATTTATTAAGTTTACATACATACATACATACATACATATTATAAATATAAACATCCATGACCGGAGTACAAATATTCGAGTTTAACAAATGAATGTCCCCAGCGGGACTCGAACCCGCGACCGCTGGCGCAAGAAAGAAGGGTCACTACAAACTGCGCCAAATTTGTCGTATTTAAATTTATAGTATCTAGTCTAAAATATTCGTCATATTAAAAATGTTAATAAACTGAGAAAAATAATACAATAGAAATTATAAATAATAAAAAAATAATTAGCAATGTGTGCCTTTAGACAATAGACTATCTGTGAACTAAATTTTATCAAAATTTATCGTTTATTAGCCGTTTCTGCATGACAAACAAAAAACATTCACACACGCGTGCCTTAAACCTTTGCAATAATCTATTTTTCAACTTAATTAAATATTGATAACAAGTTTTATTTAAATAACGTGTAGCCTGTAGGTGACTTATACAATTAATATATGTAGTTTATCATATTTATTACCAGCTGATGCTAATTACTTGTTTTCTATAATTTAATCGTTTTCGCTAGTTTTTGTATGTGGACTTATTGTTTTTGTAACTGTAACGTGTATATTACTGTGTATCTCCCTAAACTTTCTCTTCTGAACTAGTTTGCGTGTGTGTTGACTTATTCAATATCGACTGTGAACTGGCAACCGGTCCTATCTCAATTTTTTGTTCCAAGTTGATTTATATTGTCCTATCTTGTTTTCATATTAGAAGGAAGCATATAATGCTACTTTTCTTTTTAATCACATGTGTAATAAAAATATTTAAAAAAAAACCAGTAATTTTTATTTAATTTACTATATAGATGCTATATTAATGACTCAAACAAGTTTTTTCTTCATCATGTAAAGTTGTCAAAATTGAAATAGTACCGGTTGCCAGTTCGCAGTCGATATATCATTTTATTAAGTGACGATATTAAGACTTTTTATTTGTGTTCTCTCGTCACGACTAACTACGCCCGCTAAAAACGTACCAAGATATCACACCGCGGCTGCAACTGAGACGGCTGCCAAGTTCCCGGCCAATGGCTTGTGACTATTGAATATGGCCAGTTTGTGTTTGCTCCTTGTCCCGACTGGGCCAACCTAAAACAAAATCATTTATATTAATAGTATAGTAATCAAGAGTCAGAGACTTTGCTTGCTAGATTAGCATCACTCAATAGATGTATAAAAACACAGACAATTTAACCTCAAGACGACGCTTTACTGGGCATATGCTTTAGTTAAGATTTGGTACTGACAGTTCCTAACAGCCGTCCCCGCCCCTTTACGTTCCCTCAGTCCGCCGCCGAGAGCCATAGCAATAACATTGTCGGAATTACAATTATAATGCCGTATTGTTCAGTGAAATGGTGTGGAAAGCGTAGTAATATATCTAATCTCGCAAAAGATGGTATTACATTTCACAGGTAAGTCTAATAAAAAATAATTACCCAAAAATAAAATATTAAAAGAGCTCGCGTTGATAGTTTATTGACAGCTCACGCCAATGAAGTTTCGTATTTAATGGTTAACCGTTAAGATAAAATGTCATACAAATAATCTTGTACTTCATGGACACCCGTCCAAATTGATGTGCCACGGCACAACATAACGATTACTATGATTGTGCCACAGATTACAAATAATCGATAGAAATAAATGCTAATATGTAAATAAGGTGTAATATTATGTTATTTAATCAGGAAGACTACAAAATATTAAGATTGAAACCAATAAATTAAAATATTAACATTATGTAAAGTTTTACTTTCTTCTTAGTAGTTAGTATAAGGCATACAAATAATACATACTAAAATAGTTAAATTCCTTTTATTAACATGATTCGTTAGAATCATCATTTATATTAGATGCGTCCGATGGAGTCTTCGGTTATATTAATTATTAACTCTTGTGTGCATAAATTATCAAATGCAATATCACGGTACAGCAATCTAATGTTGCCCGACTACTGAAGGAAGGGTAATGTCTTGGCTCATATGTAAATATTATGAATGAGGGTATATAGGTAGGTTGCCTCCTAATTCTTTTGACTGACTTTAGCAAATGATGTTGCGGACGTTAAATGTCATAAATGTTGAAATTGAAAAAAATATATATTTGCTTCCCTACGATAATATTTCTAAATCAAATGAAAGGACTCATCACGAGGATTTCGATCGTATTTTACCCCTTTATTTAATTTAATTTCTTAAAAACAAAGTTTTAAGGTTTCCCAAGTGCCCTAAAATAAAACAAAAATGGATTAACGCTACAAAACGACATGGCAATTGGTTTCCTGGAAAAAACCACGTAATTTGTTCTCGTCATTTCACAGAGGATTGTTAGATAGATGTCAAAACCAGATAAATGTGAACAGTTTTAATTTACAAATTTAAATTTAAGATCTTACAATTCATTTGATTATCCAACTATAATAAATAACAACTGATTGTGTACATTATTAAGTTTTCACTTCTGTTAGCAGTCCTCATGACTGCTTTTTGATTTTTTTTTACTTTATTGAGATGTTTGCTATTCTTACTACATTAAATAATTTGTGTAACAATTAACATGTCTTTTTATTATACCGTTATACCGACTCAGTTATCGATATTAATAAATCAGTGTCGTCCATCACTACTGAATTGTCCCTGACATTGTTAAGTTTGACATGTGTTTTAACGAGCCAATGAAAAATAGGCAACCTCCTCTGCACCCCGCCATGTTTTGACGATTTAGTTTTCGTACTAAAATTAATGAAAGCAGAGTCTATAGGTTTAATTGTCTGTGTATAAAAAGTAAGTAGCAATTACTAGATTAGTTTATTCTTATAAACATACTGTAAAATAACCTTATATGTATATAATGTAAATGTTACCAAACTAACATTATATTAGGTTTTCTAATATTGCTATAGAAGGAACGCAAGTTAACAAAAGACATAGCATTGTTTAAGTTAGAAAACTTAAATATCTAATATCTAATCTATAGTATATTTAAAAAACCGACTACCTAACAAACAGTTACAAGGAAGGAATCAAATTGACAATAGAGTATTTTGCAGTCGGAGATATACATGTTTTATACTATGTGCTTCACTGCATAATTTGTTTATTTAAAGCATTTTAGTTTATGTCAGTAATATATTTGAATTGTTTACTACAACATAATATCGATGATAGATACATACTGCAGTATCAAAATAATGTTCATTTAGCTTATATACATATAATGTTAAGTCTAATTATGTAAGTATTCATACTTGTAGTTTATTAAAATCTGCGAAAATGTGTTATTTGACAAAATTGCTTTGTTTTAAATATTTAAACAGTAAGAAATCCATGTTAAAAGCATAACCTGAAACACAGGATGTTAAACTAGTTCAGGTAGGTTCCAAACACTATCAATTGTAATTTTAATTTATTCATTGTATTTTATGGATTTTTATAGAATGTTATAGTCAAATACAGTCGGATAATTAATTACCATTCTTTTAGAATATCCACGACCTCTTCAATATCGTCCGCACTGGCAGGAACTTCGAACACTGAGGTGGTAGTAATGCCGTAGTAAAGTGGAACGGCATTGTGGGTCACAGGACCATCGATGTTCCTAAATTAAAATTAGATCATGAAATCAAAACATAAATAGTCATTGAAATTAACTTTTCAAATATTTTTCTATTGTTTGTTTAATAAATAAATTAAAAAAAAGTGCATGTGTACAAAGTACACATGTCAGAAGTAAAACTTCTTTGGCAAACTAATTTTTAAATCTATACTAATATTATAAAGAAGTAAAGTTTGTTTATTTGTTAAATTGTAAGGGGTAATCTCGGGATCTACTGAACCGATTTTAAAAATTCTTTCACCAATAGAAAGCCACATTATTGCTGAGTGTCATAAGTTATATAAAAAACTGAAAAATAAAAAGGCTATTACGTGGTAGTCCGTTTTGCAAAGTGAATCGGAGAAAAAACGGTCGAATTAAAGCGTTTCTTACGAACGCTGCCTTAACTATGAAAGATATATTTTTGAGTTCTAGAGAAAAGACGTGGAGCTTAAAAAAGCCTACAAAAAAGTCAACGACAGCATATGTCTGACTTTTATATTTAAGTGACAAAAGGTATTTTTTTTTAATATTAGTATAGATAATTTAATTTTTAATATTAATAAAATAATTTAAATTATTTAAACATTCTGTACTAAAAAAGGATTATTAACATTATGCCCACCGAAGTGGGCACGGGTCAGCTAGTCTCTTTTATATTTATACTAAATAACCCCGTCTAAGCTCGTTGAGAGAGTGAGATGGCGCGAAGGTCACACCCACGAGTTAGACAGAGTTAGAAATGTCACTGACTCGCGGTGGGCGAGATCTAACTAAGGCTAACTCTTCCCCGTCTCTGAGCGCCTGGTACTATGGACTTATTTTTAATAATCAATAAATAAATAAATAAATTTATGTAATTTGCGTAATTTTATTTCGGTAGCGGAAATTCATAGCCGGCGCTTTTATACTTCATCAATATTTTGTCACGATTTATACTATTAAAAATCATTGAATATTTTTCTTTCAAATCTAGGATGAGTTTGTTATATCTAGACGTTAGTTTACACATGAAATTACTATAAATGAATCTATCCATCTTCTCAAGATATACTAAAGTGCTTATGCTAACACAATTGCAATAAGTTGTATAAAAAAAGGTACGGACTAGTGTCTGTGACCAAAACTTGGACCGACCAAGACCTCGAACTTGGATTTTCAACCATACTTTTTATAACTTGTGTTCAGTTCTTATTGACGTCCCACTTCTGGGCACGGGCCTCCCTCAGTACGAGGGGATCAGGCCATAGTCCACTACGCTGGCTAAGTGCGCTTTGGTGGACTTCACATGCAGGTTTCCACCATGTTTTGGAACGAAGTTCCTTATGGGACGATACCCTAACTGGGGTACCCGTCCGCAACGTAAGATGAAACGTCACAAAACGTCCATAACCTAAGATTTTTATTCATCTAGTATTTAATAAAAATGGATACTTATATAACAGTTTTACTGTTGAGTGTTCCCAGTGATGTAAGATATTTTCTTTCTTTCAATTATATTTATATTATTTAAAAATGGCAATAAATATTATAGATCATATTTTTTGTTTATTTTTATCGATAAAAAATATAAAAAATGTATACCAGAATAATTATTTTCTTTATACCGCTAACAGAAGTTAAAATTAATATTTTTATAATAAGGAACTTTGTTCCTATCCGGTGTCCCACGACACCACACGTTATACTTTTTTCTTCACCGTACGACAATCGGTAACCAGAAGAGTTACGCTAGAAGACTTACGTATACTGGAAGGTTAACTTATGCCATGCCGCGGTAGTGCCCGGGGCGATAAGCTGAGTGACCGCGCCGCGCCCCGCCGCGTACTGCACTATCGGGGGCGTGTCACAGTCTAGCGATTGAGGCGTTTGGTTTTCCGTCACCGATGATATCTGAACCTGTACAATGTCAATAGATTTCATTTATTAACCGACTTCAAAAAAGGAGGAGGTTATATGTTCCATTGTATATATATATTTTCTTTTCTAGAAAGACTTTATACCTTAAATAAAATATTTTTACTATACGTACATCCAAAGGTAAATGTGACCGGAACATGTAGAAAGGCCATATAGTAACAATTACACTGTGATCACTGTTAGTGTGGAGGACACGGCACCAAACAGATGTGTACGACATCGCACCTTCGGTAGGTACTATAAAAGAGAAAATATAGATTGTAATTTTATTGAAACATAAGTATAAAATATATAATTGAAATAAAAATACTCAATTCTGTAAAAAGCAAACTATAAAGGCACAAAAAATTATGCAGTTGGATATAAACATGTATTACACTCCAAATGGCGATTTATTTACAGCTTTTTGGTTTTGGCTAAAGTTTTCAAACGAACAAAATGACGTCTAAAATCCGTCTATACATTTTTAACCGACTTCAAAAAAAGAGGAGGTTATATGATCCACTGTATATTTTGTTTTATGTATGTTCACTGATTTCTCCGCCAGCTGTGGGCCGATTTCTAAATTTTTTTTTGTTCGGTATTGTATACTTGCTAGATGTTCCCATTGTCACCAAGTTAGAATCTTACGATGGGATCCCAGAGAAATCAAAGGCCAGAAAGCCAAAGCATTCCAAGCCAAGCCAATCTTAATAGATTTGATTAATGTTGTAAATACCTAAGTAAGCAAAATACCTGTTCGAAAGTTCATTGCATAGGCAGGATAAAACAACAGTTTAAACATAAATATAAGTGTGTAATTTTTTTCTTTTTAGTTTCGGTTTGTAATGTTTTTGAAGTCGGTTTTTTTAACAATTTTTATTAAAATTTTATATACACCTTCACCAAAACACGCTGCATTCTATAAAATGATTTCCATGTTTATACGTATTGTATATTTACAGTTAAAACGAACAATACAAAAAGTCTCGCAATATGTTAGTATATAAAAGTCGCATTAATAATACCTTTAATTAGCCACGGAATTTTTTCAAGGCGACTTTCTTTAAGCGGTATTTCGCCTGACCATCCAACATTATTCGATGCATACTTAATCCTAAAATTAAATCAAAACTTAATATTTCTGCAAGTGTTATAACACATAATATAAGTGAATATAAAAATGTCTAACAAACTTTACTAACTTGAGGATTGCTTCGCAGTTAAAGTCACATATCACACTCAAGCCTACACTCTCCGCTGGCAACTGTCCTGAACTAATCATTATCCACCTGTGATTCTCTGAATAGCGAACACATACCTAAAATTGAAAACATTGTTTTATTATTTTATAACAAAGAATTAAATTATATGCACTTTATAGAGGCTTTATTTATATTTAAAATTTATGTTTACCGTAGAATTATTAAAAAAATCTACAGTTTACAACAGTAGTTGTTATGAAGACATATTGTACTGATATTCTGTAAATAATAATAATAATAAACCACGTATATTTTATATAATATTTTAATTTAATTAAGCAGAGGAAATGTGTTATCGAATCGATCCACCATGAGGTTGTGTTGGTCACGTGGTTTTTTAAATTTATTTAAACACTGCTTGTTATAGTAATAATAATAATTTATAAGTTATTTTTGTAACTTTATCGCATTTTCCATAGTTTGTATAACACATTGTTGCAATCTATACCTATGCCAATATTGGACATTTTAAATATAACCATCGCAATCTTTTGTAACTTATATTGGTCTTTAATTCCCCAAATGTCACGGTCAATGGTCACGGGAGGGATTAACAATTTAAGGTTTTAGACTTTTAAAGGTCCAAATGATCCATTAAAAAAAACTTTGAAAAGATATATCACAGACTAGGCTTGCCTGTGGCTCTGCTTGCGTCCTAAAAGCTGAAAACAAAAAAAAATATTTTCCTCCCGTTTTTGCAACATTTTTCATTGATGCTCCTCTCCTATTGGTCGTAGTATAATGTAGTATAGCCTATAGCCTTCCTCGATAAACGGTATATCCGACACAATAAGAATTTTTCAATTCGGACCAGTGATTCCTGAGATTAGCGCGTGTTCCACCAACCACACAAACAAACTCTTCAGCTTTACAATATTAGTATAGACAAAAACTACTAGGAAATAAAAAGTGCGTGTGTACCAAGTACACATGTCAGAAGTAAAACTTGAATTTAAAATAAGGCAAACTCTTCCCCGTCTCTGAGCGCCTGGTACTATGGACTTATTTTTTCGTTTCATCGAGTTTGAAATCACATCGATTCTAAAGAAGTTTCACTTCAATAATAGTTTAAGTATAGTCACCATATACAACAAGTCTTGTTGCAGCATGTTCGCAAGCACCAGTCTGCCAGATAGGTGCATGTGTCTCTGCGTACCGCTGTCTCGTACGCGTACGTGCAAGTACGTCTGCCCTGTACCTGTAGCAGTTATAAGTCCCAAGATTGTGTTGTCTATGTTCACGAAAAGAAAGATTGTCTTTGACCGGTAAATTGTAAGATTATTTGTGGTGGTTTTCTAAACTTAGAATTAAAGTATATATTGCATCATGGTGTTTCATTATTAAAGTCTACAATCATATATTGAAATTATACAGTACCCGCGCAGCCGTCGTCTAGCCGCACTCGACACTTATGCTTCGTGAATGGTACACCTGGAAACAGTTTAGTCATTTACTTTTTGTTGTTGGCTCGTTATTATAATATGACCAGGTTGTTTCAGGACATTTATAATCTATACATTAGGGTGGCGGAAAAAACCGACAACTTTTTTTTTGAGTCTCGTGTGAAAATCTAAAATATAAAGTAAAAATTAAAAAAAATTGGCGATTTTTGAAATTAAAAAAAATTTGGAGCGACCTCTTAAATATTTTTTTGAGCTGTTCTTTGGAGAGGGCTCTTAAAACATCAAAAACTATCATTTTTTCACACGAGATTAAAAAAAACAAAGTAGTCGGTTTTTTTGCGCCACTCTACAGCTATACATATAATAAAATTGTGAGTCCAATTTGTACTTAAATTCACTTTTTAGTACACTTACACTTACAAAAATGATAAATAAGTCTGTAAGTCAATAATCTCCACCATTTTGTTAAGTACGTTATTCAATAAATTAGGATTCATACTTATAATAACATTTATAAATATTATGTTTATATGAATTATACATACTTGACGACCATTGCCAGTTTTCGGTTTGATTAAAACACATGGCAAAACGTAGTTTCTTTGGAGCTGTTGGAGACTTCCATCTGAAAAACATATTTTTATTATTATAGTCATAAAATATCAAAAGCTTATATAAGTGGATGTTTGATTTTCAAATTATCTAAAAATGACTTCAGCATGATTGATTTGGCAATTGATAGTCGGTGACAGCTGGTAAGCATGTATGCATATATGCATGCATAATGTTACTTTCGTTTAGTTACTAAACATAGTGAAGACTCTAAGAAGATATATATTATCATCAAATCTACTATTATATATATTGAACTATATATATATTGACTTTGACATTTACTTTGGCGGCCTCTATCTCAATATTTTTTTTTGTTTGAGAATGAGCCTATTATTTATGTTATGTTATAACTGAACATTATCCTGTCTTATAACGTTGTCTTTCACAATTTTGTTGTGTGGTTGATTCATCACTAATTCCACATTACGAACTAATTTTAAGGTTTATTTAAATTATGATGTCTACTATTCGTATTTCATTGAAGTAAATAATTAATTAAGAAAAAGAAAAAGTGTATGATAAAAATTAAAATCGAACAGTTTTAAATCTTTTAAACACGTTAAATGTAACGTGTGTGCCAAAAATAGTTTTGGCTTCATCGTTTATTGCGGAGAATGGACGGATGTGTAAAATTGTGATATTATTTGGTTACCTGTAGGCGAGGGTAGCTCCAGGACTGATAGTGATCATCTCTTCAGTTTCGTCCTGTCCGACGCGGAGTGCGCACGCGTTCTCATTGTGCAACCATAGGGACACGCACCCGCCTAGCGCTGATACCGCGTCTGATACTTCTGCTATTTTTGCATCTTCTGTTTCACTTCTGCCTTCACAGAAGTGCTGTAGGAAACAATTTTACTAATTATAATTTTATTTTGAAGTGAAACTTCTTTAGAATCGATGTGCTTTCAAACTCGATGAAACGAAAAAATAAGTCCATAGTACCAGGCGTTCAGAGACGGGGAAGAGTAAGCCTTATTTTAAATTCAAGTTTTACTTCTGACATGTGTACTTTGTACACATGCACTTTTTTTTACTTAGTATACTAAATTTTCTAACTAAATCTAAATCCTTTAATTAGTACTTTTAGTATAAATTTTACTAATAAAATGTACACTAAAAGTACTAATTAAAGGATTTCACCATGTTGCAGTAATATATATATCGCGATAACTTCATCAAGTTTAAATATTATTCATTGACTCGCCTTGAGTACTGTTTAAATTTTTAAAAAAATTTGAATGTCAGGTTTTGAGTCTAGAATTACAATGAACGCTTTCTATATCATAATCATAAATTTGGACGACTCGTTCGGCTCAGTTGGTAGTGACCCTGCGTGATACTTTCTGCGCCAGCGGTAGCGGGTTCGAGTCCCACTGGGGGCATTTATTTGTTGACCACGAATATTTGTACTCCAGTCTTGGGTGCTTATATTTGTAATATGTAGTATTTAAAACTTAAACATATTATATACACCACCGTAATATAAAGTACGTAATTTTCATTTGATTTTTACAAACAAAATTATGCATTTTATCTATTCTTTATTTAATATAATCATGCGTATATCAACTATCCGGCATCCGTAACACAAGCTTCGTAGCTTACTACGGAACTAGATAGCGCTGTTATAATAATGTCCCAACTCCCAATATATTTATTTTTTTAAAAGCAACAAAGAACAACGTTTATCGATGGCAATCAAACCCGTTACCTTATAAGCACAAGTCCAATCCCCCAGTAGAGATCGCAGCGTGATTACCCGAGGTACTTGCAGGGCCACGCGTACTGCGCCCACTCGCCCTCGCACCCAACGCTCGGGGGATAGGGACAGGTTGCTTTGTATACGGAACTCGTCTACTAATTGCCCCATTGTTCCCGTTGCACTGTCTAGCATGTCGCTCCTGGCACAAAAACGAAAAAAAAATTATTGTATTAGTATTATAAATATCATAGTATGTATACTATGTAGTTACTAGTTTACTACATATTGTATGATTCTCTTACTTTTTAAGTACATAATATTTTTACCAGCTTCTGCTTCTTGATAATAATATAATAATATAATAAATAATATAATAATATAATAAATAGTTAAAGTTATCCTTTACGATTTAAGGTTGATCTTTAACCTTGAATAACTTCTATAACGAATCAAAATAGCGAAAAATCATCTCAAACCATTTTTGTAGATCGTTAAATTTCCTACAAGAATATGTTTTGATTTTTACGAGTCATTCATTCGTTCAAGTGCATTAAAAATCCAAACAAAAAAAGAAAAAAAATCCTATGTTATTTATATGGGAAATAAAAAAGTACGACGAGTCACCTCTTAACATTAATATTAAGGGCTCAAAATTTACCAGATTTTTTCGTCATCTCAGACGTTATTTTCATGGCAACTAAGGAAAAAAATAAAAGTTTTTTTGGCCCACCCTAGCAGTACTAGTAAATATAAATATTTCTTTCCTCGATTAACACCAATATTTTAAGAAAAACTATACGGTTTTTGCTATAAACAAAAACATCCGAAAAGATAAGTTTTACTTGAAGTTTGTAAATAATAAAAATGTAATACATACGATGCATGCGTGTTGAACAGTAGTGTAGTGGACGTGGCCACCATACAGTGCACGGTGGAGTCCCGCAAGCGAAACGTCAACACTCGATGACTGTTCACCAGAGGGCGAACCAGGTAGTAGCCCTCTAATATTCTACTGTCTACATATCTGTACACGCAATATATTATATTGATTTAAATTACATTAATATCTTGTATAATGATAAGTGAATAAGGCTTTATTTACATTTCGGTTTCGATTTAAACGAAACTTACATAGTATGTGGGTTTATGTAAATTGTATAACGTTCAAACTAGACAGTTGCTGAGCAGGAGGAAGAAATACAATATAAATTGAGCCTAAGCGGCCTTTCAGAAAATAATTTAAATACTTTAAAACACAAAGAGCACAGATGAACAGTTAATGTTGAAATACCATATACTGTTTCATAAGGAAAATTAATGTGAAACTGCACTTTTAAGAACATGCGATGTTTAGTATAATTCGCGTCATGTAAAAAAGAACGCTGGCTGTCAAGTTGCGCAGAGGCGATTTACCCGACAATTTGGTGGTAAGATTCGATCGCCATTGGTTCCTCAGTTCAAAATACCAACGCGCACACAAAAGTTATTAATTCCGAAATTATTTACAAAAACTAGAGAAAAAAATATTTTTGACGTATATTGTTCTATTAAGAGAGTCTGATATTAATGCAGTTAATAATTTTAAAAAATAGATTAAATGAATTAATTAAAATTTTTGTAAGTATATTAAAGATTCTAAACTGAATCAAACATATTTAATAATTAATAGAATTCTATTTAATGACTTTCTATCTAATATATATTTCAATGTACCTACTAATAACCAATATACCTCACGAGCGAAACGCTAGTTCAAAGATAAAAGAATAGTCTTAGTAATTTCGTGTGCGAATGTACCCATGCGCGAACACCCCCCACCACTTTCATCCAGCGTTCTTTTTACGTGACGCGAACTGTAAATGTATAACAAACCTTGTTAAATTAGGTATGGTGTTATGTGTATTTATCTCTAGCAGAGCCACTCGCAGGGTTACGCGAGCCCCGGGCGTGAGACGAGGGGCGAAGACCGAGTCCACTTGCAGTACGCCTGATAGCTGCTCCCCTGTCACGTTACAGCTTTGGTCGTCATTGACACTGGACACTGTTGGTCTTCCCAACTGGGGATAATAGTAATGTTGTATCTTTGTTTGTTTGGTTGGTTGAACGCGAATCTCAGGAACTACTGGTTCGATTTGAAAAATTCTTTTTGTGTTGGATAGTCCGTTTATCAAGGAAGGTTATAGACCAATAGGAGCGGAGCATCATTGAAAAATGTTGCAAAAACGGGAAGGGCGGGCATTACTTCATACCGTCGACTCAGAAAGAATTTGATTTCGGGTCTTTAGAACGCGTGCGAAGCCGCAGATATGCTAAAAATATATAAATTGACAGTACATTGATAGCAGTAATCCGCTAGTTTGGTACTCGAGTAAAACGAGTTTAAGCCCCGGGTCTCAAACTTTTTATATTTTCATATGCGATACATTTTCAACATGACTACCGCTTATCTTACGGTGAAGGAAAACTCCGTGAGTTTTCAAAAGACATATAAAATCTGCTAACTCGCATTTTGTCTGTGCAGTGAGTTCTACATCTTATTGAATGGAGACCGGTCCATAGCAGTCGGATGTCAAAAAAATGATAAATACATAGGCAAGTATTATATACAATAGAGACAAAAATAAACAACATTAGATATGGTTGGAAATCATTTTTGGCATTAAAATGTATTTAGTTATTTTAGTCTGAACTAATAAATTAGTTCAAACGTCAGACATCACGACATAAATGAAATGTCTTACTTATGTTGCGGTACATTGCTTTTTTTAGAAAATTATCTCGATTCTGTATTTCAGTCAAATCATTCAATCGTTATAACCTAAAGAATAAAGGAAATTTAATAAAATCATTTGTAATACTATCTTTTTTTGTTATATTCGTGTATAGCACTTGTATTAAAACATACCGAGTGACTGAAAAAATGACTATCATATTAAGCTGCCATATATAAACGATATTTCAGAGCGGTAAAGTTATAAATACGACGTTTACAAAAATTACTTACTGAAGGATGTTTTTTACGGTTGACGTACATTGAAGAGTCGAATTCAAAGGCGGGACGTTCTTCTTGCTCATCAGAGCACACCCGAACACGCCATATCAAGGCGAATACCAAATCTGAAAAAAAAAAGTTTTTGAAAAAGGTTCATTCAGCTACTACATACATTTTGAGAAACTTAATTAGTTATTATATAAGTTTATTCATTTTAGTGAAAAATTAAAAATATCATTTATTATAATAAATGTTTTTAAAGGACTCACCGTGTGGCATCATACTAAGATTTATTTCTCGTGGACCAGATGTGGGTAATTTGAAGTATATTACAGGCTCCCACCGATCAAGCATCGGGCAGTAGAACTCCAAAGCACATTCGACATCCTCATGCTTTAGAAAATATCAAAATATATAATAATAAATACTAACGTTATATGTAATTTTGAAAAATACGAATATTACAAAATAACAATTAAAATTATAAATATCTTATAATATTTATGATTAAAACGCTCTAAAGATTTGGATTATATTTACTACTTACATAAAGTTTTACTTTTTAAGTTAATCTATATACATATTATATATATATTTTATATGAAAAAAAAATATAGCTAAATAACAATAATAAGTAACTGCTAAGAAAATATAGAACAAACCAGTCCAGGGATAGGATAAACCATAAGTCTAGTGATGGCACGAGGATGGGGGTATCGCCACGAAATAGAGTTCCCATGCAGCGCCACCTGATACGTCATGGGTAACCGACGACTCGATACTATGTTAAAAGCACCGCTCCTGTCAAAATAAATTTACAAAAATATATTTTAAATATATTATATACACCCAGAAATTGTCTTTCAGTGTTACCATTGACACCACATGAAACAGCTATATTCTGTTAAAGAAAGTAAAAATAACATTTTTTTAAATTCCCCTCATGAAACATGCACTTTAAGAATGATTTTTCGTACGTAACATTGTCTCAAACTAAATTTGCAGAGAAGTTCTTTACAATTTCTGTAATAACATTAATAATATCAATTAGATATTATGCTGAACAAAATGAAATAAAAGTTTTTGTACCTTTTTCTAAAAAAAATATATACTATAATATACAAGTTATTCTATGTGTTATTAAGAACAAACCTCAAATCATCTTGGTAAAAATGCTGTGAAGGGTCAATTGTGTCCGAAGAAATGTACTGTTTGGATAAGAATGAGGACATGTTTGAAGCACCACTGGACTTCATGTTCTTATAGTCTGTATTTGAGCTCGAAAATTCTGGAGTAGATGTATCCTGCATAACATATCACATTGTAATAATTAAAAAAAAAAATTAAAGTAAGCTAACAAAATATCCATTGCTAAGCCGCAAAATTTATTGTTAGTGACCTATTATTTACTAATCTCTTAATGAATATCCCTCTACAGATAAAAAATAAATAAATATAGTCTGAAAAATAGTGGTTAATACTAGCTATTTCTAACATACGAATATTGTTCTGAAGAGACAGAGTTTCCCTTTCTGTCCGACTGTCTTATTCTATTGATATTTTTATGTATTACTAGTGACTCACCCTCGCTTCGTTCGCGCTTAGGTTTAACGTCAGCGAAGCCACGGATTCCGCTCATTAAAATAAATCTAAAATGCAACTTCCTCTTTTTTTGAAGTTGGTTAAACAGCAGCCTAAGTTACCTATAACATTAGCTATCTGCGAGTGAAAGTCTCGTCAAAATCGGTCTAGCCATTTCAGCAAACAGAAAGACAGACGAACAAAAATTTTAAGAATTAGATTTTTGTTGCTAGTATCGTATATACTTTCATATGCATCTAGTGAAAAGCTGTTAAATTTGAAATTAAAAACAGACACTCCAATTTTATGTATATGTATAGATGTATAGATTTAAAAAAAGAATACAAATGAAGGTTATAATCCTCAACACTCACGTCGTCCAATCCAAAAGCATCTTTGAGTAAGTTTTGTATTTTGACAAGGGTTAGCAAGTCACTCGGTCGTACGTCAAGTATCACGTGGTCGAGGTCAAGCCCCACTCGCACTGTAGGTGCTAGTGTGGACAAACCGCCCTCTGTCCTCCTCCAAGCCTCCCATGAAGAGTCGAGATTCAGACTAAATTATATAAAATGTTTATTATTACCAAATAAATATATACGTTTGAGGTTTTCTTAAATAATATTATTTAAATATATTGGTTTTATGAAAACTATAACACTTCTAAATTAAGTTTGAGTTACGTCACAATATTGTGTAGTTCACAATATTATCAACAAATTATGGGTTAAGTCTGTCAGTTCAAATTTTTGGTGTAAGTAATTATTATTATTATCGATTTCAGTTTAATGTGTAAAAACAAGTGGAATATAAACACTTTTTTAGATTTATGCAAATTTTAATTTGAAACTTTAAATCAAAACTATCTTTCAGAACTATCTGCCGGATTAAGTTTGATTTTTAATTCTTAAAACATCCCATAACAGTGATTGCTATAACCTGTAAGGAACTAAAAGTTAAAATAAATAAAATATTAATTATAATTACTATAACAAGAAAGAAAAGAGAGAGGCCTTTGCCCAGCAGTGGGACAATAACGGCTAAAAAAAAAGTGCGTGTGTACAAAGTACACATGTCAGAAGTAAAACTTGAATTTAAATTAACTCTTCCCCATCTCTGAGCGCCTGGTACTATGGGCTTATTTTTTCGTTTCACCGAGTTTGAAATCACATCGATTCTAAAGAAGTTTCACTTCAATAATCTTTTTTATCTGCTTACCCCATCATTACCGGTTGCAATACAACGCGTCGAGAGCCGGCAAGTCCGCCAGCTGCTAGCGACCCCGCAGTGAGCAACAACCGTGTGTTGAGACGGTCTGGACGCGCGCCTACCACCGACTGCAACCGGAAGCCCTCCCACCCCACCGTCCCTTCAGACCCTCTTAGACTGATTTGATTTGTTTCTATTGTGATGCGCTCGATTTGTTTTGATACTGGTTAAGAAAAGAGGCTGTTTAATTTATATAATAATAACAAATATGTTGGGACATTATTACATAAAGCGCCATCAAGTTAGTAAGCTACGAGGCTTGTGTTACGGTTACCAGATTGTTAATCACCCATGATTGGAGTACAATCATTTGTATTCAACGAATGAGTGACCCCAGCGGGATTTGTACCCGCGACCGCTGGCCCAGAAGAGTCACTACTAAGCCAAAAGTGTGGTTATATAATATAGTCATATAATATACGTTGTTTCTAAGAAAATCATTGCGTTCTTATTGTTTAACACATAATAACATGCAATCTGGTGGAACTGAATATTTAAAGTAAACAAACTAAATTTGTATGTATATAATACTAACCCATAGAACACCTCATTTTATGTAGAAGTGGCGTTGGTTCAACCAAGTTTTCCTCAATATTTACTTCTGGTTTTAAAGTATTTTTGTCAATCTGTATACAGAAAAAAAAGCAACAAATATTACTTATTATTCAAAATATCATAAATTAATACATATGGTATAAATTCTAAATATTTACCAAAGCCATTATTCCTTTAATTCTTCGTAGTCTATCCATACAAACTTCAAGTAAGACAGGTCTCTCTATGTCCAGTTGTACTGCACCATGACCTATAGACCCGTTCAAGGGCACGGATCCTAAGAAAACATAGATATTTGTAACCTACATATGAAACTTTTCAAAAGTGCCTAATACTCAACAATTTGACAGAAACTGCAGTAAGATATTATTAAAATTAACTAATATAAAAAAATAAAAATTGTTATTTACATGTTGCTGTCTGCAAAATGCGAGTGCTTAAAATTAAAATTAACGGCAAATTTTTGTTTAGATAATCGATATTTTTTTTGTTATAAAAAACTTTGATGAAAAAAAAAACGATCCAAATGATGCACCTTAATGTAATATTCATTTAGTATATTGTACGGCAGTAGGCAGTCGACTTATATATTATGTATATTGTATAGGCTCCCTTTTAGTTGTTTTCGAGCTAACGAAGATAGTTTTTTTAACGTTATTTTTTTTCTTCGATGATGCAAACCATTCCACTCTATCATTAACAGAACGTTTTCGCTTTTATCTAACTTTAAACAATTATAGTACATTGTGAAATTTGTCAAAAGGTAAAATACTCTTTTGTAAAATAAAAAAGCACTGAATCTAATTAATATAAAATAAGTTAGACATCAACAAAGCAAGTAACCTGCAGACCAATCAATTTTCAACGTGAGCAACGCTGGTGGTACGTCAGTGAGGGGGTCGAGAGTGCCTCGTCTAGTACTGAGTAGGGGTGCGTTCCAAAAGCCGTGTTTTAAACCAATCCAAGCATTAAACACTGATATCTGAAAAGAAAGCACACATATGATTTTTTTGTGCCTATGGATGATTTTATCTGTGGACACCATTGACATGAAAAAAAATAAAACTAACACAACGACTGTCCATCCATTAAGTGTTTTTATAATTGAACGCAATTCAAACAAGGTTATGTTAGTAAATGTACATAAATATTTTAAAACCTAAGCTTATTTTTTATTTTTTTATTTATTGAAAGCTACAGTATTAGCTATTGAGTACATATCTATATATAGTAAGTATATTATACTTACAAGTTTAATTTATTTTGATCATACAACATTTGAATGAATATCTACCTGAGAAGTTTTCTGGTTCTTTCTCTTCAAATAATATATACTAGGTTGATATAACGTTGCATGTAATAGTGTCACCTTGGTCTTCCTTTCGTGTGACAAATTTTCCTAAAATACAAATACAATAGTAAAAAGTTAATTTTACAAATCAGTAACAAGAAAGATGAACTCATGATAATTCTTACCAATTGTTCGAAATTAGTTGGTCCAATATCTGCACTTCGTATTGTCTCCGTCCGATTTTTGCTTGTTGACATAGAATCTTTTTCATCATCCTTTTTTTCCTCATTTTCATCTATTATAACCTGTAATGAAAAAAATCATTCAGTTACTCCCAAAACGAGTCAGTACTTTATATTTTTGGTATTTTAATCTTCCTAAAAGAAAGACTAACACTAAAATTTACAAAATGTTTTATTTTATGCATATTTTAGCGTCCTAATAATAGACAAAAAAGGTCAACAATTTTGATAACTAATATAATATTGTAGTATGTGTCACACATTATACTACCAAAAATATAAGAAATAGACCCATTTTGTTACATATAGTTAGTCCTATTCATAATTGGAGCTAATTTAGCAGAAAAGAAAAAGCTAAAGCCACATTATGGTTAAATATTAGTTTTTTATTCAAATAGGTGACAGTCGGTTTTTTTTCACTCAGCGAAGGTGCGTGAAACTATAGCGATAAGATTGATTTTTCAATGATGGGAACCGAATTTCATAATGATAGGTAATTCTTTACAAACCTCTGTAATAATCCAGACTGCTTGGATCTTATTTATTAAATTAATACGTCAGTCCCTGCAATGGAACTTTACTCATAATATTTTAGTATATTTGCGTACACGTGAAAATATTTCAAAACGTTCCAAGTACAACCGTGTTAACTTTAGACTTTTTGTGGGTTAAGTCTAATCTAATTGTAACACTCGTACATAACGTTTTAGTTACCTGTAAATCAGGCTTTGGAGCCACTTTGTTAATGCCAGGTGGAGGCTTCAACTCTTCTACTTCAGGAGAGCCGCCGTCGCCCACGCACAACGAGAGATTGAGGACACCCATCGTTATGAATACCTCTAAGTAATCTGACGTTTTTGTTCTAAAAAAAGTAACATTTATTAAGTTTCTAACATTTACAAGACTATCCATCGCAAAACTAGACCATTAGTTCCTGAGATGAGCGCGTTCAACCAAACAAACTCTTCAGCTTTATAATATTAGTATAGATGACTGGTAGCGATCCATTTAAGAGTACAAATGGTGTTCAATGGCTCACTCAATGTCATGGTGAAGGAAAATATTGTGACGTAATTAACCTACACATCTGAGAGAACTTAGTTAGTTTTCGAAAAAGGTGTGATGTCCTCCAACCTGCACTTCGCAAGCGTTGGCAATGATGTACTATGGCCTGATCCCTCTCTGTTTTTGAAACGAAGTTCCTTATGGGACGTTGCGTAAGGGTACCCTAACCGGGAAAAAACGTCCGTAACGTAAGATTTTTATTCATCTAGTATTTAATAAAAATGGATACTTATATTATAACACTTTTACTGTTGAGTGTTGCTAGTGATGTAAGATATTTTATTTCTGACAATTAAATTTATATTATTTAAAAATGGCAATAAATATTATATATCATATTTTTTATGTTTAGATTTTTATTTTTATCGATTAAAAAAATTATAAAAAATGTATACCAGAATAATTATTTTCTTTATACCGCTAATAGTACTTAAAATTAATATTTTTATAATAAGGAACTTCGTTCCTATCCGGTGTCCCACGACACCACACGGTATACTTTTTATTAAAGAGAGGCCCAGCAGTGGGAATTTAAAAAGGGCTAAATACAATTGAGTTTAGTATATATTTATCATAATAACTCACGTGTTATTAGCACTAGTGATAGACGCAGATTTCTTGATCGGCACCGAACGGCGTGCGTCGAAGGTGGATTGAGACCTTACCGATTCAACGCCAGAGTCGAACGCCAAATTGGGGTTTAACTCTACGGTCGGTTCTGGGGCTTCTGAGGGAACAGAATTAAAAACAACATTTAGCAAGCTAATAAATAAGTATAATAACTGGAATACAAAACTAGTTTTAAAAACTAAAAGTGCATATTTTTTATGTGTATTAAGTATTTATTATTCCTCGGATTCTCAATAATAATCATAACTAGGGTAAATCCTTCAGTAAAACAAAGTCTACTGTTAAATATGGACGACACGTTTGGCTCAGTTGGTAGTGACCCTACTTTCTGCGCCAGCGGTCGCGGGTTCGAGTCCCGCTGGGGGCATTCATTTGTTGAGCACGAATGTTTGTTCTCTAGTCATGGGTGTTAATATTTATATTATGTATGTATTTAAAATTTTATATGTGTAGTATATCAACTATCTGGTATCCGTAATACAAGCCTCGTAGCTTACCACGGAACTAGATAGCGCTGTTGTAAAAAATGTCCAAACATATAAAATAAATAAAATATGGGGTCTCACCCCACTATAAGATATGAAGTATAAGCATAAATAGTAGGAAACGTTTTACATTCCTGACATTGCAAATATCATCAGATAAAGTTTACATTTCAATCATTTACACTCGATACACTATGTAAAGTTTCAATTTTTCATACCTTCACTTATAGTAGTTTCGGTAGCAGAAAAAACATCTTGATTGCGGAGGAAAGCACCGTAAGGACACGTTGCTTCTTCTTCGCGGAGAAATGAAGTTTCTGATCTGAAATATCGTTTTTTTATATACAGTGTATTATAGTCTTTTTTAGCTCGCATGTGAGTTAATATTTCCATCACGAAACAACTATTCAACAGAGTATAGGGTATTGTTTAATAAACCATTTTAAAATCCTTAAATTTTTGATAATGTGTACCTTATGAAGTATTACCTTGTACAAAAATATAAATTTATGTACTCACATATGCCGAAAAACGTGTAGAAGACTCGATGTGAGCGACTGTATCAGTCCTAGCTGCTCCACTGCCACTTCAACCCAGCAGGTAGAGAGTACGTTCAGTTCAACTGCTGGCCCACTTGCCATTCCAACGCAGCTGTATATAGCTGGCGCTAGGATACAACCTACATCAACCCTGGGAAAACAGTTACAATTTAATTTAAAATATCACGCTTTTCGCATACTATCAGTATATGTAAATAAAATTGAAGTCTGTTTTAATTTCAAATATATTTCACTAAATGTATGGTAAATTATAAAAACCGCTTAATTTACTTTAATTTACGCCTAGTGAAGCGGGCCAGGTTTGCTACTGTATAATATAGTAGCAATACGCGCGGCTTCGCCCGCGTTCATTTTTTTATCGCTACTAAACTATATTCGATCACTCGCTGGGTTGAAAATTCTCCAAAATTACTACAGCTTTTATTCTTGCAATTAAAATAGCCTATATTAATCAGTGATAATGTAGCATTCAAATGGTGAAAGATTTTTTTAAATCGATCCAGTAGTTTCGAAGCCTATTCAATTCAAACAAACAAACAATCAAATCTTTCCTCTTTATAATATTAGTGTAGAAGATTATTAGTTAAGTTATACTTACGGATAAAGCATTGGAGTCATGATTGGCGAAACTACCGGCAGACTCCACTTTAGAGCCGGGTTTTCTCCCCCCGTACCCTTCAATATTTCAGATTCTGCAACCTAGACAAATATTTTGTCAACAAATATAAAAAAAAACTATTTTTTTTTCACTTTTGTGTTTTAAATTCGTATTTTGTAGAGTTTATATTATATAAAAATATAGAAGACAGAAATAGTTTTAAATTATTAAAATTCAAATAAAGAATAACTATATAAGCAAATAATACTGTGCCAACGATTGCAGGTTCGAGTCTCGCTGGGGTCAAAACGCGCTGACTAGTTGGACGTACCGTAATATTTCTATGTTAATTCGTTTGTTGTCGAATGTAAGCAAACAGTGTTTTGGTGTTTATAAATTGATTTCATGTTGAAAGTAACTCAAACCTATTTAGAACTCATTCTAGGTTGTTAGGTTAGAACATGATTACAACGCATGCCATGATCATCACAATTTGACGGTATAACATTGATAGATTATAATCTAACGGTATTTACAATTTTAAGGTGATATAATTAATACATGATATATAAATAATAAATATAAAACTATTCTAAAACAAAAAATGTACCTCTTTGCTAACAAGTTGATTGATCTGCGCGGATCTGATCGACACCTGATTAGCCAACACTTCGTACTGCATACCTTCAAGACCTATTCCGGAGTTGGTCCATGTCGACTCTGCAGATGTATTAACTGACTGTCTGTAAGAAGAAAAAAAGTGCGTGTGTACAGTCGTAAGCAATGACATGTATACATGGACAACTTTTCAAATATATGTAAACATCAATCGTTGCAAAAGAAAGTATACAAGCTTTGTGTCAAAATAAAGTATACGTATGTTGCTTCATATTTAAGTATACATTTTTATCAATTTACAGTAAATAACATAAAACGAATATGAGCCGACTATAACGAATATTTATAAGGATGTAGTCATTAGTCTGTGCACATTTTGTGCACAGTTTCGTTCTCGAAAAGCATAAAATAATATTTTCGTATTTGAAACAAAGTTTTCTAATACATATACATATACTGTTTCTCTTCCATTAACATTTTTAGTTAATATTTTATAACAATATTATGCTATTACTTATAATATACCAACAATTCATTTCCCATTTAAATTTCCACCACTCTTTTATGTGGACCACTTCATAGAACCAGCTATTGTATTATCCAGTGAGAATAAAAGACTATCCTGTAGTTAACGGCATCCTAAATATTGACCTTAGTAGGTAATCTATCACTACACAAAATCGGTTCAATACTTTTTGTGTGAACGGGCACGGCGATTAGCGATAATAGTTGCTGATATATTTTTTCTGTTTCATTATAAAACTTCTTAATAAAGTAACTGGCAGATAATAAAAATAATATATAATATGCCACATGTTATTTGACGGAACGGCAACGTAAGCGACGTTGCCGTTTTGCGTGTCGATACAAAGACGTCAATTTAAAATCTGTTTTGAAAAGTCAAATAATTCATTACCTATCTATACATATACATATAATAAAATTGTGACTGAGTCAAATCTGTACATTAAATATTTTTTTGGAAAATCTACCTAATTGAAATAGACATTATTATCCATACAGAGCTAATCTATTGTTTTTAGAATTTTTGTCTATCTGTGACCGCATCACGAGAAAAGCACGGGACAGATTTTGATGAAATTTAGTATGATGATAGCTGGTTACCCGGGTCAGGATATAAGATACTTTTTACTACTGGAAAATATCTCATTTGTAAAAAATCTCGATATCTAAGTATTTTGTTTCCGATCTTTAGAATGCGGGCGGAGCCGTGGGAAATGCTAGTTTCTTACATTTTTAAAAAAGATGCATTTTTTAATTGTTCTACTAAAATATGATTTAATCATAGTATGATAATAAAAAAACATAGATATTTATATATAAATATTTAAATAAAATTGATAAATTGTGTCTGTTTTATAAATTAACAGCTTCTCATTCCGTATGCATATCAAGAATGTTTCCTTTGGACATAGTTTGTTTGCCTTGTTAGACCTGAAAGTCTCTTAACAGACTTAGGACTCAGGTTAGCAGAAGCAAGGAAAACTTGACCAGGTAGGGATTTGCGAACGGTGGCCTGGAGTGCAGATGTGGTACTCTTTCTCTCTTACACTTACTAATATGAACTCCTTGCCCTGTTACCTGCAACTCACAGGAGCTTATGCAATTATTATAGTGGCCGAGTCTTGGGCTCTCTCACTTTAACAATTGCCATCGACTCAGCAAGAAGAAGAAGACTAAATGCATAGCAAGAAACAGAAAGAACATCAATTATTTAAATTTTGTGTGTGTCTGTTAGTTTCGGCTAATCTTCGAAAGGGCTACACTGTTTTTGACGGGACTTTCGACCGCAGATATCGTAGCTAATGTTATAAGGAGTTACTTAGGCTACTTTAATTTAATTTTGAAAACCGTTTTATTTAATTTATCTTACGCCGAGTGAAGCGGTCCGGGCTTGCTAGTGGTAAATATCAGTATGATAAATTATAGGTTTGCGTTCTAAAATTTGCGTAAAACGCAGATGAACCGCTTAACCACTAGTTGGTTTTATCCTCCATGACCACTAGCCATCCAAGGAAAACGCAATACAACCAATTATTTTGTTTTCCTGTAAATTGAAATAAGTATTTTTATGCAATGAAAAGTATCCTAAGTCATGACTCGAGGCATATGTTATAACTACGGTTAAAATCGGTCAAGTACTTTTTGTGTTAAACGATAACATACAAACAGTTCAATGCACTATACGTTACAGTCAGTGTTTTTAAAAATATTTATGTATAGATTTTTTAACTCACTGTTCTATTATAATTATACGTATTATTGTATACTCTTATACATTCACAAATGTGGAAAACAAAAATTAATTAAAAGATACTCATGAAACTAACAAAAATATAAATAAAAAACTCATACACGCGCGGGATTTGAACTCGCGCTGCAAGGATATAAAACGCATACTAGCCACGCCGATTGAGCTATGACAACTATCATTAGCATAGGCGAATTTACGAAACAGTATGTTTCTCATAACAACGCAAACTAAACAATTAGAGAATTGTCAGTTGTAATTCTAATAATTTCGAATCCTTTCCGGCAATGCTTTATTACAAATTAAAATTTTCAATAAACTGATCTTGTCCTCGAATTGTCAAAAGTTTAAAACTGTCATCCAATGTTGTGAATGTGTTACAAACGTGCTCTTACACATACACATATGCACACTCTATTACGCGATAATATTTGTATTATACGTATGATTTAAAAATGTATTATAATATTTAAATTTAAATACATAATAATACATTTTTAAATGCAACGTATTATGTGTTCTCTTTTTTTCAATTTTGTTTCATTTTCCGATGCAATAAGCCAAAGATCTTAAAAATATTTTACTGTTAATTATCTAATTACTATTAAGTTTGCGAATCATGGTGTTACAATACTTTAAAACCTGTCTGTGCGGTTGGCTGCAGAGGACATCTCATATACCCTGGGTAAAGCTCTTTAGGAGAGCTCTGGCCTGAAGTGAATTCAAGGCGCATCCTGGAGAATCAGGTCGTCGAATTGATTCAATCACTCAACATATAAAAATAAATTAAACGTCTATGGACCAGTTTAAAGAATTCACGTATTTAATGAAAGAGACACAGTATTTGTATTAGAAAACTTTGTTAAATACGAATATATTATTTAATGTTTCATTCTTAGTTCTTAGACTAATGGCTACATAGTTATAACACGAAACGTGTATATAATAATATTCGTTTTATGTTATTTACTATGAATTGATAAAAATGTATACATAATTATGAAACAACTTACGGATACTTTATTTTGACACAAAGCTTGTATACTTTCTTTTGCAACGATTGATGTTTACATATATTTGAAAAGTTGTCCATGTATACATGTCATTGCTTACGACTGTACAAAGTACACATATCAGAAGTAAAACTTCTTTGGCAAACTAATTTTTAAATCTCGTTTATATTTATACTAAATATAAACGTCTAAGTCGTCTAAGCTCGTTGAAAGAGGGAGATGGCGCGAAAGTCACACCCACGAGTTAGACAGAGTTAGAAATGTCACTGACTCGCGGTGGGCGAGATCTAACTAAGGCTAACTCTTCCCCGTCACTGAGCGCCTGGTACTATGGACTTATTTTTCGTTTCATCGAGTTTAAAATCACAACGATTCCAAAGAAGTTTCACTTCAATAATATGTACATTCTTTTGCAACATATATATTAATAACTAGCATTTCCCGCGGCTTTGCACGCGTTCTTAAGACCGGGAACCGAATTCTTTCTTAGTCGCTCCTATTGCTCGTAGCGTGATGTAATATAGAGTATAGCCTTTTTTATTTTAAGACATTTATATTTTAAACATACATATTATAAAGCCTTTCCAAAATAAAATAGATTTTTTTAATCTGGTTCTAATAACAACATAATATTTTTTTAAGTATTAATGTTGAGTTATTCTGTAGCGCAATGTACGACGATCACTCGAATAAGTAAAGTGATTACCAAAATATTTTATACATAGTGGCAGAATAATTAATATTTCATATTAATTTTAAAACATACCTGCAAATAGGGTTATCTGGAAGTGGGTTTACGTTGACTTTACCAACCTGAAAGTACATTATTTTTTATTTTACTTATACTATAACGAAAAAATTAAATAATTCAATTTTATTACTAACAGGAGATTTAAACAAAATTATATGAAAAATGTACTTACGACCAGCACGAGGGTATCATCTTTGGTACTTTCTTTTTCTTCTACATTTATGAGCAGTAACCTCAGTCCGCCGGAGGCAACGTATATGAACGGCCAGTGCGAATGGGTTGGTCTGCCAAAAAAATTAAATACAAGTTAAAAGGTAAAAGCATTAAAGTAACTGTAAAACGGCTTTTTAAAACTTGTCTCGTTTTCATATTCACCATAACTATATTTTAAATTAGAAGTTACCTGATTACTTTATTAAAGCTTGGTACAAATGAAAAAAAAATCCATACACGCAAGGAAAAACATTGTACCTTAAAATAGCAGCAATTTTGAAATTTAGACTTTAAATATATGAAAAGTTAACATCATTTGTTACAATGTTGTTTCATTCAGGTATTTCAATACTATAATAGAAAGTTTATATACCTGTTATCTTCTGTGTTAAGAGAACAAAAGGCGTGAGTCGTGAGCTTGTGCGCCCATAAGACTGCGTGGTTTAGTATGTCTGGTTGGAGTGTTGCCTCTAGAGGCGCGAGTGTCGCATACACTTCCCATATACATTCCCCATTCTGTGGAGTAACGTATTTCATTCATATTTCTAACTAAATATGTCATAAATATTACAACTGAAAAGTGGAATCTATTTTTATAAAAATGATGAAATGTACTCACAGAATTTTGCTCAAATATTTTCCTATAAAGCTCTTTCCAACTGTCAGGTAAATTTGATATTCTGTAAAGAGAAGGTTCGTATAATAATAATTTCGTATGTTCAATCTTAAGAAACTTACTTTACATTATTTTTACTAATACGTGAGATCCAATTATGTTTGCCATCAGAAGAGTTTATACCAATATATAAAAAATAATGTTATAACATAATATTTATATGGTAAGTAGTAAGTATATTGTAAGCATAAAAGAACAATACTAAAAACTGTCACACATAAATCTAACAATTAATAAATAATTCTTAGGGCCAGTTTCATCAGTTTCTGATAAAGTTTCAGTTAGTAATCTGCTACTTAACACTAACTAACAGATAACGGTTGCTGATATATTTTTTCTGTTTCACCATTAAACTACCTGATAAACTAGCCAGCAGATACATTACAAGCCACTTGCTATTTTACAGAACGGCAACGTCGCTTTTTTGCGTTTCATTACACAGACGCATATGATCGCTATTTAAAATCTAGTTTGAAAACTAAAATATTTTAATTATTTTTTTATTTAAAATAAGATTTAAAATATGAATTTAAAATAAGACATTTTACTTTTTAATGTTCTTGAATATAATTTTGCTATAATGTGATGAAAAGTAATTAAATCGATGGTAAATGTTATTATGATTACAAGTTTGCGTTCCAAATGTAATTAGCGTAAAATGAACCCACGGACGGAGGATGTGGGGAATTTCACATTCAAAGGTCTCAATTTGGCGATTGCTTCAGAAACCTTGTGTATGATTCTGCAAGCTGACGCTTTGCTTACTCCACCGAAATCACCACATACAATCAAAAACGTTCCCGTTGCAAAATAGCGTAGAGTTATTAATAAGCAATCGTTGCATTGTTGAAATTGCGAAATTACTGAAAATTAAATAGTCAAAAGTCTATTAAATAAGTAAATCATAAAGATCATTGAAAAATATTACCTACTATCTACTTGCCAGTCGGTTGTAGTCATTATAAAAAAAAAAGTTAATTTATGCAAATTTATTCATAATTTTTGAAAAGTTTAAAATTGTTCGTAGATCATAATATATATGTAATAAAAAAATTTACATCTATAGAATGTGTTGGTACACAAGGGGTTAACGTATGAATATTTTGTACAGACCTTTTGGTATATAATATATGGTGGCAATATAAAATAATTTGCTCTAGGGTGGATTACTCTATTCCTTTGAGGTCGCGAAATATGTTCATAATATTCATCAAATTCGTCTTCTAAAAATTCAAACAAATCCATCTTGTGGCTGCAGACTACTATAACGAGTATGATATTATTTATTACCAAAAATAAATGACAGATATTTTTATTCGCGCCCTCTATTCGAATTATTTTAGTTATCTACCAGATACCACCTTTAACGGCCACTTGATTCGGCTGATAAATTACCGGCCACTTTAACTGCTAGATACCACTATTCAAGACTTGTGAAATCGAAATTTGCAGTTCATCCGTCAGATAAGTTCCGGATACGCTATCAGGGACTTTATCAGAAACGGGTGAAACTGGCCCTTAAACTTGTATTAGTTTCAGTTATCAATATATTATATTGATTCAACGAATCGTATATCGCGTTCCCGCCATTACGATAAAATGTAAAGTCAACTTGACAGCTCGGTCACAGATTATCAATTTTAAAAATAATGAGTTTATCTTTTTTTATATAATATACCTTGCTTCTGTGACAGTAACAACGAGGAAATTCTCTTCGTGAACGTGAGCCGGTTCTCGTACTTCTAGTATACGTCCGCCCAACGCGCCTGGGATCCATTCGTTGCTGGCCGTGCTATGAAAACAAACATAATATATATTACTAGCCTTTCCCGCGGCTTCACGCGCGTTCTAAAGTCTGGAAACCAAATACAAAAAAATTTTCTCCCGTTTTTGCAACATTTTTCATGAATGGTCCGCTCCTATTAGTCGTAGCGTGATATAGCCGTTTGGTTGAACGCGCTAATCTCAGGAACAACCAGTCCGAATTAAAGAATTCTTTTTGTGTTGGATAGTCCGTTTATCGAGGAAGACTATAGGCATCACGCTACGACCAATAGGAGCCGCGTCAATGCAAAATCTTGCAAAAACGAGAGTTCTTTGGTCTCCAGCAATTAAATCGCGCGCGAAGTCGCGGTAAAGGCTAGTTTAGAATAAAAATAAATAAAATTCTAACTTCTATAACTCTGTGACTAAGCGTACAGTAAAAGATCTTCTAGTACATACATATGAACCTACCGTTTATAATGTTTGACAGATGCCGATGCAACTTTGAGCTTCAACTGCTTGTAATGGCTCTGCAAGTCCACCGTAGCAATTATATCGTCTACATCAAACGCTAGCTTCAGTTCAGGCGATGTCACTACTAAAGTCGCCCTACTCACAACCCATTGGAACCAGAAGAACGTTTTTAGTCCTGTATCTGAAATAATAATAAAATGTTAATAATATAAAAAAAATATTAATATCAACCATTTTTAATAAAATGTTGTACAAATGTAAAATAAACATTTTCTGTCATTATTAAATGGGTACTTTGCTTTTGTAGTAGTGTAATGTTTTTTTTTAATTTAGTTAAAAAAAATATTTAATAAATTATACACATGAATTTTTTAAAAGTGTACTAAAAACTAAATTTCGATAAATGTTTGTAAATTATCGATACCTAATTCAAGGTTTGCTTCAAAAATGCGAATAAGTCGTTCTGAAATATTATCACTTTGTGTCTCTTCTGATAGACTTTGTCTCGCCTCTAGATCTGCCATTGACCTACAAAAGTGAATATTAAAATAATTAAGTTTTACATCTTTTTTGTATTAAATATTATTCTTAGTTATTCAAACGCATTAAAAGCGACATTGTAAGCAAAATAAATAAAAAAGTGCGTGTGTACAAAGTACACATGTCAGGAGTAAAACTTGAATTTAAAATAAGGCTAACTCTTCCCCGTCTCTGAGCGCCTGGTACTATGGACTAATTTTTTCGTTTCATCGAGTTTGAAATCACATCGATTCTAAAGAAGTTTTTTTATTATATACAACATAATTACCTTATAAGTGATCTGCGACCGTTTCGACAGCAGTTCAAACTTTTTGTCGGTGACACAGCCGGCCGTCGGAGCAGTGCTACTGCATGGCTGAAGCAGTGCATTGCGACGGCTACCGGTTGCAACTAGAAAAAAATAAAGTATAACGTGTGGTGTCGTGGTTCCTATCCGGTGTCCCACCGGATAGGAACGAAGTTCCTTATTATAAAAACGTCAATATAATTTTAAGTTCTATTAGCGGTATAAAGAAAATAATTATTCTGGTATAATTTTTTACTAAAAATCTAAACATAAAAAAATATGATATATAATACTTATTACCATCTTTAAATAATATAAATATAATTGAAAGAAAGAAAATATCTTACATCACTAGCAACACTCAACATAGAAGCTCCTATTCCATTTACATCGAACGTGCTTAAAATTTTCTAACTGTGTCCTTCAATAGCTCGTAGAATGATAAAACACAGTTGCGTGAAATGCAGAAATGTTATTTGTGGTCCTCACAATGTTGACATAAGATGTAACTGTGCAGAACAATGCTCTTAAAAAATATAACAACCTATATAACAAATCTAATGTGCCATGAAAAAAAATCCTATTATAATTAAACAGTATTGCTAATATTCGCGTTTTTATTGCGTAGTCCGCTCGAATGTTTAGTTATAATGTAACTGTGAGTATAGTTTAGTTATCTAGGGTTAAGTAGAAACAATAGAATACCTGGTCCTGATCCAATCTGAACTTGACAGGCGGTGTGTCAGCGTGGAGACACACACCCAACGACACTACTGGCCCGGCTTCGATCGTAGTCGGTGGGGCCGTAGCATTTGGGGAAGGTTCAGGTTCGGGCTGCAAAAGTACAAATTATAAATAACAATATCATATTATTTATTATTTACTAGCATTTCCCGCGGCTTCGCACGCGTTTAAAGATCAGAAACCAAATTCTTTTTGAGTCGCGCGGTACGGTACGTCGCAAAACGTACGCCCATCTCACTTTCATTGATGCTCCGCTCCTATTGGTCGTAGCGTGATTTTATATAGCCTATAGTCTTCCTCGATAAACGACTATCCACCAAAAAAAAATTTTTATTCGGACCTGTAGTTCCTGAGATTAGCGCGCTCAACCCAACAAACAAACAAACTCTTCAGCTTTATAATATTAGTAAAGATTATTTTAAACAGTTATAATTAATATTACATTTATTAAATAATAATAACTCATGAAAAAATTTACCTCAGGATTGTTTTCGTTCCGCCTGCGAAAGAAATTAAAATGTTTACAAAGGTTTTATATATTATATTAATATAAAATATGTTTTTATAATATAATAATGCTATATAGATAATGTACCTTACTGGCCCAGTAATAAATTCCTTTAAAGATGTCGGCTTAAAATTCATTCCTCTTGTGAAGTATCTTGTTTTCTGAAATAGATTAAATTTTACAGTTAATTTTTACTTTTACAGATAAAAATAGTGTACAATTTATATAAATTACTACTTTTAAACTTACATTTTCTTTAGGTTTGGGCTTTGTATCTGGCTTATCAGAACTTTTTCTTTGTAAGGATTTTATAACGACCGATAAAGTAACAGTAGTAGTGATCAGATCTACTACAGGTCTGAGAATGGTCCTTCTAGAGCTTTTCAATTGAGATTTTCGCCCAGACGATTTGCCTTTTCCAGAACTTTTTGTTCCCGTTCTTAGTTCCAACGTATAGCAAGACATGTCCACTAGACGAGTTTTCCAGGGAAATGAATCTTCTTTTGCTATATTCGTACAAAATAAAACGTTTTTTTTTATTTTTTATACTTCAACAAAAAAAATATGTTTTCTAATGAGAGTAACATCAAATATAATTAAAATGATATAAAATGAAAATAATTGCAAATTAAAAATTGCTAGCTATCATATATATATTTAAGAAAATATATTTTCTTAAAAATAGAAATAATAAATATTTAATTTAATAAACTTTGATTATTCTCTTAATATGTGGTAACCCATTATTGAACAAGTCAATATCATGATATAATAGGCAGTATCATGATATTGACTTGTTCAATAATGGGTTCAAAAAATTCAGTTACCTTCTAAAGAAAAAAACATAAATAATGTATTCATTGTTAGTATAATTTGATAGTATTCTTTCCTTAGGCTATAGCTTTTTTTGATTGTTATTTTAAGTTCACATCTTTATGTTTTTAGTGGAAACTTTGCTGGCTTAATTTTTTATTTTATTTTAAGTGTTAATCTATGTTTACTAAAATAACGCTGTGTGTTTCCCAAAGATAAATAAATAAATAAAAATAAATAAATACTATTTTAAGTAAGAAATAAGAAAAGTTTTGTAATTTTCTTAGTCAGCCAACATCTTTTTTCCCCTTATAATAAATGCCTTTTCCTTGTCAACTCACCGTTAGTGTCACGCCTATAGTAAGTAGGACGGTCAAACCTAACCTCCTGCCATAAATGTCGTGTTACAGAATTGGAATGCATTGTCAACTGGCCCATGCTGGAAACAGAAAATAAATATTTGAAATGCTACATTTATCTTATCTATAAATATCATAATTTATCATCAATTAATATTGTAAATTAGTCAAAGGTTCAATCGAACCTGCAAAAGGTTTGATTTTCGCTTAAATATAAAGACGACGAAATGGAATTTTAAGGGATTCAAAAGTCAAAATTAATGAATAATTAGTGTAAGTTAATAAAAATAAGCGCGCGTAAAACTTAGTGAGTAAAACCTTTACATCAACCATTATTCAAAAGGAAAATCTATACAATTCACAAAAATTCAAATTAAGTGGGTCGATAAGCTGTCAAAGTATTACGTGAACAATATGAAGAATCCAAGTTTTCCTCAAATACGAAGGTTTATTCTAAAGGAATATGAGCACACTATAAAGAGACGGAATTAATAAATAAACACACGCTAAATACATTATAGACTTAAACATCCCGAACAAATATCTCTTCGAAAAGTGCCGTATAGAAAGATTTATAATATAATGTGATGTAAATTGTAATAATTAAAAATTAAATATAAAATTCTCGTGTCACAATGTTCGTTCCCATACTCCTCCGAAACGGCTTGACTAGGGTAGTCCACCCCTAAATTTTTATTTTTATTTTTTAGGCAAAATTTTTTGTTTTTATTTTTTTATGACACAACATACAAAAATACATACAACCCTAAATTTTCACCCCTCTACGATCAACCCTTATATTTTATTTGTTAATTTAAATGTCACGGGGTTCGAACTTGAACTCCCCCGAAACGGCTCGACCGATTTTTGTGATCCTTAGAGTGATTGTCGGCCAGGGTGGAGAATCGGCCAACATCTATTTTTCATCCCCCTAAATGTTAAGGGTAGTCCACCCCTAAATTTTTACTTTTTATTTTTTAGACAATTTTTTTCCTACAGATCAACCCAATAAGGTTGATTAGCAATTAAAAAAATGAACGCGGGCGAAGCCGCGGATACAGCTAGTAAAAATATATAACTTTATTTAAATATATTAATTATTGTGCTATAATCAATATTACTATTCATTATAAATTATTTTTGATATTAAAATGATTCGTAGTTATGCATACAATCATTTACGTACATAATATGTTTGTCCGTCCATCGCAGCTTATTTTCTCCAAAGCCATTCGATGATAGAATGAAGTATATATACTGAGGTAAAAGATCATTTATTAACTCATTTAAATTCGTTTTAGCAAATTCAATATATTGATGAAAAATTGGAACAGTAGTGACAAAATTAGTAGAAAAGCATCTATATATTAGGTTTTAATACTAAAGGCAATTGCGCTAGTTATATTTAAGGCAAACTGTTCTATACTAATAATATTACTTCGCCTTAGCAGAGAGTTATTTCCTGTAGTTTATAAATATAACTTTGTTATGTATATACATTAGTAAGTAAAAAACATGTTTCGAATAACTTCGATACCAATAGAATTAGCATTTAAAAGAATTAGCATTGATATATCTTCAAAAACGCACAATTCAATATTATTCGCTTTTCTCTAGTATTCTCTAATCGCATATAAACTTTTGAGTGATCATCCAATGGTGCTTGAACGTCGGACATGAAATTGTAATAATTAAATTTATTACTAAATTGTAATAATTTTCAAAGTAAAAATGGATGGCATATTATAAAGTAAAGTTTGTTGCTTTATTATATTTATTACTAAATAGTAGGAAAATTATTTGTTTATTATTTGTATTTTGCTTAAGTCAGTCAAAATATAAAACGACAAATATGGCCGCTGCTTTGGTTCTTTTGTTAAATAAAAGACCAATATTACAATTACCTTTTATATTTAGCTGACTCATATAGAACTGGTGGAATCAAATAATTTTAGTGTATTATATTACTCCAATCAATGTTTCATTTTTTGTAAGACTGTAAAAGTTTTAAGGTGATAACAATATAAACACAGCAGAGTATGTTCGCTTGTATTAAAATTAATAATAATAATAAATAAATATGTTGGGACATTATTACACCCAGCGCTATCTAGTTCCGTGGTAAGCTACAAAGAAGCTTGTGTTACGGATACCAGATAGTTGATATACTACATATATAAGTTTAAATAAATACATAATATAAATGTAAACACCCATGACTGGAGTACAAACATTCGTGCTCAACAAATGTATGCCCCCAGCGGGACTCGAACCCGCGACCGCTGGCGCAACAAGTACAAACTGAGCCATCGTGTCGTCATATAATATATATAAATATATTTTTATATAATTAATAAACATTCGCTTCTACAGTATTATTATTTAACTGCAAAACTGGTTAATGGAATAAAAGTTATAATAGAAAAATTATTGACGTTCGCATTGCATAGAGATTAGGAAAGCTTAGTAAATTTAAAAAGTGGATGTTTAGCCAACTAAATACATTTTAAGAAAATTAAGGAGATATACGATATCACCAACCATTATTAAGTGATTTTATCAAAGATAAATTTTAATAAGTTTCGTTTGTAAAGAATAACATGCTATTTATAATTTTTTTGAGGTAAACAAAATATGTTACTCATGTGTTCATTTTACATTATTTAGTATAATAAATTATTAAAATATACGAACTCCGAAACTATATTAAACTAAACTAAAAAGTAAAAGAATACACTTAAATACCTAGTTACATTTGGTGTTGATACAATATAACCTTCTCCTTTTTTGAAGTCGTTAAAAAAGGCACTTTAAGTAATAGTGTAATGAAAGTCGAAGTTGTGTTGCAACAATTCGTTCTTTTTTAAATTAAATTCTTTGGTTTAATTTAACCTGACATGTCAACGGCACTTTCTTAACATATTTCTTAGGAATGTTTAAGTCTTTGTTAATATCTTTAAAAATTAATATGCTAAATTGTTTGTTTAAACTACTTACTTTGCGACAAAAACTGGGTTGGCAGTAGTGGCGTATCTCTCCATAGCGTCCCGAACGTTCGCGCAATCGAGGGCGGACACTGAGGTGGGCGTGACATATATTTGTATGAGGCCCACTTCAGCGGTCAGTAGCAAACGGTTCAGTCGTTCGTAAAGCTTTAGTAAATTATCCCCCCTCCACCAGTGTTTGGCTTCTGGATTCTATTTTTCGTAGTATAAAGGGATTAGTTAACACAAATATTAATATATAAGTAAAATTAACGATCAATTTTTGTATGTCTTATTTTCCAAATGATAACACAATTAATAGGGTAATCGTAAACAATATGAACAAAACACTGCATGATTGAGAGAAATACTTAGTTTAAATGTTCCCGCATAGATGTAATATAAATTATGAAAAGGTTTTTGTACTCGCATTATGGAAAAATTAAATAATTCTATCAGCAATGTTCTAACAAATGTTATAACAAATGCAGTCACATCTTACTCAATCTATATACATCATAAAAATTGCCATATTATGACTTAAAGACCTTTAGCAATATTGTCGCCATAATTTCATATACACAACAGATTAAACTTTGTATTGAGCAGAATAACATCTAAATATTTTTCATATATAATACATACCACGTTGGTTGGTTTTCGTTCGATCTCGCCCTTTTCACTGCAAGAATCCAAGCTCCTCGGGCGGACGTGGACTAACTCCGCGGCAGAGCCGGGGCGACTCCCACCGCGACCGCTTGACGACTGTTGTACGGTAAAATAAGTTAATGGTAAATCACTGCATAGTATATAAAAACAAAGTCGCTTTCTCTGTCCCTATATCCCTGTGTATGCTTAAATCTTTAAAACTACGCAACGGATTTTTTAATAGATAGAGTGATTCAAGAGGAAGGTTTATATGCATAACTAGCGGATCCCGCGGCTTTTCCTGTGCTAAATCTAAGAAAAAGCCCAAGCGAAGCGAGGGTGAGTCGCTAGTATTGAATAGACAGACTAAATTAAAATTAATGCATATTATACACATATAATTCGCGTCATGTAAAAAGAACGCTGGCTGTCAAGTTGCGCAGAGGCGATTTATCCGACAATTTGGTGGTAAGATTCGCTCGCTGGTTCCTCAATTCAAAATACCATCGCGCACACAAAATTCATTATTTACGAAATGGTTTTATATAAAAAATAGAGAATAAATATTTTTGACGTATAATGTTTTATAAAGAGAGAGAGAGTATGATAATGATGCAGTTAATATTTAAAAAAAAATATATTAAATAAACATATTTTATTAATTAATGAAATTCTATTTAATGACATTCTATCTAATATATTTTTCAATGTACCTACCTACCAATAACCAATATACGTCGCGAGCGGAAGGTCAATTATAATTTTACTCACCGGTGGTGTAGTGCGTCTGCGTAAGAAGTATTGCGATGACGACTTGACGATAGGAATCTGAGGCACAGAATCTAGAAATAAAATTATACAAAAATTAGATATTTTGACACATTAATTCGTCTTTTGTTTTATTATTTATGTCTAATTTGAGTTTCATCAAAAAATGATCTTTAAGTCACTAATAATAAAATAATTGAATAAAATGATATGTTAAATAGGTTTCGCTTGCGTATATGAAATCAAAATATACATTATTTAAATTTACTTATACAAGCATTGCTTGTAGCTTTTGAATTGTCAACTTTACGTATTTTAAAATTTAAATTAAATTTTAACAGCAAAATACTCTTCTTTTATTACAAAATTCTCTACCAATATGAAATCGAGATTTCTAATGCTCTAAAATATGTCCATACAGAGGCCTAATATTTCAGTTTATAGAATTTTTGTCCATCTGTTTGTTTGACACACAGAAAACCAATGGACAGATTTTGATGAAATATAGTATGATAATAGCTGATTCTGTAGGATATACTCGCGCCGCGGAGCAGGAAGAAACTTGACAGTTGACCTGTCGTTTAACATCTCTGTCACTCCCACGTAAATTATAATGCGTTTCGCTCGCACAGATGCGAGGACTCCTCGGGTGTTGTAAACATTTTACCTGAGATTGTAAGGTTTGTTTTTGTTGACATGTAGTTTTATGCATTTTATAGTAATATGCAATAATCTATATAAATAAAATGATAAAGGTCTGCAGTTGTGCGCGCATCACGGAAAAACTACTGGATAGATTGGCTCTTATCAAAAAAAAAATGATTGCGATATCAGCATTTAATAAAAAGTTATTAAAGTTTCAAGAAACAACGATTTGTGTATGCACTGCGTGTTCAGTGATGTAGGTTTCCTTCTCGCGGAGTAGAACAAAGTATATTTTTGCTTGCGATCTTTTTGATGTTTTTCCTTCGCACATAAGAAAACTTTGTTAATATTTCAAGCGACGCGGACGAAGTCGCGGGTATCAGCTAGTTATATTATATATACAATGTATTAATAATAATATAACAATAACATACCAGTAACAGGGTTCATTGTAGGTTCGTAAGCCAACCAGGCTACTAGCAGCGGGTCCACGCTGAACGCTGTCGATGTTATGGTCACTTTGACAAACTCTAAGCAACTAGGGTTGGGAGTTTTGCACCATTGCATCGCCATACGGAGATATGGCCTGTAAATTGTATGTATGTATATTTTCCATTTGAAATTATTAATCTACTATACTATAAAATGTAAGCATCATATATATTTGCCTGTCATTATCATCAGCCCTTTTTTAACGTCCCACTGCTGGTCACGGGCCTCCCTCAGTACGAGGGGGATCAGGCCATAGTCCACCGCGCTGGCCTAGTGCGTGTTGGCGGACTTTACATCTCTTTCGAAAGTTTATTAGGTTTTCTCAGACATGCAGGTTTCCTCACGATGTTTTCCTTCACCTTAAGACAAGTGGTAATCATAATAAAAATGATTCGCACATGAAAATATCAGAGGTGCGAGACCTGGATTTGAACCCGCATTACTCGATTATCCACGCGAGTGCATCACCGCTGGGCTACTTCTATCCCTTACTATTGTTTATAAACTATTTTATGGCAAATTCCAATTTGTACATAAACTATTTTATGGCAAAACTAATTAAAGCCATAAAGGCCGAACCTATAGTTTTTCGATAATAATGATAATAATTATATTTTGCAATAACATTTTTCAGAAAAGTTTAATGTAAATATCCGATTCGGTTATGATTTTATTATATTATGTACTGTATAAATAACTCAATACAAAATTGTTAACTTACGTAGAAGTCGGTGTTTCTGGCGCAGAAAACAGCCATGCTTGCTTTAGTGCGCCGCCTACTGAAACCGTATAAAAGAACTAGAAGAAAGGTACTTGTACCTACTCAAACATTGTTTAAATTAGCAAATATATAAAATTACTAGCAAACCCGTCCCGCTTCGCTGGGCGTAAGTTAAAATAAATTAAACGGTTTTCATATATATTTTAATAAAGTAAAAATACAACTCCTTACTACATTTTGGCCACGCGCCATATATAGTCTAGAAATAGAAATACCTGTCCTGAAATAGAGATATCTGTGCAACTTAGATGCCAAACCGCCATCTATTAGGATTTTATAGAACTAACCGATAAATACACACGAAAGTCGTATAATAAACATTTAATTTGAAATAAAATAATATTGCGACTATAAATTAAGATGTAAGCTAACCTATCTTTCAAGTTGGATCAAACTGCACACGGTGTGCAAATTTGATTAAAATCGGTTAAGTAGTTTAGGAGTCTATCGCGAACAAACGACGTGACACGTGATTTATATATATTAGATTATAATATAAACATTAAGACGACTGTATGTTTAAACTTACTTGGTGAATGAAAAGCGGTCGCTTTAGCAGAATTTAGTGTGACAAAGTGAGTGTTGATGTTTTTCGTCACGTATCCACGTAACGACAGCTCCTCTAAGGTCAAATCGATTGCTACAGATTCTAAAATGTAAGAAAACAAAGAATTATATAAGATTGAGTTAATAATGTGAGAGTAAGTTACTAATAAGTAACTTTGGCACGTAAGTAGCCTGATCGGTTATTAAATACTAGGATTTCCCCGAACTTCGCACGCGTTCTAAAAAACTGAAACCAAATTCTTACTGAGTCGCGCATTATGGTATCTCGCAGAACTAACGCCCGTCCTTCCCGTTTGTGCAACATTTTTCATTGATGCTCCGCTCCTATTGGTCGTAGCGTGATGAAATATATAAACGGAAACTATCCAACACAAAAAGTTTTTTCAAATCGAACCAGTAGTTTCTGAGATTATCTGAGATTATCGAGTTCAACTAAACAAACTAATAAACAAACAAAGAAACAAACAAACAAACAAACTCTTTAGTTTTATAATATTAGTACAAAAATGTACATAAAGTATTTAAAAAAATAACATTGCTATTTAATGCAATCTGTTACAAATAGATAAACCAACAAGCTTTTCTGAATATTCCGATAGTTGTCTGGGTCTCTTTTTTTACTTATTTTACTCATTGATAAACTATTAGTAAAGGAACGAGTTACATAAATTAATAAGACTATGCTGTTGTGTCTTTATCAATCAAAAGTAAAGAAAAAATTTACCCCCAAGTTAGAATATTAAAAAAATCGTTTGGCTCCTACCATGGACATATATAAGTAACATGTGATATGAAAAAATTAAAATAATCACAACAAATACATTTTTCCAATCTTAAGTATAGTCTATTTTTCTTTACTTGTCTTAAATGATAAACAAACACTACTTTAAACGAAAATCACATGTATTCGGACAATCAGGCATTTTAGATTTGGTTTTATCGTTTATAACTATTTTATAAACACACACACCATGAATTACACTTATAAAGGCTGTTAATTAATGATTTGAACACATTATTTTTGCTTAAATTGAAATATTAACAGAACCAACTTCGACAGATTAAATATGAACACGACATTTTTAAGTTTCGATACGCTACTTTGTCTTTGAATCATAGAGATGTGACATTTAAAATTAATTGGCGAGAATGGAAACTGAACTTAAAAAAAATAATTATATTATTTAAATTACAAAGCACGACATTTTTTTCAAATTTTATTAGGTTTAAAATAGTAGTGTCGGCTGTATATTTATAGAAAAAATTTAATTGTTTTAAACAACTTATACTGATTATTTATTTTTTTAAAGATGAGTTTATATTAAGGCGAAAAGGAAAATAATTTATTAAAATTAATAATAATAAGGGAGACATATCCGAGTAATAAAATTATTAAAGTAACTTGTATTATTTCTGCCCAATACTTTACGTTCACTGCATAAAAACCATTAAGTTCAGTCGTTATCATTCATTCGTCATTGCCATCTCTATGAATTATCTCTGGTTACCTGTCCGCCATATTTGTTTACTATTTAAGACAAGTAAGAAAAAATAGACTTTATGTATTACCTTCATCGCTGAGTGCGTCCGGTGCGAGAGAAGTATTTTGTAATGGATAGGTGAGTTTTCCATTTCTCAAAGACTGTAGTATATTATATGCGGCCTGAAGTCGAGCTGCCGAACCACATACATTTGCTTCCCCTGTTAAAACAGTAATTTTTGACATCTTATTATATCTTTGTATAGTACAATAATTATAGATTAAAAATTGTTTTGTAATTTTACTTTCAAAAATTGTGCAGATGATACCATAAACCAATTGACATATTTTTCTAAAAAAACTTTTTGTAACTACCTGACATTTATTACTTAAAATTTTAATTTTAAAATATCATTGAAATCAGTCATTTAAATAATCGGGGCCTATAATACATAGGGGGCCATTCATTTATTACGTAAGACAATTTAGGGCGGGAGGGGGGTTTCTACCATGTCTTATATTTTCTTACAAGGGGGTGGGTGGAGTCTCGATAGTTCTTACGTAAGATCAAAAAAAGCGGAAAGTTAAAAATATACTTTGAAAAAGCGCGGTCAACCGAGCGAAAGGTACTGTACCTTTAAAATTACAAATAAACAGTTCAAAAAATTGTTACTTTGAAAAATAAACATTAAAATAAACCAAACCAAAAGTGTATTCATTTTTTCTTTTAGACTCTTACGTAATAAATATTAAACAGGAGGGAGGGGGTCAGACTATTCTTATTTTTTCTTATAATCTATAGGGGAGGGGGTCAAAAACTAGCGAAAATAGTCTTACGTAATAAATTGTATGCTTAAATCTTTAAAACTACGCAACGGATTTTGATGCGGGTTTTTTTTAATAGATAGAGTGTTTCATGAGGAAGGTTTATATGCATAACAAGCGGATCCCGCGGCTTTGCCTGCGCTAAATCTAGGGAAGAGCCCGAGCGAAGCAAGGACGAGTCGCTAATATCTTATAAATGCGTAATACTTACGTATAGTTAGAGTATGTCCGAAGAGCACGTTTTCCGCACTTTTAAAGTATGCCCTTTTCAAAAGCGAATGTGTAACTAACTGCATTTTGGCTCTAGCGCAGACTCTTGGACTATCTTCCTCTGAGGAACAAATGCCTGCTTGTAAGGAGTCAATGTTGGCTGACACGTGGAGTCGGGCTGCTTGCCATAGCACGCCAGAGTCTTCTAGTATTTGACATGCGGCTGAGCATACCCTGTAGGAATTGTTAGATATATCAAGAATTATTATTATACTTTGTCCATTTTGTTAATGGTTTTTTGACAGCTCACGCCCACGAAGTATCGTATTTAATGGTTAGCCATTAAAGTTAAAATGTCATACTCATTAATATTGTACTTCATGGACGGGCACCTCCCCCTTATTGCTGTGCCACACATAACGATTACTACGATTGTGCCACAGATTAGAAATAATCGATAGAAATCAATGCTAATATGTAAATAAGGTGTAATATGTTATTTAATAAGGAAGGCAAAAAAATTTTAGATTTAAACCAATAAATTAAAATATTAAAGTTAATAGTAAAGTTTTACTTTCTTCCTAGTATAAGGCATACAAATAAAACAACTAAAATAGTTTAATTCCTTTTATTATTTAGTCTTCAGTTATATTAATTATTAACTCTTGTGTGCATAAATTATCAAAATATGCAATGTCACGGCCCGAATCACATTATGATTCTCTTAGTTCTCTCCACCACACTTGATTTTTACGATAATAATATTTATTTTCATATTAATAAATATAAAAATAAATATTATTGTATACTTAAAAAAAAAGAGAAATCGATTATTACGTCCTTTTGTCATCACTATAGCTTGTCAGTCGGCGAGCTGTCAAAAAACCATTAACAAAATGGACAAACTATAGTAGAAAGACTCGTTGACAAAACAATGCTATAGTTTACATACTATGACAACACGTTTGGCTTAGTTGGTAGTGACCCTACTTTCTGCGCCAGCGGTCGCTGGTTCGAGTCCCGCTGGGGATTCATTTCTTGAGCACGAATGTGCTCCAGTCATGGGTGTTTATATTTATAATATGTATGTATTTAAATTTATATATGTAGTATATCAACTATCTGGTATCCGTAACACAAGCTTCCTTCGTAGCTTACCACGGAACTAGATGGCGCTGGTGTAATAATATCCCAACATATTTATTATTATTAAATTATACTAATTAATACGGGCAGAGTAGACGTTTATAGAAAATAATCAGGGTTCTTTATGTAATATAATAAACTTCTAACTGTAATATTTTTTGGAATTTCTTTTTGAGATAGTCATTATTATAAATACATAGGCCGAATATATAATTTTAGAAATTCAGTCTGTCAGTCTGTCTGTCTGTGACCTCATCACGAGAAAACTACTGGACAGATTTTAATGAAAGGTATGATGATGATATATAGCATACTTTTCACTACAGAAAAACTAATTGCTGAGAAATCTATAAGTGTAGATAAACTCTAATCTATACTAATATTATAAAGCTGAAGAGTTTGTTTGTTTGGTTAAACGCGCTTATCTCAGGGACGACCGGTTCGAATTGAAAATTCTTTATGTGTTGAATAATCTATTTATAGAGGAAGGCTATAGGCTATATTACATCACGCTACGACCAATAGGGGCGGAGCATCAATGAAAAATGTTGCAAAAGCGGGAGGTTCGGTTTCCAGCCTTTAGAACGCGCGCGAAGCCGCGGGAAAGGCTAGTTTTATATAAAATAAAATGAATATTACCTGTGTGGGTATAGCGGCGAAGTAATAGATATGGTTGCATGAAGCAACTGTAGGTCCAGTACTAAGGGAGACTTGGTATTGCGGTCATTAGTATGATTTGAAGGTATGACTCTTATTCTGAGTCCATTTATGTCTATATTTATGTGGCGCAGAGGTAGGTTTTCTGAGAGCGCGTCACATTCTTCCACGGTTAAGGTACGCTTTGGAATTTCTAAAAAAAATCGTCACGCACTTAAATAAATTAACTAAATAATAGTGTTATTTAGAATGTTTGTGAATTATACATTTTTTTCCAAGTAAGTGCACTCTTTAAAATTGCAACATTCATACTAAGTTTAACTTTAAGGCTTATTCTTAAAAAAAAACTTATATAAATGTATTATTATAAAATATATATTATTATAGAAAATATCAAATATTTATTATATAACCACTATAAAATTATAAAATTGGAAAAATACACTAACAATTATTTTAACTTTTAAGGTAATATCTTTTTATTAATAAGAAAAAAAAACACAATTGTACCTGGTTCTTCAACGGCGGGAATTTCTCTAAGAGCGTGGCTAAATACATTAATCCGATGCAAAAGGCCTGTCGATATGTCGACTGCTATAGGTCGAAGACACACCTTCACGCTGCTGTTTTCTAGCCAATCACTAAAAATAACATTTTAAAATATTACAATATACTTCTGAAAAAAAAAGTGCGTGTGTACAAAGTACACATGTCAGAAGTAAAACTTGAATTTAAATTAAGACTAACTCTTCCCTGTCTCTGAGCGCCTGGTACTATGAACTTATTTTTTCGTTTCATCGAGTTTGAAATCACTACGATTCTAAAGAAGTTTCACTTCAAAATTCTACACACTAGATTTGGCTTTTGTATCAATAAAAATGACTAAGATGATGGTTATCCGGACTATGTAAGACTGGTTATCCGGGTAACAGAAGATATAGGATACTTTTTACTACTGGAAGATATCTCATTTCTGGTCTTTAGAAGCGGAGTCGCGAGAAATGCTAGTAATAAATAAAAAGAAAGTGCTTCCAAATAAGAAAAAAAAACTAATTTTTACCTATACTCATAGTCTCTAGGTGGATTATCATATGGATTAGTCAAAGCGTCTGAAGGTGACCTATCATGATTGTACTCGAAATATAGAACTGGCGCCATCTTTTGCCAAAATTCGTCAACATCCTCTTTCGCCTGTGCATGTTGTCCACTTGTATCCACTTTCAACTTTTCGATTGTCTCTGAGGTCTATAAAACGTTAAAATAATATAATTTATATTTTTAGGAAACAAAACGAAATTTAATACACAGTTCAAATATAATATGAATATTGTTAATATCTATACTAATATTATAAAGAAGTAAAGTTTGTTTATTTTTTAAATTGTAAGGGGGTCTCGGGATCTACTGAACCGATTTTAAAAATTCTTTCACCAATAGAAAGCCATTATTGCTGAGTGTCATAGGTTATATAAAAAACCGAAAAATAAAAAGGCTTTTACGTGGTAGTCCGTTTTGCAAAGTGAATCGGAGAAAAAACGGTCGAATGAAAGCGTTTCTTACAAACGCTGCCTTAACTATGAAAGATATATTTTTGAGTTCTAGAGAAAAGATGTGGAGCTTGAAAATGCCTACAAACAATTAAATTACCTATTTAAACACTCTGTACTAAAAAAGGATTATTAACATTATGCCCAACGAAGTGGGCACGGGTCAGCTAGTAATAATATGTGATCGTAGGTGTAACACTTGATTTTTTGTTGAATAATAAATCACACATTAATATTTATATAACCATAAAGTTCGTAAGTTATGCCATGTATAATCTTTAAATATAGCATATTTGACATAAACGACGTTTAAATATTGATCTCATACAATCTCAGTCATCATTCTTGATTCATTCTCGACAAAGTTACACTCACCCCCTCAGTCGGTCCCTGAAACTCCTCATCGATAGCCACAGCTGTCTCTACTTCTTCATCTATTAGTTCTTCTTCTACCCAGCTCCAGGGTTCTTCGTTCTCGCTCTCTATTTTCTTCAAAAATATAGTTGGTTTGTCTAAGTGCTGTAACAAAAGAGGTTTTTATGTTAGCATGCTAATGAAAATCACATATAGTCTATTTTTTCTTACTTGTCCTAAATGGTAAACAAACACTGCCTTGAACGAAAATCACTTATTTTCGGAAAATCCCGCATTTTAGACTTGGTTTCATCGTTTTTAACTATTTTAGAAACACACACACTATGAATTACACTTATAAAAGCTGTTTATTTATGATTTGAACACATTATTTTTGCTAAAATTGAAATTTTAACAGAACTAAATTCTATAGATAAAATATGAACAAAACATTTTGACGTTTCGATACGCTACTTTGTCTTTGAATCATAGAGATGTAACATGTAAAATTATTTGGCGAGAATGGAAACTGAACTTTTAAAAAAATAACAATATTTGTAAATTATAAAGTACGACATTTTTCTTCAAATTTTATTAGGTTTTAAAATAGGAGTGTCATCTGTAGAATATAGAAGATTTTTAATTGCTTTTAACCAACTTATACTGATTATTTATTTGTTATTGTAATAATTATTATTTCTTATCTTATTGCACTTTGTAATAAAATGGAGTGAGGGACTTCGCTCTCGGAGATCTTTCGATCGCTTATTTGCTTTTTTAGTTTAAAGTTTTAAAAATGACTTTATATTAAGACAAAAAGGAAAATAAAATTATTAAAATTATTATTAGTAAGGAGGTCATATCCGAGTAATAAAATTATCAAATTAACTTGTCGTATTATTTCTACACAATACTTTACGTTCACTGCATAAAAACCATTAAGTTCAGTCGTTGTCATTCATTCGTCATTCTACGAATCAATGGATACTGAAAAAACTCACAACACTAGCGTCGAGCACTCCGCACGCACACTTGCCGTGCGCCGAGAGTGTTATCAGGCGGGTACCGAACTTCACTCGCAAGAGTGTGGGCGAGCACATGAAGCTCTTTATAACCGCATCGGTCGCTATCAGCTCCAGTACACTGCGTGCACGCTTGCGATTTGCTGCATCTAATTCCATTATCTGAAAACATTATTATGTTATCTATGTTATTTAGAAATAGTTGAATTTTGTCAAAATAACATATTTCTATTTAATACTTTCGTAGGTTTACGCGAATACTTGACATTATAAAATGAAACATCTTTTCGGATTTTGTCGCGGATTTATTATGATTTTTGGTTTCCAAATTCGAATGCTTTACAGCAATCATGATCACGGGAGAGACTAAGGTATTAGACGTCTCAGGGGGTTATATACTTGTTACAGACAGTGCCTACCCACAATTTACAAAAAATTTCAAGATGGCACCATCATCAATATGATGAGTATATTAAATATACGAGCAGTTGGTGGTGTATGTCTCATTTTAAATATAAATGCATTTCGAAAAGTCACCGCGAGTCAGTGACATTTCTAACTCTGTCTAACTCGTGGGTGTGACCTTCGCGCCATCTCCCTCTCTCAACGAGCTTAGACGGGGCTATTTAGTATAAATATAAACGAGATAAAATTAAAAATTAGTTTGCCAAAGAAGTTTTACTTCTGACATGTGTACTTTGTACACACGCAATTTTAATTTTTTTATTTAAAACAATTTCTTAATTAAAAACTTGTGCGGTGGTATTTTGAACTGAGGAACCAATAGCACTCCGGCACGCATGCTGCAGGTACTCCCCCGCCCCGCGCCCCCTCTTACCAAATTGACCAATAAATCACCTCTGCGCAGCTTTACAGCCAGCGTTCTTTTTACATGACGCGAATTATATATTTTGATTTAGTTTGTTGCTTATAAGAAGACAGTAGAATATTTAAAATACAGATAAATTTTAACAACCTATGAAAGTATTCGACCGTATTCGAGACAGCAAAATCATTTTCACACACGTTACACATTTTTAGATCAAACACTAATACATACATAAGTCATACACACAAACATACATACATACATACATACATACATTATATTACATCTAACCTTTAAAACCAAGGAGACATGATCAAAATGCGCTGTGAAGGTGACAGGCACAGGAGTAGCCGACGCTGGGGTCTCTCCTACCCCCTCACTGTCAAACTTGGGCAACCACGAAAACGCCCACTCCGACCAACTCTCTGTTCGAGCTGGTTCAGCAGAGTTAGATGTTTTGGTATCTAAACAGTTCATTATATGTAATTGTAACTTTAAACAAAAAAAAAACAAATAGTCAACTGTAGCATTAACTAGAAAACAGCTATTTTTTTATTAAATAAACCAATCTTGAAAACTATGAGTAAATTATTGAATAAAAATATTATATAAAATGCGTATTAAGAATTTTATTCCATTCTTTTGATTGGTTAAAATAAGACAAACATAATATATTATTTACATAATATGTATATTATGTTTGTTACCTACTATAATTCAGTTTAATATTGAGACAATGTTCATAAAACTTTGAAATGTTTATTTGTAATTTTAAAGGTACTGTGTACTGTGTGAATTGATAAGGTAATTTTAAAGGTAGGTTTTTTTTTATCTTACGTAAGAACTATCTAGACTCCCTCCTACCCCCTTGTAAGAAAACATATGACATGGTCGACACCCCCTAAATGGTCTTACGTATGAATAGCCCCATACCAGATTTAATAAAATCCAAAAGTATTAAAACACTCACTCATAGGCGGAAGTTGTACATTCGACGGTTTGGCGCCGGGCGGAGGTGGCTTCTCTTCCGCTTGAGTCCTCTCTCTCAACATACGCATCAACAGCATCAGCTGTTCATTGTTCACGCTCCACGCCAGCCGTCTCGAAGTCAGTTGGACACTGAGGCTTCTAGCACGACGGGTGTGCGCTGATATTAAGGTGGTTAACACTCTGTAATAAAATTAATAACACGATATTAAATAAATGGGAATGATCCTACAATGAACACACAAACGTACATTGCGAATTCAATAAAAGCTTGTGTAAGGGATTAGAATTTCGATCAAGGAAATTAAAACTTACCTAGAAGTATAAATCATTAGTTGACATATTATAAAAAGGTGACATAATTGTTACTTATAACCCGTTCGCGCTAAGTTTGTCGCAGGCAATATGACGGTACATCACTTCTTAAAGTTTTTCCTTTACTTATAGCTTAAACACAGCGAAAAATCTAATAAATGTCAAAAAGCAAAGAATATGCAGGAACAATAACCACTAGTGGGCGATGCAGCAGTGCGGTAGGCTGTACAGCGAAGGGACGCGCAATTTAGCGCGAATGGGTTGTAGGTATTCAAATAACTAGTTAAGTTTACTGTTCATGCTCATTATATTCAGTTTTCACCCACATTAACATATAATTTATAGTGGTTAGATAAAATAGTCACCTTAGGTCCAATTGACAACGATACAAGAGTGGTTCATTGTAGAATCTGATCTTGCCATCGGAATCACTCTTGTCAAGGCATAACGTGAGATCATCCAGACGGACCAGCCGCCTAATTGCTGGGTGGTTTTGGTCAATATCTAAAGAAAAAGATGTTTCTAATATTATATTATAAGTATAATATATAGATTTACTATATCTAATAATTTATGGTTGATATAAGAAATAAGTTTATGTGTACACTATTATCTCACACTTTGATTTATATTTGTTAATAATTGATACTGATTGATGACTAGCAAGCTTCGCGCGCGTTCATTTTTTTTATATAGCTACTAAACTTCATTCGATCACTCGCAACCCGTTATCTGTAGATTGCCTGAAAATTCTCTAAAATTACTCGAGCTATTTTAGAAACCATCGTCAGCTATTTCATATATGTGCACGCCGCTCTCCCTGTCCCCATTTCCCGCTATGTTGCGCTTTATTTTTCTATAAAATAGCCTATATTAATCATTGATAATGTAGCATTCAAATGGTGAAAGAGTTTTGAAAATCGGTCCAGTACTTTTAGAGCCAATTCGTTTCAAACATACTTACATACGAAACTTTACTCTTTATAATATTAGTATTGAAGTATAGGCAATAGGCAGCAATTAATTACGTAGTTAATTAGTTATTAATTATAATGTTATATAGAAGTAAATATTATTTTTAAGTTTTTGTTTTTGTTTACAGGAAGATACCTACTTTGTTAGCTTTTTAATAACTTTTACTTACCTACTAATACTACTATACCTACTAATGTCAGTCTATTATTTTATTCTATAAGTTTCTTTTTTTTATTTATGTTGTCATGTCATAAGAATGCAGTGTTGCTTTTAATTAGGGCATCATTTAGTCTAGTATTTTTTTATCTTTTTTGTTGTATATCACCTACTTTTGTATGAATGTATGCTCTGTTAGCAACCTATGTAATAAATAAAATAATAAATAAAATAAAATAGGTCTACATTTTTCACTTACCAGCAAAAGCAGGTTCCCAATTAGGAGCAGCACTGTCAATGGACAGATGCTTCACATTCAATGACAAGACAATATCATCATGGACATACTTCACTATCAAGGAGTGTACACGAATAGTTATATTGCTCACTATTTTCCGAACAAGTGCTTGCATGTAACCTGGTGGTGCTTCTACCACTTGAGCTCTAGAGATACAAAAATATGATAACGATAGTGTTTATTTGGATATTAAAAAGTTAACTAAAACTATAGAAACAATTGTTTAACAAATAATTGTAATTAAAGATACATGAAATCCATTTAAAAAGAGAGATAAAAATTAAAAACATTATTTGAGCTCCAAATATCAATTAGATCTTATTATGATGTTAAAAATACAATTATCATACATAATAAATTAAATTAAGAGGTTATAAATGAAACTATCTTTTCGGATTTTGTCGCGGATTTATTATGATTTTTGGTTCCCGACGTTTAGAATGCTTTACAGCAATCATGGTGATGGGAGAGACTGACTCTCAAAGATAGTTTCATTTATAATATCAAATATTAAGAGTAATAATTTTAATTATATTAATATTAATTAATATAATATCAAATATTAAGAGTATAAAGTATTAAATTAAGAGTTTTACCCATGAGCTTCTTGCTGTGGATTATCATCCGGAGGTGGGTTTAAACTTAAAATGCACTCTGAAAATAACACAATATATAAAAATAACTATGCTTTAATTACAATAACCATAATTATTGTTCTATATAATATTAAAAATGACAATAAAGTATTTTTTTTAATAATTTTCAATTGTCTTTGATGAGCAAAAGGCATTTAAAAGTTAATTATAGTCAAGGTATAAAAAAGATTTTATAAACATTGACCATAATTTCCTAAATTTAATAACACTACCCACCTATTGTATTAATAGTGACAACAATAGGTTCAGACATAATTTTAGTCCATGGGACCTGTATAAGCAATTCATGTATTCTTCCTGACACCAAAGTAAAAGGTAAATCCATTTCTTGTTGTAGAACATCTGCCTTGAGCACAAGGTTGTGTAGAGTAACACCCCCTCTCCATAATGACACCTGTAATAAAGATAGTTTGAGAGACAGCAAAGTAATTAAGATAATTGCAAAATGCATCAAAGTGTGTAATTTTTAGTTTGTATATGTGTGTATTTTTAGACAAATTCAAGGGTATCAGAGAGAACAGCTGGGCTTAATATGAATCTGCCAGGCTACAACAACAAATGATCAATTAATTTAAGCATATGCTCCAACTGAACAACAAGATGAAAAAGTTAAAGATCTTTTCTATGACTATAATGTCATTAGTCACAAGAGACAAATATGAACATATTGGTTGTGGAAAAATAACTGAAAACTCCATCAAAATCAGACTCGTAGTTTTGAAGGAAAATGGAAACATTGATTTGCACAAACAATGTTTGCTGCTGCGCCCCCTGGCGACTTTTAACCGTAAGTTCTATCTAAGAACATGCACCAATCAAACCCAAACCCATTACTGAAAACTGCATCAAAATCGAAGTAAAAGTTTTGGAGAAAAATAACAACATGAATTTGCACAAACAAACAAACATCCTCTCAACCCAAATGCATATACCGCCTCCATTCCGCCTTGGGTAAAAAACAATAATATAAAAAAAATAGAACCAAAAAAGGACAAACATACTTAACTGCCATATAAAAACCACCTAGACAATATACCAGTTTTTCTACAACCAGAGATAGAAAAAGCTATACATAGCCTAAGTAATGAAAAGGTACCAAGGCCAGATGAGATTACAAATGAGGTGATCAAATCCTCAATTACTGTACCGGAAAGCCTAAGTAAACCACAGAAATATACAACTCTACTTAAAGCTATCTCCCTATTCCATAGTGTCCTTAAACACCTAATAGAAAATGCCAAGAATACAGCAAAGTCTTGTATATTGTGATATTAATAGACAGTGAAGTGTCTATATAGATTCTATAAAACATGACTCACTTTGGAAGGCTCTAATCCAACAAGGACTATCAAAAAAAATATAATATGTATAATTAAAAATATATTAATTGAATCAACAGTGTGAGGCACTTTTCTCTGCAATCTTTGAAAGTGTATTCTGAGAACTAGAGTAGGACAAGTAAATAAATATAACAATGGTAGGTAATTAAATAGTCTTGTTTACTGAAAATGCTTATTCATTATAATATATTAAGCTACAAAAATTGACTGAGACAAGCAGAGTAGTTGGTCTTACTATAAATCAAAAATTTGCATAATGGCAAAAAGGGAAGAAATAGCAATAAAAGTAGACAATACAGATATATTAGAGATTAGGGTAATAAATATCATTCAGGAATCAAACTAACTAAGAAATAGAAAGAGAGTGGCTTATGCTTGGAAAACATATTGATTACTTAGAGGTATTAAAAGTAAACACTTTCCTATGACAGCAAAGAAAAAAGTGTTTGTCGTCTGCCGTGCCTCACATTTGGTTGACATATTATGAGACATATTATGACGAGAGTAAAATCTACAAAAATTATAAAACAATGTAAAAAGGCAGCCAAGCAAGAAAGTGTACGGATGATATTAAGACTGTTGAAGGGATATTCTGGTCAAGGAATGCTAAAAATAGGAATGAATGGAAATTGCTGGAAGAGCTGAATAAATAGAAAAAATAGAAATAAATTTAAGTTAAAATAGAATAGACATTCAGAAAAAATATGTTGTTTAGTATCAGCAATAAAGCCTTAATAATATATACATGTAAGATCATATTTTGCTACACTTACTTGTGCATCAGCAGGTCTAAAGTCTCGAACATACTTGTCAACATAACTCAGGAGTATTGGTGTTACATATGACTCAATTTTAAACATTGTAGAAATCAACCAAAGTCAACTCTAACAGATTTCACATTTAACTGTAAAATTATAATATTCTTACTCTACAGTGCTTCATAGTAACGCATATTGATTTTAGAATAAAATACATAAGCAATGCCCCCTATCAGTTCAGTAGCATTTTAATATAAGTTAAATACTTTGTACTATTCATCAGCATGGAAATGTTAAATTTGAATAGATTTAGATCAATAATATATTATTATGGTTGCAGAGGCTGTTTTTATAAATTTACAATATTGAAATCCGGCTATAAGAAATTGTTTCATCTAAATAACAGATGAGAGTATATTTTTCTAATCCTGAATTAAGATCCGGAGACTATTATTTTTAATTCGTTTACATCAATTCATACCCATTTTTCTTGAACAAATGATATATTGTGCCATAATTCACATCATATATCAGTTCAATGCAAAATTTTCTTTATAATGGCTTCCAGGAGTGCCGGCTGCGCAAAATAATTGATTTCGCCAATGTCGCGTAGGCGGTAGGATGGAGAAGACAATTATGTACGTATAAACTATAAACATTAAACAAGTATATTATAATTGATTTTATGTCCAAAATCCAAATAGTAAATACCAGTGTCTCCATATGTAAATTGAGAATTACCGTGTTGCAAGGGTTAAAAAACGGTGTTTCTAGATAAAATTACGGTAGATTAGCTAAAACAGTACGGTGTAAATTACCGTGTAATTTTTCAAAGAAAAAAAAACTCCATTAAAAACCCAATTAAGTCCAAACATATTTGCTTTTAAATTTTATGAAAAATAATTATTATAAAAATAAAAAAATGCAAAATTAAACTTATTATTATTCTGAATCTGACTCTCCTAACATCACAATATCTTTTTCGTAAATAGATTTATTCAATTTAGTCAACATATCGTTGGTAGGCCTAAAATCAACACAGTTTTTGCTATTTCTTTTGATTGATTGCTGGGTGAAAATATTTCCTTTTATTGTTTTAGTTAAAAGTTTGTTTCTTTTTTTCGTTTTGATATCATTGACTTGACTGAAAATGCGCTCGCACTCTGCATTTGAATGCGGCAGCGAAAGCACCACAGATTAAGGAGACTCATTCAGCATGAATTTTGGAAGTCCTTTATATTTATTATTTGCCATTACGAAATATTAATGTTATGTAGACTGATATTTGTTTTACGCAGTGTGTGATGAAAATATAAGTATTTGTAACGTAATTTATAAATTATAATAGTTAGTGTAATATTACGGTGAAATATGACACGGTAATACCATATTACCTTGACGGTAGATTAAGTCTAAATTACGGTGCATCTACGGTAATTACCGTGTATATGGAGACACTGGTAAATACCGACTTTATTTTTTTATCAAAAGTGACATTTGAATTTTGACATATTCCCAAAGTATTCGTATATCTATGATTTGTATAACATTTCAATTTTATCATCTTGCAAGGAAGAATAAAATATTAAATAAAAATTTCAATGTAATATTTTGATTCAACACGATGGTTTTTAAAATTTGGGGTTTTTTTGTGATTAAAAAATGAATGTTTAAATTATGAAATCTACATTTAACAGCAGCCCTCTAGACAAATGGCAAACGCTCCGTGTCGATTCTATTTCGATAAACGCTAACGCCTTGCCGTACGCTAACAGTAGAATTCGTTTGTCAAAAGTGACACTTCTGTATGGGGAATTATAATTCGCGTCATGTAAAAAGAACGCTGGCTGTCAAGTTGCGCAGAGACGATTTATCGGCCAATTTGGTGGTAAGACGCGGGGTGTGGGACGTAGAGGCACGCGCCGCATGCTTTCCGGCTCGGTATTGGTCCGTCAGTTCAAAATACCATCGCGCACGCAAAAGTTATTAATTACTAAATGATTTTATACAATAAATAAAATTGAGAAAAAATATTTTTGAACTATTTATAAAGAGAGAGTCCGATAATAATGCTGTTAATAATTTTAAAACATATATTAAACGAATTAATTAAGTTTTTTGTAAGTACATTAAACATTCTACACTGAATCAAACATATTTTATTAATTAATAGAATTCCATTTAATACATTCTATCTAATGTATTTTTCAATGTACCTGCCAATAACCAATATACATCGCGAGCGAAAGGCCAGTTTAAAAATAAAAGAAGAGGCTTAGTAATTACGTGTGCGAATGTACCCATGCGCAAACACACCCCCCACCACTTTCTTCCAGCGTTCTTTTTACGTGACGCGAACTGTATGTACTAATCTGACGTTTCGTTACATTTGGCTACCAATTACAAATTCGATACGTTGAATATAATCACTAGTCGTAAGCTTATGTCAATCCCGTACATTGATTATTCTATTCTACTAGCGTTTATGCCACTTGTCTAGAGGGGCAGATCTTGCAACAACTGGTAGTGGCCGTACCGCGTACGCCAGCTAATGCCAAATAGTTGCGCTGGTTTTGAAATTACGGCCGCCAGAGGCATGACGATAGATGGTTGTGCGGGGCAACGAAGACTGAAAAGCATGTTGTCAATTTTCACAGGTTATGAACGATAAACGTCTTGGAAGAATAAAAGCATGGAAGCCAGGCTAAAATAAACACCGAGTTATCTATAGTTTACTCATTTAGTTCAATTAGCATGTCATAAGGTGTGAGTGAAACAAAACATGGCTGTTTGTTTTTATTATTTTGGAACGTGTCACAAGGCAAAAATAAATGGTCCCCTTTGGCCATCTTATAATGCTAACAAATACAAAAGTTTTACCCAAGACGTTAAAAACTTTAAGCCGGCTATCAACTTAATTTTTCAGTATTAAGTCTTGTTGATACATGTCTAGTGATGTAAAAATGATTGTTGATAATAATTTCAATACTGTTGCAGATTTCCTAACGATGATGAAATGGATTCAGTGTATCAATAGGTTCTGTTAACTGTTACATATAGATTATTATAGATGTAGTAGTAGTAGTAGTATGTATGTAGTATAGATGTAATCAAATATTTCGCAAAAAAAACTTGGAGTTTTATGATTAAAAAAACCTAACTTATAAGCTAACTTTTTTCAATATACTTAATTAAATAATATCATACCCGCTACCTAACTCCGTGTCTTTCAGAAATCCTTCGTTTTTTTTTGCAAAAAAAATGGTTTGTCAATCTTCCTACGACATAATACAACTCATATGATGTACAGCCAGGTATTTTAATTTTAAATAAAATTAAATATATGTTTCTCATCGACATGGACACAACAATGTCGATAATAAACTCATCACTATCAAAAAATTAACTTGTGACAACCTGCATGACAACGAAACAGATCGGCATTATACCTATGTCTCTTTCCTGCGCACTATTACCATCGTAAGAAAAAAAAGATAAACATATGCATTTCATTTCTTATTTTAGCCCGGCTTCTATGAGTATCCTTATTCTGAGTTTCATACAAAGAATATTTTGCCGTGCAGTGCCGCGCCCGCGTCGCTCCGCTGCAGTGCAGTTACGCCTAGTGCGCGCGGACCTTTACAGGTACATATAAATAAAATTTAAATGTCTGTTATTAATTTCAACAGCTTTTCAGTAAATGCATATGAATGTATATACGGTACTAACATCAATCAAAAAATGAATTTTAAATTTTTTTGTCTGTTTGTCTGTCTGTTTGTTCCGGCTAACGCTGAAGCGGCTGGAACGATTTTGACGGGACTTTTACTCGCACATAGCTAATGTTATGAGGATTCTACTTTTAAAAGACATTTTATTTACTTTAATTATGGAATAGATTTTAATTGCTTCAAAATTTAAAGGCAGGGATCACCTAGGAACGAAGCGAGGGTGAGTCGTTAGTCTCAAAATAAAATTATGTTGTAATATTTTAGAATGCAGATTTAATAATAAAACAGTTTCCAGAATTAGACTTCGCTTGCTTTTATCATACACTGGGTGAGAAGCCCTATAGGTTTTCCATTGTGATTACGATCTCTAGTGATAGTCAAAATATGCGATGTAATCGACCGTGTCTTTTGCTTTCGTTTAATTAGGTAGAAGTTTGATTGTTTTTCATATCCTAGGAATAGCAGACCCTAGTATTTGATAATAACTTCAACCCAATACCTCCGTGAAGATTTGTCTTGTAACTTGTAAGACAGACATACGGACGGGCAACGAAATGATTTCCTTTATTTGTCTTAAGATACGGAACTCTAAAAAGTAATTAAGTTTAATACAATCTAATAGAATATATGTTGGGACATTATTACACACAGCGCCATCTAGTTCCGTGGTAAGCTACGAAGCTTGTGTTACGGATACCAGATAGTTGATACACTACATATTATATAAGTTTAAAAACATACATATTAAAAATATATACATACATACATACATATTATAGAATACATACATTGTAATTAATTATCACCATCATGCATTTCTAACGTACAAGAGCTCTCGTGTACCGACACATTTAAATATAGATATATCAAAATTTGTATAGTATAACTTCCGTTCAAGGGTCAAAATTATTGTATAATATTTAATTCATATCTCTCAGCTGTCCTTAAATATTACGTAATACGTAACATTTACAAAAAATATGGCTAAATACAATATAAATATTTTGGCTAGCAATGCAAGAAATTATATGGTATAAAGAAATAATAAAATTACTATTTGTAATATTTAAGTCTTCCGTTTAATCTTTGTATTATCATAAGCAGTTAATTATTTTAATAATCTGTTGTACAAATTGTTATTTGTAGAGGTGGGCGAAACTGCTTCTTTTCGGCTATTTTAAGGGTGCTCGTTATTCTAGATAGCTGCTAAAAATAACTTGCTATTTATAAAAATAGCATGCTATTTATAATAACCAAATCGCCTATTATTTATAAGCAGAGGCAAGCGCTATAGCTATTTTTTAAATTTATTTTTATTACATATAATATGACCACAACAAAGAGAATATAATCACTATGGTATGGACCCATAGACAACTGCCGTACTTGACACTTCGTGATAGCCGTATAATATTTTTGTCGTGCGCTAAATTATGCTCTAAGCCAATTGTATTTAAAACTATATTGAAATGAAATAAATACCTTATTTTTTCTTAATATATTAATTGTGCGCCAAATTATGCTCTAAGGCAATTGAATTTAAAACTATATTTGATATATTTTTGTTTGAATATCTCTTAGCTGTATAATAGTTTAGTCACTTGCGCCAAATTATGCTCTAAGACAACTGCATATGAACTATATTGAGATAGTAATGAAATGAAGTACGGATTACTTGCTTCATGTTTGTTTTTGTATGACGTATTATTTAAATATTAATTAATAATTATTATTGATACGCGATTATCGTTGCGTGTCGATTTGTTTGCAAATAATTCGTGTTGGTTGTGTTTATTGTTATTAACTGTAAATAAAAGTTAGTTTTAGGTGAGTGTAAATAAAATGTGAAACCTTAATAACAACGAAAAGGTTCATAATTGAAGAAATATGTATTGTAACTTAATTGGTAAGGATAGCCTAATCGCAATCGAAAAAGCTGTGAACCGGAATTAACATTGTGGAATGTGAATGATAGATCAAAAAATATCTGCATCAGAACAACCCCGCTCCACTTATACTAAAGTTTTAGAAGAAGTCGAAATGTACATGAAACAAGTAGTGATAAGCAGAGAAAGTTGCCCTCTTGAGTGGTGGCGTGGCCACAAGACTATTTACCCCTCTTTATTTTTAATATTTCCCAAATATTTTAATATTATTGTCACTTCAGTGCCCTGTGAGCGTGCTTTTTCGAAGGCGAAATAATTAATATAATAATAACGCAAATAATTAACGACCGAGGCGACGTACAAGGCTCACGTCGAGTAAAGTGGCACAATTAATGTTCGTACATGGAAACAAAAACTTTTAATAATCATAAAATGTATTATTCTCTATTTAAAAAACTAAAAAAAGATTATATATATTATTATAAATAGTTCTACGGCTAAATAAAATCAGTGTAAATATCAGTATAAAATCAATGAACTTTTAAGTACGCCTGACTATATATTTCCTATGTAGAGTAATTGGTAGTATATAATATATATATTTCTTAAATAATACTTAATTGATATATTATAAATAATAACTTCAGTCAGACAGTCCTGAACCTGTTAAAAGTATGAAGGAAAGTTCAATGGATTTATTTAAAGAATTAATTAGTTTTTTCATTTATCTATATAATATTTTTTTAAATAAATACATTACAAAGTAAATATTGTTGAATTATTTGGTTGGTTCCCTATTGTGAAAAATAATAAACTAGCTTTTTAATGACAACAAGTTTATTTTCTTGCATCTCGAGAGGGGCAGCAATTTTTCTTATATAGAGTCATAGAAAATAAAAATCATACAATGTTAACTTAACTAGGTACAATGTACACTTCTTTATGGATAAATATTTGTTGTCTTTTAACACCTCAACAAATATTTATTTACATTTTACAATACTTACCTAATTACCTAGGTACTATGAAATTCTACAAACTTAAACAAACCCATCTGTGACTGTAGTTACTATTGCAAACTTGACAAAAAACAAAATTGAGACTATTAATAATCTAAACTCACTTAATTACAAACATTACATATTATGTACTCTTATTACTTAACATCCTATTAATCTAACAATTAATCAAAAACAATTTAGCAGAACACAGTGTTAATATGTATTAGTATTTACCTACTTTAACAATTCATCACTAAGTTTTTCAAACATTGTTTTACCCAATGGTTTAGTGAAAATGTCTGCAATGTTTTCAGAAGTATTTATATATTTCAATGATATTAAACCTTTATTCACTTGTTCAACTATGTACTTGTATCTTATATCAATGTTTTAATCTTTTGATATTTTCTGAATTATAGGCTAACTAAATTACAGATTGATTATCTTCATAAATTGTTGTTATTACATTTAATATTAAACTCTGTTAATAGATTTTTCAACCAATTTGCTTCAACAATACATAAACTCAAAGCAATATACTCAGATTCAGTTGACGAAAGACTTACACAAATTTGCTTCTTGCTATACCACAAGATTGTACATCCAAATAATTTAAATATATTATATCCTGATGTAGATTTCCTATCATGCATGTCACCAGCCCAGTCTGCATCAACATATCCTTCTACTAATGCACTACTACAGTTGTAAACTAAGGAAAGTGTATTGTACCTTTGATATATCTTAATATTCTTTTCAGACACTTGTATAACATCTGACTGGCACAATGCTGAAACCTACTCAAGAAACTGACTGCAACACATATATCTGGTCTTGCACCGCAAGCTGCATATAATAAAGAGCCTATCAATTGCCTACATTTTGTTTCTATTTCATTACTTTCAAACTGTTCTCTCTGTAAGATCTGAAAATTAAAATTTTGATCCATGGGGGTTCAAACAGGATTACAATTTAACATTTGGTACTTCTTTAATAATGAAATTAAATATTATTCTTGATTAAGAGATGTTATACCGTCTTTCTGTTTAATTTTTATACCTTAGTATGTTGATGCTAAACCTAGATCTTTCATTTTAAAATTTTGGGTTAATTGAACCTTAAAACTTTGTATTTCCTGTTGATCTGATCCAAAACATAGAATATCATCTACATACAATAAAACATACATAATATTTACCTTCCGCTCTATTAAAATATAGACATGACATTATTTTTAGATCTTGTAAATCCCAGTTTTGTAATGAAATTATAAAACTTCTCATTTCAATATTTTGGAGCTTTCTTTAATCCGCACAGAGATTTGTTAAGCTTACATATCTCTCCTGTATGCAATTTAATGTACACTATTTCTTTTATATTCCCATGTAGAAAAGCACTCACTACATCCATTTGATAAACTGATTGTTTTAACTTATTTGCCAAAGCCATAAAAAACCTAAATGTTCCTAACTTTGCAACACATCTGAAATACCATCTCTTTGTTCAGAGCCATGTGCTACTAACCTAGCCTTATATAATTTCCCCTCATCAGTATCTTTAATTTTGAAAACCGATTTGGTAGATATAATATTTGTTCCTTTTGGTATTTTATTCACCACTGTAAAAGTATTATTGGCATTTAATGTGTCCATTTCCCTATTAATTGCTTCTTTCCATTTATCTTTATCATCTCTTGTCATGGCCTCCTCATATGTTAATGGTTCATTATATGTTACAAAACCTGTTTCATATTGTACAAGCCACTGTGGCATTACCTTCTTCCTGGATGGCCTATTAATTTCTTGTTCTTTCTGGACACTTTCTTCTATTTCATGCTTTAGGCAATGTAAAACTTTAGTAATCTGTAAAACACTTAATATTATGACACATATGTTCTGAAGCACTACTATCTATAATCCATGTATTCCTACTTTGACATGTTTGTGCATTCAGGGCTGGTAACATACTTACATGAAATGCATTACTACTTTTGTCTTTATCATTATAATATGATAGTAGTCTAGAATTTTTAGACTAATGTTTAGACCAACATTCACTATAGAACTATGATTTGACTTTTTACAAAAATTACAAAACTTATTTTTCTTTGAGGTAAATTGACCTTTACCACATTCAAAGTTATAATGACCTTCTAAACCACACTTGAAACACTGACGTCCCTTCTTTACTGCTTTAAATGCCTATGAGGTTGAGCTCGCTCCATTCTTCATCCGCAATTCCTCGACCAATAGCCTAGAAGATAATTCTTCATAGGTCTGCTTTTCTGCCGGAACGGATTCCCAAGCAGAAACAAAGTGTTTATATCATAAAGTAACTTAAATATATATAAGGTTTATATGACGTTGGAAGTGAAGAAATTATTTTAGTGAGCGCCATGCTTGTAGAGATCTTAACACCTAGAGACTCTAATGTAGCTAAAGTCTCCTCGAATCTTCCCAGGAAATTTGCTACAGTATCATTTTCATTGAATTTCAGGTTATAGAACTTTTCGTGAGGGGCAGCAATTTTTCTTATAATAGAGTCATAGTCTTAGCCAGTGTTGCCGTTTTGTATATGGAAATAATGCTAGATTTTTACGATGATAATGCTAAAAAAAAATGCCAACTGCTAAATTGTTTAAATCTTGTATAAATGATACATAAATTATTTTAATTTTAATTTAATTGTAAGTAGTAGGTAAAATCAAAATTGCAGTGCTATATTTAAGTAAATTTATTTAATTCGGTAAATCAAATAATATTTGTAAATCATCCATATCGGCTTCGTCTTGTGCTTGTGATGTGGATGGCCTATCATCAAAATCAATATTCATTGGCATCACAAGCGAACCTAACTTTAACCCCTCTTATTTCATTTAATACATTTAACCCCTCTTATCTCATTTAATACATCATCGGGAACGTTATAGGAATGACAGCATTTTCCTGATTTTTTAAGGCCATATCTGATGTGTAGAATCATAAAATTCAAAAAATGCTAAAATATGCAATATGCTAAGACCAAATTTTTCATGCCAACAGGTTCAAAAACATGCCAAATTTAGCATTAAAAATGCCAAAACGGCAACACTGGTCTTAGCCCTTAGGTCATAGTCATAGATAGTAAAAAAAGTACAATGTTAACTTATCTATGGTACAATGTACACTTCTTTATGGATAAATATAAGGAAATATATAAAGGATAAATTAAGTTATACTTGAGTTCATAGCTATTAATTAATTATTATAGGTGATGTGATCTGTGTTTTAACTTATAGTATAGTATGGTAATCAAAACGCATCTTTCTACGTAGCGAAAATATATAACGTATAAATTATAGCGTTTTATGCTATAATATATAATAGCATATAAAATAATAGATATTTTAAAAATAGCGCTTTTTATAACTCTTTATCAATATATAGCCGTTTCGTCCACCTCTACAGCGATAGCAGGTTATCAACCGATAGCAGTTTCGCGCACCTCTAGTTATTTGTGAATTGTGATTTGTGAGTGTGACAAAGATTGTTTGTGAATAATGCGATAGGAAAGGTCGGTGGGTCAATAAAAATGTATTTGTAGAATTTAGGTGTTCGTCATGGTTTTTGCTCTTTGTGTATTAAAATTGTAAGCTATGGCTTTGTTTACATGCATGTAAGTTCAATTTATTTATGTTCTTTATCGTTACATCATAATATTCTTTTCATTTATTAAACGTTGACAGATGCTTTTGCTTTCAAATCAGTTTTTTCTTTAATAATTTTATGAACTAAATTAAATACAAGTATTTTCATGCGATATTGTAAAATGAACATAATTAGACGCTTTATTACAAAGCTTGAATATAAACGATATATTTAATATAATATGATAGGTTATAGATGTTATGTGTTGTTATCAAGTGTGTGTAAGAGCATTTTAGTGTAATATTTGCTTTTTATAACAGAACTGATATATATTAATAATATATTTTCTGTTCTTTACAGCACAACAAGTTAGATGCCACAGAGCAAATTCCATGCCACCAGTTATATTTGTAACCAAATCATTTTTAGATATAAATATATTTTATTTATATTTGTAGCCAAATTAGCTATATTTTTATACAATGTTTTCTCAATATCTATAAAGCTATGCTGAAATTTACAATCAGTTTTTGCAGATATTCACTACTTGCATGTGAAAATTATAATTCAGTTGTAAAACAGATTACACACTTCAGCTGTAGGAGAAAGACATGTATCACATCCAACAGACCACTGTCACTACTAAGTCCTTTTGTTCCTACGGGTGGGCAGTGGAGGCTGCAAAGCAATATAAAAAGGAGGTCACGGTTAAAAAAGTCTCAGATAAACGTCAACACTACAAAGGCAAACAAGCAAATGAGTGATCCTGTGAAGCCATCCTTAAATCATGTTAGCTATGGAGGTCGATTTGATATGTGAGTAATTGTTTATTTGTTATTTGAGAATCTTTCATTATTATAAAACATTCTTTTTAATATTTATTAACTTTTTTGTAGAATAAAATTTATAAGGCTTTGCTGTAAAATGTAGTTATAATTTTAATATATTTAATTGTCTTATAATTTTTCATAATAATATGATAAAATTTATAAAACAGTTAAAATCAGACTCTAGTACTAATTAAATATAAGATCAATCATTTGTCTATCATGAGTTGTTATTATAATTATATATTAATGACATTGCTGTTTTATGTAGTTTAGTTTGCTTTTGTTATAAAATATTTTCTCATTATGAGGAAATATTCTCTGTTATCATTGATTATTGTCATTATTATCTTTGTAATATATCATGTTTAGTTGATGTAGGCATATATCTGTCGCCATGGTGCCTCAATTTTTGCTAGCTAAATTATACAACCTATAAGTAATTTTACATCAACAATATTATTTATAAATGATTTAAAATATTTTCTAAATATAAATTAATTTATATATGTAAATTCTTTAAAATTATAGTGCAGAAGAAAATAACACTACTGATCAATGGAGAAAACAAACTGAGAATAATAAGAAAAAACATCAAGATATTCCACCAGATTTTCGGATATGGGAGACAGTTGGAAAAAATAATATTTCAGATAAAGGTTAGATTTAAGAACTTTTTATTATTAACAGTTTACACTTATTAATAGTTAAAAGTTAATTTAATATTATTTGGTATAATGATAAAATTAGATTATATTTATTCATACATATTATATAGGTATATTAGAAATTTTTTTGAAGTTCTCAACTAGAATTCTAGATTTCTCTTATTAATAGAAACCACACATAATAACATATATTTTATGCTTAGATGTGAACAAAAGCGATATTTATATTAATCCTTTTAAATTGTTCCATTTATAATGTTTATGTTCATTATAACTTCTTTTGTAATTCCATATAATTATATGTATTTAATGATTATTATATTATACTTTTGTAATTCAAAGTAATTAGTTTGACTTACAAAAGTCACCTTATAGTGCACAAATAAAAAAAGTTTGCCCTGTAATAATATGAATAAATATTTTAATGTATAAGAAGTAAATACATGTGCATTTCACAACAAAGTTTTTTAAAAAAAATATAAAATAGGAAAACCTCAGTGATGTTGGTACAGGACTATATGTGTAAAATGATTTAGTACTGGTTGTTTTTTCAGATGGTTTTAAATTCAAAGTGATGTCTTACAATGTTCTGGCGCAATATCTGCTAGAGTGCCACCCCTACCTCTACACAGAATGTTCTTCTAGTAATCTGAAGTGGAATGTGAGGGCTGCAAAAATATATGATGAAATATTAGGGCTATCGCCAGATGTAAGTCCTATTTATTTACTTAACTATTAATTTTTTTGTTACAAATAATTCTAAACCAGTTGTTTTATGTTGATAAATAATTATCACACCTGTGAGTACACATTCTGTTAAAAAAAGCATAACAGTTGTATGACTTAGTGCTTAAATATTTTTTATTTTGGTTGGAAAATATTGAAATATCCATAAATAGAATTGGGCAAATGTGCGAGTTAGCAATATTTTTTTGTTATTTAAGTCTATTTTGAAAAATACACAACACAAAAACACTATTTTGGTTTGGCAACTATAATTTTTGTATTTTTAAACAGGTTAAATGATGACAATAATCCTGACTAATATAAATGCGAAACTAACTCTGTCTTTCTGTTTGTCTGTCTGTCGTGCTTTAAAAAACCAACCAAAAACTACTGAACCTATTTACATGAAATTTGGTACACAGTTAGTCCAGAGCCCGAGAAAGGACATAGGCTACTTTTTAACACAAAAAAGGGGTTGTAAGAGGTTGAAAGGGGATGAAAAGTTGATGGAAATATCGTCATAGCTAGAAGCTTGAAATTAATTTTTTAGGCTGTTCATTCGATGTAAATAAACTAGAGGAACCCGTGGCTTCGCTCGCACTAAAGCTAGGGATGAACGCGAGCGAAGCGAGGGTGAGTCGCAAGTTGATGATAGTTATGTATAAATTTCCATTGTTGTGTAGAGGCACACAGTTCACGTGTAAGCAATGAACTCTACTAGACTACACGTGTATGGACGGGGCTCGAATATGAATAATAAATTATCTGGATTGTTAGAGCCAGACAACGATACCTTGATTACTATCGCGTCACATTTCCATCACAATAGTAGAGGGAAAAACAGGTCTTAACGAAACGTTTTCTTTACACGACATTATAAAATCAATACTCTTCTTCTTTCAGTATGTTGTGTGTATGAATTATAGCAACTTTGACCAACTTTAGAATTTGACTATATTAGATTGATTAGATTCGTTAGATATTTTTTTCTGACGTGTATGTCAGTGAAGTTGCTGATTATGCATTAAACAATTTGAATGATCCTGAGTTATTTAAACGACGCTATTTAAATTATAAAACAATAAAATTCAACTTTAAGATTGCCTTAATTACTGTCGTTTTTAATGTTTGCGTTGACAAGTCATTATTAGGCGAGCGAAGCGAAAGTCCTAAAACTATCCTCCAACCTGAGCATTTTGTGGTACACTTTACTGAAAAATTATCACGTATATAGATTTGTGCTTTAACATAGTAATTTAACTTCATATCTAGATGTGTTATCTGTCAAAAAATTATAACCATTATAAAAATGAACATTAACAACTGTCTTAAAAATTATTCCCCATTAGAAAAACTTCGCAAGCCCTCACTCAGCTCAGCTATTTGCTAGTAATATTTTAATATGACTTATATCTTGTTGTAAGAAAATACACTTTCATTATAGATTTTATGTCTTCAAGAAGTTCAAGTGTCTCACATCAGCAGTTTCTATAATAAATTTGAGGAGATGGGCTATTTTGGTATATTCAAACAAAAAACTGGCAACAGACAAGATGGTTGCGCTATTTACTTCAAACAGTCGTTATTTGATATGCAAGATCATATTAGCGTGAGTATCAATTACATTTTTTGTTTTATTCCAGAATTTTGGTGACTCGGAACCGCCATTGTGTGACTCTCACTTGTTCTCTCACTCATTCATTTTTATTATTATTCTATAAAATTTTTGTGTTTCTTATTGTTTAATAGACTTTAAGAATTGTTAATTACAATAAATCTCCCAATATCGATATGGTCAAGGGCGCAAACAATTTCTAACGGCTGGGTCGGGTCAACTGATTACCTACATTGATAAATAAATACACTATATGCATATCCTTAATATTCTTAGATCATTTTGTTCATTGACCGCATTCGATATCACATGTTCATAAATACAATAAAAATAAAAACTCTATAATAGTTCATTGACCAGTAGCACGAGTATGACGCTGCATGTAAGCTATTAAGCTTGCAAAAAGAAATTGACATTATAAAGTAGGCGAGAGAGATCGAAAGATTTTTAATTTGCAATAATATTTGATATATTTTAATGTAAAGTGCTTTATTGTTTATAGATGTAAATAATATGATTTAGTAAAACTGTAAAAATTTAGTGGTTTTTGAGAAATACAAAATAATGATAGATGGTTATTCGGAATAATAAATAGAATGAAAATATTTCACCCTTTAGAAATGTATATCGAAATAAAAAAGATAATAACTAAAATAGAACCTCAGCAGCAATTTACATAATTATGGTAGTCACTAGTCAGGCATTGCGTCACAAAATATAATATTTTTGTTTCTATTGTTATTAATATAAATGTAAATTAATAATTGTTGTTTCTTATGTAACTTTTATGGTTATACAATAGGTCAAGTAGGTATCTACCAATTTATGTCAATGAAAATAAAATACTGCTCGTTGGAACGACCGCCACTTGACGGTTAGACGATGTTTTGATTGATTAGTATAATTCGCGTCATGTAAAAAGAACGCTGGCTGTCAAGTTGCGCAGAGGCGATTTATAGGCGAATTTTGGTGGTAAGACGCGGGGCGCGGGACGGCGAGGCACGCGCCGCATGCTTACCGGCTCGCTATTGGTTTGTCAGTTCAAAATACCATCGCGCACACAAAAGTTATTAGTTACGAAATGATTTTATATCAAAAATAGAAAAATAATATTTTTAAATAATATTATTCTATAAAGATAGAGTCTGATAACAATGCAGTTAACAATAAAAAAATATATATAAAAACGAATTAATTTAATTTTTTGTAAGTGGATTAAAAATTCTGCAATGAATCAAACATATTTTATTAATTTATAAAATTCTGTTTAATGACATTCTATCTAATATATTTTTCAACGTCTACGATCTACGAATAACCACTATACGTCACGAGCGAAAGGTTAGTTCAAAAATAAATGAATAGGCTTAGTAATTTCGTGTGCGAATGTACCCATGCGCAAACACACCCCCCACCACTTTCTTCCAGCGTTCTTTTTACGTGACGCGAACTGTAATTGTCTACTTGAAAACTATGAGACTGAGAATAGTTTAAAAATAAATATTAAGGATTCGAATAATCAATTTGAGTAATGTTGGGAGAACGAAATAACATTTAGTTTCACAGCGTCAATCGACGACGACGACACGTTTGGCGCAGTTTGTAGTTACCCTAATTTCTTGCGCCAGCGGTCGCGGGTTCGAGTCCCGCTGGACGCATTCATTTGTTAAACTCGGATGTTTGTACTCCAGTCATGGGTGTTTATTATTTATAATATTTATGTATTTAAACTTATACTTATACTTATGTATGTAGTATATCAACTGTCTGGTATCTTTAACACAAGCTTCCTTCGTAGCTTACCACGGAACTAGATGGCGCTGTGTATAATAATGTCCTAACATATTAACAATAAGTTTTTAAGAGCTTCATGTTGGCGATTATATTTTGCCTTGTAAAAATTATGCGTTATAAATTATTCAGTTTTCGATATACCACCATACACACAACTTGACCTCGTTCTTCTCCACGTGTCGTATATATCACGAGGCGGTTTCGACATTTGAACAAATCCCTTTGTGAAAAATCTGACCCCAATACAAGAAAAGTAGGAAAGAGATATAATCTCAGAATACAAATCTGTATAATGCCGTCTTTATATATGCTAATACTACTTATTTTTCATTGTACTGTTTGTGTCTCGTGAACTTTTGCGTGGCGAATGTTAACCGATAGATTGTAATCGTTGGAAATTTCGATACGTTCTATATAATTTTCATTTTCAATTTATTTTTATTTCAAGATGAATTGGTTTTAAAATGTCATTTGATTATTATTAGTAGTCGATGTTTTTTTGACTCTATCTCAAAATGAAAACGAATTTGAAGGAGAATGTAGTATAGACTGCTAAAGTTTAAAAACGTTTATATTGTTGTGAATATTCTTCGTATTGAAAACTCAATTTAAAATTGATGTTTTAAAGCAAAAAGTTGAAGATTTTGGATAATAATACTTGACAACATATATTTGTCATGAAGTAATGAACTAGTATTGCTAACTGTATGTGCGAATGTGTATTTGTTTTATATTTTAAAGAAATGTACTGATATTGAATTGGGTGGACTCTACCTTATATCTTAATTGAAGCACGTAATTAGAACACGTCTTTTAAAAACGTATCAAGCATATATCTTAGCACTGGCGATTGTAAATAATTATATAATATTATGTTAACATTTAAAAAATTCTATTTATTTAATAACTCATAACAAGTTATTTCTACTCATTTTCTAGTTTTTTCTCACGGATTTAACAATTTTAAATACTAGTTTAATCTGCTTTACCAAGCGAATTGTTTTTCTTAAATGAATATAATATCATGGTTTCAAACCCTATTTTTCTAGACTACAAACTTTTATTGAATCGTATAGTGTCATTACAATGCATATTATAAGCTCTTTCCAAAATAAGGTCAAAATTACGGTATAATCGATATTCCTTTCAATATTTTCAAGAAGTTGAAAGTGTTTGTTTGCGCCTATTACATAGTATATTCTTGTTTTACATATTCTGTAAACAAAAATTTAATCTCAGTCAGTAAAGTACCATTTATTATACTAAACATAAATATCTTGTATAGAATATATGAGACTTTATCACAATTAGCTTGAATTTTCCATGAGCAAAATTGCGAACTGAAAGAAACAAAGAAAAAGAAAGATATTTTATTGGTGTATGTTTTATTATTTATAACATTGTTAATGTATATAATATACATTATACATATTAAATGTATTATGTATATTGTATATCACTACATAGTATAAAACAAAGTCGCCTTTTCTGTCCCTATATCCCTATATCCCTATGTGCGCTTAAATCTTTAAAACTACGCAACGGATTTTGATGCGGTTTTTTTTAATAGATAGAGTGATTCAAGAGGAAGGTTTATATGCATAACTAGCAGATCCGCGGCTTTACCTGTGCTAAATCTAGGGAAGAGCCCGAGCGAAGCGAGGGCGAGTCGCTAGTATATTATACATGAATGTTACTTAGCAAAGCGATTTTAGGTAGGGGTTATTCCATAGATAATTTTCTATGGAATAAGTAACGTAGCGAACTTCGTTTTATGTATTTACGTAATCACAATTGTTCTTTGTACGTTTAATGTCCGTACAAATATTTTCTAAGGAAACAATGGATATGATGATTCTTAGATGATGATAATGATGGTATATGTTTAACTTTATTATTTATTTATGAGATTTGCGAACGAGCTTGCGAAGTGCGAACTTATTATTATATGTAAACTAGCGACTCGCCCTCGCTTCGCTCGGGCTCTTCCCTAGATTTAGCACAGGTAAAGCCGCGGGATCTGCTAGTTATGCATATAAACCTTCTTCTTGAATCACTCTATCTATTAAAAAAACCGCATCAAAATCCGTTGCGTAGTTTTAAAGATTTAAGCGCACATAGGGATATAGGGATATAGGGACAGAAAAGGCGACTTTGTTTTATACTATGTAGTGATGATTATTGAATATTTTGACCACAAAATATTATGGGGAATATGAAAACTGAATAGTTTATTGAATTGATGTATTTTTTTTTGTACAACATGAACTAGCTGACCCATTTGCCTCTTTTAAGTAGTGTATTCAGTTTTATTTTCGAATTTTGCAGTATTTTACAACAAGTTACTCTAACAACACCAACCTGATAACTTAAATGACGTAGAAAAACCAATTATCGTAAAGACGTGAATACAGTAATTGCAATAATTATAAAATAATAACACTTATTTATAGTTTAATTATAAATAGAATAAGAAATATATTTATATAATAATAATAATAATAATAATAATAATAGCCTTTATTCAGACACGATTGTTACAATTTTATGTTTTTCTAATTAATAATTAAGTTGGCATCGACAACGGTCTGTTTGCCACTATTGGCAAAGGCCTCCTCCAAATCTTTCCATTCTATTCTGTTATGTGCTATCCTAGTCCATGTTTTCCCTGCTGTTGCTTTTATTTCATCTTCCCATCTTAAGAATTGTCTACCACGTTTCCTTTTAGCGTTTCTCGGGTACCAGAAAAGCAAAACTTGGTTCCATTTTGCTTTGCCTCTTATTATGTGGCCAGTCCATCTCCACTTTAGTTTACGAATACTAGATATTACATCGTCAATTTTTGTTTGTTTTCTAATTACTTTGTTTTTTATTCTTTCGCTCTTCTTGATGTTAAGCATGCTCCTCTCCATCGCTGTTTGGCATGTCTGTATTTTAGCCTTTTGCGTTTTAGTTAGGGCCCAAGTTTGGCAACCGTAAGTAAGAACGGGTAGAACGCAAGTATTGTACAGTTTTCTCTTAAGGAACATTTTTGTTTCTTTGTTTTTCATGACTTCTTTGAGTCTCCAATAGCTTTTCCATGCGTTGCCTATTCTTATATCTATTTCTTTAGATATTGAATTAGTGATTGAGATCAGTTGGCCTAAGTAGATGTGCTCTTTCACGTATTCGATAGGTTCGCCATTTAGTGTAATAAGGTTTTCAGTCGCGTTGGTCATGACTTTAGTTTTAGAGATGTTCATTGTTAGGCCTACCATACGGCTTTCTTTTTCTAAGTCCACTATCATGTTTTGTAGATGTATACTGTTTTCGGCGAATACTACAATATCGTCTGCGAATCGTAGGTGTGTAAGTTGTTCTCCATTTATGTTTAAACCGTACTGATTCCATTCGAGTTTACGAAATATTTCTTCTAAGACGGCAGTGAACAATTTTGGGGATATGGGGTCTCCTTGGCGAACGCCTCTATTTACTTTTATTTCTCTCCCCAGCTTTTCCCGCTTTATTCTCGCTGTACTATTTGTGTATATATTTCTCAAAATTCTTATATATTTATATTCGACTTCTTGGTTTTTCAGACTTTGCCAGATACTTTCGTGTTCAATGGAGTCAAAAGCCTTGTAGTAATCAATGAAACCGCAGTAGAATGGCATATTGTATTCTTTGTTCTTTTCAAAGATTTGTCTCACTGCATGAATGTGATCGAGTGTTGAATACCCTGCTCTAAACCCGTAGTAAATATTTATATAATAAACAATAGTTAAAAACGCGTGTTACGTGATTGTTTTGTACATTATACAGAAATTGAAATGTATAATTTAATGACGTCATACTATTTTAGGGTTCCGTAGATGAAAAAGGTGGAACTCTTAAATTTATTTGGTCGTAATCTGTCTGTCGAGGTTTATTAAAATTATTTAAATCGAAAACAAAATCTTTGTAATTTGACTAGTGACACCCTTTGCCTTTGCTCTGCTTGAGTTCATTTCCTAGATACGTTTTAACTTATTTACATTATTAAAATAACATTTACATAATGTACCTATTAATAAATATTTATTTATTAATAGGTACATTATGTAAATGTTATTTTGAGACATTTTTACATTTTGACCGATGTTAAAATTCCCTTTAGGGATCTGTAGTAAGAGAAAAAGAAATTCGTGTATTTGGGAAAGTTATAAAATAAAATATTTTAAATTAATGTGACTGAATTGTGTATAATGTAGGTTTCATTTTGTTCCTTCATGGCGTGGGTCAACAAGTCTATTTGGCAAATTAAATTTTAAGGGGCATTAATATTACTAATCTAGTAAAATATTAACTAAATAATTTAATAAAAGCGTTGTTTTAATTTTCAGGTAGAATTTTACCAGCCAGAACTACCCATCTTGAACCGTGACAACATCGGACTCATGATCAAACTAGCTCCGAAAGGATCTCCAAACACTCCATTAGTAGTCGCTACAACCCATCTCTTGTACAATCCAAAGCGAACTGACGTGAGATTGGCCCAACTACAAGTACTATTGGCGGAAATCGACAGATTTGCTTTTTATCATAACGGTAAAGAGTGAGTATTTGAATGATTTTAACGTTTGTGTAATACTAGCGATTGATCCACTTCTTGAGGGTACTTCCGGTCAAATCGTACATTTTGTTGAGATATATAGTATACAGTAAAAGACTATAGAATCTAAATATATAAAAGGGAAATTCGCTCATATTGAAAGTCCACTAAGGGATTTTGCATATAAGGGCTCTTGCAAGTTTGTACGACAGTTCTTGATTTTTTGTGCTACAAATTTAAATTCGAGAGATTTATTTAATTTAAGATTAAAGCGCATCACTTATTATTATTGTTGACTCTAATTTTAATGAGTAATGTCAAAAAAGTATGTCAAGCCAGTATCATAATATCCCGGCAGGGTAAATAAGCAAGAATTAATAACCATAATTGTTTTAGTATCACTGTTAAGAGAGACCGACACATTTATTTTGGTTTTAGATTTAAACCCAATACAATTTTCTAATTTTTGGAATTAACAAACAGCACCATCTAGTTCCATGGTAAGCTACAACTCATACAAGACATACACGGTACACATATATGACTTTAAATACGTACATATTATAAATAATCACCTATAACTGGAGTAAAAACGTACAAAAGGATTTTTGATATATTTCATAATTTTTACTCATAAATACTATTATATCTCATTTTTATATATTTTAATGATTGATTATAATTTTCAGACCCAGCCACCTACCAATAATACTAACAGGCGACTTTAACTCGACGCCTGACAGCGCCGTCATACAGTTGTTAGACAGAGGTCATGTCAGGTATGATAAATATATTATATATGTAAAGTTCTTAATATAACAAGTAATCTATACTAATATTATAAAGCTGAAGAGTTTGTTTGTTTGTTTGTTTGGTTAAACGCGCTAATCTCAGGAACAAATTTTTGTTTTGGATAGTCCGTTTATCTAGGAAGGCTATAGGCTATATTACATCACGCTACGACCAATAGGGGCGGAGCATCAATGAAAAATGTAGTAAAAGCGGGAGGTATTCGGTTCCAGCCTTTAGAACGCGCGCAAAGCCGCGGGAAAGGCTAGTCATATAATATAATGTATCATTCGCGTCATGTAAAAAGAACGCTGGCTGTCAAGTTGCGCAGAGGCGATTTATCGGCCAGTTTGGTGGTAAGAGAGAGACGCGCCGCTATTGGTTCGTCAGTTTAAAATACCATCGCGCGCACAAAAGTTATTAATTACGGAATGATTTTATATAAAAAATAGAGAAATAATAATTTTGACGCATATTGATTTATAAAGAGAGAGTCTAATAATAATGCAGTTAACAATAAAATAATATATATTAAACGAACTAATTTAATTTTTTGTAAGTAGATTAAAAATTCTACAATGAATCAAACATATTTTAGTAATTGATAAAATTCGGTTTAATGACATTCTATCTAATATATATTTCAACATACCTACCAATAACCAATATACGTCACGAGTGAAAGGTTAGTTCAAAAATAAAAGACGCTTAGTAATTTCGTGTGCGAATGTACCCATGCGCAAACACGCCCTCCACCACCGTCTTCCAGCGTTCTTTTTACGTGACGCGAACTGTACTTGACATAGATAACTAAACAAACATGAAATAAATTGTTTTGAAACTCGGATAAACGACAATTATCAGATTTCTTTGTAAGTAGATTTTAGAGTGATATATAATACTTAGAGTTCTTTTTATTAAGAATAAAGCATTAAACGCCACAGCTTTACATCTGAAGCAAAAGCATGTTTTTCTATGCAATGAGAGTTATTAAAAATATATAGTGTGTCCTGAAGAATATTCGGAATCACACCATTATTTAAAAACAATGAATTTCTATTATAAATAAATACTGGGGGTTTTTTCGCTTTTTGGTTTTTTAACAGATCACGCGTGATTTGTGCCATGTTTCAAAATAAAATTTGTTTATTTTTTCTGCCATTTCATTTTGGAAAGACGAAGCGAAAAGAGAACGAACAACGCTTACTAATCATTAAATTTTACTATCAAAGTCAGTGCTCTCTTAACAATGTGTTTTGATCGCATCGACCATTTTATGACCGTTTAACTAATTCCACACCCATTTAACGCTATTGGATATTAAATAACCCACACGTAGAGACAATATTATACGACAATATTTGTGACGTAGCCGCTAGTGTTGCTAATGATTGAGATTTGTCTATTCGTCGTCATTTACTTGGTACGTTAATGAGCAATAAACAAACATAAAAAATAACCGTTGAGGAATCGTACCTTCCATCATCAGGTCATCCACGTGAGATAATGATTTTCAGACACAAATGCTTGAACGCCTTTAGAAAATACATATATCAAAAACATAATAGGTGCCTATAAAATTTGAGAGTTGCCATCGATTTCCCTGGGATCCCATCATCAGATCTTGATTTGGTGACAATGGGACCCCCTCGGAGCTATACCCTACCGAACAAAAGAAAAAATTTTTGAAATCGGCCCACAGACGGCGGAGAAATCGGTGAACATACATAAAAAAATACATACAGTGGAACATATAACCTCCTCCTTTTTTGAAGTCGGTTAAAAATGGGATGTACGTTAAATTTCTTATTTATGCTGATAAACCCGCATCAATTCAAGCACTAAAATACAACTTTACACGAGTTTTTGTTGATATTTCAGCCGATATGCTTGAAAAAGTAAGTCAAATTTGGACTTCACATATGGGTAATTTAAACCAACATTTGCATGAAATAATCTTTAAACAAAAAATGCCAAGTAATTATTTTTAACTTGCCAACGTAAATTTTATGTTTGATAGTATAAGAAAATTATTTCTTATATTTTTTTATTAAAGAAAAAACCAAACAGCTTAAAAATCACCCATTACTCATGTTATTTTTTATATTTATAAGTGAAGCAAGCTAAAACTTTGTTCACTTTCTAACGAAAATTGCGCGGATGGACGATTATGAAATTTCACACACTTAGTTATAGTTTATTATAGAGGAGGATTGCAGAATGCTAATTTTTTAACTATGCATAAAAATACATTAAATCAATATAAAAAACATTGCACACACTGCCATGTATTTGACACACTGAATGTCAAACATTATCATAGTAAATGTATTTATTACAATATATATTATATTGGTTATTAATAATTATGGTCGAATTTCGAGTAAAAACTTTCTGAATAAAAAGACCACTATAACAATTATAAATATAAAATTAATTTTTGTAGATGCAGCTGCTTTTTTGTTTTAAAGTATTTTTATCCGGTATGAAGCCAAGCGTAGCGGGGTTGAGTTGCTAGTTAGTTATAAAATCAAATTATTTTATTATATTTTGCAAAAGAAACAATAAATACAAACCCTCATTTCTACATACAGTTAAGGAAACGATATAGTAACACATAAATCATGAGAACGATTTACTACCCACATAAAAATGAAGTTGTGCTTTTAACCGAGGCATATGCACAATTTATAAATGATTTTAAATAAAGCAATTTTAAATATTACGGCTCCAAGATATCATTTGTACTATATATTATTTATAGTATTATCTAATACCTAACTGAAGCCAGGACATATCACAACTAGTGATCTGAAGGCAACTGCCTTATACAAATGTCAATGTTTACACGTGGAAACCGTGATAATGCGGAAGATAAAAGTTTCTCTATTTTTCTTATTTATATAATATTGTTATTATTTAGTTATGTATTATATTGCTTATTATATATAATTTATTTTGATTTTTTATTTTACTTTTTCACAGTTTTATAATTAAACTCCCCGATCAACTATACTATATATACTAACCCCTATCAACTCAAAATAAATTTTAGTCGTTCCTTCGTCCATGCATCCGAAAATTTCATTCATTGCTTTTTCACCATTCGATATATATTATTATTTTGATTTATAATGTCTTATGCTTTATTAATTTTATGAACTTTTATTTTTTACATAATTTTTGCACACAATATGGTTGATATTTTTTTTAATTTAGAACTTTTCTAGAGCTGTTTTGCTGAGCTGTATTATTATTATTATTATTTTAGAAAGTTGATTATGGCATTAGACATAGCTTTTTAATGTAGGTAGGTTCACTTGTTTGTGGAACTCTTGCTTGGACTCTAATAAACTGTTTAGAAATTCTCACGATATATATAACAACCTCCTCGACTCATTGTTATGATATCAATTTATACAATTTATGGTTTATACTCAAAATAATTTTAAAATTTGTTATGGAAAATATTTTAGACATTTATAGTTCGATTTTTATTTATACCGTGGGATCTTAGATTAATCTGCACTGTAGTGGTTTTCTTCTTCTTTCGTATGATTAACGTGTCTCAATGGTTTTTTGTTAGCGCAAGTCCCTTTAGAGATAATTCAGATTGGAAGAAGATTGGTGTGACAGACAACTGCCAACATCTCTCTGTATATTTGAACAGAGAGAAAGGCGTCTCCACAGATTTCAGTATGATTAAGGTTTTACTTGATTTTAATTTTTTATTTTTCACATTAAAACCTTTTTTTTTGCACTTTTATCATTATTTTATTAGTTATCTATTCTATTATATCTTCTTGCATATGCCCTTTTTGATATTGCTTATTTTGGAATAAATTTATGATTCATAAATCGTATAGATAAAAAAATGGAAGTTTTTTTTGTATCTATGGGCGACACATATAATTTATATTTTTTTGTTTGTCTGTCTTGTCATTACGGTTAAACTCCGAAACTTCTGGACCGATTCTGTAGGGACTGGCTGATGTTCTGCTCAAAAAATTAAAACGCACATAACCCGGACGAAGGTAAGCGAAGAACGAGGGTGAGTCGTTAGTAGATAATAAGGATTAATATTTTTAGTAATTAGTTTGAGGAAGGTTATTATAATTTCCACAGTTATATAATTCGGATTATATGGAGGACCCCACACTGAGCGACCAGCCGTCTCCGAGGGAATTCAGTGAGCTTTTTAACACCGGGGATATCGGGCATTCCCTCAAGCTCGCCTCAGTCTACCGCAAAGTGAAGAAGGGTGGTGATCTCGAAGCAACAACTTACCAAGATTATTGGGTTACCGTCGATTATATTTATTTTAGGTAATAAGTCATTTTTTTATACTTAACGTCAATCACAGTGACGATATTTAATTTGTTTTAAGAATGTTTGTAATATCGTTTATTTAGTACAGTAATATATACAATTTATATTAAATTTATTTTCAATAAAGGAAATTACAAGTAAACTTAACTTATAACTATATGTGCAAAGTAAATATACACTTAATTATTACTGTACAAGTGGTGTCCGCGTGGAATAGTGGCAAGAATGCTGGCCGCATTCCCCCTATTTTTATTAATTGTATCGTATTGTATCATATCATTCATATTTTATAGTGAAACATTACAACGTCTGCTAGTAATGAAAAAACATGTTGGTTGGAAAGTTAAAACCATATTTATAACACCGCTATGCTATTCAGTCCAAATCTATCTACTGCTGAGGAATATATAAAGACGTATAAAAACTTAATGATTTAGTGAAATATTCATTCTAGATGAGGCTGGAAAAGTAATTGCGATAATCAAAAGATATTTCCGATATGATATATCAAATTTATCTTTTCGGATTTTGTCGCGGATTTATTATGATTTTTGGTTCCCGACGTTTCGAATGCTTTACAGCAATCATGGTCACGGGAGAGACTAAGGTATTAGACGTCTCAGGGGGTTATATACTTGTTACAGACAGTGCCTAAAAATTTAATTTTTGTAAATTGTGGGTTAAAATTTTTGTAAATTCGAAACGTGGGGAACCAAAAATCATAATAAATCTGCGACAAAATCTGAAAAGATAGTTTCATTTATAATGTCAAGTATTCGCGTAAACCTAAGAAAGTATTAAAAATAATATATTAATAAGTTAATATAATATGAGTAAATCTTTTCAGTGTGTGCAACTCATTGAAGTTAGTAGAACGACTGCGTCTGCCGACGGCGAGCGAGTGTTCAGTACTGGGCATACTGCCTAACGACCGCTACGGCTCCGACCACCTCGCTTTAGCTGCTACTTTCCAACTACAACCTAGACCGACGATATCTTCATTATTAAGCAATATTTGACAGTCTACAATTCATCTAACAAAGTGTATACACAGGGCAATCGTGCGAGGCATTTAAGAGAGCCGCACCCGACTGTCATAACTTTTGAAGTGAAACTTCTTTAGAATCGTTGTGATTTCAAACTCGATGAAACGAAAAAATAAGTCCATAGTACCAGGCGCTCAGAGGCGGGGAAGAGTTAGCCTTAATTTAAATTCAAGTTTACTTCTGACATGTGTACTTTGTACACACGCACTTTTTTTTATAATAGCATATCCGACCCGTTTTGCTGGACATAAGTCAATATAAAATTAGATATCTGCCTCCTGTTAAAATCGGTCCAGCCGTTTCAGAGATTAGCCTGAACAAACAGACAGACGTGACAGACTGACAAAAAATTTAAAAATTTAATTTTGTTGTAACTACCGCAAATACTTTCATATGCATTTAGTGAAAAGCTGATAGTTTGAAATTAAAAACAAACACTACAATTTTATTTTTATGTTCTGATGACAGTCGGGAAACGGCTGTAGGGTTGACGAGTACAACTGTAACTAACTTTACAATCTTCCTCGAGTCTTCCATTCTACTTTAGATTGTTACGAAGCCGTCAACTAAAGTATTGAATTCAACTTAATTAATGGAATTTAACTAAAAAAAAGTTTTTTTAGTTAAATTCCATTTATTTAAGTGACAACCCTCACATTTTAAATTAATGTTTAATACAATCAAGCTTACAAGTATAAGTTTTATGGGTAAAAGATTCCTTATGACGTCACAGTGAGGGACCTCGCATTGTACGGTTTTTACTAATGTGCCTTTTTAACAGTATTAGGTATGGGCTTATCGCCTGATGAAACACTTTGTTAGCAACGAAGAGAGACTAGTTGTACCTTAACACTTTTTGTCGTTTCTGTAAATCAAAATTATTTTTAATATGTAATAAAATGATTTAAAACGGTTAAGTGCGAAAATAAACACGAGGATGAACTTAAACTTATATATTTGTATTTTGAGGCTCTTTAATCTTTGTCAGTATGTTATAGATTGCTATATATATATATATATATATATATATATATATATATATATAAATTAGTAAATGATTTCTTGTAGGTTTATTATCACATGTATTGTAATAGAAATGAGATGTCTTCAGTCCTAAACAATCTCCACGCAAAAAATCACGCTAATCCTCACTTAGTTTCGACGTGAACGACATATTAACACGTTTCCACATTAATTATAGTATTTAGTATAATGTTTAAAAATCTGCAAGTCTAAAAACACGAAACGTTTTGACATTTATTATTATTTTTGCTTAATATTTTTTTTGGTATATTATTTTTTTGTTTTGAATTATTTAATAATCAAGGTATCGTTACAAATTAAAATCTTATATAATAAATACAACTTACAACTTCTTATATATCAACTTTGGTTTGAACTTCAATAAAAGATTTTTTCAAAAAAACGGTATTTTTGTGTTACCGTATCTTATGACTATAAAATTTAACAGTTTTAATATGTTAAATATCTTGGATTAATGTCATAAAGTTCGATGGTGAAGTTACTTGCATAGAGTCAAATATTTTTTTTATTGAAAATATAATTAGTTGGTAGTTTCAGTAACAAAAATGTTCTCATAGAAAGTTTTTTAATAAATTTGATAAAAAAGTAATTACTGTGAATTCTTTGTACGTAAAACTGGAGATCTTTTCTTGCGATTTAAATCATTGTAAATGTTGACTATTCAATATTGTTTTTACTTTGGAGAAGGATAAAGATTAATTACAAGGTACAACATAAATAATAATTTAACAAAAATAAAGAGTATTTAAAAAAAATGCTATTTTTTTACCCAACTGTGTATGTGTGTGTGTGTGTGTGTCTAGCTCTCAGCAGAACTGCCCTCCAATAAGGTGGTAGCTTTCACACGGATAGATATATGCAATGTATATCTCGTTTATTTGTATCATCCAACATCTGAGTATGGTGTGCAAAAAACTCGAGAATGACTCGACCAATTTGGCAATTTTTTTGTATGGGTTAACCCATTCAGTGCCAGTGACCCACGACGTGGGTTCATTTATGTCGCATTTGCGGGCCCGAGAACCCACGTAGTGGGCTCTTTATAAATGTAGCTCATTCTTCGTAAATACGTCGTTATACGATTACAAAATAAAGTGAACTAATTATTTTAACACGTTCTTTCTAATATATCCATTGGTTTCAAGATTTAGCAAATTATTTTTTTAATAAAATTCAACCAATTTCATACGACGTATTTCAGAGGTGAGTAACCGTTGTATATAATTATTATAATATCGATTTCATTTTTGTTAGTAATATCAGGAAAAACAAAGATATTGTAATAGCTAAATCTGATATGTTATGAAAACCGGTATTTTGATAAATTATATAATAAATTTGTCGATAGAATGGGTGGATCCTTCTTTTTATAATTACACTTTTAGATATTGAAAGAGATTGGGGATGTTTATAGATAGCTATATAAAAGAACTAATTAGAACAAAATTACGATGTACATAAAAATATCCATAAAAATTATTAATATTTTTAAATAAAAAATATCAATATCATGGTTTGCTATCAAATAGTAAACAAATTCTATTCCCAGAAAGTAATCTTATGGAAATACCAATTTTACTATGTTGGTCCATGGTGAACTTCAAAACTACTTATCCGATCTTGACGAAATTATTTTTTAAATATGTGATTTGTTCCAACTTAAAAGATAGATCAGTTTTTATCACTATTAGCCCCTCGTCTGTGTAAACACAAGGATCCTTGCGCCCCCTGTTGTCTGTGTAGACAAGGATCCTCTTTTACGGTATCTTTGCCATTTTACACTCAATTTTTAATGGTATGACGTTAATGTTGGGGCTAAAATGTAATTAAATGTTAACACGAGTAGTAAAATAATTAAACCACCCGCTCCACCCGCGATTGAAACTGTTTTTGGATATGTATTTATGGGTACTATTCCCACCGCTACGAATGATCAACGCTTGCAAACCAGTCAATCCGCTTCATTTTTAATTTATGATGATAACGCATTATTAAATAAAACGCTTCATAAATTTTGGGAGCTCGAAGAGCACGCAAATAATTTTAAGTAAGCAGGACGAAGAATGTGAAAATTTGTTTTCCGCTACTATATCACGTGATTCGTCCGGTCGTTATTGCACCGTTTTGCCCTTTGTAGGGATCCGCTTTTGTTAGGTAATTCGCGTGCCATGGCACAACGCAGATTTTTATTACTAGAACGAAAATTTCAGTCTAACAATGAACTTTGCATTAGTTATAATAATATTTTTAAGGAATATATCGAGAAAGGGTATATTTCAGAAACGCGATCCGACCGCTTAGAGGAAGGATATTTTATACCGCACCACGCTGTCATAAGACATGATAAAGATACTACAAAAATTCGCCCAGTGTTAGACGCAAGCGCGAAATGCCATAATGGTGTTTCTTTGAATGATATTCTACACGCAGGCCCTAATTTGCAGGCGGATATATTTATAATATTGTTAAATTTTCGCTTGTTTCTGATCGCTATAACCGCAGACATTTTCGATTTTGATTTAATAAATACTGTTTTTGACCGATACAAGCATTTGAAAATCAAACAACATAACGCGTAGTACTATGTTATTATCACAAGGAAAGGGAAACTACGAGTACCTACATGGAAAACATGAGTAAATTTTCCTGTTTTCTTGTTTGTTGCTCAATATAAAATATTTTCTTACAAATTTATGTAATTTCATACCTTTTTTTCATATTCAAAGATAAGTTAATAATTCATGAAGCTTGTACATAATAAACATTAGCGTTTTTTTAGTTTTTGGGATTTACTAACGCAAAGGAGAAGTATACATTATTTTAAAAGAAATTTTATACTTTTTTTAATTAAAAATCGTAGTAATAAATTGTATTTTGACAGATAATAATTAATATAATGACATAGTCAATACTAAACGCACACATAGATAGAAATGAACATGGCCGGTGCTCTGTCTGTACACGGCTGTCATTGAATGGGCTTGCTACAGCGTGTTCTAAATTAACGTAGTTGTTTGATATTAAATAAATAAATAAATATAGGTTGGACAGCTGTTAATTGTCTAATAAATAATAATATAAAAAAGCTCTGGCTTTACAATAAAATATTTCTTTTCATACATTATTTGTAAATTAATTTGACTTTTAAAAGCTTAGCAACATATATCATAAGTAGCAATCTCTAATACTGCCCTAAATTTTTACACATGTGAACAGTTCGCGTTACGTAAAAAGAACGCTGGAAGAAAGTGGTGGGGGGTGTGTTTGCGCATGGGTACATTCGCATACGAAATTATTATTTTATTTTTGAACTAGCCTTTCGCTCGCGACGTATATTGGTTATTGGCAGATACATTGAAAAATATATTAGATTGAATGTCACTTAATAGAATTATATTAATTAAAAAAATATCTTTGATGTGTGTCAGTGTAGTATGTTTAATTTACTTACAAAAAATATGATTAATTAATTTAAAATATTTTTTAAAATGATTACCTGCATTATTATCAGACTCTTTCTTTATAAAATAATATACGTCAAAAATAGTTTTTCTATATTTTTTATATAAAACCATTTCGTAATTAATAACTTTTGTGTGCGCGATGGTATTTTGAACTGACGAACCAACAGCGAGCCAGAAAGCATGCGGCGCGTGCCTCGCCGTCCCGCGCCCCGCGTCTTACCACCAAATTCGCATATAAACCGCCTCTGCGCAACATGACAGCCAGCGTTCTTTTTACATGACGCGAATTATACTTTGTTTAGCCTACGTCAGTTCCACGTTGTACGTCATGCTAATCTTTGTTCCATTTCAACGTGAAAGAAAGACAAACTTAAAACTAACACATTTTGACATTTAAAATATTAGTACGGATTCAATTTATGTAATAATAATTGCAAGGAGTCTTTATTTCATTATTGTCTTACCTTTTGTTGACTATGATTATTGACAATGTTGATCATTTTTTTAAAGGACGAATGTTTTTCAACAACATACGTAGTTTACTACCGTACTTTAAAAATTACTTTACTAAAACTATTTATAAAAAAAAAAACAAATAATTTACCTAAATACTTAAGGCCCTTCAATAAAATGAAACATTCTGTGAATAATCAAGGATGACAATCAATGACAATAATATAGTAGGAGAGCTAGCGAACTATCCGACTAACTCGTTTTTGATGAATAAATTACTGTACTACTTATATTGTATTTTAATATTTTACCTTCATTCTTCATACGGTTAAAAAGAGTTAGAGTAATTAATTTGCATAATAAATAATTATTAATATAAATAAAAATTTATACTTCACATATAACCCTGTAAAATGTCTAGCAGACTCCTGCAAACGCTACAATATTCAGGCTGCTTGCATATACTTTAAAAAAAAATTAAAGTACATGCCCACAAAACATTAGCCTTGTGGGAGCATTACTACTTATTACAATACCGATGTTAACTTTGCTAGTCTGGTACCTACATTCATTTTCACAGTCATTTTTTTACACTTAAACTTATAAAAATTACAACATAATAAAATTGTAGTTTTACGGGAGTAGACTAAGAAATTTTTTCTTTATAAAAAGTGCTTGCCAAAATGGTAACGCACCTACATTTACCGATAATCTTTTTATTTTTCCTGTCCTTATTCCACGCTATATGGGGTCGGCACAACATGTCTTATTCTTTCACTCTCCTCTGTCATTTGTCAACGTGACGTCCATCCCTTTTACATGTATTTATTTAATCAATCCATCTCTTTTTCGGTCTTTCTCTACTCTTTTTTTCCTCCTACATAGATATTCAACATTCTCCTTATTATATGACTTTCTTCCCTCCGCATAAAATGCCCTTGCCAATCCAGCCTATTACCCCTCAGTTTTACTATCCCCTTGTATAATCATTCCTTAGCTAGTCACACATATATCCATTTCATCATTCGCATTTTGGTCCCATGCACTTTGTTTCATTCATTCCTTCCGTCGCTCAACATGACTCTGAGAAATGTCGCCAATTCATCCATCCTTCATTCAAATTCTAATTCTATTATTAATGTCTCGCTCAATATTGCCGTCATTTTGAACGAATGAACCAAGGAACTGGAAAACGAAGCAGACCGCTAGGTGTAAACCATTTAAAGCATTCAGAGAAACACGAGAGGCCACCAAAATCACAGAACAGCAACACTCCCCAATAATAAATAAATAAATATATTTTATTAGCATTGCAAATTTAGTTATAAACAGTTAGTCTAATAGTTTATTAGCTCTTAGACTAATACTTACGCACACATGCAATGAAGTATTATTGTCAAGACAGTGAAAATATAAAAATTACGATGTTATATTTTGATATTCTGTGTATTTCGTATCTGGTCATTCTCATTTTCACACTTCAAAAATCAGTTAAAAGGCCCCATGAAAATTTTATCACAATATGTTTTTCAAATTTGTAGAAAATTTTATACTAAGCTTAAGCTTCGTAGCTTAAATCTTCCTATGGGTATTAAGGACGGAAGGATACGTTTTATAATAGAAAATATTTATTTCTTTAGTATGCTAATTTCATAGAAAACATATTTTGGTTCGGACAGGAGCAGACCAGCAGAGAGAGGTTTCGCAAAAGTTATCTCTCTGTAACTATCTGTTCGTTCGTTTTATATTTACTTTTTAAAGTATTTTAACATTTTTACGTAGTGACATAGCTTAGAACCATTTTTAAACCGCAGACGAGAATGACCATCTACACACTATTAGTGTGCTATATTTTTGGAAAGCTTAGCTCATTAGCATTAGCATGATATACGAAATATTAATCAAAAAAGTATAATATTGTTTTCATAATGCAAAAAAGTGATTAAGTAGTGTACTCAAATGTCTATAAAATAAAACCAATTAGTCATGAGTTGTTAAAATAAGATCTTAAGTATTCACTAGTTATATCTGGCTAACAAAAGCAGTAACAATATAAACATGTGTATAGTGCTTGTAGGTACTTAGAATTTCAAGTTCGAATGAAATTGCAATGACGGAAAGTATATTTTAACGATATTCTCAAAAACATAAGTATAAATCAGCACTACATAGTTAATGAGAAAATAAGAAAAGTCTGGCGGGGCTGGGGCCTGCCGCCTGGGATCTTTGTCGACTGTGGCATGCGTGAATAGAAATCTCCCGCAACCCGAATGGGATTATTAATATTTATTAATATTCAATTTTATTGACTACTTTTAGTTGTTTATGTATCTATATTCCCATTGATTTAACAGTTTACAACGTGAAAAATAATAATTACATTATAATAATATAAAATAAATATAATAAAGTCGATTTTTTTTACTTTATATTTATTTCAATGAAAATTCTTGAAAAGGTAAATGATGATTATAATAATAAAAAAAATATATATAAAATAATTTCATTGAGTTTATTTTATTAATTTTATGAAATAAACACGAATGTTGTACACCTCTGTCATTGGAATGTGAATTGTTTTTAACGTCAAAGTTATACGCAGAGCGCATTCCCCATGCCGAAGACCCCGCTCGTGGGTTCACTAGTAATATGTATGGCGGTATGACGTTTGAGTTGTAATGAAAGTGCGGTGGAGACGAATGGGTTAAAGTTATTTTCCTATAATGAGTTAAAAATACGTATAAGTACTAAGAAAAGTAAAGTAGTAACAGCTATATATTTAATAAGCAAAGCCAGTTATATTTTAAAGTTTTTTAAGTAGAGCTGCATTTCGTAATGTTATGTGCGTGGCGCGTGGTGTATGATTTGTCGGACCCGTAATATCACGACGACGCGACGGCGGTTAAAGGATTTAGGCGTACGGAGAGTTTGTAAAAAACTTATACTAAAGGGGGTACCTAGGGAATTGGTGTTTTAAATGTTTCTACCAGTATAAGCTATTTTAACATTTGAGTAGTCGTAGATAATGTGAAATAGTTTGTCTATCTATGACATTCATATCCATGAAGTATGTACCGTAATGGTCTAATGAGCAAATTATTGAAATGTATTTATTAATAATAATAATAATATAGCCTTTTATTTCCTTAACATATATACATAACTTGTTACAAACTTGTTATAAAACAATATAATATTAATATAGGACATAAATTTCTTAAAATATATAATAATCTGGCTCTCGCCGCTTGGGCCTGGCCAAGATGTAACTAATTGTGTCCATCTGCCATCTGCTAGTCTTGCTACATGGCCAGCCCATCTCCATTTCAGGCGTTTCATATGTTCCAGAGCATCTATGAATTTGGTTTTTTGCGTATGTTTTCTTTTCTTTGTTTGTCCTTGAATCTAATATTTAAAATACTCCTTTCCAAGGCACGATGGGTTTTCTGATAATTTTTATAGTATACAATAAAACAATCAACAATGGCTACGACGACTATTGCATTAAGCTTATTAGATGTACAAAGTTGCACAACTTGAATCGAACTGCTGGAAATAACATTTCCTTTCATAGCTTAAATTATGCAATCGAATAGTTAGATACAAAGTATACCTAGGTACAGTACAGTACTCGTTTGAACTCATTGAAGTTTGGTTTATGTAAGTACGAGTTATGAAAATATAGTTATATAGTTTAGAATTACAGGCAGTCGCTTCAATTTTATTCAATGAAAATAATAAAATAATTACAAATTAGCCAATGATGAATTCAATTTGTTGGAAATAATGTGCTTTACGCTAGATGGCGCGGTTTCAAATATATAGCTACTAATACATTAACGGGGGAGAAAATCGCCTTAGTCATACAGTGTCAGTATTTATATTTTAAGTCACTTTGTAATGCAATATGATTAGGCTTACCAGATGGCCGGGAAATCCGGGATTGTCCCGGAATTTCGCGTCTTGTCCCGTGTCCAGTAATTAGACGATATTGTCCCGGATTCCGAAAACCTACTAGTTTTGTAACAAAATAAACTGACAACGAATAACACGTCACACGGCTAAAACCTTTGAAAATAAAAAAACCAAGATATTTTTACTATGATCTCGACCCGTCACCGTTGTCCTAGAATTGTCCCGGATTTAAAAAGTTACTATCTGGCAACTCTAAATATGATTCAGCCATGGACTACATGTTTATTGGTTTTATGATCCATGGGTGCAGCAAATAACGGGTCTTTGTTTGCGGCCGTTTGAGAAGTTCTAGGGAAATCACATTACACAATATAACGAAGACACCTATTGGCTCAGTTTGAAGTGAACTTTGTTTTAATAGCGGACGCCGCGTGTTCGTATCCCGCTGGGGACATTAGCTTGTGTGATAAGCACGAATGTTTCATTTTTGCTTCTAATACCTAAACCCTAGAGTACTTTTCATTATCGTGTTTGGGAGAGGGAAGGGACAATTAAAACATCAATATCACTTTATTGAATCATTTATACATTTATCATTTACAACTCAGAAGGATAAAAAGTATATAATATACATAAATTACAGCATAGCACTGTCAACTTAAATGTAATCGTTGGAAAAGCCTCAGACACACTATGAGTTTTAAATTGAATGTCTTAAAAAGCGAGAAAACCTATTTGATGAGATCTACTACATTTTATTACTAAATAAATAGTTTTCTAATTGGGCGATGTGTAACGAGAACCCAAATACGAGTAGGAATCTCTTACATTTTCTTTGGATTTTCAAGTAGGCATATGTTTTATGTTAGCCCTTGTATATTGAACGATTACTCTCACAATACAATATAGTAGATCTTTCACCGACCATCGGGAAAATTCTTTCTAGAGTATTAACTTAGTAACGAAAATATTTAGCTCGTGTTTATTTTGTTGAAATACTCTAAGGAGAGAAAATATCTAAAATGTAGTATAACTCAAAGCGAATATATATTTATGTACCTAATTAATGTATGAATAAATTTCAGTTAATTCTAATGTATAAGAAGTATATAAATAATATAGAGTTTTTAATTCATATATAATAATACTGTTAATAAGATACCAAATGTATATTTACGTTACTAAGTTCTTACTGTCACTAGAAGAGGTCCAAGTAAAGTGACAGTGGACAGTGTTCATACAATTATACAAACTCATTCACACATTTGGCGCCGTAATCGGTTAATTATAATGAGATCGCCGATGATTATGTAAACTTACAACCTAACAGGGTATTTGACAAATTACATTATTAAAAATAACTTATACAAACCTCTAATTTTCTTTAATATAATACAGAAACAATAAATATAAATATACAATATGTTTTTGTTTTACACTAATAATATTTAAACATTTCTAATTTATTGGTAAATTATTTTTATAATGTTAAACTTAACCTTAAATTACATACTTAACGAACAGAGTTTAAAAATAGTCAAATACCCAATGATTTCAAAACTGAAGTATCAAGACGAGTGGTCGAGATCTACACCTCTGTGGTATAACTGAAGGTATAGTATTACGGCGAATCAACAAGCGGTATGAATACGGCAGTGTTTCAGGATTTGAGTCGCCTGTTATGTGTTGTGGATTGCTTGCGATATTTAGGAACTTATTCTTATGCGCTTTTATGTTAAGCAATTTTAATATGAAATGTTGATGTACAACTAGTGTGATATGACTAATTCTTTCTTAAATATTCTATATTAAAATGTTTTCTTTCTTTTGTTTTGACAAAAAATGTGTATTATGGAATTTTATTGGCACATGATCCTAGCTAATATGTTAAGAGCTATACCACATAGGCGTCTTGACACAAGCTGACATACATGATCGTAAGTGAAGAAAATAGAAAATTGACGATTTAGATGACCTTATACAGAACATCGCAAGTGCATATTTACAATATCGCCTGTTATTCTCTATCAATTCATTCAAAGTGTTACGTTTATTTACTTGTAATTCTTTTCGCATGTAAGTGCGCTGTAATAACCGACATAAATACATTTAAAATTAACAATTATGTGTTGACTTCTGCATAAGATCGTCTGTATCTGGTATATTAATGTCTTAGATATAAACAAAGTTAATACTTAAAATGTTTACAGGTCGTACGTTAATTATGAATTCTAAAACTCCATAAACTTGTTTGTAGCATTTGATTAAATATTCATAAAAGTAAGTATTTAATTTGATTGATTCTTGTATGTCACCTACGCACATTATACGTTCTAAGCTGAAAGTTGCAGTGCAAAAAGAATTTTAAGGAGAGGGTTCCGAATTTACGATGTATGTATTTAAGAGGCTTTTTCATCTAAAGCTCACCTTCATGTGTTTAAAAAAATACAGCAGACGAATTGAGAACCTCCTCCTTTTTGAAGACGGTTGAAAATAGTCTAATCGTGGGCTTTTAATCTGTCGGTTGGATACCCACGATTGTGATATTATTTTTGAGTTCTGATAAAACACTATTGTATCAATTATAATCGCATGAACTTATTATTATGCCAATATACCAATTTTATTTAAGGAGGAATATTTAAATTTTAATATTAATTTAATATCTACAGGAGCTATAATGGCTGAATAATTACATCTATTCATCTAATAATACTGGATGGATATTAAATATTAAATAAATTATCGCGAAAAATTCAGATTAATTCATAAGATCATCTTTAATAAGTATACTATTCAAAAAGCTCATAATATTGTAAAACTATTTTTTTTTGTATTTGTAAGAGGTTAAGTAATAATTATGTACTAGAAAGTTTGCTAGAATTAGAATTTAAGTGAGTCCAAAAATTGTGAATCCGGTGTTAAAATTCCGATAATCAAAACAAGATAAGCTCTTAAAAGCGACGTTTAGAGTATCTCCATCGATATACATTTTATAAATATGACAAGTATACGTAACCTTTAAATCAAGAGCATTGTATAAGCGACTTAAATAGCAATGTTGTTTGTAGTCATAAATAAAAATATTTAAAAAGTCATTAAATAAATAATCATTTGAATGCATTTCTTTTACGCTAATTAAATTTTAGTAATATTTTCGAAACTATCCGATATAATATGAACACTCTTCAATCTGGACGGAGAGGGATAAGTGAATGTGATAAATTATATGTACGACCGAACAGTTTGTGACATACCGCAAGTTTCAAGGTAAATACAGCTTTTAATAATAACTTTCATTTTCATTAGATTATTCGATAATGTTACATTCCCAATTATTATTTAATAAAAACCCTCTGCATTGCATCCTATATTAAAATAAGAAACCGTAGAGAATAAGCGTCAGTAGATCGAGTTAGCTGCAATATTACAAAGGGTTATTAGAGTTTTAGAATTCATTCAAGCGGTCCGACCACTGTTTTTAGCGGAACTTTGACATAAGTTTTGCGGATATATCCTACCTATAAATCTTAAAATAAATACATTTTACGTAATAACAATTATACTGACCACACAGATTACGAAACGTCTCAAACAGGGACATATTTGGACAAAGTATTTCAAAATTTTGCCAACTGTCTTCTTAACTACAATATTTGAATTTTTCAAGTGTGGAAAATTGCGATCTTTCAGCGATATCCACGTGGTTTATTAAACTATAATGTAATTTCCATTGAATATATTTTTATTGTAATGTAAACAGCTATTTTAATTTAAATATAGCGTTGAGTAGTTTTCATAATGAAATAGATTGCTTGTAGGTAGGTATACCTGTATGTGAGTGTGTATAATGTCTTTAGGTTACTTTCGTTATTACTTCAAATTTCCCCGAAGATGGGCAAAATAAATAAAAATTGTTATACAATATAAGAATGTGTAGTAGTTTTTGTTAATTTAGGTAAATAAAATTATGTATAATTGAAATATAAATTTAAAACTCTTAAGCCTGAGTAGAAATAAGAGGCGAATACATATTGATAGGTATATTAAACCGAAAAAACATCGATTACATATATTTTTTTGTCGCACCGGGCCCATGTTTCTCTCGCCTCGTACATAATGTTTACTTCTATACCGTATCACCTATTCATTATTGATTAATAATCGTTAAACGTCCAAAAAGAGAATGATACTGCAATTTTGGCCAACACGAGTAATTCACACACCTTTCTCTTCACGGCTTTTATCAAACGTTAATTAGTGAAAATATTAATAATTAACATAGTATATAAATTTTGGAAAACATTCAAAAACAATCATACGTTTGACGATATAAAGTCGCTAGTCTCAGAATACATGAGAAAATATAAGAGAGCAAAAAAAACGTGTAATCTTTAATATATAAAACGAAAACCTATGAAAACTATAGAATTTCAACGACCTAGACCCTCGCAGCACACCGCCTGCTTCATGGACCCGACTGCTGTTTTTTATAGTTCA